>JAPWTK010000161.1:0-655000 GCA_029963805.1 Aromia moschata
AAGTAGATAAGACTATTATGTTTGACATTTTATTTAATAATTGTGTTGTATTATTTTATTTGTCAATAGACCCCCCCCCCCCCCAATATGAGTTAGATATATATATACCATATGTATTCTTAAATTAGTAACCAGCTAAAAAAAGGACAGGAAGTAAGACCTAAGTGAAAGATAGAGTAAGACAGATATAATTGCCACACCCAATAGGCACATTCCACTGAGCGGACGGGTGAGTAATATTGTGGTGGGGTGATTCGCACTTGTTGGCGATTTTGTACCCTCCCTGTTTCAATGAGAACCAAACTCGCTTCTCGTTTGGAGAATATAATTCAGCTCACATAAGTAAAAACGCTTAAAAATCTGCAATGTTCAAATCATATCCAAACAAAGATATGATTACTTAAGTCTACATTTTCGGTAGCATGGAAATATATTGTATATTAATATCGTTCAGGTCGATTGGTTACTTACATATTAAAATGAGAACCAGCAAAACCGTGGTCAGTGCAGCAATTGAAATGAAAAGAATATATAACTGCTTCGTTATTGTTTCTTTAACATCACTGTTAACGATCATAGGAGGTATTAAGAATCCTGATGCAATGCCTAGCTGTAAAAAAAATTACATTAATATTGCGAAAAAATTTACATATCTGTAGATATCACAAATACATATATAGTCCATTATCTTATATATAAAATTCTCGTGTCACGGTGTTTGTGGTCGCACTCCTCCGAAACGGCTCGACCGATTTTTATGAAATTTTTTATGTGTATTTGGTAGGTATGAGAATAGGTCGTAAAGTATATTTCATACCACTAGGTGATTAGGGTGTCCCTATCCAGAAAAATTTTTTCTATTTTTTTGACAATTTTTTTGTATATCTTTTAATGGCATCAAAAAATACCTATAACCTCAAATTTTCACCCTCCTACCCCTATAAATAATTAATATGGCAGAACAACGTTTGCCGGGTCAGCTAGTTACCTAATAAAATATTAGATTGTCGGAAGAATCATCACGTATTTTTTGCAATAGATGGCATTACATGTGTTTTTACATGAGAAATGTCATCACGATCGGCTTGAGTGTTACCTATACCATTTGAAGGCTGACAGTTCAACATTAATTTAAGAAAAGTAATCGATTTGGACGCGTCGTTTGGTTTTTACATCAAGTTGAGAATGGAAGATCAAACTATGCATTATCGGCACATTTTGCTTTTTTATTGCCGCAGAGGGAAGAACGCAGGGCAGGCCTGTGAAAAACTGCGTAAAAGTTTACGGTAACAATACTATACAAGAACGTCAGTGCCAGAGATGGTTCAGCAAATTCCGTGCTGGTGACTTTGATGTCACCGATGCTCCTCGCTCCGGAAGGCCCATGGAAGCTGATGACGACCAAATAAAGGCACTGATCGAAGCAGACCCACATTCGACCACTCGTGACATTGCGGAGACACTAAACCGTTATCATTCCACCGTTCACGATGATCTACGGAAGCTGGCATTCATCAGCAAGCTCGATATATGGGTTCCTCATGAACTCAAATAAATTAATCTCACCAATCGCATGAATATCTCCGATACTTACCTCAAACGCAACAAAATCGATCCGTTTTTAAAGCGCCTGGGAACAGGCGATGAAAAATGGATTGTTTACAATAATATTCCATGTAAGCGATCGTGATGCAGAGGAAATGAGGGAGCACAAACAAAATTCAAAAGCTGATCTTCACCAGAGGAAAGTTATGTTCTCAATATAGTGGGATTATAAGGACGTGGTGTTTTCGAGCTCCTACCGTGGAAACAGAAGATCGATTCTGATGTGTACTGTCGCCAACTGGATGATTTAAATACACCTCTTGCAGAGAAGCGGTCCGAACTCATCAAACGCAAAGGCGTAGTGTTCCACCACGACAACGCGAGACGCCATACAAGTTTGGTGACCCGCCAAAAGTTGCTTCAGCTTGGATGGGAAATCTTGCCACATCCTCCTTACTCACCTGACCTTACCCCATCAGATTACCATTTGTTTCGTTCCTTACAGAACGACTTGAATCGTAAATAGTTCGATTCTGATGAGGCCATCCAAGAACATCTCATCCAGCTCTTCGCTGGAAAAGAGCGATCCTTCTACGAGCGCGGAATCATGTAGCTCCCATAAAGATGGAAAAAGACCATTTATCAAAATGGGCAATACATCATTGATTGAACTTTGTTCCATTATTAATCAACAAGCCTTGAAAATTGCCCAAAAAATTCGTCATAACTTTTCCGACAACTTAATAGATAGTTAGATTCTAAGATTAAGAATTTGTGACAATTAAAAAACATTGTTTAGTGTCATTTCCAAATCGTGTTTTTTTTACCAGTGTCAAAGACCTTCAAACATATTTTGAGGCATTTTTTTGTGTATTTTTTTTTTTACATTTTGTGAGTATAACGCTCCCCATAGGAACCCCACTTGCTTGCACTTTAACAAGAACGTAGGAAAATGAGCAACACAATCGTACGACAATTTGAACGTCCAAGAAAAAAAACATAAGTCGTAACCAATAAATCCACCTCAAACTTATCCAATTTATCTATCACACGATATCCTGATCATCACAGAGTTCAAACCATAAATTACTTCGTCTTAATCTGACACAGTAAGCCTTTCCCGTCAGATTGTCCTTCATCCTTTTCACCTTCCGATTCAGTTTATGGAAGGGAATTACCGCGTGAATCAGGTGATTATTGCGACTTTATAGGTCACCTCTCGGCAACCCGAAAACAATCATCGTCAAGTTTTATTGAAGAATTACTGTTTTCAAGGGGGAACCTAACGTGAATAACAACGTAATTGGCGACGGTCTCTTCATAGCGGAAATTCTCCCAATTGAGTCCTCCTGTCTGTTCTGCATGCGATAATAGTGTTATTTGCGTTTTAAATAATAACAATAAACTATAATTGAGGGGAATAACTCGGTCAGCTTTGATGTACCTATAAAATTGGTACGTATATAAAAATAAAGCGTTGGGTCACCAGCACTTGTCCTTCCGACTGTAAACCTTAACGGCCAAACATGGAATTACACCTAGACTTAATATTACGTCTGGTTACATCCTCTGTCGGAGGATGAAAATGAAAAAATGGTTTGCATTTGCCACTATTGTAAATAATTGTTAGGAATATAACGGGTTTATGCTCGATAGCTTCTCTAATTGGAACCGCGTGTGTAATAGAAGAAATTTGATTGTTTGGAACAACGTTGAATGACGAACCACAGTTCGCTAAATGATTATAATAGGCATATATACTGTGCAATACATAACACAAGCCGACAAGATTTTAACTCAGAAACCAGAATATATTTTTCCAGCGGGTTTTGATGCGCTGAATCCGAATCCGAGGTCCAAATCTCTCAATTGGCTCTGGTTTTCGAAATATCCTAACCTAAAAGTGCAAAAAAAGCCTTTGAGATTTTGAAAGAAGATTTTGGCCTATATTTGAGGTTATGTAGCATAGCATTTTTTTTTCTCAAAAAACTATGAACATCTTAAAGTACATGACTTGCCCTTTTAAATGACGTCTAGTTTACTCAAATATAATTTTTTTCGCTGCGATATCGCATTTTGAAATTTTTAAGAGTTTGTGAATTTCTCTATAATTGAAAACCTATTAAGGACCGCTTGTACATGAAACAGTCGATTGTTTTCCAAGGTTAGATTTTCAAAATTTTTTCGAGGAAAATTTTTGGAAATTTGACCTTGGATTCTGAACGAAGCAGGTCTTTTTTACATAAGAAAAACATTGACCTGCTCTTGAATTTCAAACATTTTCAGAGTTTCCTAATCAAAAAACCAATCAACTGTTTGATGTACACGTGGTCCTTAATGGGTTTTCAAATATAGAGAAATTCACAAACATAAAAATTTCAAAATGCGATATCTCAACGAAAAAAAAAAGATATTTGAGCAAACTCAACAGCCTTTAAAAGAGCAAGGCTTGTACTTTAAGATGCTGTTCATAGTTTTTTGAGAAAAAATTGCGATGCTACATAATCTCAAATATAGGCCAAAAATCACTATTTTTGCACTTTTAGGTTAGGATATCTCGAAAACCAGAGCGAATTGAGAGATTTGGACCTCGGATTCGGATTCAGCGTATCAATAACCTTTGGAAAAAAATATATTTTAGTTTCTGGGTTAAAATCTTGTCGGCCTGTTGTTATAGAGAAATTCACAAACTTAAAAATTTTAAAAATGCGATAGGTATCGCAGCGAAAAAAAATATTTGAGTAAACTCGACGACACCTAAAAGGGCAAGGCATGTACTTGAAGATGTTCATAGTTTTTTGAGAAAAAAAATGCGATGCTATCTACATAACCTGAAATATAGGCCAAAATCGCTTTTTTTGCGCTTTTATGTTAGGATATTTCGAAAACCAGAGCCAATTGAGAGATTTGGACCACGGATTCGGATTCAGCGCATCAAAAACCTTCGGAAAAATATATTCTGGTTTCTGGGTTAGAGGGTTGGCCTAATTTTGTCGGCCGGTGTAGACATAATTGTACTCATTTTTTTCTAAATAGCGAAGGCGCCTATGGTAAATTTTATTAAAAATTATGAGACGCCAATGGAATTTTATTTAAATCGATGGTGTCGCAGAAATAATTAAATGGTGAAGGTTCTAATACTATTTTTTGTTAAAAATGAGAGAGACATCATTGGTAAATTTTATTTAAAGTGGCAGAGGTGCCATTGATAAATTTTATAAGCAATGGTGGAAGCGCCAATAGTAAATGTTAAGAGAAATGACGGAAGGCTCATTGGTATATCGGTGGTATATCATTGGTGTACGATCTGTCCACCTATATCGGTGGCGTATGTGAAGATATTTCCCCATCTTTTGTCTACCATACAATTTGATAAACGGACCGTGTATGTCTAACTTAAGAATTTTTTTTCGAGTTCTTCAGAAACAAAAGTTTTATTACCTGGTTTCCAAATACACCTATGCTACAGGCAGAAGACACCTGGGACGGTCCAAACCATACTGCTGCCAGCCTAGCCGGGACAGATAGTATAAAAACTTGCGATAAGGCCACCAGCGATTGGCCTATGAACGCGACCCAGAATCGATCGGGATGCACTGCTCCTACTTTTATCCAGGAACCAGCGCAGGTTCCCAGTACTCCGATGATGATAGCCTTCCTCAGACCCTGGAAAAAATAAAACAACTTTTGATGTTATGTATGCACCCATTTTTGAACCTTATAACTTCTGAACTCTTTAATATATTAACTTGATTTTGGTTCCCAAAAGTGTAGAAATGAAGCTGAATGACCGATGTTTCAAATGGCTATACAGTGGAAAGAGATTAAGGTCAATACTTTAATGTCATAATTAATAAGATAACCTATTTGAGAAAAATTTATACGAAAGTTATTCAGATTGAACTTATCTTATATCAAATTTGACTAATACACGGTACCCAACAAGCTGAAGGTTTTCTAGGCTGTTTTTTAACTTGCAGTTGGTACAAATACTTGGTACACATTTAAGTATTTCCATGACTTTCCTATGAAATAGTCTGTCTGGGTAAAGAGGAATACAACTTCGGACTATCCTGTTGTGTTTTATCAAAGTGTGAATGTCGCAACAATCACAATAATTGAATAAGAAAATTTGAACATACCTCTCCAAATCAGATTTCTGATAAAGTCCTTATCATTTTGCATCTTATTCAAGTGCGATTATGTTTCATTATTCAGACTAGATTTTTATGGAAATAAGTGACTTGGAAGCAAGAAACATTGTAGATCGACAATTTGGATACACTCGTATTTCTTATCGAAGTAATTTTGACTAGACAAAACTTAATACCAATAACCTAATTATTAATATGGACATTGAACTTTCCTTTTAAGACGGAGACTTTTAACAAGTAGAGCATTACGACAAAGAGATGAGAGAATGTAGAAGAGAGAATGCTCTAGTACCAAAACCAATTACTCAGAAATGCTCTGGATTTGAAGTGAAATGGGAACCAACTAACGAATTAGTTAAAAAACTAGTACCAACGTCATATATCGACACAAAACCAGATTTTTGTAGTAAGACCAAGTAATGGAATGGGTTACAAAATAATATATTTTTCAAAAAAAGAGTATTTCAAAACAAGTGAAGAACTACTATAATTGTTTTATTAGTTTTAAAAAATGCTGATGTGTTTACATTTCAAGACTAAGGATTGCTTTTTTTTCACATATTTTGGAGTTATGATGTGCAAATATTCTATATTTAAAAATATCAAAATTATACTACTTCTAGAGGATTTAGAACTGTAATAACAATAATAGCATACCAATAATTAAAAACAATGCGGAACAAATAGTAGAACAAACATGTATTTTTATTTACAGAAGAAATTATATCGTCTATGGTAATAATAGCGTATTACAATGTTATCAATAGGGTTGGCCGATTGTGCCGAAATTCAGCGGCACGCGGAGGGAGGGTTTCTAACATTGCAAGTGCAAACGCAAAAACCTAAAAATCTACCATTTGCTGACAAATTGAATAAATTCATCGGTGATTTCGAAGATTTATTTTATGATGGCGCGACCGTAATGTGTAGAGTATGTAAGGAAACACTGCCGTGTAGGGACAAACGCGATTGTAGCCGTCACATAAATAGTGTGAAACATAAAAATAAAAGAGAGGGTGTGACCTTGAGAACTCGGTTTAAGTTCGACTTTTAATATTTAATCTTTGTGATATATTCCTGAATTTACTTGATAAACAACCTTGATGAACAGCCAAAATTGCTTGGTTGTACATAAAGATAAGAGGGGGTTTTAGCGGAAATCTAAAGAGCAACGTTGCCAGAACTAACTGTAACTCTTAACTCTGCATAATTGAGTCTTTATAAAAACCCTATATTTACAAAAAAAGCATTGTTGTACGATCAATTAATATAAGCCAATTTAATTTTCAGACTGCGTTGCGTTTCGTATAATAAAGTTTACAGTTATATATTTTTTAACCCAACTACTGTGAAATAATTTTAAACAGTTAATATTACTTTAAACAGAAACAATGTGAAACAATCTAAGGAAATTATGTTGATATGCAAACGGAGAACCAACGGTCCAATGCGTCGGCTTCAGCGTACAAAATTTCGGCGAATCGTAGCTACATCAGAATACGTTAGTGAATATTCGAACAAATGTACTAGGAGCATAATATTACACGACGGTATTTAGATGTGGTAATGTCAGTGGTTACGAAAAATGAAACTTAAAAGGAGTTACCCATTAAAACTCATAAATTGTTTAATACAAAAAGTAACATTACTTTTAAACTAGCGTATGATATTTTCCAGGCATTTTGCAACTTTTTTCGTCTTTTGTTAAACAGTTGCAGTTTTGTTACAACTGATTTTGTGTTACTTAATTAATTTTACCTTTAATCTGACGAAATATTAGAGTCTCCCTTGTCTCAAAACAGGTATTATGGGAGCAGGAATTTGGAACAGGTATACCCTGGAAAAACAAGTCTTCCTTCAAAGGCAGACCTGTTCCAAATATCCGTTTGGCAGGTATAAAAATCTGGCAAGTAAGACCCGAATATTTTGTTGGTTTAAAAGTAAAATTGATCAAGTAAATTCTAATCAATTGTAAGGAAACCGCAATTGTCTATCAAGTGACGAAGAAAGCAATAGTGTACTGCTATCATGGCAACAACATGGATCCTGTATGCCCCACCTTTATAACTGGTCATTAAAAAATCTAACTGTCATTGTAACTTTATAACTTGTGAATCAAATTTCTTTGCATTTTAGGTCGAAATTTTATGAGCTTCGTGGGCCTTTAAGTTCTTTTAAGAGCCATATTTCGGGACCACTAACATTCCCACACCTAAATACGACTCCATTTTGTAATAGTTAGCCCCTTAGTTAGCCACTTACGTTTTAATTTTCTGTGAACTATCGTTTTGTAATAATAATTACCCGAGTCCGCCTCTGTTGAGATTCGCCGAAATCTGACGTAATCACCATATTCATGTTAGTAGCATCTGCGCATGTCAAATTCAAACTGCGCCAGCGCTCGGGGACTCGCCTATTGGGAAATTTTTCGTTAAAAATGGCTTTAATATCCCTTACAGACCGACTACCCAAATAGGTACCATTTAATTATTTGAACTTTTTCGTCAATGTGATAAATATCCATTTTTATTTTTATGAATGTATGTAGTGCTTCTACAATACGCTCGTAATAACGCACTTTTCTAATCAAGCACTAGACCATAATAAAATATAAAATGGTATTTCAAATTTTAACTCAAACTGCCCTACCGACAAACCGGATGACTTTCATACGCCTGCGCTAGCGACTGGATCGCGATTGGTCCTCACCATGTTTACATCTGCTCAATAAAGAAGTTAAATTATCAATTGCCCTTCATTCGGCTATGTACGCATTAGGGTGCCGCCTACTATATATTAGTTACTATATTACATGTATTATATTATGATACGTACGCCTATGTCCCGCAGCCCATTTCGGCCAACTCTAGTTATCAATGTTGCTAGCTGAATAATCGATAATTTGTAAATATGTTTTGCAAACAGTAAAACACGTACTGTTTAAAGTTAACATGTAGACTAATTGTCTATTTATAACAACATACGCACTCAATGGAGTTAAATTGGATGTCAAGGAACAACAAGTAAAAGCGATAAAACTGGAAAGTAGTAAAGACACACATTCAAACAAAATTCGAAGACGCTGTCAATTAACCTAAAGGTATCAGTTCCATCATTACCATGTATTAGCTATAAAAACTTTGAAACCAAATTCAAAATAATTCATGAAATCAGACAATTTTCTCTGTTTACTAATGTCATCAATCTCAATCAGTCTTTCGGAAACCTGTTAATAAGTATATATTTCACCAAAGAGCCAAGGGTGACTCATTTATTCCAGTCGCAAATACCCATAATAGATGAAATATTTCTTGAATTATTTCAAAAATGCGTTATATTCCGTCTTATATTCTACGAGGTGTGTAAATTAAGTAATGAGACCAGCAATGTATATCATGTTTTGCTTCAGACTCGGACACAGCGTAACGGATACTTTTCCAAAACTTCAATACACCTACGGAGACAGTGGTTGTTCGGTAGTTGAATACATTCTCAGAAGGAAAAGAGGCGATTGAAGATGAAACACGCAGCGGAAGGCCTACATCTTCAAGAACCGATGAACATGTGGATAGAATACGTAATTTGTGCATTCAAATCGTCGGTTGACGACAAGAATGATCGGGGAAGAGTTAAATTTGAATCACACCACTGTTCATCAGATTTTGACTAACAAATTGGGGATGAGAAAAATCTGCGTAAAAATAGTTACAAAACAATCTTTCGCATGAACAGAAGGACATCAGGAGAGAAAAGTGTATTGACTTTTTGGAATCGATTGAAAATTATCCCCATTTTATGAAACGTGTCATTACCGGTGATGAGACTTTGAGTACGACCCGGAAACCAAACGCCAAAGCATGTAATGACACACTCCAATACCCAAAAAGCAAGAACGAGCAAGTCGAAGATCAAGTATATGCTGATTTGCTTTTTTGATAGGCAGGGAATTGTCCACAAAGAGTTTGTGCCTCTAGGCCAAACAGTAAATTAACACTTTTACAGAGAGGTTCTTGAAAAACTTCGGAAAAGGGTCATGCGTGTGAGACCAAACATCAAGAACAACTGGAACAACTGTTGCATCACGACAATGCGTCTTGTCACACAGCCATTTCAGTAAACGAGTTTTTAGCCAGTAAAAAACATTCCTGTGACTTCTCAGCCTCCTTATTCGCATGACTAGAGTCTTTGTGAATTTAAAAAAAATCAGTCTCATTACTTAATTTACATACCTCATATTTACAATTTTCCTGGAACTCCGGAAAGAAATACAACCGACTTACCAATTTCTCCAACAAATAGCTTCCAGGAAAGATGAATGGTATGTACAGGACCATGTAAACCATTGACGTCCAGTTCACCCACGTCGTCGAAACTCCATAGTAGGCCACTACAACGTCAGCTATTATAGAAAACTGTATCCATTGCATAGCATTCGAGGCGGAAAACGCAACGAACAGTCCCAAATTCAGCCATCTTATTCTGTACACCTGGATCTTTGGAATTTCTGGAAGGCGTCCAATCTTGACTTCACCTTTCGCCTCTACATCACCGTTGTTCATTTTCTAACCAACTTCAGCAATGAAATCCTCTAACAAGAAAAATGGAATGAGTTAAAATGAATGCAAAATGAATCAAGTGCTGAATTGAGTTCAGAGTTTTGAGTTCAGAATTTTAAACTGAATTTGAACAGACTTGAACATATTTTGAAAGATATACTGGGCATTTCACTTGGCCACAAATATTGAATAACAAAAAACGAAAAACCTAATTTAAATTCTGTCGTTATTCTTACAATTAATAGTAGTAGTTGCTGTCCAAAATGTATTTCCCAAAAAACAAAGTTTATGTTAAATTTAAACCATTCGTCTAAATCCTGGTATAATTTTAGATTACAAGTTGGTCGATTCAGTCTTCACATAAAATGGTTAGTTTTTAAATTGTCAGCGTGTGCTGAATATTTTAGGAATGTCTGGAAATACCGAAGATGTTTTTCGGATTTAAAGGAGTAAGAAAGAAATAATGTTATTCCCACTTTTTTTTTAAAATAAACATATTTTTTCTGAAAATATTTTTCTAAAATAAACAATATAAATGTAAATTATATTATATCGACATGATTTTGATCCAGGAACACGGTGTTAAATTTATGACATACCTTTTAGAAAACACTCTGTATAGGCAGTTAGTTATAGTTATAAGTATATACTTTAACTATATTTTTCCTTTGCTAAAAAATAGTAAAATTACTTAAGTATGCATGTTTGCATTTGCTGCATAAGACTATAATCTATACATGTAATGCCTATATGTTATCTGTAAATTTTAATATTTTCCTTGAAAATATATAATTAGTGTGATAACGACATTGCCATTCGATTATAAGCATTTACAAACTATTGTGCATGTTTAGGTATAAATTTTGAATATCAATGTAAAAAATTGGTAACAATAAATTGACAATACTGTATGTCTAATTTTGAAAATATGGGTATTATAAAAGCCCTTGGTATATGCAAATGGTATTAGAATAATTTTGAGTTTATAAAATACTAACGTCTTTTAAGATATATAATCGATCATGTTTCATAATAATTATAAAATATATCACGTAAACAAAAACAAAAAAAAAAACATCAAAAACTTACCGGTATATTAATAATGATTGAAAGAAGATTTCCTTGAAGAGTTGAAAAAATGGGTTAGCTCGTCGAAGTTACTTTATATACTGTGCTCTACTTATACGGGTAGTTTGAGTTAACAGGCGCAGCAGTTATACCTATCTAACCCTGGCCGCACAATATATGATCAATTTATGTGTGAGCATGTCATTAGCAAAATGCTAATCACATCCTTACACTTTTAACTTTCTGCTACGTAAATCCGTAGAAATCACTCTTATTATGATTTTGATTAAAAAAATTGATAAAACTTCGATAAAAAAATCGCCATTATGTTATGATAATGGCGATTTTATTGATAATTGTTTGGTAATTGTTTTCCTTAGTTGTTTTTTTTTAAGAATTGTTTTTCCATTAACGAAATAAACGAGATGGGCTTAAACGACGACATTTGGATTTTTGACAAATATATATTAAAATCTGTCTAATTAAATTTTGGTTTTAGTTAAAATTTCGATAAAAAAGCAATAGTTGTCAAGGGGTCATATTTGAGAAAATATTAAGTAAATGGTCGGCAAATTATATTATTTAGCAAATTTATGGAAAATAACGATATGAAAAAATCAAAGAACAAATAAATACCAATACTTGTATACGATAAATATTACAGGGTGTCAAAGCTAAAATTTTATTTCCAATTTCCGTAAATAACTTCTTTAAAAAATTTCATTTTTCCACAAAATTTGGTTGTTTTTTTTTTTAAGATGAATTTTAATTTGTCACTAATCATTTTGATGTAAGTTGTGGAGGGCGTTCTCTGCAGCATTCTGAATACTTACATAATAAATGATGTATGTTTTTTGAGTTTTTGAATATTAATTTTTTTATTGAAAATATCGATTTTTTATCGTTTATTGGCAAGTATACCTTTTAAAAGTCGCTCCAAATCAGCTTAATAGAGATATTTTTGTTTTCGGGATTTACAATTAATATCCCATGAACGGCATTAACAATGGGACATTGACAGCTGATGATTATGTCACTCAAAATAAGACGATTAGCATAAATATGCTTTATTAAAATGTTTTTTCGTTTCCGAAATACAGTGTGTTAAAGTTGAAAAATGAAAAAATATTGATAACATTTATTATTAACTATTACTTATTATTACTTTTTCAAATTGACTTGAATTTGACAACAAAATTGTATTGTCATAAGGAACACCTAACTGTAGAAAAACAAATTGTTTTAATTTCGGCTGTGGTGTAGGATGTGGGTAAGAAACATTTTTTATCCCCCCAACTTTATTCCCTCTAAATTTTACGCCGCTGTCCAAACATTAATTTTGACTATTATTTTGAATGTATTTTATTTAAGTAGATCATGTACTACTGTTGTAAACCCATAGAATGGATAATTTTCGAGATATTTGGATTGCATATGGACCATTCCATAACTTGTTGTAGAATATACTATTCTTGCAATATTCTTTTTAGAAATAGTGATCAACGATGATAATGGTTACTATACCGGTAGGTAATATTTCAAAAAATAGGTTTGAAGTATGTAGTAGATATCATTTTTTTTTAAATGTGCTAACGTTTTTAGAACAAAAATTCTCAGCAATCGTATCTTTTTTCGGTCTCTTCACAGAGCATAACCCATTGCGGAAATCTTCAATATTTTCTACATAAATTATATAGACATCCAAAAAAAACGTCATCAACTCTGGCTATGAACGAGAGAAATGGAAATAGCGGTCATGTCTAAGCTGCTCGGTTATGTCAAACTTTTGACAAGCGACTGTCACAATTTTGGCTATCATATGATGTGACAGTCTTGAGAAGTAAATAAGGTTATAAATTCGATTAAGAATAGAAATACGTCTTTTTTTCTCGGCCAACTTTGATGACGTTTTTTTTATGTCTCTATAGTAACACGTTAGTTGTTCAATTTTCTGAAGTTACCTAGACCTGATTTTGAACACTATCATTTTACACCCTCTTGTATGAGGATTATGACGAATACAAAACTAATATTAAGAACTAATTAAGGTGCGTTCGTCAAAATATTAAATCAAACATTGATATAAAAAATAATCACCATTTGTACCTTGTTTAACTTTTTAATTAACATTTAACTACTATTATTATGAATGATATACCACGTACACCGTACTAGTAGTACCGATAATATTTTTGTTAATTATTCACGCAAACAATGAATAAATTCTCAACAAAAACTGTTCTTAATGTCAGTGTAGGAATTAATTTTTATATACTAGATTAAATGAATATTTGACATTTTTAAAACACATCATATTGTCATGCCCCTCAATTTTGCACTAAACCAACATTTTATTTTGGCTGTCATATGATGTGACAGTCTTGACAAGTAAATAAGGTTATAAATTCGATTAAGAATAGAAATACGTCTTTTTTTCTCGGCCAACTTTGATGACGTTTTTTTTATGTCTCTATAGTAACACGTTAGTTGTTCAATTTTCTGAAGTTACCTAGACCTGATTTTGAACACTATCATTTTACACCCTCTTGTATGAGGATTATGACGAATACAAAACTAATATTAAGAACTAATTAAGGTGCGTTCGTCAAAATATTAAATCAAACATTGATATAAAAAATAATCACCATTTGTACCTTGTTTAACTTTTTAATTAACATTTAACTACTATTATTATGAATGATATACCACGTACACCGTACTAGTAGTACCGATAATATTTTTTGTTAATTATTCACGCAAACAATGAATAAATTCTCAACAAAAACTGTTCTTAATGTCAGTGTAGGAATTAATTTTTTATATACTAGATTAAATGAATATTTGACATTTTTAAAACACATCATATTGTCATGCCCCTCAATTTTGCACTAAACCAACATTTTATTGAATATAATTTGCTGTATGTCTTTGAAGTAAGTTGAGAGTATGACAAAAATGCAATCTACTGACTGCATGTGACAGCATGCATTTGAAATTGTATTGCAAAATTCTGATAATACAAATACAACAACCTAGTGTTAATCCAACTACAGAGGTACTACTTCACACAGTAGTACTACTTGGCAAATACGGAAGGCAAATTGATACTGAATATCGTAAATTTTTTCCATCTTGACGAATGTTGTCCTTATAATAGTTTGTAAACTGGAAAAATAACACGCTAGTTTGGACAAACAATAGATTCATATCTCTCATATATGAAATACAATTGGCGAGTAAAAATAAGCACAGTTATCTATAAATACCTTTAGTCAAAGTAAGGATTATCCGTGTTTTTAAATGATAGTATGATAGTGTTATACTGACCATATAGTGATGTGGTGTGCTAGTACACTACCAGATGTTAAGGTAACAAAAATTTGATAACGGAACTTGTTTATTTAAGAGTCTTTAGTGAAATCCGTTTATGTCGCGTCGCATTTAACAATTTGTGGCCACATCTAAGTGGTAACTTAAGGGTGGCAGGTTAATATGTACTGCACCTTCAGTACAAGTTTGAACTTGTTAGAGTCATTTATTAGTTCTTTGTGACTGTTTTCGTAAACCGTTTTTTTTTTTCAAGTGCGTTTATATGAGTGATATTAATTTTGAGCAACGGTGTGCTATCAGGTTTTGCTTCAGACTTGGACACAGCGCAACGGATACTTTTGCAAAACTTCAACACGGCTACGGAGACAGTGTTTTTTCAAGAACACAGGTTTTTCGGTGGTTTAAGGTATTCTCAAAAGGGAGAGAGTCGATTGAAGATGAACCACGCAGCGGAAGCCCCTCATCTTCAAGAACCGATGAAAATGTCGATAGAATACGGGATCTTGTGCGTTCAGATCGTCTGTTGGCGACAAGAATGATCGGGGAAGAGTTAAATTTGAATCACACCACTGTTCATCAGATTTTAACTATCGAATCGAGAATGAGAAATATCTGCGGGAAAATGGTTCCAAAAAAGCCTTCGCAGGGACAAAAGGACATCAGGAGAGAAAGGTGTCTCGACTTTTTGGAATCGATTGAAAATTATCTTCATTTTATGGAACGTGTCATTACTGGAGAAGGAGATGAGACTTGGGTGTTTGAATACGACCTAGAAACCAAGCGCCAATGTATGGAATGGCACACTTCAGGCTCTCCAAGACCCAAAAAAAAAAAAACAAGAAAGTCAAAGTTCAAATGCATGCTTTTTGCTTTTTTGTATGCTTATTTGCTTTTTTGATAGCCAGAGAATTGTCCACAAATAGCTTATGCCTCAAGGCCAATCAACACTTTTATAGAGAGGTTCTTGAAAAACTTCGAAAGAGGGTCATGTGTGTGAGACCAAACACAGCCTCCTTATTCGCCTGACTTGAGTCCTTGTGACTTTTTTCTCTTTCCGAGATTGAAAATCACCTCAAAGAATGTCATTTTGGGACCATTGAAAGCATTCAAACGGATGTAACCGACCAGCTGGAGGTTATTCCAGTATATGAGTTCCAGCACTGCTATGAGGAACGGAAGAACCGTCTCCAGCTTTGAAGGAAACAATACTGAATTGTAATTCTATTCGAACAAAAAAATTTAAAAAACCAGACTCATTGCTTAATTTACACTCCTCGTATATACACTGACGTTATATATACTATATCATCTCTTTTATTTATAATGAATATTCCAAATATCAATTTTCAATAACTGACTTGATTTGAGGCTCAATTCAACAAGGTAGCAGCAATTAGAAGTTTTAAAAAATGCTCTTTACTTTTTGAGTTTGTCATATTTCCAAAACCAAGAAGGGTATTATATGTATAGGCATCCATACAAAAAAATTAAGAGTTAACTATTCCGTTTTTTTGTATAAATAGCTGTATAAATAGTCTTTCACAATTCATTTGTTAATCAAGTTCACTGTTCGCCTAATTCTGAACAAGTTTTCAGGGTCCCCTGTATTTCATACATCACTCGTCGTGCGTTAGGTCCTCTAAGGGGATCAGTATCAGATGTTTGTAATTTGGCAAATTAAAATGTTGTAACAAATCTGGAATATTTTTGCTGATACCATCTATACCTCTAATTGTTACGTCCATCATTGTTGACACGAGTATTTATGTTTTTCAGATTTAGACATGATTTTTTCAAGTGATGGATTATATGTTATTATCTCCAACTGTCTTTGAATCAAATACTATAGATAAACTAAGAATTCTTGCTACAGATGATAATTTGTTTTACTATACTCTTACGGTTCAAATCTCGTGAAAGCGTTACACTGATTGCACATGTAAACTTGAAATAGTCCTAATTTTACATAAATTTCGAATTTGCAAAATCAGAAGGGCTAACATATGATATTTATGCAAGTTTGTTAGCATTCAAATTTTCAGTTGGTGCTTGCTTTCAGTATATAAATAATTATAATGTAAAAATACAGTATCCTTTAAAAATTGGGTATCATATGGGAAACATTTGTTAACAACTTTTTTTTGAAATATAACTGAAATTAATAAATACTCATACATATAAAGTATTTTCCAAAAAGTTCTAATCATACAGACAGACTGTGAACTATGAACTGAAATAACATCATGACATAACAAAGTATTAAAAAAAACGCAAATACTAATCATAATATTAATCTAAATACTATTAACAATTACAAACAATATAATCACAAAAAAAAATAAGTTCGCTCTAGTTTTCATTTTCTGTATTTTCAAGCATTTACAATTTGTTGTTTATTAGTTTATTATGATGCATACTTCACTGATACGAAGTGTTTAAATTAAGTATTGAGACTGGCAACGTAACGCCCGATCTAGCAACATTGCGGAGACGGGACTTGGAAAGGCAGTTGGTTGACAAGTAATGCACCTTCAGTACAAGTATTAACTTGTTGAAGTCATTTGTGTGTTCTTTGTGACTGTTTTCGTAAACCGGTTTTTTCTAGTGCATTTTAAAAATGAGTAACATTAATTTTGAGCAACGGTGTACTATCAGGTTTATTTGCTTCAGACTGGGACACAGGTGTTTCCGTACGACCCGGAAACCAAGCGCCAAAGCATGTAATGGCACACTTCAAGCTCTCTAAGACCCAAAAAAAGCAAGAATGAGCAAGTCGAAGATCAAATGCATGCTGGTTTGCTTTTTTTATAGCCAGGGAATTGTCCACAAAGAGTCTATGCCTCCAGGCCAAACAGGAAATCAACACTTTTACAAGAATGTTTTTGAAATACTTCGAAAAAGAGTGATGCGTGTGAGACCAATCATCAAGAACAACTGGATATTTCATCACGATAATGCGCCTTGTCACACAACCATTTCAGTAAACGAGTTTTTAGCCAGTAAAAACATTCCTGTGGTTCCTCAGCCTCCTTATTTGCCTCATTTGAATCCTTGTGACTTTTTTCTCTTCCCGAGATTGAAAATTCATCTCAAGGGACGTCATTTTGGGACCACAGAAAACATTCAAACGGCTGTAACCGACCAGCTGAAAGCTAGTCCAGTATATGAGTTACAGCATTGCTATGAGGAATGAAGCCTCCAGCGCTGAAGAATGGAGTCTCCAGCGCTGTGTGTGGCTTTTTCAGACAGACACTACTGAATTGTAATTCTATTCGAATAAAAAAAATAACAGTCTCATTACTTAATTAACATGCCTCGTATATTGAACTGTATTTAAATAAAACGTACTAAACTTGTAATTTTTCTTTTACTCAAAAATTAATATTTCTTAAAATTAAGGTTTGTAATCGAAAAATAAACTAACTTGTTTTACTAACAGAATTAAATTATATCGATTAGATACACAACAATAAACTAACAGAATTAAATTTTGAATTTCTGTACCGTTGATCAATTAACTTGATAAACTCGTGGGATTATCGATCAATATTCAACAATAATTAAACGTAGAATACATGCAATTTACAATAATGATATAAAAAGTACATGCAAATAATAATACCTACTACAAATAATATAAAAACACATATCAATGCCATACGTACCCACACTATCTGAAAACATATCAAATATTTTCAAAAAACATAATATCACTATAGCTCATAAAAAATATTCACAAAACTAAAACCCAATATGGAAAAAAATTAAGAAACTAATACTATATATAAAATAAATTACCAAAACTGTAACGGTGTATATATAGGTCAATCTAAACAACATCTACATAAAAGAATCTATAGCCATAAATACGATATTAGAACATTAAACCAAAATTCCACCGCCCTTACAAAACATGCCATAGACCAAAATCATATGTTTGATTTTGAAAATATACATATATTGAAAAAAGAACAAAATTACTATAAACGAACAATTCAAGAAATTATTGAAATAATAAAACACACAAACTCAATAAATACTTTAAAAAAACAATTACAGCTTCCCATATACCTACTACTACTTTATAAAATATAAACAACCAAATCAGAAACTGTAGTACCTTCAGTCCTCAGTCGAACTAAAACATCTACAACAGACACGACTCAAAGAGAAAATAGAAAACATATTGTAAGTTACTAGTATAAATTTGTATAAATTTATAAGTTAAATAAATTTTTGTTCTTATAATTGTAGCTCTGATGATGGCTGAATAAAGCCGAAACGTTAGAAAAAAACAAAAACTTTTGTTTTTATAAACTGACCGATAATCCCAGTTTATCAAGTTAACAGAATTAAAAAAAAATATTTAACAAAGAAAATGGTAATAACTGCTTTATTTCGATTTTGATACGTATTTATTTATATTTTATATCATTATTTACGAGGAGAAGAAATATATTTTCTCATATTGTAAAGATATTGACACATTTCCAAAAAACAAAAAAAAATAATAGATTACTAAAGAATGCGGATAAAAGATAGAGATCGTTCGATGCTCCTTATCAAGATCACACTTAAAGGTACCTATATATCCATCACGATTATTGACACTGATACAAATTAGACTTATCTTAATTTTCTCTGATATAATATTTTGATACAATATAAGGTCAACCCTGTGTCCGAGAGCTAAACAGAAAAAAAACTTGGAAATATATTACGGAAAGTCCTTTGGAAGTTGATATTCGCAAAAAAGACAGTTCTAGCGAAAAGTGAAAACGTAAGTAACCTTCTTTCTCTTTCTAGGAGTGTCTGTATTAAAAAGTCATATTGGTTTTCTTTATCTCGTGATAAAAAACATAAACAGCGAGTTATTAAAAAAAAAAAACTGTTAAATTTAATGTATTATAACGCCATGTACTTAGCCCTTGAGATTTTTATAAGAAAAAATCGAACGGGAATTAAAAAAATACCTGCACTTGTTTATGAAAGTTCGTTTAAAAGATGTTTAATAAAAGGTATGATTTTTTGACTTCGGAATAATAAAACAAAATTTTAATTAAAGCCATAATCGCTCCCATTTTCTTTTTTCTGAAGGAAACTATCCTATTCGAAAAACAAATTGAATATATGTATGTCTAACTCTGTTTATTTAAAACTTTTAAAATTTCAATACTACTGTCACAAAAATATATAATTACAGATTATTCTGAGCTACTTTAACATTTTAAACTATTTATTCATTTTAAACTATTTTTTTAATACCAGGTGTCCCTCTTTAAAATATCCACATGAATAGCACCTTATCCGGCATCCTGATATGGCCCTGAGGCACCCTTTTTTTTTTTTTTTTAATCGGAACCCCCAATTTTCATTGCAGAATCTGATTCTGTGGAAAAAAATATGTCCAAAATAGGTTTTTTTCCTGACATCCGGGCCTTGTCGGGACCCTTAAAATGCTTTTTCTCGAATATTTCGTGAATTCGAGGTTATGGGACTCATAATTATTTGAAAAAAAGCATGGATAAGTAGGTATTCGTAAGGAGCTCGGATGAAGTACAGATGCCAGGAAAATTACTTCAAAAACCTATTTTGGACGTATTTTTTCTCATAGAATAAGATTCTGCAATAAAAATTGGCGGTTCCCTTTAAAAAAAAAATGGGTGCCTCAGGTACCCAGATAAGGTGCTGGATCACATGGTCAGATGGTGCCTTCCAAACCAAACAACTTTTGTTGAAGTCATATTTGAATTGACGACTTTCCTACAGAGTTATTCATGTGGATGTTTTAAAATGGAACACCTGGTATATGTACATTTTTGGGGATATTCAGTTGAATTATTCCTAACCACATATTTATTTATTACTTACTGATTGCCTCTATATAATCCATAATTAATTGTATACGTTTGGCACGCAATTTCAGGTGATTTAGTGATTTCCCTGAGGAAGTTCCAAGAGGAGGACAAAACGTCAACGCAAGTCGAGTTTTCTCAATTTATTACGGTCGAATATCAACATGAACAAAAAAATATTTGAAAGCATACGAGTATAATAAAGAAAATTATTATTGTATGACGCAAATAATAATTATCTACGATATGTGTTATAAAGATTCATAACACAATACAAGATGGTAAAATTATCAGACGAAACGTGTGTCATATCGAGAGTTATTATTTATTATACAAAAACAAACTGCAGGAAGATTTTCAAAAAAATGCATTTCAAAAAATAATTTTTTTTAAATTAATACTTATAATAAAAATATGAAAATTTGAACAAGAAGGATCACAATCATTTTTTCAAAGTGACAAGACGTAAAACTGGTACTCATTACAATTTTTTTTTAGTGGTTTTGATTGCTATCAAAATAATCAAAGATACGATAGGGCTTTTCAAAAGTGGGTTATTCTAAATCAAAAAGTAGTGACAAACGGTGTTATGTCAAGTTTTATTCCGAGGGAATAAGATAAGGTATGAATTAGATGGTGCTCCAAAAATTTTAAAATTTATCCGATACCAAAAAATATTTAAATTGATATAGATATCTAATAGACACACTTTAAGCATTTATTTAAATGTTTTACATTAAACTCACTACAGTATCCGTGATATAACTATATAGTTTTACGAATACAACTAATAATTATATATTTACATGAAAATATGATACAAAATTTACAGAAATGGAACTAGACAAATGGAAAGTAATTACTAAATTAATTACTAAAAAAAAGTAAATACATGAAGGCTCTCAAAGTCTAAATCTTCAGAGTATCTATCTAACAAATTGAGCCATTTTGAAAAAAATCCTGGAAATGACGAATTTCTAAAATTGGACCAAAAAATATCGTAAAAAATCAAAAGCCCTATAGGCTATACATAACTCTAAAAAAAACAATGGGCTAATATTCCTTTAGAACTCGATTTAGAAAGGTTCATTCCTAAAAAATATATACAAAAAGCCTCTAAAAGTCTAAGACTTATATAAAAAGTCGAAGACTCATTTAAAAAAAAATCCTGGAAATGATAGATTTCTAAAGTTGAACCAAAAATATCATAAAAAATCAAAAGCCCTGTAAAATACACACAACTAAAAAAAATAATGGGTTAATATTCCTCTAGAACCCGATATGAATAATTAAAATTTCATGGACAGTGATTTTTACGAACGCTATGGTAACAATAGTTCAAAAATCAACTTAAAAAATTTTCATACAGGTATCTAGGATTTTTTAAATGACTCAATTCGTCAGATAGATACTCTGAAGAGATTCCTTTAATACGCGTCCAAGAACTTTGAAATGGATTTCATATTTTCGGAGTTATTCACAATTTTTTGAAATCATCTCAATTTAATTTTTTTTTTTAGCTATATCTTTTCACATAATCAACATATCACCTTTAACTTGGGCTTCTTAAACGAAGAATTTCACAAGCTGTAACCATATCAGGAGCAAAAAAAATACAGCTGAACAAAAATTATCAGAATTTAAACAACCTTCAAAAAAGTGGGTGTACAAATATACTAATGGAAAAAATTAAAGGGTCAAAAAAATTTTCCGAATTTTTAGTGATTTTTCAGAATGTTGTATATCAGTGCAAAATGGTCTTATTGAGGTCTAAAAAAAAAGCATTTTGAAGCTTCAAGTGTCTAGTTTTGAGATATTTCGGCAAAAAATTTTTTTAGAGCTACATGTTTCGCGGAATTTTAGGAAGTAGTGTGAGAAAAAAAATTTGCGAGTTTTTTTATTTTTTTTTTAAAGTCCACGAGCATGAAAAAAATGTTGTAACTTATCCATGGTATGGACCGGATAGCTTGTTTATTCAGCTTCAATTTGCTTTTTTTAATCCTCGTTACGACCATTTGTTGCTGAGATATCGAACTTTAAATCAAAAAAAGACCCTTTTTGTCTTTTTGATCGACGATATCTCAGCAACCAACTGTAGCACAGAAAATCTAAGGGCAGTTCTGAAAACTGGAATAAGACCTCTACAAGGTTCTGCTGCGATTTTTGAGGAGTTTTTTTTTTATCCTTGACATGAATTTGAAAAAACAGGAAAAAAACGGGTTATTGATGGTTTTTTCAGAACATCAACGGCTGAAATTCAACTCTTCATGAAATGACTAATGTTTCGTATGCCTTTTACAGTTTAATATACCCCCAAAAACCATACAAAGTTACATTACTAACATATCTAACGAACTGTTTTCTTGTTGCAAACGGTCAAACTTTTGAAAAAATTAAAGTGTCAGGTTTTTTGAGCTTAAACATGTCCTAATCCTGGCTAAAGTGAAAAAACAATTATTTTGGAGTTTACCCACAATTTTTTCCGCAAATACCGTTGAAATTTACAAAAAAAAAAAAAAATCGAAAAAAATTTCAAAATGCTGTTTTTTCGAAAATTGAAACAAAATTTGTTTAAAGGCTTCTAAAACTTGAAATAATTTTGATTTTCACTACCGTCGGCATTAGCATTACCCAAAGCGTACCACGTGAAGGGTGCACGACAGATTTTGCCGGTCAATTTTTAATTTAATTTAAATTAAAATTGATGACCCAAATCGCGTTTCGAAACACGCACACGCACACACACACAGACGTGTGTGTAAGAAGCGTAAATCCGATCATGCAACCTCCACGTGGTACGCTTTGGGTAATGCTAATACCGACGGTAGCGAAATTCAAAATTATTTCAAATTTTGGGAGCATAAAAAAAATGTCTGTTCAATTTTCGAAAAAACAGCATTCTGGATTATTTTTTGAATTCTTCTTTTCGTAAATTTCAACGGTATTTGCGGAAAAAATTCTGGGTAAGCTCGAAAAAAAAATTTTTTTCACTTTAACTATGATTAGGACATGTTTAAGCTCAAAAAACCTTTAGTTTTTTCAAAAGTTTGACCTTGTGCAACAAGAAAACGATTCGTTAGATCGTAATGTAACTTTGCATGGTTTTTGGGGGTATATTCAACTGTAAAACACGCAACAATAGTCATTTCATGAAGATTTGAATTTCAGCTGTTGATGTTCTGAAAAACCATCAATTACCCTTTTTTTCAAATTCATTTCAAGGATAAAAAAAATCTCCTCAAAAATCGCAGCAGAACCTTGTAGAGGTTTTATTCCAGTTTTCCGGACTGTCCTTAGATTGTCTGTGCTACCGTTGGTTGCTGAGATATCGTCGATCAAAGACAAAAGGGTCCTTTTTGATTTAAAGTTCGATATCTCAGCAACAAATGATCGTATCGAGATTTAAAAAAAAAAGCAAATTGAAGCTGAATGAACAAGCTATCCCGTCGATACCATGGCTAAGTTAGAAAAATTTTTTCATGCTCGTGGACTGGAAAAAAAAGCAAAAAAAATTCGCAAAATTTTTTGTCTTACACTACTTCCTAAAATTCCGCGAAACATGTAGCTCTAATTTTTTTTTTGCAGAAATATCTCAAAACAAGAAACTTGAAGCTTCAAAATGCTTTTTTTTAGACCTCGATAAGACGGGATTCACTGAGATACAGCATTCTGAAAAACTACAAAAAATCGGAGAATATTTTTTTGACCTTTTAATTTTTTCCATTAGTGCTTTCGAGGCTTACTGTGGATTTTTAATTAAAAATAAATAATGAAAAGAAATAGCTGTCGGAAGCTTCATTTCGTACGCACATATTCGGAAACAAAAAAAAACTCACAGAATCCTTTCAAAAGTCGCGTTTCATTCAGCGAGGAGCTCCCCAAGCATGCAGTCGCGACGGTCCAGGAAGATTGAAGGAACACTGCGCTCTCAGAATTCGGAATACCCGTCACTTTATATTGCCGACCGAGTGCATACTAATAAAACAAACGTGCAAGATAAGCGGCGACAAATTATCATCATTGTAAAGCATTTAAAAAAATATATAACGGGTCGCGAATATCCAAGGGCCGCAAGCGCCATCTGCGCATGAGCTACCGGCGGGATGCAGGAGGACCATGCACGGGAGGCTGGATACGCCGTCGGGTCCTGTGTTTGCCGGTGCCCTTGCCCTTTCGACCTGGATTCCGGTAGCACCGGCTAGGAGAACGCTGTGCGACCCAAAGATATGTTTATAGTTCAGTCAGATTAGACGCGTTGTGTGACCAAGTGCAAGTGGAGGAAATAATTCAAAAAGTTTTTAGAATTAACATTTTCCGAATTTCAAGAGCATTTCTCGTGCTCCTAATCTCGTGCTCCCACTAGCCCTAACAACTATATGTTCGGACAAACATATTTTCAAAAAAATTATTCACTGCCCTTAAAAAAATGTACAACCACGCTTTAAAAACTTTGTTATGAATTTATGGCCAAAAATATGAAAATCTGTTAAAAATGCTGACAACTAAATGTTCGGAAAATCGAGAAACTTGCCCTAAAAATTTTATAAAAATTTGTTGTTGCCGCGGTAACCATTAATTTCACAATTAGATGTGGCAGTCTCAGGTAATTTCTGGTAGTTTTTGCGAACGTTATCGTTATCGTTATCGTTATTTTTTAAATAAAATTGGGCCGTGGACGTGCGACTGATCAAAATTGCGGCAGCTCATTGTAAAAAAAAAATACTGCAGTGGCAAAAAAAATACTCGAAATTGCGAAAGAAGTGTGTTTTACAAAGACTACTGTTGGGGACATGAACGAAATTTGGATGTAAAAGGTACAAGTCCTGGCAGACCCAGACTTGTTACTGAAACGAGACAAAGGTTGTTGAAAATTTGCAAAAAAAGTCGACGGAACACCTTAAGGAATATAACAGCGCAATAGATCTCTGCAGAAAATACATTCATCAGTCTGGGCTCTGTTTTTATAAGGTATTACCATTTTATTTTTAAAATTTTTAATTTTTCGATTTTCGTAAACGATCCTACGCTAAAGAAAAGCCTTTATTGACTGAGGCACAAAAAAAATCGACTGAATTGGGCCAAATCGAAGGTATCGTACACTATAAAAGACTGCTCAAAAGTAATTTTCAGTGACGAGCCCAAATTTGATGTCTGCGTAGGCGATCATAGAAAAAGAGTGATAAGAACAGAAAGCCTTTCACGAGGACTGCCTTAAACGAACCGTAAAATTCCCGAAGGGTGTCATGATTAGGGGATGTATGTCCGCCAAAGGTTTGGGACAGTATGAGGTCATAGAGGGTACCGTCGACGCTGACAAATATATACAAATACTTACTAACTGTTCAATATATGTACCCAGACAATAATTTCATATTCCAACAAGACGGCGCAGCTTCCCATACTGCAAAAAAGACAAAAAAGTGGTTCGGGGAATAGCATATTAAAGTCCTATCTTGGCCATCAAACAGCCCCTGGCATAAAATAAAAATAGTGAGAGATGATCCTCAAAGAACAGCCCCGCGACCTAAATGTCATTAAAACACTGGAACCTCCCTGGGTTTTCAGTAACCTCTGTGGAAATTTTTGCCTTTTTTTTTTTTTTCTCTTTGGCATAAAATAAAAATAGTTTACAAAAATGTTTCAAAAAGTTAAAAAACTATAAAATAATAAAAAAATATTGACAAAGAAAATGACATATTGTTTCTATTTAAAAAAAATATACGAAATATCCCACGATTACAAACCCAGAAGTTTTTTGAAAATTTTTTGAAACTTTGGACGATTTTTTCACTATAAATCTTTCTGTAAGAGGGATAGCATCACTTGACAAGGAAGTGGGCCCTCGTTTTCAAGATATGGTAACGAAATATCACGCACCGCCACTGGTCTCTACTTTAAAGGAAAAATCAACGAAATTTGGGACACCTTTTCACCAGAACCTAAAACGAGGAGCAAGAAATGAGCTTAAAATTGATCCACTCTATAGATATCAATTCGAACAATACAGTTTTAAATTCTTCGAAAATATAAAACTCATTTTGTACTTTTTTATAAATAAGAAAAATATTACAAACGCGAAGTATATTTTATAGTTTATGTATCATATGGAAAAAAATTTCTAATCACGAAGTAGCGTATCTAAATGTTACCCTTTTTTTTCAAAATCGAAGAACATTATATACGCTCAAAATTATATATTAAGGTGTTCCTATATTTCTCCGGGCACCTTGTACGGAATGTCGAGGACTGTATTATCACGTTAATTTTGTATCTCCAACCATTTTTAAGTTCTGTTGACTGAACTATTATGAAAAGAAGACTTTTACAAACGTTTTCTTTCAAGTATGACAACCTCGTATTGTCAAAGGCTTTGCAAATGGTATGAATAGCTCGAGTGGTTATGAAAGAAAACTCAATGTGCAAGAAGCATCATACTATTCCTGTTTCCTTTTCTAAAATGTGTTGCTTCATTACCATTTCAAACGTTGTGTTTGGCTCCTTCTTGCCAATTTATGTGAATGGTGCCAAGTAAAGGATTTGCGGTTAGTTTTTTTACAGTTTCTGCTGTTATACCATTATAATTTTTCATTTAGTATCTAGGATAAAATAATAGTCTAATATATTTTTAAATAACTTTGTATTAGCGATTATATCTTTCTCGTTTTCAATAGATTGAATAGCTGGTTCAATAGATTAATTTCAGAAAACAATACATTGTGTTTGTAGTTCATGGAAGTTTACTTATTCTGTATACACATGAGTCTATTTCACAATAATTGTAACAACATATTACCCATGTAGGAATACGAGGTGTGTAAATTAAGTAATAAGACTGGTAACGTAGCGCCAGATCTAGCAACACTGCAGAGACGGGACGGTAGGTTAACATGTAATGCACCTTCTGTATAAGTTTGAACTTGTTAGAGTCACTTGTTTGTTCTCTGTGACTGTTTTCGTAAACCATTTTTTTCTAGTGCATTTTAAAAATGAGTGACATTAATTTTGAACGGTGTGCCATCAGGTTTTGCTTCAAACTTGGACACAGCACAACGGATACTTTTGCAAAACTTCAACACGTCTACGGAGACAGTGTTTTTCAAGAACCCAGATTTTTCGATGGTTTAAGGCATTCTCAGAAGGGTCGATTGAAGAATGATCGGGGAAGAGTTTTTAAGTCACACCACTGTTCATCAGATTTTGACTTACGAACAGGATGAGAAAAATCTGCGCAAAAATGGTTCCAAAAAACCTTTCGCAGGAACAAAAGGACATCAGGAGAGAGAGGTGTCTCGACTTTTTGGAATCGATTGAAAATGATCCCAAATCAATTGAAATGATGATTTTATGGAACGTGTGATGAGACTGGTGGTGAGACTTGGGTGTTTGAGTACGATCCGGAAACCAAGCGCCAAAGCATGGAATTCAAGCACTTCAAGCTCTCCAAGACCCAAAAGAGCAAGAATGAGCAAGTCAAAGATCAAATGCATGCTATATTGCTTTTTTGATATCCAGGGAATTGTCCACAAAGAGTTTGTGCCTCAAGGCCAAACAATAAATCAACACTTTTACAGAGCGTTCTTGAAAGTGAAGTTTGAAATTCTTGAAAAACTTCGAAAAAGAGTTATGCGTGTGAGATCAAACATCAGGAACAACTGGATTTTTCATCACGAAAATGTGCCTTGTCACACAGGCAAATCGGTAAACCAATTTTTGCCAGCAAAAACATTCCTCAGCCTCCTTATTTACTTGACTTGAGTCGTTGTGACTTTTTTCTCTTCATGAGATTGAAAAATCACCTCAACAGACGTCATTTTGGGAATATAGAAAACATTAAAACGTCTGTAACCGACAAGTTGTAGGCTATTCCAGTATATGAGTTCCAGCACTGCTATGAGGAATGGAAGTACCGTCTCCAGCGTTGTGTGGCTTTCCAAGGAAGTTATTTTGAAGGAGACAATACTGAATTGTAATTCTATTCCAATAAATAAAAATAAAAACCAGTCTCATTATTTAATTTACACACCTCATAAACTCACTCGACATATCTGATAAAGGTTAAATAGATTCTCAACAAAAATTGTTGCCATACGTTTTTTAAATCACTTTTTTTTTTATTTATAACGGTCACTGTATATAATGTATATACGGAGTGTATTTAAAATTGGAGGTTTTTGATAAAAACCTGTACGTTAGATATAACTTAATGAGTAATAATAAAACTAAATAAAAATAAAAGTAACGTATAAATAACGAGTTAATATCCCTTTACAGCTCGAAGTGTTTTATTCAAATTTCATGAACAATGAATTTTATGAATACTATAGTGGGGATTGTAGTGAATTTTTATGATATTTTAGATCCAACAGATATTTTCGATCCAACCTGTAAAATGAGTCCAAGAACTTTGAATAAAAATTATACTTTTTTAGCGATATATTTTCACACAATACCTCACGAATCAGAAGCAAAAAAAAATCAATACTGTAGTACAGAAATTATCAGAATTTAAGCAACCCTCAAAAAGTCGGTGTACGAATACTTCCGCTGCTTATTATATATAGGGTGTTCCATTGAAAATAAGTTAGTTGGCGCCATGAAGTGTATGAACAGCCTGTTGATTCGGTACTATTTAAAAAATAGTGTCAAAAAAATGGGCAAACAAATTCTTGTAGTACATTTTAACATTTTTGAAAAAAAATACTCACCTTGCACTTAGCTAACAACTAAAATATGCTCTTTTTGTAACTTTCTTTGTAACTACACATGTAAATAACCGTGTTTAAAAAATAGACACTGCACTAACCCCTTGTCAATCACCACTCGTTATATCTGGGCGGAATTATGTACATAGTCTGTAGAGTTGTTTGCTAATATAAGTATAGAATATATAAATAATTCCCCTCATATTAATCTAACCTACATTTTTCGTACATTTAAATTTTAATAAAACCGATAAGTGAAGAAATACTGCCAACATTCGATCCAGATTTTAATGGAAAAGTTCGTTTCGTACGATAAATCCTGTCCTTGCCTTATCAATACGTAAACAGAGATTCCCATACTTAAACAATAAGTTGTTTTCGTATAATCAATACAGTGCATAAATAAGATTCTTGGGTTCCGTTTCTTAAGACATCATAGAGAGAAGGCAGACATTATGTGAGTGAATTATTCATGATGACATTCAAGTACAAAATTTTAAGTCGAAATTCGGCAAGCCATAGCCACTGGAATTTGCATGCCACAATTTCGTTTTCATAAGAATCAAATTTATAAGAATAACATGTTTTTAAATTCACATGGTAATTATGCAAAAAAAAAAATCACAAAGTCACAAATATTTTACGAAATGTGGCTATTAAGTAACGAACTGATGCTGCTGCCAGCACGCTGCGAGCTTATCGTGACAAGTTTGAACAGCACTGTGTCTGGTGATACTTTCCCTACCCTGAGCTAGCTGGACAAGCCAGTGTGTCGCTCAGTTTAACTGTAGCAGTGGTTTGAATTAGTCTACGCACCAGTGATGCGTCGAAAAAATGTTAAGTGGATGGAATAAAGGGCTAATCTTAAGTTTCCTTAAACTGGGGAGAACTTTTACAGAAGCTTATGCAATGTTAAAAGAAGTATACGGGAATGAATGTCTATCCCGCACACAAGTTTTTGAATGGTTTAAACGGTTTAAAGAGGGACGTGAAACGATCGAAGATGATCCGCGCCCCGGACGGCCCTTAACGTAAAAAACTGACGAAAACATTGAAAAAATTAATCCTCGAAGATCGTCGTCTAAGCATCCGAAGGCTTGCTGAAATAACATGAATCGACAAAGAATGCCAGATTTTGCATGAATCGTTCAACATGCGTTTGTGCAAAAATGATGCCAAAACTCCTCACTCCCCAGCAAAAGGAATCAAGAATGAACATTTGCGCTGACATTCTAAACAACATTGACACTGATCCAGGCAAGATTCGAAAGTGTGGAACCGGTTAAAGCAAAAGCGACGGAGGTTCTGCACCAGCTGAAAGAAGCGGACTTCCAGCACTGCTTTCAACACTGGAAAAGTCGTATGGAGCGGTATAAAGATCGCCAAGGGGAGGACATTGAAGGCAAACAATTTGCTACTCTAATTGGTAACGAATAAAAGGTATTATGACAGCGGTTATTTAATAGCCACACCTCGTATATCCCGTTAGAAACATTTTTTTACTAGTATCATTTGAAGTGTTTTTGATATTGTAGACTTCTATTTGGGTCTAGTAATAACCCACTGAGATCTGGTATGGATTCCATACTTTCTTGCCACTAAAAAAAAGTTTTTTTGGAAAATAGAGATACAATTTTGACATTAAAGGTTTTTAAAGAAAGACGACACCATTCGTTTTGAGTTATCTCTAATTTTAAAGTTAATATGGAAAAACAAAAATAACTCAATTTTTTGAGAATGAATTCCACTTAGAATGAATGAATTCCACTTAGATACATGAAAACATATATATATATATATACTTCAAATGAAATTGTAGGTTCAAGTCGCCAACTACAAGAGGTGTAACCAAACATTGTGCGTAGGAGCTACGCGCTAAGGTTTACTTTCACTACCCTGGTCAATGCAGGAATTCCATAAATAACTTCCATAAAGTCCAAGGACCTACTAAGAAACACAAAGCTACGTTTCGTAACCAAAAGTTTCGCTTTTAACCAACCACGGACAGATGTTTCGTTCAACTGGAACTCATCAGCGTGGTGATGACCAAAAAGCGAAAAACATTTCGCTTTCTGGTCATTTCGTTCCTTTAAATATTATCGTGATGATTTAGAAATATGTTTTACCAAAAAATCATGAGACGATATTAGCGAATATCTAGTTAGTTGTATTAGAAATAACCTTGTTTTTACGGAAACGCGAACAGCCGTTACTTGTTATTTGACTTTACCAGTTTATTCTTCCAAATTGATGGGAATTATACTTTTTAATAATTTTATCGATATACGAGGTGTGTAAATTAAGTAATGAGACTGGCAACATAGCGCCCGATCTAGCAATACTGCGGGGACGGGACTTGAAAGGGCGGCAGGTTAACATGTAATGCACCTTCAGTACAAATTTGAACTAGTTAGAGTCATTTGTTTGTTCTTTGTGACTGTTTTTGTAAACCGTTTTTTTTTCTAGTACGTTTTAAAAATGAGTGACTTAATTTTGAGCAACGGTATATTATCAGGTTTTGTTTCAAACTTGTACACAGCGCAACGGATACTTTTGCAAAACTTCAACTCGCCTACAGAGACAGTGTTTTCAAGTGCCCAGGTTTTTCGGTGGTTTAAGGCGTTCTCAGAAGGAAGAGAGTCGATTGAAATTGAACCGAATTTGGGGATGACAAAAATCTGCGCAAAATGGTTCCAAAATCCTTTCGCAGGTTAAGCCCCCCAACAAAAACGGGTACAAGGATGTCTTGACTTTTGGAATCGATTGAAAATGATCCCCATTTTATTTGCCAAAGACCGTGTCGTTACTGGTGATGAGACTTGGGTGTTTGAGTACGACCCGGAAACCAAGCGTCAAAGCATGGAATAGCGCACTTCAAGCTCTCCAAGACTAAAAAAGCAAGAATGAGCAAGTCGAAAGTGAAATGCATGCTGATTAAATTTTTTAATACGCAGAAAATTATCCACAAAGAGTTTGTGCCACAAAGAGTTTGATGCCAAACAGTAAATCAACACTTTTACAGAGAGATTGTAAATAGAATTGTAATTCTATTCGAATAAAAACATTTAAAAAATCAGTCTCGTTACTTTTTTAATTAATTTTAATTTACACACCTCGTACTACGGATATATAGGTAAAAAATAAAGATAAGTCAGTAGTACGCTCTGAAAATTCATTGACTGGCAAGAACAAATAATTTTACGCTCACAATTTTTCTGGAAGACTTTCCTTGAAACTCATCAGGCGGATAAGGAAGATCGTCTATACCATACTAAACATAAAAAGTAAATATAGTAATTGACGTTGTATACACTATAATTTACTTTGATCTTTTTACTTTATCACTTGTACATCGGCAACCTATTATACGTTTGCTTTGTATTGTTAACAACCAGATTCAAAAAGACAGGGGTTGTCACACTTAACCTTAGAACAGTGAATATACTTCCAGTAATATGGGATATAACAATACACGTCAAATGTTCAAAATTAGATAGAAATGAAGAATAGAAAAGGGGGTTTTGTATGTCGATTCTAATCATACATATGTATATCAGACGATATATGACATTATTAAGTAAACAGCAAAAAAACTTTTCTGTCTATCACAGACTTATACATACTTGTAATTCCATTGTCAAACTGAGGAATTGTGTAAACAAAAACGTGATGTTAAACAAGGCATTTCTTATTTGCAAAAATTGTAATATATATATATATAACTACTTTGATTTTATCAGAGACAGTTAAAGGGGAGACAGTTATTGTTTACATTCGACTTATCATTAAAGTGACCGGATTATGATTTTGCCAAAGATGGACATGTTCAGCTGGTTCACATTGACGAAACTAGAGTTAAGTTTTCGCGCCGTGAGGCGCAAGCTAAATACCGCCTAAATTTTTTAAAACTTTCAAGGTCACGCGTTTTCCTGGCACTTCAGAATTTCAATGAAAAATACATTTACATAAAAATATAGACTTTCACAAGGATACTTTTTGGAATTTGATGCCTTTTTGAAATACTAATATTTAATCACGATCGATACGATACGTCGATACGTCTTCAGATTAACCTAGAAGACGTAATTACGGACATTTTAATAAAAAAATTTCAATGACGGACAGTTTGACGGACTGCTCTTGAAGACGGACAAGCTTTCTGAATTACGGACTGTCCGTCATAATGACGGACGTCTGGTCACTTTACTTATCATCAGAGAAACAACTTCAACAAGTTCAAGTCTTTGTTATACTAACTGTATAAGAAAACACTAAACTTGGATAATCTACTTATAATAATAACAACTTTCAAATGTATTCATTACTTTATTGTCACTAGTTAGTGGTTGTATTTATATTATCTACAAATTTCATATTTTCTATTCTAGTAGTTTCTATATTTATATAATACTGCTATTTCAATAATAACTACTAGTACCTATAATAAGAAACTTTGATTAAGCTTTTGTAAAGCGTTGCAAGACCGTATTTATTTCTATCATTTGTACTTTCTTACTTTGCAACAGACCGACTTCCAAAATTCCAAAGCACCTTGTTAGGATTTTAAAGATAACGAACACATTAGTGGATAAGACGAATATTAGTTTCTAAGAAGTGCGTTAAGTGCCATATGTCGAGGCGAAGTTACAGTAAGTGTCTATAGGTGTTAATTTGCATAGTTGTAAGCGAAACAACAAACATTTTTAATACAGTCCACTTTTTTCACTGTTACACACGGTTACATATGGTCCTTCGAGCCCGATTATTCCATATCCTCAAAGGAGGAAGCGCTAAGTCACTGATAATTGCTACCATTACATTAGCCGCAGGCGAAGAGGCAAAGTCCACTCTAGAATTTGCCCAGAGAGCCAAGGCTGTTGCGAATAAACCAAAAATCAACGAGATCCTTACAGAACACGATAAAGAGTAGTTCCAATCCATTATTGCTGAATACAAACAGAGGCTTGCAAATGAAGTGGAAAAAATGAAACACATGGAGACAACTTTTCGAGAAGAAAAAATTGAACACGAGCGAGAAATTGCAAAACTGAAACAACAAGTGGCACTGATAAATAGGTTTACTAGCGGGTTTGGAAGAGTAGAGGACCAATCAAATTCAGCTGGCGACATACTGTCGGGCATTATAGATCTTATCCATTGAAGATGACACCAGAAGAAAACATTTTGCCAAGTACTTCTAGCCAATTTGAAAATATCGTTACACAAGATCGTATCACTGAAAGTGAACATGATTCAGTTGCAACCGAAGGAATAAAAGGCTCAGGCAGGAGCTCTGAGCTCTAGAACGAATGACAGATACCTTGGAGATGGATAAATTGAAGCAGCAAGTGGAACTATTGAAGGCAGAGAATATCTCTTTGGAAAAAGCTGGAAACGAACTCAAAGCGACTGCAGAAAGCTTGAAGCAGAAACTGGAGGAAATGAAGTTGAAGTGTGCAATGAACAGTGATGAAAAGGAAACTCTAAGAAAATGTGTGTTAGAGCAAGGTGAAACGATTCAATTTCTCCAAAAGAGGGTTACAAATTTCGAAGAGGGGAAGAGAGAACGGACAACATCTCATTCCGCAGATAAAACTTGCCAAACGGACATCTAAGGAGACAGCCAAGTTGCAGAACTGCGGACAAAAATTAGCGAGCTGACTGAGGAGAACGAATTCTTAGAGAAAGAAGTGCATGGATTTATTGGCGAATTAGAATGTTTAGAAACGTATAAGAAGAATAACAGAGTGAAGACAGAAACAGTTAAATACCTGGAAAGTCAAATCAAGGAGCGGGACGAATGCGTTAAAAGGCTCATATGCACTTAATCCGGCTCAAAGGACCATATGTAACCGTGTGTTACAGTGGAAAAATTGGACTGTATTAAAAATGTTTGTTGTTTCGCTTACAACTATGCAAATTAACACCTAACTAGACACTTACTGTGACTCCGCCTCGACATATGGCACTTAACGCACTTCTTAGAAACTAATATTCGTCTTATCCACTAATGTGTTCGTTATCTTTAAAATCCTAACACACCTAGTTTCATATACCTACTTAATTCACAGTCAAAAATACTGAAATTGTTGCAAACACTACAACACACCACATAGTTAAAGCAGATCTAGCAAGCTAAAATATATGTACAGTAATACTTAAATTAAATGTAATTTTTCAAGTACCTATATAAAATATGTTCTTTTTGATACATTTAAAACAAATACAAATAAAATTTAATAAATAGATTTGAAAAGTTAAACAAATAAAATTTAATTTAGAACGAATACGAACAAAATCGGTAATTTTTTTATACAATGTGAAATGACTTCTGGCATTAAATCATGTGTTTATTAAATGAATTCCAGAGACCCAAATGGTTGTTGTTCTTATTATTTTAAAGGGAGAGGCACAAATTCTCGAAAACGTGAAATTCTCGTAATATTTCTCCATACTTTTTGGGAAGACGATTTTTTCGTTTCAAATATTTTTAGTACAAAGTAATCGAACATCGTAAGGAGTAAAAGTAGGTACTTGATAAATACATAACCTATAGGTACCTACTTTTCCTTGTGCGTTTATATAATATGGATATATTATAATTTGTATGTGAGAAAGACATTATTTAATAATACACTTGTAAGACAGAATAAAAACAACAATTGTTTCAGTAAAACAGTAATAAAAATACATTTTTGGAGTAAAAATACTTAGTACTATCTAAAACTATTGATGTTTTTGTCATATTGTCACCGATTTAGAATTTGATTCCCATAAATTTTATACAAACGTTTAATAAACCTATAAGAATCAACAATAATATTATATCTGCCAAATACATTTATTTAAAGACATAAAGAAATAGATCGACAAATATTCATAAAACATCTTTGGCATTCCAAGTATTTTTTTTATTTGGTTTTATAATCACTCATGACTAAACCCAAAACTTTAAATGATTTAGTAAAAATCGTGTGCCTTAAAATTTTCCTGTCATTTAGAACTTACCGTACATTTGTGATATGATTGAACTGCATACGATCTTGATGTACTTCTTAATAAACATTATGTAATGTAATTTATATGTAGGTACATATGGTTCATAATTGTGTCTTATTCGATGTTTGTTTAGATTTGTTATTTCTATCAGTTTGATACACATCTACATATGTACTATTACGGAAACTAACTGAAATACCTACTTATCAGCATTTGACATCTTGAGAACTTTATGTCACTAATACACTATTCCATACACTATAAACCAGTGTATGGAAACAGACATTCAAATACGTACATATATTTTCGAGGTTAGGACATAACCTCAAACGTATATGTTCTAACCTAAAACAACTTGTAATACTCCAAATTTCAAGGCCTTTCGAAGGTTGTTTTCCTATGTTTGCCTCAAAATCGCAGCAAGAATACAACGAACGCAGGTAGTTAACTAAAAGTTGGGGTCTGTATTCAGAGCGCTTGCGCTGTTGGCCGCCTGCCGTTTCAAGTCGGCGTTGATACAGGCTGTGACTACGGTACCGATGACCAGCATCACACACATGATGATGTTGGCCCAAACGTCACCCACGTTGTAGAAAATGGCCGAGTAAATGGTGGTGAAGGCTATTCCGAACACCTGGCAAGAAAGGTTCAGCAGTCCGGTCGATGTGGATTCCGATTCGGGGTACGTCAGTTCGGCGGCGAGTTCGAATCCTACCGGTAGAAGCCCGGTCATGAAGAAACTACAAAAATGTATCTTGAATCCTTATTTGATACGCATATACAGTGTGGAAGAGCCAAATGGAATAAATTCAGTAGCTCCATTATTATGCAATTTTTTAGAAAATCCTGAGACGCGTCAATTTCTAATTCTAAAATGACATCTTGCGACGTAAAAATGGTATCCCTAAATTCAACCCCCTTCAGGTGACAGCTACAACCACTAAATTTTCAAAATGTAGGGGCTTGTGATACTTCGTTTGAAAGGTCATTTCATGCTCTATTCAAAACTGCTGCGGTTTTAAATTTTATTCAGAAATAACAAGAAAAATAAGTTTCTCCAAGCAAATTCGTGCTAAAATAAAACTTTTATAAGTAAACATTGTCAATTTAGGTTCTGAAATGTTAATAATAACAAAAAAAAATGTCTGTAATTGCCGAATTCCACATAAATAAAAACTACAATAAATACGAAATTTTGCTTGAAAGAACGAAAAAAAGAAGAAAAAAAAACAAACTGAAATTTAAGAAGTTGGCCAATCAGCTTTAGTGAAATTACCTAGAAACGTGCTTGTCATTGTAACAATAGTTAACAGTTATCAATGTTAAACTTTTTGCTTTAGTTTTCGTGTTGCAATTCAGAGAGATGGTTTACCTAACAGAAATGCATAAGATAACGATTCTGCAGATGATTGGTTACGGAGACAGAACACGAACGCAGGCCGAAGGTTCGCCTTTTCAAGAAAGTGCCGCCGATATCTCAAGGTACTGTAAGTAAAATAGAGAAGCAGTTTCGGGAACGTGGACATGTGCGGCAAGCTAAAAATCCTCTCAAGATGTAATGCTTATGCTTGAAGAAAATCCACATAACGTCGAGTCGTCAAACAACTTCAGCATTAAATATTAGCCATTCCTCGATTCTCCGCGTATTAACTCAAAATCAGATGCACCCATATAAACTGGTACCAAGAGCTCAGGTACCAACAATTTTGATAGACGAATTCTCTTTTGTGAACAAATGATGCAAATGATAGATGACAATACCTTACAAATAGGAGAATGTTTTATTTTCGGATGAATCTACATTTACACTTCACGGCCATGTTAATCGCCAAAACTGTCGTTACTGGTCGAGAGAAAATCCTCACTGGATGAGGGAACTCCATAAGCAAAACCCTGAGAAAGTTAATGTTTGGGCAGGAATAATTGGAGAAAATATCCGTGGTTCCTTCTTCATTGACGGCAATTTGAATGGAGAAACTTATTTAGCGCTGCTGCAAAATAATGTTGTACCGACGATGGCAACCTTGCATCCAGCTGAAGGAAACCCACAACTTCCAGGTAATGCAACATGGTTCCAGAAGGATGGTGCACCAACACAAGTACAAAGTCCATGTCCGACAATATCTCCACACATTCTTTCCAAATCGCTGGATAGAATGGCCTACACGATCACCTGATCTCACGCCGTTAGACTTCTTCCTATGGAGATATGTAAAAAGTATGGTCTACAAAACCAAACCCAACGATTTAGCTGACTTAAGAAGAAGAATAACACTTGCAATTAGGTCGATTACCCCGCAGATGTTGACTAACGTTAGAAGACATTTCTATTTACGTCTAGGATGCTGCCAAGATGCTGGATGCATGCATTTTGAACATCTGCTGCATTAATAATGATTTGTTTTTTTACTTTAATGTAACTAATTTCCTACCTGGAGACTCTTTTTTTTTTGTTAATTTCTGCTATAAAATTTAAACCCATAGCAGTTTTGAATGAAGAATGAAAAGACCTTTCAAATGAAGTATCACAAGCCCCTACTTCCAATTTGAAAAATTAGGGGTTGTAGCTATCACTTGAAGGGTGTTGAATTTAGGGATAACATTTTTACGTCGCAAGATGTCATTTTTAGATGACGTGTCTCAGAATTTTCTAAAAAAATTCATAATAATGGAGCTACTGAATTTATTCCATTTGGCTGTTCCACACTGTATATGTTAGTCATTCTATGAGCATATAAAGTGGGCAGTTTCTTGCCCTCAATGAAAATATAATTTAAAATTTAGATAAGTAATGATTTTCACGACCCCTGTTTTGTCAGAAATATTTTTATTAACACACTAATCAACAGTGAGTCTGTGTTGATTTTATATTTCTAAGAAATAATCCAAAATCACATTAAATATTTTCTAAATTGTGATAACTGGTCCTCTACAACTATGTATATTTTTGGTCATATACAATCCCTCGAATACATATAGTGGCAATAAGAAATATATTCATACTTTGACAAAAGAAATGTTTGAGGATATTGGACAAAATACAAGCACTAATTTTTTGCCGACTTTTCCTCCTTAATATACTTAGACTTCTTCAGGCCTTAATTAGTGTTTTACAGTATAATGGTTAATGTTACTTACATTATTATTAATTATTTTGAAAAAATAAGTTATTTAACAATAAACAAATACAAAGAATCCATCCATATGTTAGTCAAACTTATTTCTAAATATTGAATAATACTGAATACTTTTATAACAATCTGGCACTCTAAAGCGCGCTCTAAAACAGGTTGTGCTGTATACAGGTTTTTCTTATACACGTATTTATATATGTTTTGTTAATCTTGCATAATATGATAAAACAAATTTAAAAACAAAATAATAACATATTAGTTGTAATGAATACAGTGATACTTAAAAAAAATAAGTACTCATAATTTAAATATTAATAAAAAAAGGTTTATTTTTTTTTTTTAAAAATTTTGCACCATAAATCTTTGTAATTTGACATTTGCCCCAGCACATTGAAGTGAATTTTTATAAAAAGGCGAGTTTTATATTTGGTCCAAATACTTACCCTAACAAGGCAGAAATAATATATACAATGTAGATGCCTCTAGAAAGGGTGAAAGTGTAGATGATCATCGCTATTGCCGAGCATGCGTATACCAGCAGTGTCGTCTCCCTGAAATTAATTTCATTATTTTTAATTGCCAGATAACTCTAATTAATTGACTAAATTATTTAATAGTAGACGAGAATTTCTTACTTAAACTTGTGGAATCGATCCAACGTCACTCCACAGCAAACTGACCCAGCCATTCCTGCTACGATTATTACTAAACCCATCCAACCGGCATCGACACTCGCACTCTGAAAATAAAATAGCAAATATGTCAATAACTTATGGTAGTCCTTAACTTAAATGTATAGGTGATATAAAAAATCCCACTGAAGACACCACAAAGCGTCAAAAAGATGACCGAACAACAAAATTATGCTACGAGTAATAAAACATATTATACCTCAAAAAATACATTAGAATACACTACACTCAAAGAAGGTCCATTGAACATAAGACACAATCATAGCTCAAAAATGTCCACCGTTTCTTTCAACACTTTTTGACATATTTCTAGCATAGTTCTAATAACACGTTGCCGATTAAATCGATTTTTTGTACCGTTTTCCTATATCTTACATTTTCCGAGATAGAATTCTGGACACACTGTATATTCGCATTTTAAAATACAATAGCTTATGTAAGCGACATTTGCGCTTCCACGTAGTCTAAAAAGATAAATAAATAAACACTGTTGTGGAAATATAGTTAGCATGTCATTCAAATTTTAACATAGTAATGTGGTAATGTGGTAATGTGGACCGGTGACACGAAATATTTTACTGTGTTTTCGACATTTATAGTAAAGTTAAATTTAAATCAATACATAAACGTCACATATTATATTTTAGCATTTCTTATGAACCCATAAAATAACGATTATATACACCAACTACGCACTAAAAACTCACCCTGTATATTAAGTAAAAAAACGATATTTTTTTTATCCAAGAAACATATTTTTACATTTCGTTCCTTAAAAGGAAAAGTAATTTTTACATGAACATATGACAGATTACATTTTTCATCAGACAATTTAGTTTTTAATGAGACATCATCAAAGCAAATCACTGCATTGAATGCAGATTGGAAAAAAGTGCAATTAGATAATTGCAATTACTTTTTTTAATATTAGGCTCAAAAGAGTTTTCGAGATTGCCAGATTGCGGCAATATAACCCGTCTAGCGAGCTTCTGTCAGGGGGTTCAAATCCGAAATAGGACATGGAAAAGGCCATAAGAAAACCACGTGCCGTGTAAACTTATAGACTACATATTATATAATAGTATGAATTAAAACGGTACTTACTGGGTAATATTTCAAAACAATTTGGTTTAGAAGGGTTGAGATTGCGTAAAATATCCCCGTGTTAATACCATAAGCGATGAGAAGAAGCATGTAAGGACGATTCCTTACTAAATTCTTTAAAGACGTGATAAAATGGACTTCTACGGTAGATTCTTGTTGTGCAGCTGCATATGATGGTGGAGTGGGGGGTGCATTTTTGAAAACTAAAATAAGAAAATACGTACAACAACTAGGTGCGTTAACATTATTAGTAAATTCACATTAGAACTTTTTCGCTTGAACTCAACGCGCAACGTTTTGCAATTCATACTGGAATCATCAGATGATTGAAACCTGATTGAATTGAAAATATTAGCAAGTTATATCCCAAGTATACAATGATGACTTTGGTATGGTATCCTATCAAATATGTAGTTTTTTCTTAACGTTTTTGTAAGATAATACTTTCTACGACAAAAATTGGAATGATAATCAAATTTGATGATTTTCTTTTATAACTGTATAGTGGTGGACGCTAGTCTATCGTCGACCAGAAGGGAATACAAATATATTAATAAAACTAATATAATACTAAGCTGTTATATGTTGTTAAAAGGTACTATACACCCACTTACATATTAAAATTAAAATTAGGAGTACTGTAGTCAGTACAGCCATTGAAGTGAAGAGTATGTAGAATTGTGCCGAATTCTCTTCAACAGTACTAGAACTTTTGACTATCATCGGTGGCAATAAAAATCCAAGAGCAATACCGAGCTGTAACAAAACACATGTTTTTTTTTTAATTTGTACACCCATACGAGGTGTGGCTATTAAATAACCGAACTGCTGTCATAACACTTTTTATTCGTTACCAATTACAGTAGTAACTTTTTCGCCTTCAATGTACTCCCCTTGGCGATCTCTACACCACTCCATACGACTTTTCCGTTGTTCAAAGCAGTGCTGGAAGTCTGCTTCTGTTCAGAACCTCTGTCGCTTTTGCTTTAACCGCTTCCACACTTTCGAATCTTGTCATCACAAGTAATCACCGTGTCTAACAAGCCTGGATCAGTGTCAATGTTGTTTAGAATGTCAGCGCAAATGTTCATTCTTGATTCATTTTACTCCGGAGTTAGGAGTATTGGCACCATTTTTGCACAAACTTTGGGCATGTTGAACCATTCATACAAAATCTGGCGAACACATTCTTTGTCGATTCCTGTGATTTCAGCAAACCCTAGGATGCTTAGACGAAGATCTTCGCGGATTAATTTACCAATGTTTTCAATATTTTCGTCCGTTTTTGACGTTGAGGGCCGTCCGGGGCGCGGATCGTCTTCGGTCGTTTCACGTCCCTCTTTAAACCGTTTGAACCATTCAAAAACTTGTGTGCGGGATAAACATTAATTCCCGTACACTTCTTTTAACATTGCATAAGCTTCTGTAAAATTTTTCCCCGGTTTAACAAGAAACTTGAGATTAACCCGTTGCTCCATCTGAACACTTACATTTTTTCAACGCGTCACTGATGCGTAGACTAATTCAAACGACTTCTACAGTCAAACTGAGCTACCCATTGACTTGTCCGGCGAGCTCAGGTTGGGGAAATTATCACCGGACACAGTTCTGTTCAAACTTGTCGCGACACGCTCACAGCGCGCTGGTAGCAACATCATTTCGGTTATTTAATAGCCAAACCTCGTATTATGGATTTCATATTCATGTTTTTATCACACGTGTGTTCTTAAAAAAAGTATTATGTGACGGCGTTACTTCACATAACACGTTTTTTAAGAATTATTATATTTGTTTTTGAAACATGATTGAGTTGATTATACCTGATTTCCGAATACCCCTATACTACAAGCGGATGAAACCTGAGATGGTCCAAACCAGATAGCTGCTATTCTTGCCGGTGCTGATAGTACGAACACTTGCGAGAACGCTATCAAAGATTGGCCTATGAAGACCAACCAAAATCTGTCAGAATGTACTGCTCCTACTTTTACCCACGAGCCAAGGCATGTTCCCAGCATGCCTGTTATCACCGCTTTTCTCATGCCCTGGAAAAAAATACTAAATTAATTCGAGACTCGAGTTATAGAAAGAAAAATTATAATTATTTTAAAATGCGACGAATTTACAGATCGTTTCAAATTTAACAGACTTTTTGAGGTTATATGACAGTGATATAATAAGAAACTTTTCAGGCTTTTCATTTTTATAACCACAATACGTCAAGATTAAGAATGTTATCATTTAGAATACCAACTGATTAATAGCAATAGAAGCTTTAGACTTAGATCCTGATGTTATGTTAAGGATTCTTTTCTCAACTTGAATTTTCAAAAACCAATCAGAAAATATCTTCTATTATTATTTTCCATTATATACAAAGAAAATATAGTTATGGATTTTAAACATATATGATCTTAAACACCACCTACAATGAAGTAGACATATCTAACACATTACAAAGAATTTTCAAAACAACCCAAAAGAAACATAATTAGGTCCGGTCCTATGATGAACATAACTTGAATTTTTATTATCCTGTCATTATATTTCCGTAAAATTACATACGAGGTGTATAAATTAAATAATGACACTGGCAACGTAGCGCCCGAGCAACACTGCGGAGACGAGACTTGGAAGAGCGGTAGGTTAACATGGAACGCACCTTCAGTACAAGTTTGAGTTGTGAGTGTGATCTAAGAAGCTTGTTAGAGTCATTTGTTTGTTTTTTATGACTGTTTTCGTAAACCAATTTTTTCTAGTGCGTTTTTAAAATGAGTGACATTCATTTTGAGCAACGGTGTGCCCATCAGGTTTTGCTTCAAACTTTGACACAGCGCAATGGATACTTTTGCAGAACTTGAAAAAGCCTACGGAGACAGTGTTTTTTCAAGAGCCCAGTTTTTTCGGTGGTTTAAGACATTATCAGAAAGAAGAGTCGATTGAAGATGAACCTCGACGGAAGGCCTTCTTCTTCAAGAACCGATGAAAATGTCAATAGAACACAGAATCTTGTATGTTCAGATCGTCGCGTCGGTTGACGACAAGAATGATCGGGGAAGAGTTAAATTTGAAGCAAAACACTGTTCATGAGATTTTGACTAACAAATTGAGGATGAGAAAAATCTGAGCAAAAATGGTTCCAAAAAACCTTTCGCAGGAACAAAAGGACATGTCTCAAGAATCAAAGGTATCTTGTGTTTTTGGAATCGATTGAGAATGATCCCCATTTTATGTAATGTGTCATTACTGATGGTGAGACTTGGGTGTTTGAGTACGACCCGGAAACCAAGCACCAAAGAATGGAATGGCACACTTCAAGCTCTCCAAGACCCAAAAAAGTTAGAATTAGCACGTCAAAGATCAAATGCATGATGATTTGCTTTTTTGACAGCAAGGGAATTGCCCACAAAGAATTTGTACTTAGAAGCCAAACAGTAAATCAACACTTTTACAGAGAGGTTCCTGAAAAACTTCGAAAAAGGGTCACGCGTGTGAGACCAAACATCAAGAACAACTGGATGTTGCATCACGACAATGCGCCTTGTCACACAGCCATTTCAGAAAACGAGTTTTTAACCAGTAAAAACATTCCTGTGGCTATCGGCCTCCTTATTCGCCTGACTTGAGTCCTTGTGGCTTTTTTCTATTCCCGAGATTGAAAAATCACATCAAGGGACGTCATTCTGGGACCATGGAAAACATTCTTTTTGCATTTTGCATTTTCGATTAATTTTTTTGTTTTTGTTACAGAATTTTTCTATCACTGCGGGTGATTTTAAAAACTCTCTGACCTGTTTTTGTGAAAAAAAAAACGGTTATACCTGCTTATGCTTGCATATTCATATATTTTTAAAAAAAAAAGAACTTTTTTGTTTTTAATTGACTAATTCATTAATGTTATCGTAGTAAAAATATTTATTATATTTAAATTACTTTTAGGTATATTATAGGCATCCTTTTGAAACAAAAATGTAATCTGCTAACCTTCGATTTAATAGAAACGTGAGGTATTTTTGGAATTTAAAAGGAATAATATCGTCTTCTAATATGCTAAAATGGCTAGATCATTTTTAAGATACACACAGTAAAATTAAGTGTGTAGTAATATATATACATAGTAACTGGTTAACCCATTTTTTCATGGTATTGTTATTCTTCATAACAAGAATACTTTCGTTTATATTATTATTTAAAGCAACAGCGTCAAATAAGTAAATTATATTCAGATAAATATTACAGGATCGTGATAATTTTTGATACGTTATTATAATTATTGAATTTGTTCTTCATTAGTACGAGTTAGACAGCAAATTGATACTGCAATACCCTGCCCTTGAGGGTAGAGTTATGTATAAGTGCTTTTATATCACCCACGTGCCCAAGAAAAATTCAATTAATTAAACATTATTATTGCACAGTACTCGCAAACGTCGTAATGATAAAGATATTTAATGTAGCAGATGAATAATATCAATAAATATATTGAAGCATTTTAATGATTCAAATATCTGATTCTTTCAGGAAAGAAGAAAACGAACAATTTAAAATTTTAAATTAACAATATGTGAAAAAAAAGTCTTTTTTTTCACATTTCCGCTTATATCTCCGCTCCTTGGCATATTCTATATAGCATATGCATATAAGAAGTTGTAGCCTATTAAATTTCCAAAATTTTAAGCCCAACCCGAAGTCTCCAAGTGTTATTGTTAACTTGCAAATGACTGCTGAAGATGAAAAAGTGCTTTTTTTTCACTATTTTTTTACTTCGAGTAAAAAATAGTAAAAAACAGTAGGGCGACTATGGTCATGAAATTTCTTGGAGGGACTGTTATTTGTAGTATGGAGTTACAAAAAAAAATCAGCTCGATCCGTTAATCACTATTCGAGTAATTAACTAATTTTTTTGCAAACCTTAATTAACAATGACGCCATTTCTTTATTTTTATTGTACGATATTGACCAGGTTGGGCTAGAAAAATCATAAATCTCTTCAAGTTTGCGAGACTTTTTGAGATTTTGAAAAATATTAATTTGGGCCAGTTTTATAACGTTTTCTACACGACTACCTTTTTTGAAGCGACGTATACAGTATGTGTAAAGCCGACATCGGCCAGTTATGAAAAAGGACAAACGGAAGTGAAACGACATGTGAGACGCAACCATCTTTACGCGTCGAAGGTAGTGGGAAAATAAGACCGGCCCTTCACCACCTACCGCTAGTCAGTACGAATCAACACGTTAGTGTATTTGAAGAGAAGGGATAATATTGTTTTAGTTTAAAATTGTGTTGTTGTGCACGCGTGAACATCCATTAGTAAGCACAATAGCAGAAAATAAATAGCTAAAATAAACTAAGTAATCTGATCTCTTATGAATTATTAATTATAAAACAAAATGCAGGCACACATTCGACACCGAAACCAGAGTAACGGCCGAGTCCTCTCTCACATGGCCGAAGGTATCCCAACCCTTCTACACGGCACGGCGATGCTTATCGCCCGTCGAATAAGATTATGCGCAATATTTTGGATAGGTACCTAGTGTTTATAGAAAGTGTTGGCCTATTTGGAAACACATGTTAGCAAATGAATCTTGTAATTTACATTCAGAATTGCCGTTATGATGCCATGCTATACGACATTCTGATATTTTTCTTCGCGTGAATAAACCATTTTAATAATTTTTTAAAAAGAATACTGTTTACTTCAAGTACACTTCTCGCTCTGTCTAGCGGCAGGTGGTGAGTGAGCCGGTCTTATTCCCTCACTACTTTCGATGCGTATGCGGTTGCTTCTTATCTGTCGTCTCACTCTGTTTGTCCTTTTTCAAAAGTGGCCGATGTTGCCTTTACACAACCTGTATATTGTTTTAGCGTTGCCGCTTCGAAATTCTCGGAATTGTGACTATAACATCGTGACGCCCATTTTTTGTTTAAAATACGCTTCTTGAAGCGTACTTTTAAGATACTATAAAAAAAGCGTCAAAAAAGATAGTCGCGTAGAAAACGTTATAAAACTGGCCCAAATTAATATTTTTCAAAATCTCAAAAAGTCTCGCAAAAGAGATTTATGATTTTTGTAACCCAACCCGGTAAATATCGTACAATAAATAAAGAAATGGCGTCATTGTTAATTAAGGCTTGCAAAAAAATGCAATCGTTAATTACTCGAAAAGTTATCAACGATTCGAGCTGAAATTTTTTTGTAACTTCATACTACAAACAGCAGTCCCTCCAAGAAATTTCATGATCATAGTCGCCCTACTTTCGAAGTAAAAAAATGTTAGCAATAGTACTTGAAGACTTCGGGTTGGAGGCTACAACTTCTTATATGCATATGCTATATAAAATATGCCAAGGAACGGAGATATAAGCGGAAATGTGAAAAAATACGTTTTTTTTACAAATAGTTAATTTAGAAAATCAGCGGACGGTTTCAGCTCTACGGACCCCGCGCATTGTGTTCTACGCAAAACAATACATAGAGAACCGTCAAAATTAGCCCCATATGTTTCAAGAACAGTTTTTGATGATTTTAGCTCCCTGCCTACTGAACTAAAACCATTATTTTAGAAGAGCCAACGACGAATATTTAACATTCAAATTTTCTAAATTTGCTACCAGCGCCATTTCAACAATTTTTACTCAAATTTTAACAGTGCCAACATTTGTCATTCCATTTGCAAAAAAGTTTTCAAATGTTCACGATTTATCTACAAAACATTTATGGGTAATGTGCATTTATTTAAATTTAAAAAAATTTTTTCTTCTAGTTCCATTTTGGTCGCAGTAAAACTAAACAGCCCCTGAAGTACTGTTGAAAAAACTTCCTGTGCTTCAGCAGACTCCCAGAATCATCATTCTGAAAAATAACAATACATAAAATACATTTTCTATTACAGTAATACATGTAATATTACGTATAGTACTTTAGTTTTTAATTAAATTAGTTTGAAGGTCATTTTTGAGTTTATTCTTCATTCAGTCGTGTCAACAACAAACTCGTCTGGAATGTCGAGAAACTATAAGTTTCGTAAAATATGTCATAAGAAGTTTCAATTCGGTGATGATGATAGTGAATCATCCATTTTGGTTTACAAAAGTTACATGGATTTCTACAAGTTACTTTTATTTAGAGCACAGTACGAAAAAGGTGATAAATAACATCCATCTAAAGTTGACATCTGTAAGCCATGTGCTCCCAACATTTTTTTTTACATTCGAAACCGGTTTACTGCATTGTAAATATTTTACGATGACGAATATTTTAAACATCTCCGTAACTTTTTTTATTTCCCACCTGGGGCATTGTTACGCATTCAACTCATTTACATCTAATCAATTAACACGAATATTCAAATGAACCAAAGAAACATCGTACAACTAAAAAATTATGACACACAGCAAACTTCCCTATGATCACTCACCAACTTTTCCAGCAGGTAGCTTCCCGGAAAAATGAACGGAATATACAGGGCCATGTAGATGATCGACGTCCAGTCCACCCACGTGGTGGAAACTCCGTAGTACCTCACCACGACGTCGGCAATGATGGAAAACTGCAACCACGGCATCGCGTTGGACGCTGAGTACGCCACGAACAATCCCAGGATGAGCCATCGTATCCTGTAGATCTTGATCTCGGTCTCCGCCGATTGCTCCTCTTTCTTGCAATCCTGGTTGGTCTCCACATCGCCGTTGTTCATCTTCCGAGCGCGCCGGCGAGGTTAAACTCTACAACGAACTAGGTGAACTCAGTGTTGGTCCTCAACACGGCCTGGACCAACTGCCAAGAGTGCTAAGTGCAAAATTCACCGTCCGGGCCGAGAGTTGTACGCGTGGTTGAAACACTAATTCCCCACTGAATTTAATTCGTTTTTTTTTTTACTTTTTTTCCCTCACCGTCCGTCCGCAGCTCTTCGAAACTTGCTGACGCAGCACTCTTGCCGTCAACCGATGTGCATTGTCTTATCGTTACTCACATAGTTGTATAATAATTGGTTTTATGAAACCGATCCTGTGATTTTATTGACTGTTAAGATTAATATAAGAGTCGAATCTAATATAATCGTGCGCGTTGACGAGGTCGGGCTATCGCAGCGGTGAACTACAACGAAATGAACGGTATATAAAAAGTTGTCGGATGCCGAGCGTGCATGCAAAAAGATACTACTTTATTTTATTAGCAATTAGCGAAGCGGTCGTCATTCGCGCTCGTATTGCGTTTTTTATCGATATCGAACTTTGGAAATCTATACAGGATGTCTCGTTACGCCTCGTGGCATTTTAAGAATCTATACAGGCTGTCTCGATTAAGACAGTACATTGGAGGTGAATAACTTTCCAGTAACGGTTTAGGTACGATTCAGCAAGAGTGTTAAAAAGAGACCCAAATAGCGAAGTCCGAATTACACAGCACAAACTTAATGTGCCAAACTAAAGCATGACCACGGGACGTTACGATGAGCAATATAATTCTCGTACTGCTCTCTTTTGGACTTTGTGCTTCTTCAAACTTCCCTTACGTCATGCAAGTAGGGTAAACTAGGGCATAGTCTAATTACAACGAAATGCAGAAACAACTAACTGTACATAAGATATTCTATTTATTTTGTGTTGTACGCTTAATAAACATTTGTGTTTTTTTTTTCAGTTTAGTTTTCAGCACATAACATTTACGAGGTGTGTAAATTGTAATGAGACTGGTTTTTTATTTTTTTTTTATTCGAATATAATTTCAATTAAGCATTGTCTTCTTCAAATTAACTTAATTGGGAAGCCACACAACGCTGGAGACGGTTCATCCATTCCTCATAGAAGTGCTGGAACTCATTTACTGGAAAAGCCTTCAGCTGATCGGTTACAGCCATTTGAACGTTTTCTATGGTCCCAAAATGGCGTCCCTTGAGGTAATTTTTCAATAATCGGGAAGAAAAAAAAGTCACAAGGACTCATGTCAGGCGAATAAGAATATTACAGAGCCACAGGAATGTTTTTACTGGCTGAAAATTCCATTACTCAAATGGCTGTGTGACAAGGCGCATTGTCGTGATGCAACATCCAGTTGTTCTTGATGTTTGGCCTGGAGGCACAAACTCTTTGTGGACAATTCCCTGGCTATCAAAAAAGCCATCATCTACAAGGTTCATCTTCAATCGACTCTCTTCCTTCTGAGAATGCCTTAAACCACCCAACCACCGAAAAACCTGGGCTCTTGAAAAAAACACTGTCTCCGTAGGCGTGTTGAAGTTTTGCAAAAGTATCAGTTGCGCTGTGTCCAAGTCTGAAGCAAAACCTGATAGCACACCGTTGCTCAAAACTAATCACTCATTTTTAAACAGGCGCTAGAAAAAAACGGTTTATGAAAACAGTCACAAAGAACAAACAAATGACTCTAACAAGTTCAAACTTGTACTGGAGATGCATTACATGTTAACCTACTGCCCTTCCAAGTCCGGTCTTTGCAGTGTTGCTAGATCGGGCGCTACATTCCCAGTTTCTTTACTTAATTTACACACCTCGTACATGTAAAATAATTGTGATAATTGCATTTCGTCAGTTCGAATTTTGGTGTTGCTCCACGTGCCCCTCTCGTAGTTACACTGCGGCAAATAGTGGGTTTATTTCGATGGTGTTTTATGTCTACTATACATATGTTTAAGGTCTACTATAAATTTAATACTGTAAATATTGTACCACCTTAGATAAGAAGAAGGTTCTAGTACAGAGGTTTGATTTTTACACTAATTTTGAAGATGAACGGCTACCTAAGAATGGCATGCATTAGTATACTTGTTCAATCAGCTAACTTCAGCTTTCGTTCAAGGGCATAGCCAGGGGGAGGGCGATGGGGGCGATCGCCCCCCCAAATGGTCAAGTAAAAACCAAAATAGTCGGGGGATTGCGCTTGCCGTTGCCTCCAATTACTTTTTTTGATTTTTTTGTTTAAAATCTGCATTGGTCGCCCCCAAATAAAAATACTGGCTACGCCCTTGCTTTCGTTGTTGATGTTTTTTCGCGCGTAGGATGTATATACACCCTGTATATTTTTGGTGTTGTAAATAATTGTGAAATTTATCACTACAACTTATAGAAGAGAAGAAAAATTAATTGGAAGAATTAGTTAGAAAAATCAATACAGGGTGTCTCAATAGAACAATAGGCACAAAGGAGGTGAATATAACTGTTTGAACATAATCTAGCAACTCACAGTGCACCAAGAAGTTCATATCCAATTAGCCACCCTAACAACAACGCTACAAACTGCCGTGTGTGTTAACACTTTAATATTGACACACCTTAGTTAATGAAGTCTAAAATAGATACTATCTGTTTTCCATATTTAATTCCGCATTATTATTTTAATGATTTCTAAAAATACCTTCCTAAGGGGAATTTCTTTAAACAAAACAAAGGTCTAACAGTAAATAACTTAAGAGGGTATTCTAGTCTACAAATTTGAAAAAAATCGAAATTTTTTTTTGTTTCATATTTCCAAAGTTTAGACATTCAAGAATATGCCCTTAAAAGGATTTTTCAAAATTTCAATTATTTTATGAGTTACAGCCATTTTTGTGACGCGGCATCGGTTCCGGTCCGACCGGAACAAATGAACAATAGACGGTAGATGCTGCCCGAGTACTTACGAAACACGAAACGTATTTAGTCGGAATCTTTTCGTCTTAGTATTTATTTCAAATTAGTTTTGAGCCAGCCTTCAAGCAACGTGGACGTGCTAACTGAGTAAAATTGCCGGAAACTTGTCTCAAATCTTTAAACGCGTTTTTCTCAAAACTACATTTTTCGAGTTGGCGTGCACGATATCTCAAGTTCTAATGAACCGATTTATTTGAAATTTGGTGTGAATGTTCTTTATACATTCCTCTATCGCCTCAAGCACACTCAGATCAATATTTTTAATTTTACTATTTTTAAAAAAAATCGGAATTGTTAAAAAAAAACAAAACAATTTTTTTTCAAACGGCCGCCATTTTATGAAAAAATTGTTTTTTTGACTTTTCCAAGGTTCGGGCTATAGGGGCATCTATACTAATTAAGAATCCGTTCGGCTTTTTGGTTTCAGTTGACCAGAAGGGTTGAAATAAATCATGCACGCCAGGACACCCTTTTTTTGGACCCCCCACTTTGCCAGCTCATAACTTTGTCAATTTTGAGTCTTTTTTTTTTTAGTTAATTTTTTATGTTGTTTTAAAATATCGATAAACAAATGATAAAAAAATGGATACTAAAAAATATTTTTTGTTTCGTTTGTACAGAGCTTCAAAAACCGCCCGAAATTCATGCCTCTAGACTAGATTACCCCCTTAAGCAGACATAATCCAGGTTGAGAGTTGCATTTCAATACGTTTACATTTTTTTTATTGGTGGATCGTTTTCACCTGATATTTCCTAACAATGAATTGATGAATTTGATAACACATGTCTTATGCGGTATTATCTACCGGCTTTGGATTTACCTTCAGTTTGTTAATTATTTCTTAAAAAAAAAAGGTATATCTAGATTAGTTGCCGAATCAACAAGCGAAAAAAGGGGGGGCACGGAGATTGATGATGGTTTCGTCCGACCGTCTGGCAGACTCTAGCATTATTATTAGTGGTGTTCGAGGTGTTTATGTCGTCGGCGACGGTATTACATTAATAACAAAATGCCAAACGTGCAAACTCCTAAAAAACTAGTATTTTCTGACAAAGTGAATAAATTCATCGGTGATTGATCATCGAAGATTAATTTTAAGATGGAAACTGCCGCGTAAGCACAAATGCGATTGTAGCCGTCGCATAAATACTGTGAAACATAAAAAAGAGGGTATACCCTTGAGAATCCAGTTTATGTTTGAATATACTTTTAATGCTAAATGCATTTGATGTACCCCTGAATGTATTCGATACACAACATGTTATACAACAGCAATAATTTTATTGCCGGTCTCCCCTACCAACATATCGCAAACCGTTAAGTCCACAAAAGATCAAGGGGTATTAGATATGGACAACTTCAAGGCCACTCCGTAAATCCCCTGCACAATAAACCTCCGAAGTTATCAGACACTTTGAAGCAACTGAAATATAAAATGAAACACATTCTTATGGAAAGCTCTCACGCTTTTTCCCGCTATTTTAAGCGGATTCTAGATTTGTTCGTGGCGGTCGCCAACAAAGCATTTTCGAAAAAAATAATTCGCACACATGTTCAATACCCATTAATTGGAACTGATTGATTAATAATGATGGTAATACCATTATCTATTAAACTTTGTAAACAAAGATATACGAAGTGTCAATTACACGATGGCATTGTTAAACACTACTAGGTGGGTGATATAGCTACCGACTAATGAAATATATGTATGTACATATTTCCAGATAAGCCCACAAAATATGAATATACAATGCTTTCACACTTTTGTTTTCGAGCTATGACGTAATTGGCCATTGTCCCCTTTTTCAATGGATTCAGAAAGAAATTTTATAATTACAGTGTTGTAAAAAAAAGCGATATGTAAAAAAGAGGAAAATTCTCGAAGCAATTAACTTTAAAGTTATCTTTATCTAAGGTATTTTAGCTTGACAGAATAAAAATAATTTGACCAAAACATATATTTTTTTTAAATAATGTTATAATATAAATAAAATGTAACACAAATTCTTTTTTTTATATAAATGGACATTAAAAAAGAAAAATAATAAACTACAAAAAAAAACTAGTCAAAGTAAATAGTAAGGATAAGTTATAGTCAAAGTAGCCTCTACGAGGTGTGGCTATTAAATAACCGAACTGATGGTGTTACCAGAGCGCTGCGAGCGTGTCGCAACAAGTTTGAACAGAACTGTGTCTGGTGACACTTTCCCCACCTGGACAAGCCAGTGGGTCGCTCAGATTGACTGTACTGCCATGTTAAGGATAAACGTCGTAATTACAACCTTGATGAATTTCGAGATTTTTGACATATCACTTCACAACAAGTTTATGTATCGGTTTGTTAGGCTTAAATGTCGTAACTGTTTGTTACGACATTGTTGTTTAAATGTTGTAAGTACAATTCTGGCCGTATTGTTAATAAAAAATGTCAAAACTACAATATGTTAAGCCTTTGTGTCGTATCTACATTGTAGGTACGACAAATGCCCTTAACACTTTGTAGATACGGCATAACTGCTTAAAATCATAGCAGATCAGCAGCAGAGCAAAATAGCAGATCAGCAGAAAATCATAGCATAGACATCCTGAAGCAGATGATGACGAATAGTTTGGCAGTTTTTATATGACAGTTATGATATGACATCATCTCTATAATATTGTATTAAAACGTATCATAGAATAAATGTTTGATTTGATTTAACTAGTACTTTTTAATTTTCACGATGCACGACACTAATAGAGAATAACATTTCTATTAATCATGGTTAGCCACATTTATCGTAACTAACAAAACTCTCCTTCAGAATTTGAAAACATCAAAAATAAGTGTATAATGAAATATAGAATTCAAAAATATACATATTTCAAGACCTTTACCATAAAACACCAAAATACTTATGATGGCACAATTGTATTCAGTATTTCTTCAATTACTCAAAACTAATAAATGTGCATATACGATTTTTATCCTTAACAGGGCAGTGTAGTAATCGTTTGAATTAGTTTACGCACCAATGACGCTTCGAAAAAATGTTCAGATGGAGCAACGGGTTAATCTCAAGTTTCTTGTTAAACTGGGGAAAACTGTTACAGAAGCTTATGTAATGTTAAAAGAAGTGTACGGGAATGAATGTTTATCCCACACACACACACAAGTTTTTGAATTGTTTTAACGGTTTAAAGGGGGACTGAAACGACCGAGGACGATCCGCGCCCCGGATGACCCACAACGTCAAAACCGGACGAAAACATTGAAAAAATTGGTAAACTAATTCGCGAAGATCGTCATCTAAGCATCCGAGTGCTTGCTGAAATAACAGGAATCGACATAGAATGTGTTCGCCAGATTTTGCATGAATCGTTCAACATGCGCAAAGTTTGCGCAAAATGGTGCCAAAACTCCTTACTCCCGAGCAAAAGGAATCAAGAATGAATGTTTGCGCTGACATTCTAAACAACATTGACACTGATCAACGCTTGATAGACTCGGTGACACTGATAGGACAATATTCGAAAGTGTGGAAGCGGTTAAAGCAAAAGCGACGGAGATTCTAAACCAGCTGACAGAAGCGGACTTCCAGCACTGCTTTCAATAAGGGAAAAGTCGTATGGAGCGGTGTAGAGATAACCAAGGGGAGTACACTGAAGGCGAAAAAGTTGGTACTGTAATTGGTAACGAATAAAAAGTGTTATGACAGCATTTTGGTTATTTAATAGCCACACCTCGTATGTACTTCCTCATCTTGGTCATTATTAGTTGGTCCACAGAAAAGTCCTCCTTTTCGAATCTGGAAATGGCATTTTATAAGTATCTTTTAAAAAAAACAAAATCGCCCTGTCCGGGATTTTTAGTAAAATTTTTCGTGAAAATAAATACCGAATTTGTTTGAATTTGTTTCTTTCAGTGTACATGCACTGTAAGTTCTTTTTGTGAGTTTCGTATTCCTAAATCATATTGCATTTCTATTGTATATTTTTTTTGTTTAGAAATGCTCAAAATGAATCATTTTGTTGTAATAATAAATGTAATATATGTTCTACATAAAACCTTTTTCCCAATCGCCTAACAGTCTCAATGAAAAGAAATCTGTTTAAAGTAATATAAATAATCGTTTTTGTAATCTTTTTTAAACTCGTAACCCCATTAACTCTGAAATTCCTTTAGAAGTAGTCTCCAAAAATAAAATAAAAATGTACCATTCCATTAAATGTAACTTCGTATGACATCACAACTCACGAACTGATGATGTTACAGACATGTAAGATAATGAAAATCATGCGTCACAAAAATCAGTAGTTCAACCGTTTCAGCGTTTTTGTGAAACTTCGCAATTTTGGAGTTACCGAATTTATTCCATAAGTAGTTTCCACACTGTATATATATTTAAATACGTACCTATTCCTTCCCTTTCAATATTGATGTAGGGCAGCTTGGAGTCTGCGCTCTAGCCAAGTAGACACAAATATTATATCTTTAATATCACCTGTTTCAAAGCTATTATGTTCGATAGTTTGGTCCTAAGTGTTCTAACAAGTATCACATGTTGCAACAGTACGATAACCCAAGATGTCACACGAGTAATTTTCCGAAATTATTCAAACTCAAACGTACAAAACTTAAAATGTGTACAGGGTATTAGCAAAGCTAGCAGTGCAGAACAAGGCGACAAACGAGACGTTGTTTGTAGTGTTTGCTCACGCACAGTTTGCCAAGCAAAGCCAAACCAAGGCATGTTCAATTATTTCCAAATTAAATTGTAGCGTTTACCGAGGATATTTGCTTACCCTTTAAAAGATAAACGAGTCGGAATTGATCTCGGCACGGACTAGAGGTTATTTTTACAAGGCGACACAAATCAATAACTACCTATTGTTTATTTGTATGGTAAATACATAAAACGTAATTTAATTTTTTCTCGGAACTTTATTATATGTTTAGAGAAATTTCCAAGCTAGCTACCTGTTTTATTTGTTATTTTTGTGTGGTTAAAATGAATTTTGCATACAGGGAGGGAAATAATTAAATACTGTGCGAAATCAAAAATAAAGAGGTTTAGAGTTTGCAGGACACATTGGTAGGAAGATATTTCAATGAGGTAATAAATACTAGCAATAATTACTAAATTAAAAAGTCCTACGCTACTAGGGCTTTTTAATTTAGAGGTATTATACATGTTTATAGTGATATTTTAATACCTCTAGCTCAAAAACAAAATATATGTACATATCTTTGAACATAGGTGCGAAGGTTATAAAAAAAGGACCAAAATAAAATCATGTTTCGTAGGTCCCATTTTGCCTCAATTTTTTGAAGACTGTTGCAATCTCGTTCCTCTTTATTTCATGACATAGTCATTTTGAAACTACAGACAAGAAACATGATTTTCTTTATCATTTGCCACCCCTTTAAAAAAGTTTATTTCTTGAGATAAGAAAAAAAAAAAATAAAAAAACAAAATTTGTATATATATATGTTAACCAGAAAAACAAAACACTTATCCCAATGTGTGTATAGAAAGTGTATTTATTTTAAACGATATTAACGATAATCACTCAGATTTTAAAAAAATATTCTAGTGACGATGGTGCAAAGCCAGGCAACACACAATACAGAAGAGCGGTAATACTGGTCATCAATCTATAATATAGATTGTGTGTATGTAATAATTAGACAGGATAATTTTTTATGCATAGGAATATCAAAACATTTTTTTTGCACATAAAAAAGATGGAAAGTTGGCGGATATCTTGTCTTAAGAGTTCTATTCGGCTGGACCATTCCGGTACAGGGCTTCACGATAACGTGAATGATACCGACATCATGTTTGACCCACTATAGGAGTCGAAACACCTGCTGTTTTTAGAAGCAGGTCCGGCTCGGAATTGATTGAAGGTAATATGGTCATTTAACGATAGGAAATGACAACAACTATTTAGATATTATATGGTACTTTATTCTTTGTTTTATGTAACCTGTATTGTAGTGCAGATAAGTACACTTTATTCTTCTTTTTAGTTAATTTTTGAAATGTTTTCAATTCTAAACAACCTATAATTATCAAAACACGGAATTCAAAATTAGATAGATTACAGACCAAATCTGCTTTAGCGAGGAAGGCCCACTAAACTATTTATGAAATACAGTCACATGTAAAATATCGTCTTTCGCAATTCGTCCTAATGAGGACTAGGTTTAAATACCTTTTGAAAATATGTAACTATTTTCATATTAAAGTGCATTTAACCAACACAATACATTTGACAAATTCGGGTGAGCCTAATGCGAGACTGATTAATTAACTAGGCAATAAGACTGTGAGACAGTATATGCTTTAACTGGGACTAAAAGTACCGGGCCTGAGCTCGGGTCCTAAGTATCTATCTCTTCTGCACAACACTGATTGGTTCCCTAAACCCACCCTGTACTATTAGTTCTGCACAAAACTGATCCTGTCTCTAGTAATAATTGAGGTACGGAAATATGTGCGACAACACAGGGCTCGGCAATATAAAACTCTATAATAATTAAAGTACAAACCGTATTCTTACGCGCCTTGTACATTATATACGCAAGTATTTCTTGCCCGTGCTATATACGGCATTGACCTTTCCCGAAAACGCTCCAGAACTCGCATATGCAGAGTAGTACTCAGTGGCCGCCGGTGGAATTTGACATGCTCGTATATCCGTAAGGAGGCATGGGACCTACACCATATTTTAGGGGATGGTTACTAGACCTAAGTAGAAGGCAATAATGGAAAAAATCTTCAAGGAAAACTTGCGAATTTTTTTTCCAGAAAAGGCTGCCACCGGGCAGATCTTGGAAACGGCTTGCAAAATATTTGCGAAATATTTTTTTCCATAATCACCGAGTAAATACAATTTTTTTTATACTTGTGATTTTGCAAAATTCTTATTTTGCGTGAAGCCACAACTATTGTAAAATCTCACAGACAAAATGTTGGGGTGAAATAAAAATTCAAATTACCATAACTTTTACAGATCTCGAAATGTCAAGAAAATATAAAGTCAAGTCATATCAAAGTATAAAAGACTTTGTATTTACTCGGTGATTATGAAAAAAAAATAGATCGCAAATATTTTGCAAGCCATTTCCAAGATCTGCCCGGAGGCAGCCATTTTTGGAAAAAAAAAATTCCCTGAAGATTTTTTGCCATTAAGTATAGCCTTTAATTAGGTCTAGTAATGACCCACGCGGGATACTCTTACGCAGTTTTACACGCGGGCAGACAAAAATTCCGAAACCTAGTAATAATTGACTACCAAAATATAAACTGTCTTCAAATCTCAAAGGCTTCAAAATATTAAAATTTAGTGTAGAACTACGTATGGACAATGTTCCATATTTACTAATAAAAAAGAAATGTTGAAGAAACAAATGTGTATAATTTTTGGTATTTCTTAAAAGCGAATTAAAAGTCCAGATATAATTTAGAAAATGTATTTTTACAGGTCTTCACTCAAATGTACACAACAAGAACAAAATTAAAATCTTAATACACAAAATTATACCCATCGACTATGTAAAAATAAAACACTAAAACATAACTTCTGATAACCGCACAAATTTATTAAATGAATTTCAAGAGACTTTAAATAGTTTTGAATGAATTAAAAATTGTATTCTTTCACTTCAATAAAACTGAGACTTACCAAAACTTTAATTCGTTAAGATACAAAAAGTTAAACAGTGTTTGCTATTTTCATTTAAAATTTTCTAAATTGTCATAGGTAACTTATAAAATATATGAACAAAAAATCAAATTCGTATATAAATTAACGCTATTTTAGATGATATAGGGACATATTTATAGCTTAAAGTACTTATTAATATGAAAGCAAAAGACAATTTAACTTTATTATTTATTGATACTGCCACACTTGAAATATAAATTTTACAAAATTTCAAAAATTGAATTCTTAATGAGAGATTCAAGAGGAGAAATGGAACCTTAGGCGTTGAAACAAATTCACACTTGTATTCCTTTTATTCTGTTCCTTTGTTTTAATAACTTCCTGATGATGTCGACATGGTTGTCGGAACGCGTTTTGTGTGCGAAAAATGTTAAGGTAGTTAGTGGAAGTATTCACGAGCCAATTAAGAGTTGTAAGTATCGGTTACAAAAATCATAATTCCACAGTATCTTATCTATACCCCCTTCCGTTTATTGAAAAAAAGAATCACCAAATCTTCTTAAAGATAAAATTTTTTCACCAATAAAAAAGAAACACAAAAAAGGAAACGATTATTTATAATCAGACTTCGGATAAAGGTGGTTCTAACCTCGAACGGCTATTATGAATGGATTGTTTCATTCATGATTTCAAGAGGCGCTTGCGTAGTTGGTCCTGGGACAGAACAGTTTCTGTTCATAGGATATTTGCACTGGTATGATAGACAAAGACCAAATATCATCGGCGAAGTACAGCGTGCCTTTTTTTGTTAGATAATTATTATTTAAACAAAAATTGCACTGTATTCAAATATATTAAGATTTTCGAACATAATGAGTTATTTTAACCATGTATATACCCAAATGTACTAAAAAATTGTCACTAATAAAACATAAGGTTTACATCCGATGAACAGATATTCATGTTTACAGCTGTTCAAGGTTAAAACCACGTTTGTCATAAGTCTGTTTACAAGTGGCCTCAATTTAATTTGATTGCAGGAGTCCTGCGTCAGTTGATGTTGTTGTACAACCTCCGTTATATGCAATACGTTGAATACTCGTTTCTGCCAACTTTATTCACAAGAATCGTGAATAGGTACTTTGATTTAAACTATTCCGTAACTACTATTTACAAATATGCATTACGTTTTTAAAATATGTCCCCATATAACTCGAACACGTAACGACTTAACATAAGGCGGCGAACCTAGTGTGAAGAGGTAGAGTTGTAGCGACGGGAGTGACTCGCATCGGCGCTATGATCACCTTCGATCCCGCGTACTCCAGCTGTATCTTCCGTATCTCTTGCTGCAGCTGGCCGTTAAGTATCTGCCTGAATCTCTTCGTGGTAACGGGCATTGTGTAAAAGGCGCGGTTGTTTTTCACTTCCACTTGTAAATTCGTGGGTCCTCCTATCCGTTGAGGCAGGGTCCGTCTCAGTTTTATCTTCTTGGGCGTGCCGGAAGTCCGGCGTGTTCAGCAACTCCCTCTGTTGGGCCCTGATGCGGTTCAGTCGGTGTTGCGCGCTGAAGATCCTGAACTTTTTCACGTTCTGTTGGTTGCTGAAGTTGCCGACCCTACGCAGCCTGAACTTAGGCGGGATGGCGGAGGTATTGGTGCCGTTGAAAGGCACCCTGCGGCCTAAACGCTGATGTACGGGTTGCCTTCTCATGGTAACGAGTCAAGGGGCTTACCGCTTGGTGATTTTCATAGTAAGCTTCCTGGGCCCTTTTCTTCTTTTTTATGTTTTCCTTCAAAGGTATCAGGTTTTGTTCAATAAGGTCTGAAAGAAAACGTTTGGGTGACAATCTATTAAATTGCAATAAATCTACTTCAACATTATTTTACTGTTTGTTTTATAATATTTATAGTGCTTATAGGTGGAACCACAGGTCAAATTGCCATATCTTTCATCTTTCGGTACACATTTCAGGGTTGAGAGCGAAATTTGGTTATGTTGTGTATACCTACCCTGTGGAGGTGAAGTCTTTATTCTACGTAGTTTAATTTTTTCTAGGTGTGATAGCAGGTGTTCCTTCATCTAAAACAAAGCATCGTTTTCTTTAACCTTAAAATTTTGTGCATGATTTTCATATAAGATATAGGTAGGCTGGATTACAAGAAAATGAGATGCCAAAAGTTAACAAATCACAAATTACATACATATCAAACACGTCTTTATGTATTAAAAATTTACCTGATTCAGACATAATCATATGAAAATCGTTGAGAAAATTAATATTTTTCAGGGATTGTTTAACGTAAAACCCGCAGTCCCTTTAACTACAAAACAAAAACGATGAAATGTGTGTTAGTGTTACCCTACAAAATGGCTTGAAAGGGATAGATAAACCGCATTCGTGAGATACAAAGAGAGATAGACAATATGATGGTCACGTTATGGTGGTTCAGGTTAGACATACGCATAAAACAAAAAATTACCAAACAGTGAGGTGGCAAATTTGAAAATCAAATACACAATAGCAATTTGGCATGGCATGTCAAACATAGAATTCGTTTGACGTTTTTAATCAAAATTATGTGCTAACAAAATTTACTGTTGAACAATACGAAAATATAATTCTACATGTCAAAAATATTCCTTCCAATTAGAGACTGTGCATCTTTAGCAAGGGATCCAATTATTCGAGGAGGGCAAGGAAAACCCTCCAAGAAATAGGCAAGTTTTCTTCGATTCGTTTATTTTATCCTATTTATTTTGTTCTTCGTTAGGGTTAGAATGGATAAATGTTATTAATAAAAAAAGCGACCCATCTGAAATTAGTAAAACATATTCTCCGTTTATACCTAGTGCGATGGATACCGTATTTTTTCACCAAGACAGATTTGAGGTGAGTAAAAAAAATGATTGAAACTATGGAAGAAAGGTATTATCCCCATTTCTAAATAAAAGTGTAAAAAATATAATAATATAGCTACAGCCTTAAGCAAAGTAGCAATCAAATTGCGTATTAATGGTTGCCTATGTCAAGTAAATAAAACCATAAATTTGTATCTATTTTAGATTAATACAATGTAATTGTTAGTAACCTTAATCAATAATATAGGTACTTAATTTTGTAATAACATAAATTGGCATCTGATAAATTTGTTTTTAAATACAAAAATTATTATTAGGATTCAGAAAGTTTGCTCTCACGTAAACTACATTTAACTTATTCAGCGCTCCCGCCACCGAGATTTAGAAGCTCCCGCACGGGATTGGCGTTCTAGGCGCATACGCGAGTTCTGGCGCGGTGGCAGTGCAGCACGGCAAGCAATAGACGCGTATATAATTTGCAAGCTGCTTAACAATACGGTTTATACCTTAATTACCATCTAATTTTATAGTACCGATTCTATGTTTAGACACACATTTCCGGACCCTAATTATTATATATCCAATTCATGATGACGTTTTTTCTAGATAGGTACTGATAGATGCCAGAGGATTCAGACCCGAAGACCTGAAATGCACCATGACACCGAACCTTGTAGAGGTAGTGGGCCATAGAATTGACAACCTGAATTCGGCTGGTAATAGAAGTATGGCGCTGACGAGAAATTACCAGTTGCCTCAACCAGTAAAGCCTGAAGAAGGCACCTGCTGCCTTTCTTCCGAGGGGTATCTTGTTAATAACCGCACCGTGGTTTAAATAAAAGTTACTACAATTTACTATCGCTACTGCCTCTTCAATCGTCCGCTAAATTTTACTGTCTCGCAAAAAATGTTCCTTCAATGTACCCCCTTGGCGATCTCTACACTGCTCCATACGACCTTTCCATTGTTGAAAGCAGTGGTGGAAGTCCGCTTCTATCAGCTGGTTCAGAACCTTCGTCGCTTCTGCTTTAACCGCTTCCACACTTTCGAATCTTGTCCATTCAGTGTCACCGTGTCTAACAAGCTTTGTCGATTCCTGTTATTTCAGCAAGCCCTCGGATGCTTAGACGACTGTCTTCGCGGATTAATTTACCAAGTTTTTTCGTCCATTTTTTGTCGTTTCACGTCCCACTTTAAACCGTTCAAAAACTTGTGTGCGGGACAAACATTCATTCCTGTACACTTTCTTACTTAACATTGCATAAGCTTCTGTAAAAGTTTTCCCCAGTTTAATAACAAACTTGGAGATTAACCCGTTGCTCCATATGAACACTTTTTCGACGCGTCACTGATGCGTAGACTAATTCAAACTACTGCCACAGTCAAACTGAGCGACCCACTGACTTGTCCAGCGAGCTCAGGATGGGGAAACTATTAACAGACACAGTTCTGTTCAAACTTGTCACGACACGCTCGCAGCGGGCTGATAGCAACATCAGTTTGGTTATTTAATAACCACACCTCGTACATTTTTCAAGAAAAAAAACACGACTCATGTTTCATTTGAAGTTGATCACAAACTATATGATTTAATTTTTGTAGAGTTTGTTTGGAGAATGTTGTTAAAAAATACAGTATAAGACTCTTTTGTACAAAAAAATGTTATCTGGTCAGACACATCATAACTTCTAGTAACCACTACATTACATTTATTATTATTAAACATGGTAGGTACTGAAATTAGGCCATATACATATGTATATCTAGCAGAACTGCGAAGAAAGCTTGTATCGATTATAATGTACGATTATCAACTAGCACCTACCCAGTTATGTAACACAATACATCACTAATTACGCGCTTGGTAGGTAGGTAATGTAGTAGTTTGGATTACTCGACGGTTACTCTAACATAACGTCCAGAGAAAGTTAAAACCGCCGGCTCTCGAGACAGCAATTCAAAGTAACTGCGGAAAATGAGGAGGTCTCCAGAAACACGTCTATCTGCGATATGATCAATGGCCAGCCATTTACCGACGGAAGGAGACTGGGGGAGATAAGTGCATTTGATCAATATAAAATCCAAAGATAAAATATGATTATAAATTCAGCAAATTCCTGTAGTACTTATCATATGATCTCATCCTATATACAGTCGCGATCGAAATTATTCGGCCACCCGAAATATTTTCATAAAACTGCACGTGTAGCCAAACTAAAAATTGTTATTGCAAAATCCCATTCAGTATAGTATAGTTGCCTTGTTGTATAGTAAAATAATCTTGAAAAAAGGTAAAGGCAATAATTTTAATAACCAAAATACGAAAGAATTCATATTGTGCAACCATAGGGCGCGAAATTATTCGGCTCCTCCCGAAATATACATAAACACGTGACTCATGTGATACCTACCACAGCATTAGGCTTGTGTTAGTCTCAGACAGTTCTCAGCCACAAACCACTACATAGTGCATCGCGTAATTTACACAATGAGTCGCAAAGGCAAAGAGATGTCAGTTGACCTGAGAGAAAACATTATAGAGTTGAGTAAAATGGGTTTTAGTCAGAGGCATATAGCGGAGGTCATTGGGCGACCCCGACAAACAATTCAGTCAATCATTAAGAGATACAAAACAGATCATATTCTGGCTAATCGACCAGGTCGAGACCGCAAGCAAAAATTATCCGAACGACACAAGAGGTTGATCCTACGTAAAGTCAAAGAAAATCCTCAAGTTACTTCCACGACACTAACTAGAGAATTAGAAGTGCACTTTGGAGTAAAAATACATTAACCAATGTACGAAAAATCATACGCGAAGCCAGTTTTGTTACCCGGATAGCTCGAAGAAAGCCATGGATTAATGAAGTAAACAGAAAAAAAGGGTTTTATTTGCGAAGGAATATTTAAATTAAAGACCTGAACTTCTGGCATCCGGTTTTATTTACGGATGAATGTAAATTATGCGTTTTTAATGCACCTAAAGAAAACTTGTGTGGAGACGTCGCGGAAAAACTTACAAATTAAAAAATGTATTGCCCATTGTCAAACACGGAGGTGGTGCGGTAATGGTATGGGGAGCAATGGCAGCTTCAGGTGTTGGTGTACTGTATGTTATCGATGGTATACTTAATCGATTTAAATATTTAGACATATTAAAAAACAATTTGCACCCTAGTGTCACAAAAGCAGGTCTTTCTGAAGATTACTTTTTCCAACAGGATAACGATCCGAAGCATACTGCTCGGGTCGTTCGTGAATTGATCCACTGTAATGTTCCCCATACACTACCAACACCCCCCAATCGCCGGATACAAATCCTATAGAACATCTTTGGACCGAACTAAAGCAGAATGTACAGAACCGACATAGGACTGGTGTAAGGAGTTAAAATCAGTGTTAATCGAGGAGTGGGATAAAAAAGTCCAGAATTCACAAAAAAATTAGTGGATTCAATGCCAAAAAGACTGGCTGCTATTATTAAAGCTGAGGGATATCCCATACAATATTAAATGTCATTTTATATTTTTATGTTCAACGAACTTTTAAAATGGCTGAATAATTTCGCTCGCATTTTATAAGAATAATGTGTAATTATCATTAATTTTTCAATAAAGGAATTTTAAGTTTAATTTGTTTTTAGTACTTTTTATTATATAATAATGCATGTACGTCATACTCAGTGGATATTACAATATCTGTTTACTATGTGGCTACACACAATTTTTTTTAATCAAATTTCAGGTGGCCGAATAATTTCGCTCGCCACTGTATCTTCCTTATTTTTACGACAATTCTAAAACGATCTGTTTGTACAAAATAATTGTCATAATCAATCCACTACCTGAGTTAAAAACTGGTTTGGTGAGGTTAAGGGTCTAAAATGTGTTTTGCAAAGTAAAAAAAAGTTTTAGTTTAAAAGTGGTATTATCATTCCATCTTGTCATGTATCAAATTCAATTTTTAGTCGTTGCTTTTGTCGAAAATGATTTTTTATTTCTCAGCAATTAGTAGTATTAAATTTTAATTCTCAAAAGATCAGAATCATACGCCGGTTTCTACCAAACGACGTCGATGATCTAGTACAGTATCTGAAGAATGAAGGGTATCTATCCACCATGAGATTAATCATGCTAGAAACTAAACTTATTGTTTAATAGTCTGCAACGGAGACCTAGAAAGTAAAAGCAACCAAAGCGAGTCAGATTCGTTCATTATTATCTAAATTTCAGAGTGGATGCAAGTAACACTTAAAAGCTGATGGAGAAGATGACCACTCTCTCTTAGTTATTAAAAGAGTTATTATTTGTTCCTCTCTATTTCAGTTTTAAAGAAATATGGGTTAAAACCTGACCAAAAAATAATTTTAATAGGCACAGACATAGCAAACACCATATTTTTTATGTTACCAAATTCACCACAACAATGTGGAAATACCCTGTATGTTATGTTATTGTGTTATTATTTCCATTTTAATGTTCCGCTCACTCTGCATTTTAATATTTCCCAACTTTGGTTTTGTATTGAATTTTTAATGTAAATTTACTAATAATAGTAAGGTAATAGTTCTTAAAAGTATGTCATTTTAGTAATTACAATATATCCATTATCAGCTTTACGTTATAAACGAATGTTTCCAATATCAATACAAAACCTTGATATTTAATTAAATAACAGTCGCTTCCAACTTCATAGAAGCTCAAGCTCAAGTGGTGTATCCTCCCTCAGTAAGGGAATAACGCACCATTTTTTTTAATTTCGATAATCCATGCAATTTTCTTTATTCCGCGATGAGACACAAAGGTCATTCAACTTTGTTTACTTTTGTCTCATTGGTGTTGTCGAAAAAAAGGAAGTTGCGAGAGTTTATGAAGAAATATTTGATCGGAAAAAATGTTTACTTTTTAATTATTTAATTTAATTATTTCACTAACAATAAACAAAAAAAAAGGTAGATGTACCAAGACTTGAACCATGCCACCATACATAATATAAAAAGGTTTTTATTCAATCTTATATATGACATCTGCAAATACATTATTTGCAGAATATTGTGAGTATTTATTTTCTTGACACAGCTATCTAAGGTGGCTGTTGGTTTTTGGATATGAGTGTTAACATTATATCAAGTATAATTTTCATAAAAAATATGAAAAGTTTATTGAAATATTGCCTTAAAATGAAGTATATTTACTTAATTATAGTTTCGTATAACAATAGCACATTAATCATTACTAAATTCAATATAATGAGGCAGAAAAAGTATATGAAACATAAAATTTACATAAATACAACTTAAAAATGCGTTAAAAACAAGTGAGGTTATGCTCTTTTTACTCTTCAATGCAATTGTCAACCAACCCTTTGTTTATGGTGGGCGGGGCCATAGACAAAAGTTGAATGACTGAATGAAATTCTTTAGATGTGTAAAAGAGCGTACGATAAGTACTATTTCTGTGAATCTTGAATTCCTGGATTTTCTCGCAGATTCTGCATAGCCAGTTCCAGTATAATGGATAAACAATTTAGAAAAAACTATATGGTCAAATTATAGATTTGAAAATCTATGTTATATAATTTATATTACTTATTATAAATTTTAATTTAATTATTTCTAAAATAAATATTATGGAGAGTATAGTGAAATATTTCATAATATTTTCGAAAAATTTTAATGAAATAAAACATTGACCTTTATTTCATAGAAATACTTAGTAAATAGTGGAAGACAATTTTAATTTTAAAAAACGTGTTGACAGTCCATTTGGAATAAAAATTATGTTGAAATAAAGGGAATACTTTTTTGTTATAGGAATAATATTAAAAAATGTTAAATTCTCTTATTAAAATACCGATTTTGTTATACAAACCGCCGCTATTAGACTGTTTAACTTCGTCGTTTAAAAGATCTGGAATCAAAATAAACAGAAATAGTCATTCTCAACAAATTAGTGAACACGATGAAGTAACGGGATGTCTTACTCGCAATTGCATTAGGATTTATATATATATATATATAAAATAATAATAAGAAAGCAAAGACATTTCTATTTTTGTGCGAATTTCCGTTAACATTACTAGATGTTAATTAAGTTTTTTCGTCATTTGCGACTCCAAAAGATGAGCTGTAGGTATTATTAATAATAGTATCATGTCTTCCGTTGTTACATAAATACATAATTGGCCCCGACCGAAGATGGTAAAAGTTCAATAATTATAATCGTATCTCCGCAAGTGGATTTTGACCTGAATCTCGAATCGGTCTGATGGATCTGATGATTACCAGTGAGGACTGGAGTATTGAATTCCCAAAAGCCGTCGATTGACAGTTACAAATTTTAAGTCTTTACTAAATAGTAAAGTACAGTACTAAAAATAGTAAAACAGTAAATTAATACTGTCATCCATCTAAAATGTACAGATTGTGTATTTGGTCTACGCAATCGTTGTAGTATCTTAATTTACTAAAAAATGTAATAATACGAGGTGTGTAAATTAAGTAAGAAGAATGATTTTTTAAATTCTTTTATTCGAATAAAATTACAATTCAGTACTGGCTCCTTCAAAATAACTTCATTGGGAAGCCACACAGCGCTAGAGACGGTTCTTCGCATTCCTCATAGCAGTGCTGGAACTCTTATACTGCAACAACCTTCAGCTGGTGGGTTAAAGCCGTTTGAATGTTTTCTATGGTCTCAAAACGACGTCCCTTGAGGTGATTTTTCAACCTCTGGAAGAGAAAACAATCACAAGGACTCAAGTCAGGCGAATAAAGAGACTGAAGAGCCACAGGAATGTTTTACTGGCTAAAAACTCGTTTACTGAAATGACTGTCTGACATTGTCGTGATTCATTCAGTTATTCTTGATGTTTGGTCTCATACTCATGACCCCTGTTCAAAGTTTTTCAAGAACCTCCATGTAAAAGTGTTGATTTACTATTTGCCTGGAGGCACAAAATCCTGTACACAATTTCCTGGCTATCAAAAAAGCAAATCAGCATGCATTTGATTTTCGACTTGCTCATTCTTGCTTTTTTGGGTCTTGGAGAGCTTGAAGTGTGTCATTCCATGCTTTGGCGCTTGGTTTCCGGGTCGTACTCAAACACCCAAGTCTCACTACCAGTAATAACACGTTCCACAAAATGGTGATCATTTTCAATAGATTCCAAAAACTCAAGACACATTTCTCTCCTGGTCCTTTTATTCCTGCGAAAAAGTTTTCGGAACCATTTTTGCGCAGATTTTTTCTCATCCATAATTCGTTAGTCAAAATCTGATGAACAGTGGTGTGATTCAAATTTAACTTTTCCCCGATCATTCTTGTCGAAAACCGACGATCTGAACGCACAAGATTCCGTATTCTACCGACATTTTCATCGGTTCTTGAAGATGAAGACCTTCCGCTGCATGTTGCATGGTTCATCTTCAATCGACTCTCGTCCTTCTAAGAATACCTTAAACCACCGAAAAACCTGTACTCTTGAAAAAACAATGTCTCCGTAGACGTGTTGAAGTTTTGCAAAAGTATCCGTTGCGCTGTGTCCAAGTCTGAAGCAAAACCTGATAGCACACCGTTGCTCAAAATTAATGTCACTCATTTTTAAAACGCACTAGAAAAAACCGGTTTACGAAAAATCACAAAGAACAAACAAATGACTCTAACAAGTTCAAACTTGTACTGAAGGTGCATTACATGTTAACATATCGACCTTCCAAGTCCCGTCTCCGCAGTATTGCTAGATCGGACGCTACGTTGCCTCATTACTTAATTTACACATCTCGTATATAAGATTGCACTATTTTTTATCACTTTTATAAAATATGAGGAATCTACAAGCTGTCCATATACTGCTGTGCTTTGCTTAACTCCCTTATTTTAAATAGAACATGTTAAAAAGCCAAAATGTATCAGCTAATTCAATTTAAAGTTTACTCTTTATATTCATGGTGTTTGATATCAACTTTTGAGAGAATTCTTTAAAACCCGAAGAAAATCGAAAATATTTTCAAAATGTGTAAGTTTAACACCCGTAATGTGTATATGAGAAAAAATACAGGGTGTTTTGTTTGAACTAATCAAGATGCAGTCAGCAACGAAAGAATTAATACACCCACTTAAAGGTTGCTTAAATTCTAATCATTTTTTATACTACAGTATTTTTTTCTTCTGATAAGATTACAGTTTGAGAAATTCTGTGTCTTATTGAACGTGATGTCGATTGTGTGAGAATATATGGCTAAATAAGTAAAATTTCATCGAAAACATCATAAAAATTCAAACCTCTACAATCCTTACTACCATTTTCTTAAAAATATAGTAAGATGATATAGGTTCAACTCAAAAATGGGTGTCCTCTCAAAACTTTTAATAATATATAGGGTGCTAATAATGCCTAGTAAATCAACACATTTGTTATTAAATTAAAAAAAAAAAATATTTGCCAACGAACGCGAGTTGTTGAAATCCTTCCTTGTAATTACAACACATAAAAAACCCACCTCATGTGATCAGGCAGTTCCTCTAAATAAGGTCTAAGCAGCAACCGAGAAGATGCCAGATAATATTTAAGAGATATTTGACCTCGCAGGTTGCCGATTATGCATCAAATTAAGCGGTAATTGCTCGACACTTACAATTCTCATTCTATGCTAATCTGTGTGATACTTGTAATTACCTATCGGTATCTTGCAATAGCCAAGTTCTACGCAATTACTTTTGATATTAAAATTGACCATTATATTCGCGTATCCGTTAGAACGAGAATTGGTTTGCTAATAACAATAAATATCGTTGCGGCTAATCTGCAAAATCAATCTGACACATCGGTTTCACAAATTAGATTTATCATACAGTGACGTCCATAAGTAACGGATAATAATAATAATAATAACAATAATGTTTATTTACACATAAAAGTAAAAATACATAAATATGAACATTAAGTAGTAATAATAAATAATCCTACACAAACACTAATTTCATAAAAAAGTACATGATGTAAATAAAAGAGAATCCAACAAGGGCTTAGCCCGCTCGTGGATGATTTAATTTTCTAATTTACGTTAGTAATTGGCAACTTTTTGTAATTTTTATTAGTGTTCCTCATATCACAATACATCAAAGAACAAAAATAAAGAAAAACAAACATTATATAAACTTTAACAAACTGTACACATAAAATAACGGTTATTTTAAAATAAATAATTTAACTCTATATGTAATATATTATATGTACATATATACACACGCATGATCACACATAATATACATATATAGATACACACACATATACATACCTACACATATATACACTTAACACATATAATCCCCCTAATGGATTAATTTTAGTATAAATACATTAACTACGTCAACGGATAAAGTCATTATCTACGTAATTTACAATTTATGAGGGAAATCCTGAAACACGTCAATTTTTAATTCTAGAATGACATTTTTTAAGCATAATTTTATACCTCTCCCTTCAACCCCCCTTGGAGTATAACAGCTACCCCTTTAAAATTTTTAAATGGAACGACGGTTCGTGTGATAGCTCATTTGAAAGGGTTCTTAATTATCTATTCAGCAATGTAAGGTTTTCTGAATTTTGTATATTTTCATCAAGGAAAATTAAATTATATTTATTAAATAATGATAATAAACATAATATTATATTATGTTATTTATCGCTGATCGTCAAGTTGATCATTATTTTTACAATGGGTCTTTCGGATACCCAAAAGAATTGAAATTTTGATATTATTAGGATGTGGTGATAAAACAAGAACGCAGAAGTAGGTATGCGAAATATTCAATACTAAGTATCCTGACCGCCGCATTTCCCAGTCTACGGTTAGTAGTATTTGGAAATGTATATATTCTGGATTTATAAATTCTCAAATTATCGGACCATATTTCTTTGATGGCACATTAACTGGCGCGCGTTACTTGGATTTCTTGTAAAATTTCTTAGTTCCAGAGTTAAGAATGCTTTTCCCAGATGATGACAACCCCAATGAAATTGATACAAATATAAACTGGGGCACGGGTAGCCGAGTGGGTTAAAGCGCCATCTTTCCAGTCGCGATACCTCTGTGCGCGTTGTTCAAGTCCCAGCCGGGGTAGCGATTTTTAATTGTCTTGCTTTCTCCGTCAGGGCTTGATATGCAACCACTAATACACTAGTGTATAGGTGTGGATGCATAGATGCCAATCCAACCGCACATGCCCTAGATTTGGTAATGTTCTGAGTTTTCTGGGTTTCCTCAGAACTGTAAAGCAAATGCGTTACCGAAATAATCTTAAGTCGCTCCTAGTGCGCCATGGCAAATAATAGCAATAGCCACTCCTTCCCGCACAGGTCCCTGAGAGGGACCTAAGGGGTTACTCTTCGGAGTAATTATAGGGTGAGTATTATTATAGTCACACTTCTCAGCGTAAACGCTGGAAACATTCACCCATTCCTGCTGCAGACAGTGATGGCTTGATATCTCATCCCCGCCTCCAGCAGAAATTAGGCTCAGGCGAGGGAGGAAATTCATCCTGTCCCAAAACCTTTCTAACAATGTGACAAGTTTGTAGTACAACTGCCTTCTGGCCATTTCGAATAATATTATAAGACAGTCCTAATGCCGCGATGTTCTTGGCGAATCTGGTCGTCATCACTCCTTCTGCCGATATAACTAGGGCGTACGTCTCCACCTTCTCCAGTTTCCATAGGCGCTTCAGCTCGATTGATAGATTTTCGTATTTCGCGATCTTCTCCCGTTCAGTCCCCATGTCTATGATGATCCCTCTTCGTTGTTCCTTGTTGATCAGTACAATGTCTGGTCGGTTGAAGTCCACTGTTCGGTCGGTGATGATTAGCCTATCCCAGTACATCACTGCTGTTTCCGATTCCAGCACAGCTTCCGGGGCGTATTTGTAGTATGGCGGAGCCGTCGCTAACAGGCCATACTTGAGTGCCAGTTGTTGGTGGACCATCTTCGCAAGTTGGTTGTGCCTGCCGAGATATGCTGACTCTGCTAGCGCGGGACACCCTCCTATTATGTGCTCTATAGTTTCGCCTGCAGATCCACATTTCCTACATATGTCTTCGACGTCGTCTCTCAGGATATGCTTCTGGTAATTTCTTGTTTTTATAACCCTGTCCTGAATGGCAGTCAAGAAGCCTTCGGTCTCGGGGTACAGATAGCCATATGTAAGCCATTTTAACGAATTTTCTTTGTCGATGTGGTCTGGCTGTAGCATTTTCTGTAGCATTGTAGTATTATTATTATTATTATTATTATTATTATTATTATTATTATTATTATTATAAACTGAATAGCTAGACACCTCCTGACATGCGACACCTCTTCTGTTTTGCATTCAATTGATCGTAGAACTATGAGTGAGCAGGTAGTTCATGTTTCTGTTGCGCAACGCATTATTATAAAATTGCTGTCTGTTGAAAAGGATAAAGGGCACCAGTGAAAGCGAAAACAAGATTGTCGGCAGGATAAGTGCTTCGATTGTTTTTTGGGATAGGAAAGGTATTCTTTTCATTGAATTTCTCCATGAACGCCGAATAATCAATTCAGAATATTATTGTCTTATTAGAGTATTAAGTTTTGAATAGCACAAAAGCGTCGTTCTCCCATCAGAAACGTCGTTCCTCTTCATGAACACGCCATACCACACATTGCACCCATAACTCAGACCAAGCTGGATGAAATGCACTGAGAGCAGCTTGAATATCCTCCTTACAGTCCAGACTTATCGCTGTGCGACTAAAATTTGTTTGGACCGCTAAAAAAACTCTGGGATGTGAGAGATTTGAAAACGATGAAGAAGCTGAACAGTTCGTGCCCAACTCGCTGCTGGCACAACCTGTCACTTTTTATGACGACCAAATCAAAAAGTTGCCGATTCGGTGAGAAAAATGTGTTTCGGTTGGAGGAAACTATATGGAAAAATAAAATGTTACTTTTTAAATTTTATCTCCTAATAAATATTTTATTTTGAAAAATTCCGGTTTATATCTGACTTGCCCTCGTAATAACTATAAAATAAATAAGAACCCTTTACGTACTTATATACAGTGTGTCCACGTTCAGGACTTACCACCCATGTAAAATCTTTATTTTTCGACCGATTTTGATGAATTTTTTTATTAAATAGATATTCAAAATGCGCATTACCCAAGTGGGTAATAAATAACTTTATTCTTGGTCTATAATCATGACCAACTACGACCACTTTTATGGGCTCAAATGTCAAAAACTACTATTAGGGATTTTTTTAGAAAAAAAAAATGATGACGAATTCTTCTTTATCATTACTTAAAACATAGCTGTACCGATTCCTTTTTTTGTACAAACTTAAGAAACCAGAATACAACAAAACGGAAGTCTGTAAAAAAGTTAAATCGTAGTCATTTCGATTAATCCACCCAATTCCCTTATACATTTTTCAGTACGTCAACGATTATTCCTCATTACATTTCGTTGTCGAGTTATACTCTGGCATGCGTCTCTAATGCGATCAGAAAGTTCTTCTCAGGTCTGGGGCCTTGTAGCATACACTTTATTTTTTATTGTCCCCCAAAGAAAGAAATCAAGAGGCGTAATATCTGTGTATCTCGGCGGCCAACGAATAAGACGACTAGTTCTTTCGATCCAGCAATTAGGAAAATTCTCATTCAACCAATTTCTCACTATGACATGGATGGGTGCTCCATCAAATTGTAAACGTAAATTGTAGCGATAATCAAGAGGAAGCTCATCAAGTGCGTCGGTAAACTCTGTTTGTAAAAATCTGAGAAAACTGGCAGCATTCAAATTTTCATAAAAAAAAAGTATGGCTCAATAATTTTTTTCATTTAAAATGCCACAGAAAACATTTACCTTCGATGAGTATTGTCTCTTAGACTCAATTACCCAATGTGTATTATTTTCACTCCACATTCTGATATATTGTGACGATACAATACCGTTTGTCGTGAATGTAGCTTCATCCGTGTATAAAATATTTTGTAAAACGTCCAGATTTTGCTTTTAGAAATATTTAAATTCCTGCTAGCATCTCTAAGGCTTGAATCTGGGTTATCATTAAAATTATCAAGAATCATTTGGTTTCCTGTTCGCTGACTTCGCTCCCGATCACGATGCTGATTAGGAAGTCTCTCAACTGTACCATGTTGGTCAAAATATTTGTTAATATTTGAAACTGTTACAGGGTTCTGTGTTCCGTCGCCAACTAAACTTAGTGTTTCTACTTTTTCTTGTAAATAATAAGACATTTTTATGCTTTTTACTTCTTTAGAACAGTATGAACTATTAGTATCTAACAGCTGGTAACTAAGATAACTTTTTTTTGTTTTCACAGCACACCCCTTTTTTATCAAACAGCAAGAAAAACTAAACATTGATAACTTTCGAACGCGTTGAGCTATTGTCTTCAAATTTGGTAAACGCAATAAACTCGACAGGAAAAGGTTCGAATTATTTTTGAGCAAAATCCCCCAAAGGAAAGGGGTGAAGATGGGGAGTTGAAGGGGGATTTTTTCAAAATACGAAGTTTCTCGGACACCTTGTATTTTAGAACAATGAAAATTGGTACAACTATGTTTTAAGTAATGACTAATGATAAAGAAGAATTCGTCATCAGTTTTTTTCTAAAAAATCCCTAATAGTAGTTTTTGACATTTGAGCCCATAAAAGATGTCGTAGTAGCTCATAATTACAGACCAAGAATAAAGTTATCCACTCGGTGAATGCGCATTTGAATATCTACCTAATAATAAAAAAGTTCATCAAAATCGGTCGAAAAAATAAAGATTTTACATGGGTGGGTAAGTCCTTAATGTGGATACACTGTATAAAATTATATCTTGCATACCCATATGAATTTTATAACTAAGTACACTTTTTTATAACCTGACAAAGTAGTTGGTACCGAAAACCGTATTTGTGCCAACTTTAACAAGCAACACCCCTGTTTTATTGATTTCCTTATGGTATACATCAAAAGAGCTGCTGTAATAATTACACATTGTAATCATTTTACCGTTCAACTGTAACGCCTTAATGACAAGTAGGAAATGAGATGTGAAAAACGTATTGAAGTAGCAGGAAATTAAATCGGAATTATTGCCGAATAAGGAAAAATGCCATTTTGAAATCAATAAATGTACCTATCTGTTTCAGTAAATAGGTTGTTGAAACGACATATTAAGTATATCAAGTGAAGCGCAAACGTAAGCGTTAGGTAACTTCGAAAAACAAAAAAAAGACTCGTAGTCATGAATTTTAATCCATTTCATTGTACTGGGTGTTTCCTAAGAAATCTGAAAAACTGCACGAGATACTTCCTCATGTGATTTCATGAAGAAAGGCTTAATTTTGAGATACACAGCGCTAAAGTTTCAAAGTCAAAACATATAAAATGCCTTCTATCACGATGTCTAAGTAACACAAATTCAAAAAGAAAGTTTACTCCAAAAATGTTTAAGAAAGCGTCAAAAATTTTAACTTTAATGGTCTGTATTTCAAGCACTAAGCTACATAGGAACAAACTTTATATGCCATTTACTTAGGAATTACTCGGTATATTCTTGGCAGTTTCACTTAACACACTTTTCAAGATTTGTGTTTTCACGGACTAATATCATATTAGGTTTGTTTTGCAGCACTTTCTGATGGTTTGCAAACTATCAGAAGCAGTCACCCAATAAAATATTACGTCCTAAACTCCATACGGCTTATTGATAGTGGACTGGACGACTGCTTCTGATAGTTTGCAAACCATCAGAAAGTGCTTCAAAAACAAACCTATTGTGTATACTATGCTACTGCAATGAAAATAAAATTTGACTGGGGACTCGCCCCCCCCAAGAATGTTTTTCTGGCTGCGCCACTAGTTTGCAGTAAAGCCTAAAAAATACTTTTGTGAAAGTGACCCTGCAGATATACCTGTAACATTGACCCCGTAGCATCTTCTCACCACCTTGATTTATTGGTCTCTTGTTTACAATGTCATATTTTTATTACGGCCACATATAGAAAAATCTCGTTAACGGCCCAATTAACTTTGTTGTTATGCTCATAGGGTGTCATAAAAATTAAAACTAATTTAAAGGGATTTTATATTTATATGACACATACGATTACTCGATAAATAACAGCTTATTATATTTGTATGTATAAAATCTTTGACGTAGCGTGCATCATTGCAATTATATGATATGTATAATAATCATAACTTATTTATGACAGTAATTATGAGTGGACGATACTTAAAACAAGCCTTTCTAAAAATACCTCGGATTTTATTGCAGATGAAATGTATTTTGACGGCTGAGTGTGAGTCGAGTCAAGGTTTAAAAAATGCAATCTGAATTATGGGTCTATTACCATTTAAAAGGACAGATTGCATATCCTAATTACTCGTCATTGATTTGTCCAATAAATACTTGATTACACGCTGGATGTCGAGAAAATTGAAGTATGAGGTAATGAAGTAAGTGTGCATAGTAATGAAACATGCGACGCATACATTATGGGATATTCGAGAAGAATCTATAAAGCCAAGTGTCTATTATGAATTATTTACATTTTACTGTCATAGCTAGGGTAACAGATTTTAATTCACTTCCATAGACGTGGCCTATTTTTAAGTAGAAATAAAATTAATGTACATACATACGAGGTGTGTAAATTAAGTAATGAGACTGATTTTTTGTAATTGTCTTTATTCGAATAGAATTACAATTCAGTAATGTTTCCTTCAAAATAACTTCCTTGGAAAGCCACACAGCGCTAGAGACGGTTCGTCCATTCCTCATAGCAGTGCTGGAACTCATATTCTGGAATAGCCTTCAGCTGGTTGGTTTTAATGTTTTCTATGGTTCCAAAATGACATCCCTTGACATGATTTTTCTCAGGAAGAGAAAAAAATCACAATGACTCAAGTCAGGCGAATAAGGTATGTTTTTACTGGCTAAAAACTCGTTTACTGAAATGTGACAAGGCGTGTCGTGTGACAAGGCACATTGTCGTGATTCAACATCCAGTTGTTCTTGATGTTTGGTCTCAAACGCATGACCCTTTTTCGGAGTTTTTCAAGAATCTCTCTGTAAAAGTGTTGATGTACTGTTTGGCCTGGAGGCACAAACGCTTTGTGGACAACTCCCTGGCTCTCAAAAAACCAAATTAGCAAGCATTTGATCTTCGACTTGCTCATTCTTGCTTTTTGGGTCTTGGAAAGCTCTAAGTGTGCCATTCCATGCTTTGGCGCTTGGTTTCCGAGTCGTACTCAGACACCCAAGTCCCAATTCCAAAAGTCCTTTCTCTACTGATATCCTTTTGTTTCTGCGAAAAGTTTTTTGGAACCATTTTTGCGAAGATTTTTTTCATCCCCAAAACGTTAGTCAAAATCTGATGAACAGTGGTGTGATTCAAATTTAACTCTTCCCCGATCATTCTTGTCGTCAACCGACAATCTGAACGCACAAAATCCCGTATTCTATCGACATTTTCATTGGTTCTTGAAGATAAAGGCCTTCCGCTGAGTGGTTCATCTTCAATCGACTCTCTTCCTTCTGAGAATGCCTTAAACCACAGAAAAACCTGAGCTCTTGAAAAAACACTGTTTCCGTAGGCGTGTTGAAGTTTTGCAAAAGTATCCGTTACGTTGTGTCCAAGTTTGAAGCAAAACCTTGAAGCACACCATTGCTCAAAATTAATGTCATTTTTAAAACGCACTAAAAGAAACCGGTTTACGAAAACAGTCACAAAAAGAACAAACCAATGACTAACAAGTTCAAACTTGTACTGAAGGTGCATTACATGTTAGCCAGTCTGATTACTTAATTTACACACCTCGTACATATATTAAATAAATAAAACATGTAATTATATTCGAGCAGAAGGTTAAAACTGCCTTCGGGCACATCAGGCAGAAACCCTCACCAGCGCGACCCGAGGCAGAGCGGTCAATCACTATAGATGACGGGGGAGCTGGTCGACGCCGCAGGAAGTGAAATGAGAATCTAACTCTAGCTTGTCATAGCTGAGGCGTGTTATTTTGTGAGCTATTAAGACCTTGGATTTACTGCTAAGTTAAATATTTACATGCAATACGTTCAAGTGTTCGATGCTCCTCAAGGAGATCAATTGAAACATGACATCTGGTGGGGTTCCAAAAAAAAAACTTGTTGCTATTAAAAAATATGTTGGTTTATTACAGATTTGAACTGTAACCGAAATTCTGGATTAAAAAAAAAACTAAACGTAAAGAAAAAATAATACCCTCATTTATTACTTTAACCTTGAACTAATTGATGTCCAAATTTTATTATACGTACCTAATTTCTAAATTTGGAAAATCTATGTTGCCCGTTTGGATAGTATTGTTGATTTTCGTAGTAAAAGCCTTATTGATAGAGCGGTTTTACACTTATGACATTGTTGATACTACTTAGAAAATTAAAGGACTGGTTGTTTACCTCATTTTTCATCGAACAACAATAATTTAACCTTATATGAAGAAGGTCCTGGGTTGCACAAGACGGATAATGGCCAGCGTGATAAATTCAGAACGAGCAAGTATAAATCATCATCTAAGTGTGTCAGATTCGAAGAAAATATCGTAAAAATTCCTTCCAGCTCTAGTAAAATGTGCTGTTACAAAATGAATCCGCAACAGTCGTTGGTCAACTACACGCAATAAATGCTTCATTCCATAATTGTTATCTCAAAAATCGTGCCAGCGTCAATATATATGCACTAACGATTTTGCAATTGTAAATTTTACGCACGGTAATTTACTCAATCAATATCTCGAAATAGTAATCCTAGAACTCGTCGTTTGAATGCAGGTGTAATAGAAGTCAGTCAGTACTTCGTGTCCTTTGATATTACGTCCCTAACAGCTACGTATTTTTTCTGTTCAGCACTATTATCAACTTAATAATAACTAAAGTCTTACATTTATGTACCAAGACTTCGTCATGGTACATAAATGTACCAAGATGATGATGTATCAAATGTCCAGTTCTGGGACTGACTAGATTTTGAGCTTAATATGTTAAGAGGTTGTGGGGAATACATCTGCACCTCAATGGGAAGGGACTATATCGCATATCTATTCCCAAAATGGTACATATGGGTCATAAGGTCATTCAGGTCATCAAAAAAGGTCTTAGAGATCTTAAAATTCATTTTGATCATTTAGGTTATGACAGTCATATAGGCCATAATGGTAATTTCGGTCATAAAGGTCATAAAGGTGGCTTAGATTACAAAATTCATGTCATATGGGTAATAAGGGTCATAATCATATCGGTCGTGGTGGCCATATTGATCATAAAGGTCATATAGGATCTATATAACCTCTATAGGTCAGATTGGTCAGAAAGAAGGAATGTGACCTCTATAGGTCACATTGGTTAGAAAGGTCATATCAGTCATGAAGGTCCCAAACGTTATAAAGGCCATAAAGGTCATATATATCATATCCAAATATCGCACATTTAAAAACATAACCTGATGTTTTTTAGTGATTTAGGCTAATTAATATGGAAAGTGAAATATATGATGAGGAGGCAGTGAATCTTTAGGAAGCGATTGTTGTTAAAAATTTTAAGATTTCCCAGCACAATGAACTCGCAGCATACGGTTAAAGAATAAACGTAAGATAATATGCAAAAAAAATCGCGTGGATGTGATTTCATGTAATCTTAATATGTTAATCTGCCTTCTTCAAAAAACTAGACTGAAAATTTTGTCACGACTTTTCAATAACACTTTTTGCCCACGTAATATATACAATAAGTTCTCGAAATTTGATTTAAGTCGCATTAAACATTTTTTTCTTAATCGGAAACCGGCTCGACATTTTTTCCCGAGACTAACGGTGATCAACAAGCTAATGAACCGTGCGTTGAACTATTTTTTACCCATTCTATTTAAGCGTGTTGAAGGAGATACAAAGGCTGCAATGATTAAGCACCGAAAAGGTTTAGTAATGTATCCTCTGCAAGTAGAATTAGAAGAAACATGAGAAGCTGAGAAGAACCTCAAATCTGAGATTAATTGATCGCTATTTTTTACCTTGTACGAAAATACAAGATAAAACGTATCAAAGCACTTTGTAGCAATCACGATTTAACTTTCATGTTATTTTTTTTAAATACAGTACGATCGTGATGATTCTATTCAAATGCTCGAGGCAGACCGGCGTTGTTCCTTCTTCCTCTTTTGGTAGTCACTAATTACAAGATCCACTGCAACTTTCAAATGTGTTCAAATCGATGACGTGTAATCTCTCTAAGCAAATATGTGTAGATAGGAACATTAGCATGGGCATATACATGTGTGTACAAAGACAACACAATCCTCTGTTCGACAAAAAATGTACATGTACATAATAAGGTATACAGTAACTGGTGAAAAAGTAGATATGAGAATATTTAGTTTTCTTTTCCTCAGTAATATGATATTCAGTTGCATGGTGTTTATTAAAACATTAGACTTAAATGTACATAGCACAGGAAAATATAAGTTTAAAAAACATTTTTTTTTGCACAAAAAAAATAAATTTCATTAAAATATTAAATACCAAAATACTGATTGATAGTTTTATCAACTAAAGTCAGTCACAAGCTATAGTTTTAAATAATATCTCCGATTGTATTACATCTACTTTTTGTATGTTTTACTCTACTTCGAAAAATTCTAAACTACGTTATCTAGCAGTCATCGACCTATCACTTGTGTAATGATTGATCGAAGATTACAAATAGAATATTAGCATAAATAAACAAGTAGCCAATGATCATAAATATTGAACTAATTTGAATATATTAGATTAAATATTCAAAATTTTAATTAAATATTTATGTATCAGCTAACGGTACAGTGATAGATGAAGGTCTAGCAAGATGGAAAGAGTAATTGAATTAACAAAATAAGCTTGTTTTTAAAATGGTCACCTATTGTCTTTCATTTATTTCTTCTCTTCGTTTGTGTAGTGAATAATATGAAGTGCTCCTCCTGTTTTAAACATAAAAAATCTGCTTTTAAAAAACATTACATATTTTGAAAATAGCACTTTACTTTAATGAAATTACCGTGTCATTTTTGATGCACTATATTGTGTAAAACTTTAGCTGCAACATAAAAAAGGTCTACCAATATCTATAAAGTATTAAAGAAGTTACTTTGGACCAAATCTGGAATAAATTCTAGTTCTAGTTGTAATTGAAGTGGTTCAATGCCGCTGAAATTTTTATTACAAAAAAAGAAAAAATCTTACTAGCATTGTAAACTAAAAGGATGGTGCCTATAAAAAAACCTATAGTATCAAGTAACAGCGGAAGATCAATGTATTCCGTCTTAAATGCAAATGTTATACAAGAAACGGAACTTACGCAGAGACTATGACAAAAGGGACATGAACTCTAGAAAGTTCTTTCACACGATTTCAACGTCTACTAATTTTCGTGAAAGTTACTTTATTGATTTACTCAGACACGTTTACAAGTGAGGGTTATCAGTTGTAAATAAAACGAAGATGTGATAAGGTCAAGTAGAGGTTAAATGTTAATCTTAAAGTACGCCGAACCTTTGTGTTCGATGACTTGCTGAAATTAATAACGGTTAGGTCAATGAAAGCCTAGGATGGCAATATTAAATTCGCATAAAGGAAACGTAAATTGAAATGTGTGGAACTGCTATATGTATAGATTAATATAATACCGTTTCATAAAAACAGGCAAAAATAGTACAATATACGAGGTGTAAATTAAGTAATGAGACTGATTCTTTTAATTTTCTTAATTTTATTTTTTTGAATAGATTTACAATTCAGTATTGTCTGCTTCAAAATAACTTCCTTGAGAAGCCACATAGCGCTGGAGATGGTTCTTCAATTCAACTCATGTACTGGAATAACCTTCAACTTAACGGTTACAGCCGTTTAAACGTTTTCTATGGTCCCAAAACGACGTGCATTGAGGTAATTTTTCAATATCGGGAAGAGAAAAAAGGTCACAAGGACTCAAGTCAGGCGAATAAGGAGGCTGAGGAGCCACAGGAATGTTTTTAATGGTTAAAAACTCGTTTACTGAAATGGCTGTGTGACAAGGGCATTGTCGTGATGCAACATCCAGTTGTTTCTAATGTTTGGTTCATATGCATGGCCCTTTTTCGAAGTTTTTCAAAGACCTCTTTGTAAAAGTGTTGGTTTACTGTTTGGCGTGGAGGCACAAATTCTTTGGACAATTCCATGGCTATCAAAAAAGCAAATCAGCATGCATTTGATCTTCGACTTGCACATTCTTGCTTTTTGGGTATTGGAGAGCGTTAAGTGCGCCATTCCATGCTTTGACGCTTGGTTTCCGGATCGTACTCAAGCAAACACCCAAATACCATCACCAGTAATGACGCGTTCCATAAAATGGGGATCATTTTCAATCGATTCCAAAAAGTCAAGACACCTTTCTCTCCTGATGTCCTTTTATTCCTGCGAAAGGTTTTTTGTAACCATTTTTGCGCAGATTTTTCTCATCCCCAATTCCTTTATTCAAAATCGGATTGTGTGATTCAAATTTAATCCTTCCTTCCTTCCACGATCATCCTTGTCGTCAATCGACGATCTGAACGCACAAGATCCCGTATTCTATCGACATTTTCATCGGTTCTTGAAGATGAAGATCTTCCGCTTCGTGGTTCATCTTCAATCGACTCTTTTTCTTCTGAGATTACCTTAAACCACCGAAAAACCTGTTCTCTTGAAAAAACACTGTCTCCGTAGAGGTGTTGATGTTTTGCAAAAGTATCCGTTGCGCTGTGTCCAAGTCTGAAGCAAAACCTGATAGCACGCCATTGCTCTTAATGTCACTCATTTTTAAAACGCACTAGAAAAAACTGGTTTACGAAAACAGTCACAAAGAACAAACAAATGACTATAACAAGTTAAACTTGTACTGAAGGTGCATTACATGTTAACCTACCACCCTTCCAAGTTCCGTCTCCGCAGTGATGCTAGATCGGGCACTACAATGCCAGTCTCATTACTTAATTTACACACCTCGTAGAATCCGTAAAAACAACATTCGAATTGAAAAAAGAAATGAAAAATGAAAAACTATGTTTTTATTGTACTAATTTTATTATTTGAATGTAGGTATAAGGTTATTTAATGTTATTATATAGCATCAACAAATTAAACCAAAAAGAAAATCTATAGAAACTGAATTCCTTGAATAACAATATTTCTTATGTCCTACACTGGTTACCGAAATTATTCAATATGATCTCCATTTTGGTGGCGTAAAAACACCAATCATTTCATGTCAATCAATCAACGAATCAAACACTGTCAATGATCTTTCTTTCAAAGTAAACACGATATTTCATTAAAGTTACCAGTTATCTCATTTAAATTCACCTTACTCTCAGTGTTTTGTTTATATCTTACATCGTTTCGACCTTTCTTAATAATGATTACTCGTATCTTAAGGAGTTACCTGCAGTCATAAAATTTGAAAAAAAAAACGATTTTTGGAAAATGTCACGGCGCGAAAGTATGGTCTTTTGACTATTCAATTCCAAAGTTTAAAGTCGGAATAGATGCTGCAACCCGGCGCGCGGCTCTCGCTGCCAGCTCACCAGGTGCTCTATCTCTTATTATTCGTGCTAGCCTGCTGACCTGTTTAAAAGGTCAAAAACGTATTATGTATCATCGTGGTGCCATCTGAAATCATTTTAAGAAATAGTTAAAGAAAAAGAAGAACTGTAAAGAATATTGAAAGAAGAACTTTAAACGCGTTTTTCTCGAAACGACATTTTCCAAATTGGTGGACAGGATTACAGACAAACTTCTCAACGGATTTTAATGAAATTTTTTAGAATTGTTGGCGATAACATTGGCCTGTGGTTGAATGTAGGATTTTAATTTCTGAAGGAAATTAATATATTTTTAATGGTTAAAATAGTCGAATTTTAGGCCAAAAAACGGCTATTTTCTTCAAACGGTCGCCATTTTGCATAGAATCACCGTAAAATTTCCAACGTTTAATCGCTAGCCGATTCGATGCAGAATAAAGCGCAACTTTTGTTTGTTTCTGATTACCCTACTCTATCATACTCTGACATCCCTACCGCTATAAAAATTCGCAAATGAAGTTTAAGAATAAAGTATTTAAACGTACTGATTGTTATTTTAATCTACTGCATCCTTTCAGAGAACAAAAATGTCAAAAATGAGGTCCAGAGTAAAGCTCGTGACTGCAGGTAACCACTTAATGCTTTCCATCTTTGCATAATGAGAAATGCTCCACCATAGTTTGATTCTCTTACACAAAAGCAGTCGGAACAGTCACAATCCGCTTCACGATTGTACTTATCTAAATAGTTGCAAAATATTGATTTACGGCCTACGAATGATCAAGAACACGTTTCATCATAATTTAAAATTAAATCTGTTAAATTCATGAACAAAGGCGTTTAGAACCGATATTTACCCATCACAGTCAACCTTGTATTAATAACATTTTCAATATATTTTAATGGTTAAGACCTACTGAGGTCCTCACTGTCCATTAATTACTAACGTTAGAAGTCCATTTAAGACGTTACTAAGTAATTATGTTTACTTTACATTTTATTGCTTCACAGTTGTAGTGAGTTAATTTTGTAATTAGCGATTCCGCCTCGAGTGACCTTTAAATTTCATGAAGACGGAATTGACCTCATATCATAACCTACGAATATTACAAATAGTGTATCTGTAATTTTCCAAAAGGATAAATAACGCATGCAATATTGCTTGCAATATTGCATGTGTTAGTTTTTAGTTAGTTTAGTTACATGCAATATTGTTTTATATAGGGTGAATCAGAAAGATGGGACCAACACTAAACTGGAGATACTAGACATCAAAATATTATGATTGCGCTCAACATCCCTTATACCAATGTCGCTGGTTTAAGAGATACAGCGTGTTCAAAGTTTAAATTTTATTCTAAAATTTCTCAATAATTGAGAAAGTTTTGATAGTATAAATCTGAAAATTGGTAGTTTTATGTTTTTGGTGTGATAATTATGAATTTTAAGCTTAGTTTGACGTTGCTCCTAGAGGCCGCTAGTTTCACCGTATTATTTAGGTAAATTGAAACATTTTTTCATGCGCAAAACGTAAAAAACTTTGGTAATCTAAAAGAAGGCTTAATTCTACAGAGAAAAGGTACTCTTGTTTAGGTCGTCTAAATCTATCGGTTTTTAAGTTATTTGCATTTAAAAAGTGTATTTTGTTGATTTTTTTAAGCGCTGATATTGCCATATTTTTCTAAGTAGGTTTGTGTCAAAATTAGCTAAATTTACATATCATTAAATTATTAGATTATTATTTGTGCAAGAGAACTAGTTAGTAATCAGAAAATGCCACAACAATAATTTTTCTAACAGTGAGATGCGTTATATGATTTGTATTTTTGCTCAGGCAGATTTTGACGGACATGAGGTGGCCCCAGATTCTACAATTATTACCCAAAAGAAAGCAACCTAATCATAAACTTTGCAGAAATCTTTACAATAGCTTGGGCGAAACTGGATCTTTTCCCCAAAAAAAGTAACCATGGTACTTCAAAAACTGTCACAGTCGATGAAGATGGAATTTTAATTCGTGTTTCGGAAAATCCACGTGTGAGTACTCGACGATTAAGTGCGAAAAGGGGACTAAGCTAATCGTCCATTTGTAGAATTTTGAAAAAAAGAAATGCTCGATCTATATCATTATACCCCGGTTCAGCAGTCATTGCGTCAAGACTTACCAGCTCGCCTACAATTTACACAGTTTCTACAAAGTATGCAAACCGAAAACCCAGATTTTCTTAATACGATTTGATTTACCTAAGAGGCGACATTTACTAGACGGGAAGATTTCACTAGACTAGACAATCATTAGTGTGATTCCACATCCTGAAAAAGAAAGCCATTTTCCACGTGAGTTTAAGGTGAACATTTGCTGTGGAGTAATTTCTAATTTTGTCTTTGGATCTTTTGAATTGCCACCCAATCTAACTGGACCTCGGTACTGAAACTGTCCTCAACATCATTTGAACGAGCTCCTAGAAGATGTGCCACTCGCATTACGACAAAACGTGGTTTATGTACGACGGAGCGTCACCAAATTTTTCCTTGCCAGTACGCCAATATTTGCATGAGCATTTTCGTCATCAGTGGATTGGCCGTGAAGTGAATTTGTTTGGCCACCGAGTCAACCCAAACCTAAAGCCTCTGGACTTCTCTTTATGGTCAAATTTTAAGGATTTAGTTTATCAGGAAGAAGTTAATTCTTCTCATGAGTTGCGGCAGAGAATACAACAAGCCGCGAATACGTTTAATAATAATAGAAAAAATTTGTTTAACATTCAGAGACATTTAAGATGGTGTATTTTAAAATGTATTATGTTAGGTGGTGGACACTTCCTAGATTTGAAGTTTGTCATTATCACTATCACCAAAAATTGTTATTGTTATTTACTGTTACTTTGATTGCTTCTATCTACAAAACATCATAACAAAATACATTTAACCTTTTAATTGCAAATAACTTAAAAACCGACAGATTTAGACGACCTAAACTTGTTGAGAATGGTTTTATTCTCAACCGAGTTATTTGTATTTTAATAGTGGATTTTCTTGTGTAAGTAACGCAAATAAGATCGGGTTTGAATAATTAATTTCGACATACTCTTATTACATCTTAGGCACTTAGCTATAATAACTCGCACGTTCTCTGAATCAAAAACATAACGAAAATATCACATTTATGTTGTTTTCCTGACCAACTGGATTGATTTATTTATTTATTTAGTGTGAATATGCAAATATCACTAAATCAGTTTTTTTCGTTTTTTCTCGCAAACGGTGCATTTTTACGTTCCGAATAAGTACACCTTTTCTTTATATAATTAAATTGCGCATCACACCATCTGGCCCGGATTAAAATTCCTCTATGGAAAAAGAAAATAATTGAAAAAAGTAACATGACATGTTTGCCATTAACGCCGTGTTTGGAGTGATCAAGTGTTGGCCCCATCATATTATTTGGGACTAATTGTTGTACTTCTGTACCAAATTTGACCCACCCTGAGTTGGTTGTTTTAAAAATATTTGAATAAAACTTGTTCGCACCGCCCCCTTTTTGGAGGGCTGCAGTACTGTTAAGAACGCCCTTACAGCGAAATAAAAAAAATACGTGTCGGTTAATTTTTGATGTAATATCTGCCATTAATTTTTGGTCCCATATTTTTGAATCACCCTGTATATTGCTTAGGTATACATATAGTAATATATATTAAATACATTGTTGCTGATATCCATTTTACTATATTATAAAGATGATCAATTAAGTGAATGCTACCGATGTGAAGAATAGCTTTTAAATTGCAAACATAATAGTAAAAATGCATATGTACATAATCAATTCAATAAAGTTTTATGTATATAGTAATCAATAAATGTAGGTATATTTAATCCTTTATTTATTGAATATTCATTAGATATTACTGAAGTTCAATGAGAAGTTACTAAATAATATACAAACGTGTTGTGAATGTATGTTAAGAGGATGTAGTTTTTTAGGACAAAAATGAATAAAACAAATCGTATGTCACTAACTATCGAAACCGTTACAAGGTTATATTAAAAAAGCAAGAGCTTCAAACAGAAAAAAACAACTTGAAACATATGCTTTTTAATGTTTGGAGCCACCAATATACATTTCCAGGTACGATAATATCGCTATTTTGTACCCCAGTACCTATAATAATACACAGTGTGCTTGAAGGTGGAAAAATTATGATGATTGTAGATTAAAAGTAGATTAAATTTTTTTTTTTATTCAAAATCGTAGCTGATCCCTGTCGCGTTTTATCCACATTATTTTTCTTCGAGCACTTAGCACTTTTAGAAATAAAACTATCGTAAATATGTTTATTATATCTTGTAAATACAGTTCTATAATTAAAAAACTCACTCGACAATATTCTATTACTAAAAATTAAAATTCATTTGTTGTATAACACTTGAAATTATCAAAATCTAAACATTGTATTTTCTCGTACAAGCATAAATTTTCAACTTATTTTTTTAGATAGTATAAAAGCTAATAATAAATAATAATTTAAAATGTAGTTTTAAAATCATAAATTATTTTTTATTTGAAAAAAATTGGATATTTTAAACCACTTTTAGCTTACCCCAGGGTTAACGACGAGTACGTAGTGGTGATATAACCCCATGTTTTTTTGTAGTCTTTGTATGTTTTTTTTTTTTGTATTTTTTTTTATGTTATGTATTTTTAAATATTCAAATATATTACACATTCAAATAAGGAATGAGACAATAATAATTTAAATTAGAGGTGTAAGGACGAAAAGTCAGTAACTGCTTTTTGCAATCTTGGTTCATAAGGCTCTCGTGAACATTATTTATTTTATAGGATTCCCAGGTTTTTAAAAATTTGCGATGAACAGCTTCGCCACTTTGTTCTGACCAAAACCCTAAACCGAAACCATTTTCTATATATTGCAAACTTTCCTTTACATGTGCAAGAATCACATGATTTTTTAAAGTCTCCGGAAAGATTTTCAATGCTTTCTAATGCTTGGCTCAGTTCCTGTGGCGAAGTGGCGAAGCTGTTCATCGCAAATTTTTAAAAACCTGGGAATCCTATAAAATAAATAATCTTATGGACCAAGATTGCAAAAAGCAGCTACTGAATTTTCGTCCTTATACCTCTAATTTAATTTATTATTGTCTCATTACTTATTTGAACGTGAAATATATATGTATACTTAAAAATATAATGTAAGTAAAAATTATATGTAATATAATAACATAAAAAAGAATACAAAAAAAATAAAAATATACAAAGAATACAAAATAAAAACATGGGGTTATATCACCATTACGTCCTCGTCGATAACCCTAAGGTTAACGACGGTAAGCTAAAAGTGGTTTAAAATACTCATTTTTTTCAAATAAAAATAATTTATGATTTTAAAAACTACATTTTTAAATTTGACTAAATTCAAATCGAGATTTCATTAGCTTTATCTCCAAAAAATAAATTGAAAATTTATGTTTGTACGAGAAAATACAATTTTTAGATTTTGATCATTTCCAAGTGTTTTATAACAAATGCATTTTAATTTTTAGTAATAGAATATTGTCGAGTGTTTTTTTAATTACAGAATTGTATTTACAAGATAAATTTATTTACAATAGTTCTATTTCTACAAGTGCTAAGTGCTCGAAGAAAAAAGTTTATATATACGACTTACTGTATTGCAAAGGGTAAAAATCCAAATATGTGGAGAAAACGCGAAAGGGATCAGCTACGATTTTAAATTTTATACATTTTGAATCTACTTTTAATCTAGAATCAGCCTGCGCCAACCGATTTTGGACTCATTTTCATCATAATTTTTCCACCTTCAAGCACACTGCGAATACATTCCAGTGCTGAATTTAATCTTTACGTTGCATCTGTATTTTATGTAAGTTGTATGTTATTTGAGTTTCCAAATAATGCTTCTCTTCTTTTTTGCTAAATTATTAATAAAACTGAAAAACCTGTACAGGGTGAATCTTAAGTTGAATCATATTTTTTAACAGCACATAGAACTAAAAAAAACTGGACGTTTTCCACGAACCACCGAACGACTACACTTTTCTCGGCGCGCGTTTCGCCAACCAAGTTGGCATCTTCAGGAGAAGATTAAAACTGAAGATGCTAACTTGGTTGGCGAAGCGCGCGACGAGAAAAGTGTAGTAATTCGGTGTTTCGTGGAAAACGTTCAGTTTTTGTTTCTACGCCGAAGGTTCCAGTACCCACTCCAGGAGCATATAGAACTATTCAAACCAAACATTTTTTCCAAATAACATTTTCGAAAAACTAAAAAAATGTTTCCTTTTGTTTTGTCCTTAAATTTATTGAAAAATGGTATTTGGAAAAAAATATTTTGAATAACTACATACTATTAAAAACTATGATTCAACTTAGGAATCATCCTCTATATGCTGCAATATTCTTGTCAGCTATAAATAGTGTGCATTTATATCCACAAAAGTAGTATAAGAACATTTTTTGTTTCAGTTAGTGCAAGAAAAGAGGTCATAATGACCTTGAATGAGCTTGAAAAAATTTTTATATAAAATTAATCATATTTTCTGTACTCATGAATTTTTTCAGATTTTTTTGACAGTTAAAACCCGAGAAAAAAATAAAACGTAAAAAACAGGGTTTTTTCCATACCTAGCTGAGAGGAAAATTTTTTGGACCTAAAATTCGGGATACCTTTCATAATTAGCCCTAAGAAACACTTTCATCATGCGAAGAAAATAAAAAAAAGGGGGGCATTTCACCATACTTATGGGGGATACCCTTTCGAGATTTTTATATAATTTATCGCCAAAAATAAGAATAAAAATAATTTATGTCCAAATTGACGCAAGACCTACTTGAAAGTTGATTTCAAAAAATATTTTTGAGAAAGGGAATCTAAACAGATGATATCTGGCATTAAATTATCTGAGAAAAAAATATTTAAAACATGATGTATTAGGTATATATATATATAGATTTGAACAAGCACATACGTTTAGGTAAAATCTCTATCCATTCAGCAATATTTAAAAGGTTGTGCCCAATGATTTAATTAAATACACTATGTATCGATTTCAGATCTAATTGGAAGATAACACTTACTTTAAATCCAGCAAAGCTTAAATCGACTTCGAGATCTTGCATCTCTACTGATGTTAATCATTAAAACATCAGTAGTCATTCATTAAAATAAGGAAGTACTCGACGCTAAATTGTCGACAATTTACTTTCCTTGGTGAAGGCGTTTCTCAGGTAGGTAACGCTTCAGCAAAGAACTGTAAAATCTATATAGTTTATTTTGTTTACGTAGTAGATCCATTACTCAATATGTGTGGTCCATTCACTTTAACTTTACCAGGTGACCTTGACATTTTTCGCTGGCTATGTTATGTAGTAGTAGTGTAACATGAACAAATGTCAAATTTCAAATGAAATGTAGGTTATGTTTTTAAACAGCTGCAGGTCTGTTGATGTTTTTGATATGATATGCATTGCAACATATGTTTCTAACAAATACTTATAAAATAGTCTTCAAAGTGGCAAATTTTAAGTAATTATACTAATTACCTAGTTACCTACAAAATCGTCCAATTAGAAATGAGATATGTAAGTTTATTCTGGGGAAGTTAGTTTCGAACAGAATGTTGTGCAAATTTTTTGGGGTCAGAAAAATACGATATTAATATTGTAAGACATTTATTTGAGGTTATGCGTAACATAACGGAGTTATTAATAGGAGTTAGTTTAAAAAGAAATGCACTAACTACATTCCTATATTTAAAAAATATATAGATATACTCAGTTTTCTATCAAAATGTTTTTGCATTTTCATACTTAAACATTAATTTATCTTTGTCACAAAAAATTATGGAAAATCAATTAATAAATTATTATTTTAGACTAATATTAACAAAACAACGAGTATATATTTTGAGGTATGGAAATATTTATATGAAAAAATCTATATAAAAATCGATAAACAAGCGTAAAATCCCGAGGAATTTTTTTCTTTCTATAATAATAACTAATATCTACAGAAACTCGGTTTTTATTTTTTTTAATTTCAAATGTGAATTTGACATTCAAGCAACGTGGCGCAGAACCTCATTTGATCAAAACGATATTCATAAAACACGCACAGTTGTTCCTATACGATGCCCACTTTCGTGGACACACTGTATATCTTGATTTGCTAAAATGCCACGATATTGTTTTGATACATGCGACTATTAAAACTGGCAGTACAAAAAAAAAACTATGTATGACTTTTAATGCATTGACGAAAAAGTTAAATAAAAGTGCTTAATAAAAAAACAAGCCTTAACTTATTTGCAGTATTTTATACTGTTTCGGAAACCCTATAATCAGAAGCACTGTTTCTGGTTCTCAAATAATTTTAATTCATTATGATTTCCTATTCATGACAACTATTGCATAATCTGTCTAAAATTAGATTATTATCATTATAATACATTGCAATAATGGTACTGGAATCTTCGGTGTAGAAACAAAAAACTGGACATTTTCTACGAACCACCTATGTTTCGCCAACCAAGTTGACATCTTCAGGAGAAGATTAAAACTAAATTTTAAAATACACACTTGCTCGTAACATATATCTTTGTTAATCAAGGCAAACAGTGTACTGTTGGGTAGTGGACCATTGTCCTTATCCATACTACTGTTACATTTAATTATTTCTAAACTTTCAAAAGCATCCAACTGTCTATTGTTTGTTACGTTTCTAATTAATTTTAAATTATTTATGTCTATTCTATGGTTGTTGTCTAAAGCATGTTGGGCAACACAAGATTTTTTCCGTTAGAAATAATAGCAATAGTGAAAATAAATTTGATAGTTATATATAGGAAAGAAACCGCGACTCTTAGATATATCCCCAACGACTCACACCACCCTTTTCAATATAAAATAGCAAGTTTTAAATTTCTATTTCACCGTTTGCTAAATTTCCCCCTCAGTAAAGAGAGGTTTGAACATGAGAAAAATCTAATTAAGGATATAGCTAAGAATAACGGTCATTCAGTCCATTTAATAGACATATTAATAAGGAAGCATAAATTTAAGTGAGCCCTGTACAAGTCCACGACTTTTCGTAGAGATACTGACAATTCGAAATTTGTTTCGTTACCATATGAACCTAAATTTACTCGCGGACTAGATAAAGGCTTTAAAAAATATTAATATCAATTTGGTTTATAATTCAAAAAATAAACTACAGACCCTTTTGGGCAACCCCAAAGATAAAATCTACAGTAACGGAATGTCAGGAATATACGAAATATGATGTAAAGACTGTGATTAAAAGCATATTGGGCAAACAAAAAGATCTAATTTGACTAGATTTAAAGAACACATGGCTCATTTGAAATATGGCAGAACGGAAAAATTGTGTGTTGCCCAACATGCTTCTGACAACAATCATAGGATATACTCGTACATAAATAATTTAAAATTAATTAGAAATGTAACAAACAGTAGACAGTTGGATGCTTTTGAAAGTTTAGAAATCAGTAAATGTAAGAGTAGTATGGATAAGGACAATGGTCCAATACCCAACTGTTTGCTCTGATTAACAAAGACTGATGTTACGGTTCAGTGAACCGTGATGGCAAATTAAGTGTAAATAGAGCAAGTGTGTAGGTTAGAACTTAGATTTAATCTTCTGCTGAAAATCGACTGCTCAAATTTAAAAAAGTACTCATTCAAAATTGAGGTTATTTCTTCTCGTTATATTAATACCATTATTACATTATTGTAATGAAATTCATATTATTGAAGTGATTTGTACACACTCACACGCAGAATATTTCTTAATTGGAAAATCCAAACGTGGATCTTAGCAGATTTAATGTTGCAATCCGCATTACGAAATGCCAGTTCAAATTATCGAAATATCCATTGTGCCGCATGCGTATCGTCATGCTGGACGTATCCACATTAAGAGAATTACTTTCAATTATTCGTGCATCATAACATAATGGACCTTGATATTTCGAGTCAATCGCAGCTTTTTTTAATAACGCACTCGTCATTAATTTACGATACGAGATGACCTCTCCTACTTTTGGCAGGCTCTGTGCCAACACCAGCGACGCCGCTAAGCTGCACAAACCGCGTAACAGGCCTACTGTATGCATGAATAAGATTAACGACATTTACAAAATTGCTTACATTCGCGTTCACCGTATTTGGTAATAATGATACCTTATTCGTCATGTTAACGTTACCAAATACTAACAAAAATTTGAATGTCGACATGTTTATATAAACTTGTCACCTTTCTATATCAGCGCAGTGGCGGCTAGAAGAACCTGAAATTCCCGTGTCTTTGTAATGAAGCGTGGGAGATTTCAGAGCATAATCACAGGACCACAAAAAAGAAGCGGTTGAGGGGAGAGCTGAGTATGATTTTTTCAACTCAAATGGATCCCCTAAACACGACTATCAGTTTCGTTGAACCCTATCCCGTCTGGTTTATATTATCCTACCCCTAGGTGAGGAAAATCCTTAGAAAACCACATAGAATACTAATACGTATAGCTGATGAAAACATTCTTGACCAAGAAACCTCAAACCTTATCTCCCTTTACCATATATGTCTGCAGAGCGGTGTATTCAAACTCTATAACCCCATTGGTAAAAAATGACCTCAAACTCAAATAACCTATAGCCCAACAACCCCATAACCCGAGGCCTGCGAATAAGTATGACCCACAAATCTCTGCTAAAACATGGACTTTATACATCAGTTGTCCAGGACTTACAACTCAGTATCCGCTGGCTTATACAATATAATCCCATAACTTGTCTCCTAACCCCAAAACCACATAACCTGTGATTATCAAACAAAACACGAATTTTCTGGGTTAAACTTACCTGCAGACCCCAGGATATAGGGTTATGGGGTTGTTATGTTATGGATTAGGTTATGGTTACTGGGTTTTAGATTATTATGGGGTTATAGAGTGTGAGTGTGTCTTCCGCAGATCCCTATCGTAAAGGGTTATGGAGTTCCATGGGTCCTGCTCGCTATGGGGTTTTCTGCATGAAAATCCTCCCCGCCAAACTAATGTGATATTAGGAACAGGAGTATATTACTTCAAAGCATAAAATATTTACGAAGATCTTAAATGGAATCTGTGCCGATCTAAAAGTTGTTGCACTATTTATAGAACTGCAGAGTGGCTACACCAAATACTGTTGTTTTTTATGCGAATGGGATCGCAGAGCCAGAAACCAACATTATGTCGTTAAATAATGACAGTTACGTGAAAACATTGTGCCTTGAAAAACGTCCTTAAAGGTCCTTTTAGACGGTCATTTCAGTCGTCAGTTCAGTTTCAGTTTCCGTGGAACGATCAGTTTTTCTTATGTGTAAAAGGTAAATACTGAAAGGAGAACGGAAACGGAGACTGACAACTGACGGGATGGAGACCTATTTGTTTCATTTCGGTTCTCAGAATTCATATGTGTAAACAAGGGCATAATGCCTCTATTCGTTCGCTCACGTCAGTTTTCTTGAAAGAACCACAGAGCCACATATCACAACAATATTTTTGCCGCCACTGTCGCATTTTTCAACTTCGTAGACATCCCAAGCCTATTTAATAACTCTGCAACCAACACGAGGTCAATTTTCCACGAATATATCACCTCTTTGAGATACAAGGAAACCATGCATCTGTTGCAGACTATTTTTCTCAATTTGCTGACAATTAATGTGCTTAATAACAGTATACGATTCCTCATTCATATATAAATAACAACAAATTACATGGTTCTAAGTTCTTTCATTAAATTTACATGCGACAATGAATTTCTTTTCAGAAGCCAAGCTTTACTCCATTGCCTTCTTTTCTTCCCCTCTTTATTCAGAACCAAAACTAAGGCTCTTGCAATGAGGCAGTATTCATCCATGAGTTATTGTGTAATACCACAAATGTACACTTTTAAACCAGAATGAACAATATATTATATGTTGAACACTTTTAATTGATTAACTTTTGCGTGCAACTAAAATTTTCGCAACTACACTACAGAGAACTGAAACGACTGGGAATAGTGTGAGAACTGAACGGATAGTGTAAAAGAACCTCGCGCTTCTGAACTGAAATGAAACGGGAACGGAAACTGAAACAGAACTGACGACTGAAATGACCGTCTAAAAGGCCCTTAATGAAGAACTTTTCCAATCTTACAAGATGTTATGTTGCAACATGTCACTTAAGCTGCATTTTCTTCACTCACATTTGGAATTCTTCCCTGACAATTTAGGTGCAGTTTCAGATGAACACGGCGAAATACTTCACCAGCAAATTACTCAAATGGAAAAGTGATATAATGGAAAATGCACCCCAAACTTGTTAGCGGACTACTGATGGTCCCGCAAACGGGAAACCGATACCGGCGAATACAAGCGAAAAAAGGCTACAAAATAATTTATTGATCATATTGTACTTTTTTTGATACAAAATGAGGTATATTTTGTAAAAAAAGTGATTTTGCTTTTTTTAAATTTTCAAAAATTCCCTAGATTGCTTATGGCCGTGATTTCTCATATTTTATATTCTTCTTCCCTTCTCTAAAAACTTATGGGTGATAAGTAAAAACTGAGCTCATAATTGAAATCAACACAGTACAGTAGACACAAAAAAAAAACATCAGGGAACGACAAAAAAATTCAAACTGCAGTGTTATTTAGGAAACACCCTATACATCGACAAGTATGCTCTTGCACTGGCAATACTATTATTAAGAAAAAGTGATAGGTTTAGTCCGCCCCGGCTCAGATTCGTACGCGTAAGCCCTCGATGCCAGTTAAGCCCCAGGAAGTTGTATAACTCTATAAACATTCTCTCCGTTAGATACGAATTTAATTGGTCGCCAGATTACCGCCGTTGCTTACATTACCAAACGTACTGTGCTCCAGTTTATTCGGTACGAAATACGGGGAAGCAGTTTTGTTCAATTTCGTTTGCTAATAGGTCTTATTAATTTGCCTTTTATGTAACGTCTGTTACGCGTGCTTAAAATGTTCATCCGACAACTTAGACGGAGATGTTATGAAATACCGCGATGAATATAACAAAAGTTTAATTTTGGACAAATTAGAATGGGCTTCCTTCTAATCAAGCGGCGTATTATGTTCACATTTTAATTGACTTGGTTGTGTTGTAAGCTGAAGGCGGTGTTTTCCATCAACGAAGTAGCACAGAGTACTTCATTATACCGAGAGCGGCAAAAATACTGCACAAATTCAACGAAGCCGAAAGTTTTCAAACAAACCGAAACAGGTCAAATTTTTATTATAAAAATGCATATTTTGACGTCCATATCACCTTTCCATCAGTGACCGTTCCCTATTTTTGGTGTTAGTTTTGGTGAAGCTATGTTTTCTCTTACTATTTAAAACGACTGCATAAAAATGTTACCACCTTGGATTATAAAATTTTAATTAACATAAAAAATTAACTGCAAAATCAGGCCAACTGGTTCTGAAATTGTTAACTAGTCTAATTTCATTCTTTAAATCCTCTAAATTTTGTGATCTGGTAGTACAGACTTGTGCCTGAAAAACCTTCAAAGAAAATAGCCCAGAGGCGCAAGGTCTGGAGGTCTCGAAGGCCGTTCTATTAGCCCTCTAGTTACTAATACAGCGCCTAGAAAAAATTTCACTCAAGTAATCTGGAACTGGTTGGGCAGTGCGGTGATGCGCCATTTTGCTCAGACCAAACTGCAGGGTTTAAACTTATTCACGATGACGAATTTTCACGAGTATTCACGATTTAAATAGAACAATGCAGGCCATCTACATATTCTTTTACAAAAAAAATGTTAAGTTTGAATTATTTTAATTATTTAAGAATTAAATTTGGTCTTTCATTTTATTACAAATTTGAATAATTATTTCTTATTAGCAATTTCTTTTTTTTTTTTTTTTAGAAGAAACATAGGTCTCCAATCTTTCATTAAACTTTTCTATAAATAAGCTAGTCTCTACAGAACTAAATTTTAAAGGAATTGAACTGTGTTTGACCTAAATTCTAGTCACCAATTTAACTTATCTTTTTTTTTATAGTTGAAGTCTGGAAGACCTTATTCAGCACTCATGTTTTCTTAATGTGCTTACCTTCATGTTAATATTCCCACATAGTCCACACCCCAAAAAGCAACCCCATGTCGAAAATTCAATTCGCAAGGTTTTGACGGCAATTTCAGACATATACAGGCCGCACTAATTGTAAGTAGAACGCTGTCGGGTAAAAACTCCATCTCGGCACACATTAAGATCTACTTAATAAGTTCTGTGTATTTGATCATTGTCCCATTTCCAAACCCCCTAAGCCACCTCTTAAAACCCCCTAAACCTGCATTTACGCAGTGTTTTGCGTGGTTTGACCTCTGTTGGGCGAATCCATTGATCTTAATGCTGCCTAATAAATTGGTGTGAGATGCCACAACTCGCTTTCGCTCTTTGACAACCCCAGAACCCCTCCAAGCCACACCTACTCCGACTTCCCAGCCACCCCTCTGGTTCTTCCCCTGTAGAAGGCTGTGTGGGATGTATATTTGTCTCGAATTCATGTCATGGCATTACTTGAAGTGATGTGAATGTGATATTTGACTTAAATGTGATATTTCATCTCCAATCCACCCCCTGAAAATTTGCCGCGCAGGAGTTGTGAGCAGGACTTGATGCGTGGGGTGGCTCTGAAAGCATTCCTGAGGATGTTTGAACCCTTTTACGTCCCATCGTCCTCTTTATTTGACTCCCTCAAAAAAATTTTTGAGTGGATGAAAATTCTTGAAAGAATGCTCGTTCGGTAGGCGAAACCTTCCTTTGCACTTCTGTGAATCGACAATCGCGACTGTTTATTTCATTTATAGTACTGTGAACTGTGACTATTTATTTCAACTAAAACCAGAGAAACCGTTTCATCGTTAGTCGTATTGACAAACACTGCAGAATTTCTAAAATAACGATTAAGTACATGCAACAACATGCTTTTCAAGGCTCAGTAACCTACGAGAACATGTGCAGCGTAATGTGTCGTACATCTTTATCCTCATTTATCTACACGGTGGAGACTTTAACTGGAATATATTCGCTAGCGGGGTGGTGAATGATTTTTCAAAAAAATTCCCGAGACACGTCAACTTTTAAATGTATTTACCTACATTTTGCAAGTAATGTGAAAAATATAGCCTTTCAGGGGTGGCTGAAACCACCCTCGACATGATTTTTTTCAAATGCAACCCTATGGCTTGTGACCCCTCATTGTAAAGCTGGTGGAAAGAGGAATCCAACGCACTGATCAAATTTTAATTTTTAGTATGTTTGTAGGGTTGCATACAATTAAAATGTAATTTTATAGTTTAATTTATTTTTAACGCAACAATTTCGTACTCAAAATGTGTGTTGTTTAGTTTTGGAATGTAAACCTTACTTTTCATATGTCCCCACAAAAAAATTCCAAGCAATTTGTTGCCACAACTGATATTAGTTATTTTTTGCTAGTGTTTTTACACGGCCGCAAAGAGTAATTTAGTTTGTATGCTGTTTTCAGAGTTTGAAACGAAGTGTTATTTCAAATTGGTGAAAATGTCTTATTTAAATGAATCACTAAAAATCGAAATTTTGATGATGATTGGATATGGTGATAGGGCGCGAACTCAATGCGAAGTTGTTCGCTTGTTTCGAGAAACGCATCCTGACTTGCCACCACTAAATCAAGGTACCATTAGTAAATTTGAGGCACACTATCGAGAGATGGGTCATGTCAGGAAAGTATCGAGTAAGAGGCAGGCTGTTGTTGATGACGACACAAAGTTGAATTTGTTGCTTGCTCTAGAAGAAAATCCAATCACTCCAGCCCTTCAACTGGCCCGTGATAGTAATCTTAATCACAAAACAGTTTTGAAAATACTTAAATATGAGAAAAAACGCCCATATAAAATGCAAGCTGTTCAAGAGCTACTTGAAGATGATCCAGATCGACGGTTGGAATTTTGCGATTTATTGATGACTTGTATTGATCAAAACCAGTTATCTTTAGAGTGGATAGTTTTCTCTGACGAGGCTACTTTTACATTAAATGGGCACGTAAATCGCCAAAATTGTCGTTACTGGGCTGAAGAGAACCCACATTGGATGAGGGGAACTTCATACCCACAGAAAACTAATGTGTGGGCCGGAATGATACAAGAATTGTAGGACCATTTTTCTTTGATGACACTCATAATGGAGCAAGTAAACGCATACTTGCGTTTACTCCAGCACGAACTAATGCCAGTGCTATGTCATTTATTTCCAAACCCCTTAAACCCTAACTTGATCGACGAGAGGTTATGGTTTCAGCAAGATGGGGCCCCACCACACTATGCTGCCATTGTTCGTCAGTATCTGGACATAATTTTTCCCGGTAGGTGGATTGGGAGGCGAGGTAATATTGAGTGGCCAGCAAGATCTCCAGATCTTACACCACTTCTTTTCGTGGGGACATCTTAAAAGTAGGGTTTACATTCAGAAACCCAACAACATAGCAGATCTGCAGGAAAGAATAAGAGAGGAAATCGGAAAAATAACACCGCAAATGTTGCATAATGTAAGAGACGAAACCTACCACAGACTGGGATGCTGCCAACAAGTGAATGGTGCACATTTTGAACAATTGTTACGTTGAAAATAAATTTAATTTTTAAATTGTTTTAATTGTATGCAACCCTACAAACATACTAAAAATTAAAATTTGATCAGTGCGTTGGATTCCTCTTTCCACCAGCTTTACAATGAGGGGTCACAAGCCATAGGGTTGCATTTGAAAAAATCATGTCGAGGGTGGTTTCAGCCACCCCTGAAGGGCTATATATTTCATATTACTTGCAAAATGTAAGTAAATACATTTAAAAGTTGACGTGTCTCGGGAATTTTTTGAAAAATCATTCACCACCCCGCTAGCGAATATATTCCAGTTAAAGTCTCCACCGTGTATAACTACACCATTTTTAAAAAACATCGTTCTCGATTTTGATCAAACGTTTTTTCGACCAGTTGAAGAAATTGTTTTCATTTCACCACCAAGAGATGTAAGCAAAACAAGAAAATCAGTTTTCTGAAATGGAAACGCCTTACTATTTGCTACATTTGGCAACATTTTGAAAAAGGATTAAAGTAAAACCGAAATAAACTCAATTAATTCATCATCACTTTTTTTTCGTCATAATATGTATGTACTTATATTCCAAAGTCGGTTAGAGAAATCGAAGAATTGAATTGGTACACTATCTCAAATAACCGTCAAAAATATTCCCAAAAATAAAAGACGCTATTTAAAAAATACATTAAAAATACATTAATTTTTGACATTCTTAAATATGGCGAAAGCGCTGGTGATTATAAAAAATCTAAATAAAATATCTCGAAAAAGTATATTCGAGACCATTTTCGAAATGCTAATGCCTATACTATTTATAAAAAAAAGTACTAAACAAAATTTTCCGAATGCCTTGCGCGTTGTCAGGAAGCACAATATGAATTTTCTTTCATTTCCAGTAAATTTAGTTTCTTAACTGTAAAATTGATTTTCTCAAAAAAATTCCTTGTGTGACCTACATAAATATTCACGTAACTGTATGTGAACAAAAACGTGGTCTTTCCAGTTTCGTCATAAAAAAATAAGGATTCTCGATAAAAAAATTTATACATATATCGACGATGCCCTTTTAGACCAGGGCCAAACCGTTTTAAATACCGTAATAGACGATAAATTCTTATCAGTATGCGAGTGGACAAAAAATGTAGGGTAATTAATGAAGGAAAAATCGACCCGACTGCCATTATTCACCATAACCTCAAAATTATTGAGAAAAACGCAAAAAAAACATTTTTTTGGTTTTTAATTTACATATCCCGCAAAACTTTTTATATTTTGATGAAACTCGGTGAAAATGTTCTTTTTTATATTTAAAACAAGCCATATTTTTCTCAAAGCAAAATATTTATTTTTCGATGTTTTATGAAGAAAATTGAAAAAAAGACCTAATTTTAAATCGAAAAATTTGGTTAGCAAACTTTCGATTTTTGGACTTTTTAAGTGCTCATTTTCTTCGTTGAAATATAAACGTTAACACAGAATTAAAATATAATATTGTTTATGTAGAAAAATATCGTTAAAAAAGCGAAATAATAATAATAAGGAATAACCTCAAAATTATCGAGAAAAACAGTTTTAGATGTTTTCATTATCTACAACTTCTATATTTAACTTTTTTCGATAGGATGCATAGTTTAGCCGCAAATCGCAAAAAACGAATATCCACCCCTCAATACCACCCCCAACCCCCTTCCGGAACTTTCACACAGTCGAGTCGGGTCGATTTTTCCTTTATTACTTACACCATAAACTACATTTTTCGACCACTCGCATACTGCTAAGAATTTTTATTGCTTTAAAAATTATTGGCCCCGGTCTATTTTGCCGAAGTGCTCAAAAATTCAAGACCTGTATCAAAAAATCGCAGTCTTATCAAATGGCAAATAATCTTTTGACTTCTCCGAGCAAATTATCCTAAAATATATATATATATATATAACGTCTGTATCTTTTGTATCCACTACTATACGAAACCACTGTATAGTATGTAAAATACTGAATTACATTAGCTGTAAAATTCCTTTATTCATTGTACATCAGTAGTTCAACGACTGACTGGCTTTAGAAAACATTCTACATAAACATAATATGCAACAGTTGCTCATTGACAACAAAATGTTCACTGAAATAATACTACATTGTTTTTTACTGCACAATACAGACCCTACTCTGTTAGTCTCACACTGCGACTCTAAATGGCATAACAATTATGCCATAGTAATGCACTAACCGGCTAGAAGAATGAGTTATTACCGCTGCAAGTTTTTCGAATTACAGTTGCTGCAATATGAATTGCAAAATACTTCATTTCCCGTGCAGTACTTACTTGGCTGGTAAATATCAAACACGGATGGTACTCAACTTCCTTCGTGGTAATATACATAATATACCTGACCATCAAAATGGTTTTATTGCAAACAATCCTGTCTATCAAATAAGTATACAAAGTGACCATTTTAGATATACATAGTATACATGTATACTATGTATATCTACACCTAATAATTTCTTAATTATTAACAGGGTGAACAGTGTAATTGACCATAAATGAGGTAAGTGGAACAAACAATTAAATCATCAATTATTTAAGTCTGAAAAATTGTATGTTATTTAAAAATCATAAAGTTAAAGTTGCTTTTTTTCTTTTGTCGTATTTCAACAAATTGTTCGTTAGGTTAAAGTCAGTTTTTTTAATCATATACGAGGTGTGGCGATTAAATAACGGAACTAATGCTACTACCAGCGCACTGCACGCATGTCGCGACAAGTTTGAACAGAACTGTGTCTGGTGATACTTTCCCCACCCTGAGCTCGCTGGACAAGACAGTGGGTCGCTCAGTTTGACTGTAGCAGTCGTTTGTATTAGTCTACGCGCCAGTGACTTTCAGTGACAGTGACTGAAAACTTTTAGAGAAGCTTATTCAATGTTAAAAGAAGTGTACGGGAATGAATGTTTATCCCGCATATAGGTTTTTGAATGGTTTAAAGTTTAAACGGTTTAGAGAGGGACTTGAAACGACCGAAGACTATCCGCGCCCGGACGGCCCTCAACGTCAAAAACGGACGAAAACATTGAAGAAATTGGTGAATTAATCCGCGAAGATCGTCGTCTAAAGACTGTTTTACATATACCAATTTATTGCACAATAAATTGTCCAATTTTAGCAACTGTTTACACTTTGCAATATTTAAATCTCAATGACTAAAACCTAAGAGTTATCATAGGTTTGTTCCTAAGAGAAATCGCTTATCTCATTATTAGGTTGGTAAAATGAAATAAATGTAAAGAGTTACTAAATATCCCTAAAATTGGCCAATAAATTAGAGCAAGTTCTAAATTCGTTTTACGTATTCCAATAAATTGAAGGTCAACTTGTACAATTTATTGTGAGAAAAATTGGTGTGTGTAAAACAGTCATAAGCATCCGAGGGCTTGCTGAAATAACAGGAATCGACAAAGAATGTGTTCGCCAGATCTTGTCTGAATCGTTCAACATGCGAAAGGTTTGCGCAAAAATGGTGCCAAAACTCCTCACTCCCGAGCAAAAGAAATCAAGAATGAACATTTGCGCTGACATTCTAAACAACATTGACACTGATTCAGGCTTATTAGACACAGTGACACTGAAGGGGACATGATTCGAAAGTGTGGAACAGGTTAAAGCAAAAGCGACGGAGGTTCTGAACCAGCTGACAGAAGCTGACTTCCAGCACTGCTTTCAACAATGGAAAAGTCGTATGGAACGGTGTAGATATCGCCAAGAGAAGTCCATTGAAGGCAAAAAAGTTGCTACTGTAATTGGTAACGAATAAAAAGTGTTATGACAGCAGATCGGTTATTCAATAGCCACAACGTATAGTAATCCCAAATTCCGCTTCCTTGGAAAATTCTTCATTATTTCAGTGTTTGAATTTTTTTCTAGCTCAAAAATAACCTAGGTTAATAAAAAAAAGTAACGGGTTATAAGACGGGTTATAAGAGCCAGTCAAACGATTTGAGTAGGTATTTACAATGAAGAGATGACATCAATGGTCAGTTGAAAAGGTTAAACAATATTCAGAATTTCCTTAACTGGTATGCTACAAATTCTCTTGAAAAAAAAATTGTTTGTGACCTCCTCCATACATTTTTAATGACTGTTGGTGTAGTCCTTAAGTTGATGCCTTCCTGTTTGATGACTCACGAACAAGGAAATGTTAAGAACTTATTTACTCACATACATTATTCACTTTTAAATAAATAAAATAGTAGTAAAAATAATATTCGCTACATACAAGCATAGCTACATACTTAGTACTGTAAAAATAGAGATTTATTTTAAGATTCTGATTTATTAATGCAAAAACGCTAAACGAAGGTTATCGATGTTTATTTACTTTCAATAATTTATATACTTCAACCGACCAGAACTCACTGTGTCATGTTTATTCCATCTCCTGTCATTAAACATTTAAATGACACATAAATGATCTGAACCAAGTGAATTATTTCAGCTTTGACAGTCTGATATATTTATTGCGAGCTGTTTCCAAACTGTATCGAATTGAATTATTATAAAACACTATAGAATACTATACCTATGTGTATTTACTTTTACTTGCTATTAAATAAACGCGTTTTGTCTGAAAAGTGAAAGTTCAATCTTACGAAGGGGTTATCAAAGACAAAAAAAATCAAGAAATAGAAATAGAAATAATTCACAAAGATAGATTTTAGATGCATTAAGGCTGCTACAACGGCATCAGTTGGTTTATCACAGTGGCGGCTCGTGCTTAAAAGATATAGGGGTTGCAAGTGGATACTTGGGATATAGAAATATAGGGCAAGAGTAAGACAAATATCATAAGTCGAGTTCATTAAATAAAACCAGTTATATAGTATTTTAGAAATACTGTAAAAAAATCATAAAAATTTAAAAAAATGAAATAAAATGTAGTAACATTTAAGTACAAATATCTCAAAAATCATCCACTCTATGGGTTTCCAACAGTAGTACATGATGATGACATAAAATACATTAAAAAAATCTTAAATTAAAAAACCCAAACCACCAAAAAATTTTGTAAAAAAAATAGTTTTTTGAAGAAGTTATTTACAAAAATCGAATTTAAAATTAAACTTTAATTTAAAAACAAAACTTTGACACCTTGTATCTTGGTTACCATTATCTTTTGGACTAAGGTAAATTTGGTTTTTACCCAAATAATCTGTAGTTTCGCTGTGGCCTCTTAATATTGGGTCACCCTGTGTAAGTGCTATTTGCTTGAAATGAATTAATTATTCATTTAAGTATATCTTTCTCCATATAACCGAACTTACAGGTTTGACATTAAATTTTGATTATGAGCAGCTACTACTATGCTATTAATTTACTGCTATCCTGATAAGGCTTCCTGAAGTTTTAATATTCGTAAAATAATCATAGGCTGATAACAACATGCAAACTTCTGAAGATGAAGAAAATTCTTCAGCAGTGAAATTGAAAATTACATACAATTCATTAGATCATATCTAAGTTTTCTCTGTTTATATCTTCAACAGTATAATGGTATTGTAAATCCACCCTGTATGTTATTTTTAGATTTATAACTTTCTTTTACTATGTCGTTTTTGTCGACTGTCACTTTCAAATAGGCAGTTAACTGTGAGACCATCTTTATATGCCTCTTTTTTACTTTCATCGGCATCGAGATGATGCATCGTGGCTATTATTTAGATTTATGATTATTAAATAATTAGCACAAGATTTTCTTCTTCGTATTCTTTGCACTTAATATTTAGATGTTGTTGCTAATTAAAGTACCCAGAGCAAGTTTTTATGAACTTATTAGCAACTGGTTAATTTTCTTTCCGAATATTTAGATGTTTTAGTGTTTTCGTATAACGTCCAAATAAAAGTAAACACAACTATTCCATTAATATATATGTAAATGATTTTAGGATGTCTAATTAATATACATATGTCGATATATCAATATTGAATGAAATAACATGCTACTGTATTAATTTCTAATTCCATGACTGGAAAACTACATCGTCTAAAAATAAACTAATGCTACTTTTATAAAGAAAGGTAATTAAGAATCTCTTACATAATACTATACTAGTTTAGCATCTCGTAGATCAGAGAAATCGGACAAACTATTCCAGTGTTCCACTGACTACAATTTGTGCTTGCAGATAACAAAGTCTGTTAATTTTGCTGTAATTATTTGTTACATTCTTCTGTTTTATTTCGAGTTTAATTCATAGACAGTATTGTATTATATTTATCAATAGCACTGTATTTATAGATATCTTAAAAAGGTCATGTTACATCTATATTAAGCAATTATTGTAATAACAGCATCAATCTAATTCCGACATCAATTATTACTCTTTACTACTACTTTTCACCTTCATTGTTTCATTGTTTGTCACTCAAGTAAGTAATTACTTTTCAATATCGTAAATTTTACTTTTCGTCAACTTTCAAAATCTCTTCAAACGCCATCGTTGAATAAAAAAAAATGATACTCGTCGGTTATCCTGGATTTACTACTTATTTATTACAAATTTAAAATCCATGTTTCCAAAATGCAAAACGTTCAATGTGGATGGGACTAAAAATATACAAACCTTATAAATTTCTAATTTCTTCAAAAAAAAATTGTTAGGTCCTATGAGAGATAAAATCACGCTATACAGAAGATGCACAGCAGATGAGTGTGTGGTAAAGGATTTAGTAATAGCTTTATGTTACTAAAATTAAGATCAGTTAATAGACTATTATTTTATTTCTAGTAATTTCCTTATGAAGTATTTTTGTGCTTTCATAAACCTTAACAGATTTGGTGCTATATTTGAAAATATATTCGCAATATTTTAACGAATCTAAGTATAGTAGTATATTTAAGGCCCTGTTTTGCCTTCTTGTATTTCCCATTGCTTTCCATCTACTTAGACTGATCAGGGACAATATCCAGAAACAATTTCATGCGTAGTTGCTTCGTTATTCCCTTTCTTGGATCCTTATTGGATCCTAAGCAAAATTATCCCTTGATTTGATTACAAACAATTACATACATTGGCCAGAGTAAAATACAGATATACAAGAGATATATTTCCACTCACATGTCATGTGTTGCATAAAACTATTAAAATGTCATGACTTACCTTATACCTTAAGGGTATATTCAATGTGAGAATTAGAAAACTAGTTATAGAAAGAGTAAATAGATATATATATATATATATATATATATATATATATATATATATATATATATATATAACAGATCCTAATACAGATCATAAATGTCAGTTCCTTTAATAAAAATCATTAAAAGGAATTGCATTTTATATAGTCATTTTTACTTTTCAACTACTTTTACTAAACATTTCCAAATTAGTAATAAAACATTTAATTTTCACTGTGGAAAAAATAATTTCCTTGATTTCAGAACAACAGTAATTCTTTATTTATATAACAGTGAGTTAATAACATATATGTACATCCAATTTATAGATATAATGAAATCGTAACATAGGAATAATAATAACAGAAATCTTGTTGAAAAAAGAAACAACTATAACAGCTAAATTACTGTTATTTTCATTACTTTCTTTGGTATCAATAATGTTACAAACTGTATTCGATAAAATCAGTGCCCTCAAAATAATAATCAAAATACATTCTAGTGGGAATGTACACACAGGGCATTTGAGAATAGTAGAACAAATCTATAGCAAAGAGAGCAACCAAAGATCGCTACTTGGTGTTTGTTTAATAGCTTAAGGTATGTTTACATTTGTAGATTCTGTATACAGTGTGGAACAGCCAAATGGAATAAATTCAGTAGCTCCATTATTATGCATTTTTTTAGAAAATCCTGAGATACGCAATTTCTAATTCTAAAATGACATCTTGCGACGTAAAAGTCATCCCTAAATTCAACCCCCTTCAGGTGACAGCTACAACCCCTAAATTTTCAAATTAGAAGTAGAGGCTTCTGATACTTCATTTGAAAGGTATTTTCATTCTCTATTCAAACTGCTGTGGTTTTAAATTTTATTGCGGAAATTAACAAGAAAAAAAGATGTTTCTCCAGCGTAGGAAATTCGTTAGATTAAGATAAAACTTTTATAAGTAACACTATTTGTCAATTTTAGGTTCTGAAATGTTAATAATAACAAAAAATAAATATCTGTAATTGCCGACATTCCCTACTATAAGATAAAAACTTCCTAATAAATACGTATAGTTTTTTGCTTGACAATCGAACGATAAAAACGAGCAGGCAGCAAAAAAACAAACCTGAAATTTAAGAAGTTGACCATTATCAGCTTTAGTGAAATTACCTAGAAACGTGCTTGTCATTGTAACAATAGTTAACTGTTATCAATGTTAAACGTTTTGCTTTAGTTTTCGTGTTGCAATTCAGAGAGATGGTTTACCTAACAGAAATGCATAAGATAACGATTCTGCAGATGATTGGTTACGGATACAGAACACGAACGTAGGCTGAAGTTGTTCGCCTATTTCATGAAAAATATCCGGAGTTGTCGCCGATATCTCAAGGTACCGTAAATAAAATAGAGAAGCAGTTTCGGGAACGTGGACATGTACGGCAGCTAAAGAAAAATCACAATAAACTCAGTGATGATCAGCAGTTAGATCTAATGTTTATGCTTGAAGAAAATCCACATAAGTCGAGTCGTCAAACAGTTTCAGCATTAAATATTAGCCATTCCTCGATTCTCCGCGTATATTAACAGAAAATCAGATACACCCATATAAACTGGTACCAACTAATGAGCTCGCGGAAGACGATTTTGATAAACGAATTCTCTTTTGTGAATAAAGGATGCAAATGATAGATAACATGATAACAATACTTTACAAATAGATGTTTTATTTTCGGATGAATCTACATTTACACTTCGGTCACGGTCATGTTAATCGCCAAAACTGTCGTTACTGGTCGCGAGAAAATCCTCACTGGATGAGGGAACTACACACCCTGAGAATGTTAATGTTTGGGCAGGAATAATTGGAGAAAATATCATTGGCCCTTTTTGAATTTGAATGAGAAACTTTTCTCAGATAATGTTTTACCGACGATGGCAAACTTGTATCCAGCTAAAGGAAACCCACAACTTCCAGGTAATGCAATATGGTTCCAACAGGATGGTGCACCAGCACATTACGAAGTCAATGTCCGGCAATATCTCCACACAATCTTTCCAAATCGCTGGATAGGGAGACGTGGTTCTGTAGAATGGCCTGCACGATCACCTGATCTCACGCCGTTAGACTTCTTCCTATGGAGATATGTAAAAAGTAAGGTCTACAAAACCAAACCCGAAGATTTAGGTAACTTAAGAAGAAGAATAACACTTGCAATTAAGTCGATTACCCCGCAGATGTTAACTAACGTTAGAAGACATTTCTATTTATGTCTAGGATGCTGCCAAGATGCTGGAGGCATGCATTTTGAACATCTGCTGCATTAATAATGATTTGTTTTTTATTTTAATGTAACGAATTTCCTACGCTGGGGAAACTTTTTTCTTTTTAATTTCTGCAATACAATTTAAAACCATAGCAGTTTTGAATAGAGAATGAAGAGCCCTTACAAATGAAGGAACACAGGCCCCTATTTCCAATTAGAAAATTTAGGGATTGTAGCTGTCACCTGAAGGGCGTTGCTTTAGGGATGACATTTTTACGTCGCAAGATGTCATTTTAGAATTAGAAATAGAAGTGTTTCAGAATTTTCTAAAAAAAATGCATAATAATGGAGCTACTGAATTTATTCCATTTGGCTGGTCCACACTGTATATCGAATTTTTTGTAAAAATGTGCAAAGTGTAGCACTATTAGGAAATAAGGTATACGTGGTGAATTAAAATATGCTACTGCAACTACATATCCAGCATTTTATCCGGTTCTTCATTCTAAACCATTTTTACTGCTCAGAAATTTAAATATTAGCCATTATTAGATAACCAGGCATATCGTTTTGTTTTGTTTATTTAACAAATTAGACACCGCTAGACGAAGTAAAATCAGTTGTCGATGACTAAATAAATTAAAAGCTCTCACTGCAATGATGCTCTCTCACGGCCAACTGTTACTAATGTTTGTCAACTTATGAAAACGGTTTGTTTAATTTTTATTTAATTGCCGTCACTAAAATGCGGAGGCTTCCTTTTTGAATAGTGTTTACTTTTTTTGTGGTCAGATTATGAAAGGCGTATTTTTTATGTTGCTGCGGTGAAAACTATTTTTTATGAAATAAAGACACTTCACACACGAAGAACCTAATACAAAACCTGCTATTCTCTAATTGTAAAATCGCAATTTCAATTTTATTATCGTGTTGCATCAGTTAGCGGGAAAATAAGGAACTGATGTTAATGCAGCTAAACAATATGTATACATGGTGTCCCAGAAGTAATACATAATATTTTTATAGTTTATTTTTTATTATGGTTATTCTAACGAGCCATCCAAAAAAAAAACGTCATCAAAGTTGGCCCAGTAAAAAAAGACGTATTGATCTTAAATATATAACCTCATTGCAATATACAACCTCAGTGTTGTATGTTGCAATATAAGACAGCCATTATTTATTTTACAATTGTGACAGTAACTTGTCAAAAAGTTTGATATAACCGAAAAGCTTCGACATGACCGCTATTTCTATCTCTCTCGTTCATATCCAACTTTGATGACGTTTTTTTGAATATCTAGTATTGTATTTAGTTATTTCGTATAGGTAAATATTGAAGCCTCTTTGAGATATAATTTACGATATAAGTTACGCTTTGGATAAACCTCTGTTTGCAAAGGCATTTTATTCTACACAAGAAATTCTAGCTCTTTTTGGAACAAGGTATCACAAAAATAAAAAATATTTTTTCTCAACTGGTTTATTAACTTTGTGCCAGAAATAAAAGGAAGCATGTTAAATATCCCCATTATTTTTTTTAAAACTTCTTGTAAAAAGATTTGTAAGTGATTACATTACATATTTTTGACCACATAAGGACCCTATCTTGTGGAAGATTTGTGGAAGATATCTCTCTCAAATTGTAAGCATTTTGATTAATTACACTACCCTGCAAGATTTTGCCCCTGGACAATGAATAGTTGTTTCCGAAGTAATTTTCCCTCTGAAAAAAAAACCTCAATTGAGAAAATAAAATAAAAAATAACAAATTTGAATTCAGCTACTTCGAAAACGTAGAAAATGAATGGTCAAACAAATTGTTATTATCCTTTATTTTTTATTTTTATGATACTATAAATTTACAGAATACAAAAGAATCTAGGTAAAGTCGCCATTCTTTCATTAAATAAAAAAGTCCATGAAAGTTCCATATACGCTATTGCAACTTTAGTCAACTCAGGTCGGCCATATTGAATTTTCTTCGAAAAATTTTGAAAATCTGACCTTAGATTCTGAACGAGCAGATCTTTTGACCTAAGGAAATACTGACGTGTTATCGATTTTAAATATTTTTTACGTTTCTTAATAAAAAAGAACAATAGTTTGATATACATGTGTCCCTAATGGGTTTTCAGGTAGATATAGGAAAAATCACAAACATGAAAATATCAAAATGCGACATCTCGGCGAAAAATAAAAGATAATTGAGTAAACTCAACGGCATTTGAAAGAGGAAGGCTTGTGAGATCTCAGACATGGTTTTTTGAGAAAAAAAATTTGCGTTGCTACATAACCTCAAATATGTCAAAAAACAGTGTTTTTGCACTTTTAAGTTACAATATCTCAAAGACCTGACGTGATAGAGCCATTCTCGGATTTGTTTTCAGCGGGAAAAAATACTTCGGAAACAACTATTCATTGTCCAGGGGTACAAAATTTTCAAAATTTTGCAAGGTACTGTTATTAGGGGCCTTCATGTATTATCGTACAAGTAAACATATCAAATATAATATTTTAAATTTTGTATTTGTTATTATGTAATACTTACAATACAAAGAGAAAGATCACATTGGACATATTCCATACATAAATGACTTAAGTAATAAATCAATAAAAAATCAAATATGTCAGTTTGTAATCTAATCTGTCGCTGAATTTAATCTCAGATGTAAAAGCAGAAGGCAAAACAAAAATGAACTTACCTATTTCCCTGTTACTTAATGATTTAAATTTTTTCAATTATTTCCGAAAATTCGGGACTCACTATTCAAAAAAATGTATTTTATGGTTATCATGTTAATAATTCTGAAGATGATTATCTGAAAAAAAAAAACCTACTGTGTTTTAATAAAAATGGTTGTCTTCATGATAACACATAATGTTTTCGTACCTAGATATCCATCAATTTTTTATGAAGATATGTAGTAGTAGCAAGAAACGTGCTTGCTACTTATATAGTGTGGAACAGCCAAATGGAATAAATTCAGTAACCCCATTATTATGCATTTTTTTAGAAAATCCTGAGACACGTCAATTTCTAATTCAAAAATGACATCTTGTGACGTAAGAATGTCATCCCTAAATTAAACTCTCTTCAGGTGACAGCTACAACCCCTAAATTTTCAAATGGAAAGTAGGGGCTTGTGATACTTCATTTGAAAGGTCTTTTCATTCTCTATTCAAAACTGCTATGGTTTTAAATTTTATTGCAGAAATTAACAAGAAAAATAAGTTTCTCCAGCGTTACAATAAACTAAAAAACAGATGTTCAAAATCATGCTTTATTTGTTGATAAATGCCAACTTATTTATTAGTAAATTTTTATCTTATAGTAGGGAATGTGGGCAATTATAGACATTTATTTTTTGTTATTATTAACATTTCAGAACCTAAAATTTACAAATAGTGTTACTTATAAAAGTGTTATTTTAATATAACGAATTCTACGCTGGAGAAACTTATCTTTTTTTCTTGTTAATTTCTGCAATAAAATTTAAAACAATAGCAGTTTTGAATAGAGAATGAAAAGACCTTTCAAATGCAGTATCACAAGCCCCCCTACTTCCAATTTGAAAATTTAGGGGTTGTAGCTGTCACCTGAAGGGGGTGAATTTAGGGATGAGATTTTTACGTCGCAAGATGTCATTTTAGAATTAGAAATTGACGTGTCTCAGGATTTTCAAAAAAAAATACATAATAATGGAGCTACTGAATTTATTCCATTTGGCTGTTCCACACTATATATGTATTATACAAAACATGGTTTGCAAACACTATTGTAGTAACAGTTTTTTCTTTTAATTATGTAACTTTAGTAATACTTAACTTGTATTCCATATTATCAGACACTGTGCAGGATTGCCTACATTTTGTTTCTGCCTTAATTCTGGGTAACAATTAGTAAAAATATATTTTTTATGGTTTATTAAAAAACGGTATTTGAAAAACAAACTCCAAATGAGGAAACCCTTCCAACGACAGTTGGAATGTTTCTCTGGAAAAGAAATGTTGGAAGCGTTGCAACGCTTAACATCGCGCAGTTTTCTTCCTTTTGTACATACTGTGTTCTATTCTAAGACGGTAGGAACACAATACTTCTTGCAGATTACAATTTCCGTTTACGAATAGAATGTGGTAGTCAATAATAAAACAATCACCGTGTACATTTAAATTCTACGATGCACCTTTTTCACAACATAAAACGTATTTTACTTATTCTATATATCACACTTTGCAGACCCTGCCGTGTTCTATTTCACCTTGGTACAGCATTTTTTTTTATAAAACTTTGAAGACGGTCTTCGAGTGAGTAGCGACTCAAGTTTCGCGAGTGGATTTTGAGCGGTACCAGCTAGTCAACTCGCCGATCCACATCTGAAGCCGGGGACTCTGTCGCAAGAGAGAGTAAGTGAAGATCGTAATTGTAAATTGTATTGTGATAATTATAATTTATTAGGCGAAATTGGGGGGATGCCTTCGACTCTCCACTCCTAGGGGGTAAGCATTAGAAAGGGGGAGCAAGACACAAATTGCGCGTATAAAAACGCATCGTGTATGGACACAGAGTCAGTCACCTTTTTTTGGACTAATCATGAAGGTAAAGGAAAAACTAAAAAACAACTAGTGATATAGTGTTTTATTTTTGTGTGAAATAGATTAATTTTAAGAGTGATTTTCGATGGATTTTTTTTATAGAATTATATACTGGTTAGGCGGTAAAAATATTAATGTTATTTTCTATTTTAGGTGTTCGTCTGCCTGTTGGTGGTGGCTGCTGCTGCCAATTTTGCCCAAGGCAAGTATTTTTTTTTGTAAATCTTCATTCTCATTAATTCTTTTCTGAACAAAGTCTTGCGACTTTTAAAAATTGAATTCAAATTAATCAGTGTGACACATTTTACGACAAATTACGTCAAATTATAATCGAGTTTTAAGTTTATTGAAAGTCGTCAAACCAAATTGTAGAAAATGACAATACAGAATATAAAGGTTTTTTCTTAATAAGTGTCCAAGCAATCTTAATGTTTCAAGCAATTTTAAGACAGAAAGTTCTGATAAATATGTGGTCAAAAAGGTGTTTCCGAAGATACAGAGTGTTAAAAGACTGTTTTTTTCGAGGACCATTCGCCTTGGTAACACCCTATATAAAATTTAAACTTCTAATGATAGTCACTTGTATCTCAAAGTGTAGTACAAGTACAAGTTTTCAAAAAATAGTTTTAAAAAATACCAATATTGCGGAAAAAATAAGAAAAACAATTTGTAGTTCATCTTCGAAATGAAATGTTATTGACTTATTGTTATTTATAAGAACTTTCTATCTTCAAATGTTTTGAAAAATCGCCCCTCAAAATATTAGAGACATGAGTTTTTGCCATTTCAAATTTTGAAAATCTGATCAAAAAGTAAAAAAAAACACACAAAACCACTAAATAAGTAAAATGGTTCGCAACCAAGATTTGTTTTATAAAAAGTTGGCAGTACACTTTCATAATGACTTTCTTTTTTATTTTCTCGCTCTTTCTCTAAATGTTTCTATCACTCCAATAACAAATAATTTATATTTTCAAAACAGCAACGAACAAAAGGGTGGACAAAAAATAAAATCAAAACGCTTATTTACTTTTTGCAAAAACTGCCAGCATTAAAACTTTTTCACCAACCACTTTTTCGTATTTCAGCGGGCTTCATTAGCAGCGGAGGCGGCGGCGGCGGCTATGGTGGCGGTGGCGGCGGAAGCGGCTGGAAATCTGGCGGCGGCGGCGGCGGAGGCTGGCAGTTAGGAGGGGTGGGGGCGGATGGTCTGGAGGCGGCGGAAGCAGCGGATGGTCAGGAGGCGGCGGAAGCAGCGGATGGTCAGGAGGTGGCGGAAGCAGCGGCTGGCAAGGAGGCGGCGGAGGCGGTTACGGAGGCGGCGGCGGCGGCGGCGGTGGCGGACAGACCATCAAGATAATTAAGATTATCGTACCCAGCGGAGGCGGCGGTGGCGGTGGCGGCGGCGGTCACGGCGGTGGTGGCGGTGGATTCGGAGGCGGCGGCGGATACGGAGGTGGAGGCGGAGGCGGCGGATGGAAATCCGGTAAGTATCAACAATAGGGTTACATCACATTTTTTGTTTAATGGTGATTTGTATTATAAAGTATGGGAATATTTTAATATTCAGTTTAGACCATTTAAGATAGGGATTGAAATTTGAAAAAATATATGTCACGCCAAAGTTCTGACGTCACGATTTTCGCACGCGCATTAGTGTCTGACACTCAGATTCTATTGGCCACACTGATTGTCAAGCAAGGTACAACAAGAGGTGGACATATCTAGTTAGTAGCATACTTCCAAATTTTCGCACAATGCTGAAATATTTCATATTAATGGCAAAAAATTTCTTGAGCATATAAATTTATTGAGCACATATATGTGTATAAACAATCTATACGTTAGGACCCTAATAATCCATTTTTCGATTGATTCACATTTCCTCCCCCCTTTTGTTTTCCAACATTTGGTGTGCTTTTGCCTACATCACTATATTTCTTTATTGTTTCCTATCATTCAGTCTTCTTTTATTTCCATTCTCTTTACACTTTCTCCTTCCACTTTTCTCTTGATCTTCGTATTTCTCCTATCTTTTCTCTTCTGGCTTCCACTCCACCAGTGGTTTTGATTGGTGTTTTTCTATCACTTCTAAATACATGTCCATAGCACCTAATTATGTTGGATTTTATGACTTAACTACGCTTTCTTGTTTTGTATGTGTTGAATTTCGTGATTCGTCATTTCACATCATTCATTCATTCTTATTGTTATTTGTTCTGCTCTCACTTGTGAATTTCGTTAGAGAACCACATAGAAAACCACATATCTTTTTAAATCACACCCTTAGCCACAGCTTCTCACGTTGATTGTGTTTTCTAATTTATTGTAACCCCGACAGAAACATTTTCATCAATTAAACAAGTCATTACATTCTGCATTATTCGGACATTTATGAAATGCACTCAAAAATGAAATCAGAAACAGTAAATTGGCAAACATTGACAAAAAAAAAACAACATTGTAGTTTCTTTAGATAGAATGTATATTAATGTTTGCAATTCATTTTAAAAAAGGAGTTAATTTGTCGAATTTTATTAAGTTGAGACTTTTCTACATTGTCGTAAATAACGTATGTCCTAAAAGTTCTGGCACAAAATATTTATAGCAGTTTTTTTTAACGAACAGATTTATTGAAACATCAATTATTTATCATAAACTACATCTTAATGCTTAACTAAACTATAATATCAAATTATGTGAAGCGGCCCATACTCCTCTACCAGACGCAACTTTCTTCGGATGTCTCTCATGAGGCCCTGGACGGAATTCAAGTCAATTTCTCTCAATTTTTCAAAAATTCGACGTCTTAGTTGCTGTTCGTTTTGGGCTTCCCAGCCTCTGTCATAAACTTTCCGCGACAATAAAGCCCAAAAATCCTCTATTGGGCGAGCCTGAGGCAAGTTGGGAGGATTAGCGTTTTTGGGAACAAAAGGTATGCGGTGTTGACGAAGCCAGTTTTGGGTATCTCTAGTTTGGGTATCTCTAAAGACAGTTCTCAATATACCCCTGACTGTTCAAAGCTTCGCCTCTCACTCTTCCCACAAAAGGTCGGAATATGCCCCTGTTAGAAATTGCGCAGCAGACAAAGGATTTTATCGGCAAATTTTGCTTTGGTCTTAAACTTTACATTGTCAGGGCATTCCTCTAGGTTATTTGTATAAAACCCATAATTTCCTTTCATTTCGGAGTTAGCCAAAGTGAAATACTTTTCTTCGTCTAAAATAATGCTCGCCATCGGCAAAGTAGACCCGTCTCAGTTGACGGCAGCATCTTGGTATACGTAGAAGCTGCCCTTGAGTGTATTTGGGGCACTTACGTCTTTTTCGATATTTCAGACCATGCCTCTTCAATGTCAACGATACCGTACTCTTAGAAGTGTCATATTGACGAGCCAGTCTCCTTGATGACATCCCAACTTGGTTTCTTGCTCTTCTTACCAATCGCTCTTCCCTCTGTGCAATAAATACTCGTGGTCTTCCACTTTTTGGAAGGTTCAAACAAGGTATTCCCTGCTCGCACTCCGCTATTGTTCGATAAATGGTTCTGCGAGAAATATTTTCATTCTCGAATATTCGAAACATTTCAGCTTTGGGTACCCGTCCAACTAAGTTATAGATACTTTTTCTTATTTCTAATTTATACGACATTTGAAAGCATAAACTTCAAAATAAATAACCCTCGACTGACAGTCAACAAAGTAAATAATCTTTTGATACCAAAGGCGACTTGATATTATTTCATTATTGTTAAGATTTAAGTTCATGAATTTTGTGCCAAAACTTTTAGGACATACATTATACGACGAAATACTGAGGAAATATCAGTATAATAAACTGTTTTTTAATTAATAAAGTTATATTTATAACTTTTATAGCAAACGAACAACTACTCTGTGATTTTATTAACTACTTTCACTTATAAATTGACCAGCACTCTTTGGATACCTTCCAGCTATTTGCTTTCTTTATAATTTTTTTATAACAGTTTTTATAAACTTCATTAGAAATACTAGTACATTTAAAAAATCTGCACAGACTAAAATATGTAAAATATTTACCTACATACATACATAACGGAAAAAAGTATTCCAAAATTCAAAGCTTGATTTAAAGAAATATGTTTATAAATGTATTATTATGGAAAATATCTATGTTTAAGACAGAAATATATTTTCAGGAGGTGGTGGTGGTGGCAGCAGTGGATGGTGGTAGACGCCATTGAAGATGTCAAGCTCCCCCTTTCGATTTCAGTCATCAGTGAATCATTCATTAGCAGTATTGTAAACAGTTAGGTCACTTTTGTAAATATGTAAAAACTGTAAATTTTTTTTAAATATTTTTTTTAATAAAATGTTTTCGAAAACCCTAAGTTGCTATTTCAATCTTGATCCAGTTCAAATTATTACACAGAAAACAGAGTGAATGTTCATGAATATTCTTTGTTTTAAAATAATGTTTAAAATAAACAAATACCTACTTATTTTTTAAACAACACACTTTCAAAAACAATAAGCTATTTTCGAAGATGTTTATTTAAATGGTTACACCGAGGAAAAAGTATATTTCCATCTAATAAATATTCTTGTGTCACAAGATTATTCCTTTATTTTCGAAAGCAATTTTCGTTTAAAATAAACAAGTACTCTTTCACACAAGAATATTTATTACATTAAAATAAACAAGTACTCTTTCACACAAGAATATCATGTCACAAAAATCTTTTTTTCTGCTATTCTAAAAATTGTGTTCCATAGCACCAAAACACATATCAATTTTAAATGCAACAACGGTGGGAGTGTTTATGTCAATAATTTTTAATTGGTATTGACCATAAACAACTGTTATATAAAACACGGAAGATATTACGCGTTGCTCTAAACATGTTGAAATATAAGTTCATATAATTTTTTTCTTCTAATTAGGTAACATATACATATAATATTTAGTTACTTCCTATTACTTTACAAAAACATCTTATATATTAACTAAAAGTTGTTTCGAACATCCTGGTTTTCAGGTTTGGATTAATTTTAATAAGCAAATGGAATACAGATATATTCAATATCCTAATAAATGCAATAAAATTGGTCATGTCGATTAAAAATGTCTTAATTATAATTATTATAATTTTTCCCCCAACCAAAAAACAAAAAAAAAAAACCTGAACCGTTGGATTAATTTTTAGTAAAGGTGCATTTTCATGCAGTCGCTAGTCGCTCGTTTTCAGCGACAAATGAGGTCACGTGGTACGATTTTGAATTTTCCGCCACTTTAAGAATTGTAGCGAAAAATTGCAGCGATTGGCGTCAAATTTAAGCGACAAATGAAACATGTGTATCCAGTGGCGGACTAAGCCTGTCAGGGGCCCTGGAGCGGCAAAACTGAACGAGGCCCCCGGTCTTAGAAGTTGATGTATTTTTACAAGCTTTTTATTCAGTTCACATTTGTATGTTTAGTTTCACGAGTATGTATGTTTAGTTCAAATCTTGTAAATTAATTAAACCATCCTCTCAAATTAAATATTATTAAATATATTAAGTAATTAAAAAAACATGTGTTGATTGTTTATGGTTATTTATTTTATAGTACTGTCAACAAAAAAGTTTGTAGTAAAAATTAAATGTCTATGTATATAATGTGTGTCTACGTAGGCTCTAGCAGATAATTGTAATTTACTTTACATACCCATAGATATGGATGAGGAAGATAAAATACGAATCAGCAACAAACAATACAAAATGTAGTTTTTTATGTAGTAATTTGCTTACATACACATATGTACATATAATATAGATAAAGATGAGGAAGATAAAATACGAATCAGCAACAAACAATATAAAATGTAGTTTTTAGAATATGTAGCATCACGTTTTCGTGCCTTCATTTTACCGAACTCCTCAATAACTTAAGTGAAATCAATTTCCTTTGTAACTTTTCTTTCAATTGAAAGCATGGACAGATTGACGAGTCGCTCTTAATTCATTGTAGATGGAAGATAATTTTTGATAGTTTAAGTTTGGAAAAACTTCTCTCGCGTGATGCAACTGAGACATAAATGATCAAGAAGTATTAAGCGATGTACAGGGTAACGATTAGCAGTAGAAGTAATTTTAATTTAGAAATTATAAATCACCGGTATTTATTTGTATCTACGGGGCCTCCAACTTCAAACTGCCTCTTACTTAGGTAGGTACTGAGCATATTTTTTAGCCTTGTTTAAGATTTGATCACAAGAACTTGTCGACATTTGGAGGCCCCCTGGGACCAGAGGCCCGGGGCGGATCGCCCCTTCCGCCCCCTCGCTAGTCCGCCACTGTGTGTATCGATTCATCGAAAGTCGAGTACCACTATATTGTAGAGGTATATGTATACAATGGTGAAAAATAAATATGATACTAGTAATATATTAATAGAGAAAATCATGTCTAGTAAATATGATTATCAAATAATGTGGATTTATCATTGTCAAAAAATTATCCGGCAACCGCAAATTAATAGGCTTCGACGAAATAGGGTTATAACCACGCTTTTACTTAATCATATTGCTATTCATAATAAACAACAGCGATATAAAAAGAAAAGATTTTGGGTCCATCCATTATATATGTAAATTGCGACGAGAATATGGATTTTTTTGAAGCTATGTTCCCGACACTTTTTTCATACTCTTTCGATTGTTCGAATTACGTTGACGCTGGTACTATGTAGCGATGATGGTAATTGTAGCGATAAAGCTAAACAAAATTTAGCTTTATCGCTACAATTCTTAAAGTGGCGTAGAATTCAAAATCGTACCACGTGACCTAATTTGTCGCTGAAAACGAGCGACTAGCGACTGCATGAAAATGCACCCTAAGAAAGTAAACTAATAATGGTTAGTTATTTTTTAAAACTTACTCTTTACATTCAGCGCTAGTTTGAAGGTAATTTTTTAAGAAAAGTCGTTAAAACAAAGAAAATCGAAAATATCTCCTCCAATCTTGTAACTTTCACCCCCATGACGTCGATGTGAGGCAAAAAGAGAACTAAAATCATTGACCGCCCGCTGAGTGGGACAGACCTGTTAAGTGTGGCAATTATGTCTGTCTTATTCTATTAGATAGACGTTAGTCTATCTTTCACTTAGATCATACTTCCTTTCCTTTTTCTTGGCTGGCAACTAATTTAAGAATACATAAGGTATAGACCGAATAAAGGGTGGGCCATCAGATGGTTTCTTTTTAAAATTGCTATTAAAACTACATCCTTGAATATTTTTAAATGATTGCTTATTCAGAAAGTATGCCTTCTCATTATTTATGAAAAACAATTTCAGTTAAATGGCCGCCGCGGCTGGCTTGGCAATAGTTCATTCTTTTCACCCAATTTTGCAGTATATTTTCGATTATTTGTGGCTCTATTGCACGAATAACTAGATTGATATTTTCCTTTAGTGCGTCAATTGTTTGTGGATCGTTGGAGTTACAACGGTCCTTAACATGTCCCCATAAAAACTAGTCCAACGGTGTTAAATCGCAGCTGCGCGATGGCCAATTAATGTCTCCAAAACGGCTGATAACACGGTTACCGAATTTAGTGTGCAAAAGATCGATTGTTTCACGGCTTGTGTGACATGTTGCTTCATCCTGCTGGAACCAAAGCTCGTCCAAATCCAAATCGTCCAATCGCGGCCACAAAAAATTAGTTAATATGTCTCTGTAACGCATTCCATTTACTGTAACGCTGTTACCATCTTCATTTGTAAGAAGAAGTACGGACCAATGATGCCACCACTCCAAAACCCACACCAAACAGTCACTCTTGCAGGATGCATTAGCTTCTCTATGGTTACGAGTGGATTTTCGGAACCCCAAATCCTACAGTTCTGTTTATTAACATGTCCTCCAAGATGAAAATGAGCTTCGTCCGAAAAAATGATTTTTCGATTGAAATCGGACGTCATTTTCAAACTCATTTAAAGCTCACACGGAGGAGCGATAACGAAGTGGATGGTCATTTTCCTTTACCTCTTGATTAAGTTGTAACTTGTAAGAAAATAATCCGAGGTCTTTATGCAATATTCTCCTCAGAGACGTGCGACTGACATTAAGTTGTTGTGCTCTGTGACGAGTTGAGGTTCTTGGGTTTTCACGCACACTTTGGGCAACAAAAGCAATTCTTTCAGCTGTGCGCACCGGACGAGCACGTGGATGACTTCTGTTATCCATAAGCATGCCAGTTTCACGAACTTTCCTTAAGAACTTTCTTACACCAGCTCTTAGACTGAGCTTCATTTCGGCCAAAAATTGTTCTCAATTTTCTCACTGTTTCTGCAACACAGCATTCACTTTGGAAATAATTTTTCAATATTTCCCAACGTTGTTCAAGCGTAAAACGATACATTTCTTACAGCGGAAGTTAGACACCACATATACCTTGTCAAATATCAAGCGCGTCAGTGTCGGCAATATAGAAATAACATTCAGTTTAAAAAGAAACCAATATATGGCCCACCCTTTACATACACAATAAAAACTCACCCCGTTTGAGCTATTTTCGTTTATATCCTACATTGACATTAAACAGACACACTCGACATACATTTTCATCAACATACGATTTGATAAACTTTTTTCATATTTAGATATAGACGTAACTCATGCTTTATATATGTTTAAATCAATGTAAAATAGGCATAGTAACCCAAGATTAATTAATGTTCTCAATAGTTATTGCTTCTAAAATATTAACAATAAACTTTAAACAGAAGGATGAATCACGCATCAATAATTTAATATATGCAAGATCATTTTCTTCATTTTGAGCCTTAATGAAATTGCTTTACCTTACTGAACTCGAATTAATTATACTGTGATTGTTCAGAGATTTCACACCATTAACATCTCTAAATTAAGATACTGCTAATTACAAATTTCACACATACATTGTTTTGTCAATGCCATTCTAAACGTTGTTATTAAAATGTAGTTAAAAAATAATGATTCAAAATACACTGATAAATATTCATTGTATTGCTTATTTTACTTTTAAGGTTTACTCATGAAAATGACCATTCAAATTGCATCCTTTTAGTATAGGCCTTGAGGGAACAAGTTTTTTGTTTAAACAGTTGTTTGGCTATATTATAACTACGATTATTACATGTTGAAAATAATTTGGAATCAATTATATGATTTTTTTATTTATTAAAAAGGCAGTCTAATAAGATAGTCCATTCAGAGAAAAAGTTAAAGGAATCGAAAAACAAGATTCCTTTAATTTTTTCTAATCATGGACTACCTCATCTAGGTTCGAGGAACTGGTTTTTATTACATACAGACATTATTACTGCGCTGAGGCCAGTTTTACGGAAGCTTAGTGTTTTTTTTAATCAATCATCATCAGTCAGGGAAATTTTAATTTTAACTTATTGATTCTCATAGGTCCAAGAAGCTTTATATATATAGAGGGTGAGTCTGTGAAGCGTCACCTCATCATTGCGTCGAAAACGAGAAGTGACAATAAATTGAAATTTTCAGGGATTAGACTTAAAACACTACAAGATTGCATAATAAAAAAATTGTTATTGTTCATGTGACGTCACGAGCTTATAACTCATTTTTCAAAATAGAAATCATTTTTTTTAGAACATGAGTTTCCAAATCACTTTTAGCACGGTATAACACACAGAAAACTATTTTAATATTTTGAAATTAATACTTACTTACCATGTCGTATTCTAGAAGTGATTTGGAAGCTTTTGTTGCTCTTAAAAAAAATCAATTTCTATTTTAAAAAATGAGAATGGACGGCTGTTTTAAATCTATTTCATCTCTGAAAATAACAATTTGTTTTCGTTTCTCGTTTTCGATATAAGGAGGGGTGACACTTCACAGACTCACCCTGTAGAGTGCCAGGCCTATTATTAAAGAGAAAGGTCTTCCAAAACGCATTTCTTGCGATAAGAATACCGAAAGTATTCTTTTTGTTCCATAAAATCTGGTTCTTTCGTGAGGGGCTGTCACAGAATCGACTACGTAACATACCAGTGTATGAATCAGAATTAGAACGTCAGTCATTTCTTAATCATCTCGATCGCTGTACAGTAATTATCGATTGGTGGGCATTCCTATAATTTAAAGTAATGTTTATGTAACGTGCTGCACAACCAGATAACATCGTACTGATTCAAGTTGTTAGGATCACGTGTGCATATTGTATTTCGCTAAGTTATGTTACTTACCACAATCTATTTACAGGGTTTTAGCGCAAAAATCAGAAATGGTTAAATCCTCAAGCCTGTAACGTTTGCAGTCTATATTGAAAAGTACCATTTTAGTGAAAAGTAATGTAAACATGGGTTAAACTGTTCGATTTGTTCTACAGATAAATGATATAAAGAAACTATTTTTGTTTTGCTATTCCATATAGTTAGCGACACGCCTATAAACTTTTTTTTTGGACTCACAGCTGGCCACCCTAGAAGTCAGTGGTCTGAAATAATTTCTATTGGATCAAAAAACGGTATTTTGCGAACTTATTACGTAAATTAGTATTTATATATTACTGCTTTAGTTAAATCCCGTATTATTTAATAAGCTTATTAAAATAAATAACTGATAATCGATAAGAAAAAAAACACCGACAAAATTGTACAGGACTCTCTTAAATTCCACGAGTTTTCGTAAAGATACTAACAATTTGAAATTTGTTTCGTTACCATATGAACCTAAATTCACTTGTGGATAAAGTTTTTAAACATATTAATATCAGTTTGGTTTATAATAAAAACTAAACTACAGACGCTTTTGGGCAACCCCAAAGATAAAGTCAACAATAACGAAAAGCCTGGAATATACGAAATAAGTTGTAAGGATTGTGAGCAAAAGTATATTGGGCTAACAAAAAAGATCTATTTTGACTAGATTTAAAGGACACATGGCTCATTTAAGATAACGGAAAAATCTTGTGTTGCCCAACATGTTTTTAACAACAACCATAGGATAGACAAAAATAATTTAAAATCAATTAGAAATGTAACAAACAGTAGACAGTTGGATGCTTTTGAAAGTTTAGAAATATAAAATGTAACAGTAGTATGAATAAGGACAATGGTCCGATACCCAACAGTTCGCTCTGATAAACAAAGACTGATGTAACGGTTCAGTGAACAGTTCCAGCAAATTAAGTATAAATAGAGCAAGTATAAAGGTTAGAATTTAGTTTTAATCTTCTCCTGAAGATGCCAAATTAGTTGGCGAAATGCGCGTCGAGAAAAATATAGTAGCTCTTATGTTTGTAATATATAATAGTCTATGTTTCTATGTTTCGTGGAAAACTTTCCAGTCCCCACTCCAGGATATCAATAAGACACAAATCAAGTTAGACTTCTTGATTTGTGGCTTTTTTGATAAACCACAATTCAAGAAAGTCAGTGGAATGCCATCTGTTTAAAATTTGGCGCCCATAGTAAATTTTATTAAAAATGGCGGATGCGCCAATGGTAAATTTTATTTAAATAAATGACTGAGAAATCAGTTCTAACTGCAGTTTCTGAAAAATGGATTTGCAATTAATACGCATATGTATACATTCACCTTTCTATAAATACGTGCTCTTTTAGTGGCACTAAATTTAGATTTAGTGGATAAAAATTGATAACTATTAATATCACAATCAATTGCCTGGGTGGGAGGCTCGATTTCGTCTACATTTTGTATTCTTATTGTTATATTATAATATACAATATATATAATTACTATTATCATTATTATTTCTTTGTGTATAAAAATACCAGAGTGTAAATCGTGAATAACAAAGGATGATATATCACTTGCTCAAGAAACGATAAAAAAATAAAAATGTTATTGCATTACCTAACCTAAACTTACAGACGTATGGAACAACTAATTAAGAATGACGGAAATTTAAGAATGGAAACAATTAAAGAATAACACACACATCTCCTTGTGTAAATGTCAAGGCGTCTGCATATAAATAATATACCTATAACAGGGTTAAAATAACATTTAGACAGATGCAAAGAAAATAAAATAAAAACTCTTATAGCTCAGGATTACTTTCCATTAAGAATCTCCATTAAGTATTTGAAAGTAGAATACTTACAAAACTGATTAAGATTCTTTTACTAAGATACATACTACTTCCACAAAATATCTAAGATGCAGTCATTATTTGTCAGAAAAAAATCGATTACAATACTTTCAAGTCTGCAATGTGATGTTGTGTGAGTGTTTTTCGGGAAACAGGAAGTGTAGAAAGAAAAGAAGGAAGTGTCTGACCAAGAAAACGTACTCCCGAATTAGTAGAAAATATCCGACAAATTGTGGAAATGCTCCTAGAACTTATGTTCGTGTTGTTTCGCAACGGACTGAAAGTGTCTGTTGGTATTTGCGATACTGTATTTGAACAATATTAATAAAAAGCGCTCTAATATATTTTTTTTCTAATGAAGCCTGATTTCACCTCAATGGGTACGTGAACTCTAAAAATATGAGAATGTGGAGTTCGCTGAAGCTGGATTTTTTTGCCTAAGTTTGGTGTGCTATTAGTAGAACAAGATTTTTTTAATAGTATTCTTACTGGATAAAGGTACATGAGGGAAATTTTAAAACATTTTCCTAACCAGCTCGATGATAGAGAACTACAACAAGGGTATTTTCTACTAGAAGGCGCTAGAGATTCACAGTTCATCAGGGATTATGAACTTTTTGAGGATTTTTTCAAGATAAATCACCTCACTAAGTCCCTAATGTCCTGATTTTTTAAAAAGTTTTCAGCCAGCTTATTTTTCAATGTTATCGGTGCTGAAAACATTTCGATCAGGTTAATTCCGACGTAAAATTTCATGCTTTTTCAGAATATGGCCTTAATTTTAAAAAAATTGTTTTAAAAAGGTTAATAACAAATTGTTGGACAAAATTACGATTTATTCGACAACAAAACAATTTTAGACCTGAATTTCTTTACGAAATCCCCAGATTCTATACCAGAAAAAATCGCGTCGTCGAGTCCTAAATTTAAAATAACAATAAAAAAAACAAACATGTTTTTTCATGAAATTCTAAGAATTTTTGTTCTTGACAAATTTTTACAAAAATTTATAGATTTCGAGAAATAAGAGGATTTTTCAATTAATTTTTAGAACATTTTTAGCACATTCTCAGAAGGAAGAGAAGATGAAGATTGGAGATGAACCACGCAGCGGAAGGCCTTCATCTTCAAGAACCGACGAAAATGTTGATAGAGTACGAGATCTTGCGCGTTCAGATCGTTGGTTGACGACAAGAATGATCAGGAATGAGCTAAATTTGAATCACACCACTGTTCATCAGATTTTGACTAACGAATTGGGAATGAGAAAAATCTGCGCAAAAATGGTTCCAAAAAAACTTTCGTAGGAATAAAAGGACATCAGGAAAGAAAGGTGTCTTGACTTTTTGGAATCGATTGAAAATTATCCCCATTTTATGGAACGTGTCATTACTGGTCATGAGACTTGGGTGTTTGAGTACGACCCGGAAACCAAGCGCCCATGCATGGAATGCACACTTCAAGGTCTCCAAGACCCAAAAAAGCAAGAATGAGCAAGTCGAAGATCAAATGCATACTGATTTGCTTTTTTGATAGCCAGAGAACTGTCCAAAAAGAGTTTGTGCCTCCAGGCCAAACAGTATATCAACACTTTTACAGAGGGGTTCTTGAACAATTTCGAAAAAGGCTCATGCGTCTGCCATGACCAAACATCAAGAACAACTGGATCACGACAATTCGCCTTGTCACACAGTCATTTCAGCAAACGAGTTTTTAGCCAGTAAAAACATTCCTGTAGCTCCTCAGCCTCCTTATTCGTCTAACTCAAGGGACGTAAAAAATCACCTCAAGGGATGTCATTTTGGGAACATAGAAAACTTTCAAACGGATGTAACCGACCAGCTGAAGGCTATTCCAGTACATGAGTTCCAGAACTGCTATGAAAAATGGAAGAACCGTCTCCAGTCCGTTGTGTGGCTTCCCAAGGAAGTTATTTTGAAGGAGACAATACTGAATTGTAATGCTATTCTCAGTCTCATTACTTAATTTACACACCTCGTAAAGTAACAATTAAGTTACGCGCTACGTTCTCATTCCGTGGCCATCTTTGACTTATTTTTTAAATCACGATACTGTATATGTGTAGTATATGTGGTATGTAGTATATACATAGAAGTATATGTGACACTTCTATGTGCGTACCTATTTTTATCTCAAAAATCATTTTATTTAAACTCATTTCAAAGTTCCTCTAGACCTCCAATTTTCGATAGAAGAAGTGGAACACTACAACTACGAATTTAAGTAATTTCATATTCGAGTGCCCCGCAGTCACCCGATCATTTTCTTCCACCTTGCGCAACACATAAATGCCTAAATCGATTCCACATAATTGAACATTACAACCGCCTGTCCGATCGTTTCATATGTCGCTGCCTATCCAAATAAGTTTAATCGATTATGCCATTAAAGAAGTCCAGCGCCGTTTTAACTTTCAGCGATAACATTTCACTTCATTTTGGTTGCAAGTCACGCACTTTTTCATAATTAAAATAAACACTTAATACTATTATTTATAGCTATAATTTGTCTAGGGAAAAAAACTTTGTTTTTACGCAAGAAATGAAATAAAATATATAGGGTGTCCAAAAAAAGTATGAAATATACAGTGTGGTCCATTTACAACATAGACATCTTCTAAAACATTTATTTATTCTCCATATTCCTCCGGATGTGGAGTATCGAAAACTCTACCACTGTACAGAACGACACTATTTTTGATGCCTGAAATTCAAGTGATTTGATGTTTAATTTAAGTTATTCAATATGGGGATTTTCAATGATTTACAAGTTTCCGTGGGTGTACTTATAGCTTGTATACTGTTTGGTACTGTTATACTGTACAATACTTGTTTTTCAATACAAGAAAAAGTTTGAAGCTCAAGAAAGACGCTAACCGCTATTAAAGCCAATGTAAGGTTCAGATACTTTCAAACTGTCAACACATATAAAGTAATACAACACTGCAACTTCAGATCTGCTGCCAACTGCATAACAACGGAAAGCAAGCGCGAAATTTAAGATTCAAAAAAGCATTCCACTATAGTTTTTATAATTATTGAGTGGTGCACACATTCAATAGCGTCATCGATGACGTGCATCGGTTTTATTTAAGTATAAGTTGCTATTTGTAATGACAGTTAAGAACCCCCCCAGTGAATCATAATAATCATCTAAAATTTTATTAAAATATTTAAAAAAAACGCTTACGCAGTCGAATCCAAAGTTTATTGAATTTTAAAAATTATTACTTGGAAGTTAAACACGATTACAAATTTCGCGGGCGTGGAACGTCCAACCGGAAAACAGCGTGCAGTTTATTTGCAAACAGCGATCCCAAAAATTTTGCGTAATTGGGATCGCTGATTTACTAAATTGTCTCTAAATATCTGGAAATGTATAACGAAAAGACTATTTGCAAAATAAAAAAAGGAAAATTTAAATAAGTGATTGGAGAACATGGAATTTTCAGCAATTTTATTATACAATACAATTTTTGATACAATATTTTTTTATTGTTTAGCCATTAAATTTGCCATTTTGGGCGCAATTTGAAATTAAACGGGGTATAAATCCACTTTTAAACCCTGTTTCCCCCATTTTTCCCTTTTTTTTCCCGGGGGGGAAAGGGGTTTTAAAAATTTTTTTTTAAAGCTTCTAACAATGTTTTAAAAAGGTTCATGGACACATCGGAAAGGCCTCTTCGAAAAAAGTCTGTCAAATTTTTCTATCCAAAATTTTTCGATTAGAGCGATGCTTCCATTTCGAGATAAAAATGTTATTTTTAATCGCTGCATAAAATTTCATTTGTTCATAACTTTTATAATAATCATGAAAAAAGTATTTCTATTCTTTCGAAATAACTATTACTTGTCAAAACTCCACATCTAGGCAGACAGTTTATAGGACCATCAAAGGTACTTTGAAATGCGCCAACCGAATTTCTAAATCTCTCTCGCATCCCCAGCGCGGGGGGTTTTTTTTTTTTGCCCTTTTTTTTTTTCCCCACAAAAATTTTTTTTTTGTTTGGTAGTTGGAAAATCCAGGTGACACGATGTCACAAAATCTAACGGATTTGACTTGTCAATATTTATTGGTAAAATGCATAATGGAAAATGCAATGCACACAATGCTTAATAAAAAACAATCAGGTCAAACGCTATAATTCTTACTTGTTACAAAAGGGGAAAGAAGTGTTTCTTTGAAAATAATTAGTTGCCAACATTTAATTGAATCGTATAATCCAGTCCACTAATTATAAACACGTATGCAACTTGCAACCATGAGAACGCGATTGGGCAATTTTGATGCTACAAGTATTTGTTTTTATCTAATTAATTTTAGAAAACGTGGTGCAACATTCGGTGACTTACGTTTATTTGCTCGTTATCCTTTAAATTAATGTCTTAATGTGGTGTTACTGGATATATTTGGCGTTTTCAAGACGTTTATTAAGAAAGCTACTCATTTTTACGAGCAGTTTTTCATTGCTTTTAAAGGAGTTTATAAAAGGATGTAAGCCAAGACACCTCCAGACCAGGATCATCAGGTTGGAGGTCAAAAAATGTTTACCTGACAGATTCTTCTCTGCATTTGATCTCCATTTATTTATACAATTTGAAGTAGTGTTACAAAATAAAATCAAGATCGATTTATCGAATCTAAAATGACAGTGTACTTATTATAGTTAGCATGTAGTTATATATAGGGTCCAGCAAAAGTCTGAAATAATATGTATATCTTCTTCAAATCTATATGTTAATTGTTTTCGATAAAAGTTGTTTATTTACTATTTTTACGACAACAATAAATAACGAACCTCGAATATTTGGCTGCTCTTATTGTAGATTAACCCTAAAAAAAGTCACAAGGATGAAATCAGGTGACTGAACCAGCCATCTTATTCGATCCCTTATCAAAAATATTAACAGAGATATAATTGAAATAAATTCTGTACATAGATCGATATCGATTTATACATTGATCGATTCTAAGATTTAACTAAAAATTCATTACCCAATCTGCTCCCTGAATTTCGCAACTAGGTAGGTAATAAAATGTAGGACACATCCATTACCTGTACCAGAATATTAATTATTATTTTTCAATGAAATATCTTAATTTCGTCATTTGAAAGATACCAAATTGCGAGAAGCAACGTTCTGGCACATCTGATAATGATTTTCATTACATTACAAGAACAGATGCGATAAGGAAATTGAACCACCTCCTCGGGTACTTTCAAATTTTATCCCAATAATGGCTTATCTACTGAAGTAATACTAAAGTGAGTGGTCTAGTGGACTCAAACTTATCATAAATCAGCGGAACTTTCGGCTTTAACTTATTTTACATAAAATATGTAAAATATGTAAAATAAGAAAGTATGTTTTTTCTTTATTTCCTGGAAGGCGCGCCTCTGTACTTTCATAGTATTATTAAATCACATTGCTAATAGAGATTTTATACATATATTTAAATATATGTGTAAAAAAAGAACATCTGGGAATTTTTGTCATATCTAATTTAGTGAATTGATTATTTTCTATATGTTGTAGAAAAACTCTAAAGATATACTAATTGTAAGTATAAAAAGTTGCATGGTTAATAATGCAATATACGAGGTCTGTAAATTAAGTAATGAGACTGGCAACGTAGCGCCCGATCTAGCAACACTGCGGATATGGGACTTGGAAAGGCGGTAGGTTAACATGTAATGCATTTTCAGTACACGTTTGGACTTGTTAGAGTCATTTGTTTGTTCTTTAACATTGAATTAATTTGGAGCAACGGGCTATCAGGTCTTGCTTCAGACGTGGACACAGCGTAACGGATACTTTGAAAAACTTCAACACGCTTACGGAGACAATGTTTTTTCAAGAGCCCAGGTTTTTCGGCATTCTCAGAAGGAAGAGAGTCGATTGAAGATGAACCACGCAGCGGAAGGCCTTCATCTTCAAGAACCGATGAAAATGTCGATAGGATACGGGATTTTTTTCGTTCAGATCATTGGTTGACGACAAGAATGATCGGGGAAGAGTTGAATTTGAATCACACCACTGTTAATCAGATTTTGACTAAAGAATTGGGGATGAGAAAAATCTGCACAAAAATGATTCCAAAAAACCTTTTTCAGGAACAAAAGGACATCAGGAGAAAAAGGTGTATTGGCTTTTTTGGAATCGATTGAAAATGATCCCCATTTTAATAACATCTATTTGTAATGTTCTGAGTTTTTGGGTTTCCTCAGACGTAAAAAAGCGTTACCGAAAAACTTAAGTCCAGTGGGAATGGCAAATATAAATAGCCACTCCTTCCCCACAGGCCCTGAGAGGACCTAAGGGGTTACTCTTCGGAGAATTATAGGGTGAGATATTATTTTTTATTATATTATTATATTCTATGGAACATGTCATTACTGATTATGAGATTTAGGTATTTGAGTACGACCCGGAAACCAAGCGCCAAAACGTGGAATGACACACTTCAAGCTGATGTCCAAAACCCAAAAAAAAAAACAAGAATGAGCAAGTCGAAGATCAAATGCAGGCTGATTTGCTTTTTTGATAGCCAGGGAATTGTCCACAAAGTGTTTGTGCCACCGGGCCAAACAGTGAATCAACACTTTTACAGAGAGGTTCTTGAAAAACTTCGAAAAAGAGTCATGCGTATGAGACCAAACATCAAGAACAACTGGATGTTCATCACGACAATGCACCTTGGCACACAGCCATTTCAATAAACGAGTTTTTTAGCCAGTAAAAACATTCCCGTGGCTCCTTCGGCCTCCTTATTCGCCTGACTTGAGTCCTTGTAACTCGTTTCTCTTCTCGATACTGAAAAATAATCTCAAGGGACGTCATTTTGGGACCATAGAAAACATTCAAACGGCTGTAACCAACCAGCTGAAGGCTATTCCAGTATATGTGTTTCAGCACTGCAATGAGGAATGGAAGAACCGTCTCCAGCGCTGCGTGGCTTCCCAAGGAAGTTGTTTTGAAGAAATCGATACCGAATTGTAATTCTATTCGAATAAAAAAAAAAAAAAAAGAAGTCTCATTACTTAATTTACACACCTCTTATTCTTTTAGCATGACCAAAATACGTTCAGCTTTTAGCGAATAAAAACGTTCAGCTTTTTATCCACAGAGAACAGGAAAGTGGATATGCTCAGTTTTATTTGCAAATGAACTCTGAGTTAAGCGAGTCAAAACTATTTTTTTTTTTTTTTTGTAATGCTTTGTCTCACAAAAGTTTAGATATTTTTGAATCACGCGTTGAGAAAAAAATACTAATAAGAAAACCTACATAATGTATATGTATATAAACTAATATTTGATGTTCAAAATGGAATATACCGTAGTTTTCGCATTATAAGAGTTAATCGTGAAACTGTATACAGCATGGCCCTTTTGGAATTAGGACATCTCAAAGTACATATTTTTAATCCGATTTTTTTTATCACAAAGAACAATGCTGACTTCACAAGCAAAAAGATTTTTTAAAGTGAAAACTAAATACGTCACATCATATTCAGCATTCCCTAAAATGGGTCTGTACCTTTCATCTTAAAGTATCACATATTAAGAATTTTAATTACAGATTTAAAAAAAATAGTCTTACACCTGAAAATGCTTTGTGGACATCAAGTAACTCATGAAATAGATGAACAAAAGCAACTAATAAACAAATGAGAGAATTATTTGATTAACAGAGCGGAAAATAATAAGGTTCAATTAGATTTTTGTGACTTCCACCAATCTCTCATTTAACTGAATACATTGTGCTGTTACTGCATTTCTCATAAAAGTAGTGCATAAATATTCATTCAGAGTAAGATTTTGTACTCTATTAAATAAAAAGGAAGCAAGAAATAAAAAATGAATTTTGAGAACCATGCAACGTAATACGTATCTTATAGTTGCAGAAGAAAAAGAAGATACTTTATACAAGCAGTTCTAGCATAAAGGTTGTATCCAAACGGTTTTCTTGAACGTTTTAACTATGTGGGTAGTTCATATACCTAATGGTTTCCAAACTACAAGGTGTTCCTAAAAGGTATGTCATAAATTTAACAGCGTGCTCCTGGATCAACAATATACCTAAATACAATTAAGTATCCCGGCGGAGCTACAACTCTTCAAAGTTTCCATTTTTAATTTTTTTTTTAATATTTCCGTCATGTATAAAGATAAACGTTTCAAATTTGCCATAAACTTGACATAATTGCCATATACTTGATAATAAAACTTGATTCGTTTTTGGGCCATATTTCTTAGACCAGACAAAATATCTTGTATCTAGTTACACCATAATGAAAATAATTAAAAAATAAAAAAGATCTTGTTCTTGTTCAAACTTCTAAAAGTTAAACGTTTTCGTGAAAATTGCAATTAAAGATATTGACTTTATTATTTTATGGCCATTTAGTTTTTCGATAAAAGGTGGTTACGGAAAACAAAAGATTATCTCTGATTAATTGGTGGATGGATGGTAGACGTCAATGTGACAGAAAAGTAAAAAATTATCAGCGGGTTCTTTTTAAAAAATAAAATAATAAAATAATGTATTAACTTAAACTACAGTTACCTACTTGGAGTATTGTAGACAACATTTTTTATATAACCCCAAAAGCAATAATCGAATGGATTAAAGTCGGGGGAGCGTGGAGGCCACAATCCAGGAGCATCATCGCTGCACCATATCCATCGCCCTGGAAATTGATGGTGCTCCATCTTGCATAAACCACATATGGGCTCGAGTTTAGAGATTAACCCTTTCTAAAAGTTCCGGAAGTTGCTGTTGAAGAAAATTTAAATAATTTCTGCCATTTAATCGATTAGGTAGAAAAAATGGTCCAATTAAATTTTCGCCCAATACAGCTGCCCATACGTTTACTGAAAACTTACTGAAAAACTGATGCCTTACTTCTTTTATTATATTGGGATTTTCTTATGCCCAAAAATGTTCACTTGTGACACTATCGCAAGTAAAAATTGCTTCATGCGTAAAGAGTATTCTTGTTAAATTTCATTATCTCTTCGATCTCTGCCAAATTTGAAAAGTTTATCTCTACACATGATGGAAATATTTTATAAAAATAAATTAAAAATGGAAACTTTGAAGGGATGTAGCTCTGCAGGGATATATAGGTAAATTGTGTTAAATCGACATGATTTTGATTCAGGAACACGCTGTTAAATTTATGACATACCTTTTAGGAACACCCTGTACACGAGAGAAAACGAGGTTAGCATTTTGTGCCACAAAATGGCTTAAAATAAGTAATACAATTTTTAATATGATTCAAATTTCTGGGAATGTAACAAATAAATGTTTTATATATGTTTTTGCCGATTATCTATTTCTAGCATAAAAGAACAAAGCGAAGAGCAAAAGGTGACAGATTTTTTACTTACGGAACGTTACGAAGAGGGTGAACCAATTTTTGGTTCGTCTTTGGATCACATCGTCTCCAGTCTGCATTGACAAAAAAAAAACAACACTTCCAGCAATCAAATTAAAGTCACTTGAACCAAAAATTGACACACCCACTCACTCGAAAAATAAAAAACAGTTCTTGCATTATATGTTTTTTTATTCAAGCGATCTGTTGAACGTTTGAACTCTCTGCTGGTCGTCAGCATAATAGATTCCGAACGACATGCAAAATTTGTGAAATCTTCAGGCTGATCCGTGTTACAAATGTGAATATCGAGATTTACATAATATTTATAAAACCGCCGGTTGCGAAAGGCGAGGTCCAGATCGAGGAGACGAGCTTACTCTCAGGCCAGTCCGTGTGAATTTTACGGCAAAATGTTAAAATCGTCATTTCGTGCAACGGGGGGATGCTGGAGACAAAGCTCCGAGTTAGAGGGATAGAATTAGAAAGGGGGGTCCCAAGGTTTATTGTCGACAATATAAACTCATCCACTTGGGCTCTTAAATCAGTCATCTATTTTGTTTAGTCATGAAGGTAAACCATTTTATACTTATAAGTGTAATCAGTTAAGGAATAATAAAATATTTAGTGAGGAGTGAATTATATTATATTTTTTTGCGGTGGATTATAATATAATTTCGGGATTATAATATTTCTTTTTTAATTCTAGGCGTTTGTGTGTCTTTTATTGGTGGCTGCAGTGGCCAGCCTAGCGCAAGGTAAGAAATTTTGAAGTATAATGAAAATGTAAAATAATATCATTAACAATTTTTTTATGAATTTTCTCATATACATACTAAAAATCTTTGCACTTTTGATTTTTCAATGGAACACCATGTATAATTATAATTTACGTATTTGTATACTTTTAATTTAAGTCGTTCTGAGTAAGAAGAGGATGTCAAAGTAATTAGTTTTTAAAATATTCTTTTTTTACAAAATTTCAGTTTTTATTTTTGGATCTAAAGTTCTGTAGACGAACCAAAAGAAAAAGCATCGAAACATTCTATTTACAAAAATGTTAAAAATAAATTTTCATGAAAACTGAAAAATGAATAGCAAAATTTCATTGTAAGGTCATTTAACCCACTTTATTCAAATGGAAATACCTCGGGTACATTATATTTTTAAAATCTTTAAAATGCCTCTTGTGAATAATATCAAACTTAATAGGGCATTTACCTTACACAAGTGAAATTTTTAGAGATCCACACTGTGAGTGATTTAAATATAGAAAATGATATTAAAAAATGTGTCTAAATAAATTAATTACCTTAATGCCTTTTTTACCTAGGGCGACTTGTAAAATGAAATTAACAAAAAATGTGTAACAAAAATCAATTAGCTTAATGCATTCTTAGCCAAGACGACCTGTAAAATAAAATGATACAAAAATATAGGAGGTGTCCCATTTAAACATTCAAAGTTCCTATTTATTTTCCGGATCTAGTTCTAAAAAAAATAAAATAACAAATCTAAAAAAATAACGAATTATTATCCATCTAGAACTCGCTGTGTTTTAGTAAAACTTCATGAATAGTAATTTTTACGAAAACTGTAATAATGATTTTTATGAAGTTCTTGGTTCGACTTTTGCATTTCAAAAATGTTCCATATCTAGGAATGTTTTTTTCCAAAATAGCGCAGTTAGTTAGATATAAACTCTGAAGGTTTTCTTTTAATATGAGCCCAAGAACTTTGAAAATAATTAAATATTTTCGGAGTTATTCAGGTTTCTTTTTTTAAACACCGCATCATTTCCAACAATCGACAAATCACCTTCAATTGGGCTTTTTAGACGCAAAATTTCACAAGCTGTAACCCCATTAGCAGCAAAAAATAAAATTAAAACTGTGGTACAATAATCATCAGAATTCAAGCCATCTTCTATAAGTGGGTGTATCATGAATTTCGTTGATGACTGTGTGTAATTGTTTATAAAAACGGCCCGTTAAATAAATAACAGCATTCATAACATAGACAAAAATAAAAAATGAGTTGTTCAGGAAACGAATAAACTGTTTTCTTTATTTCTTCCAATTAGTATAATTATCCGGTGAATGGCCTAAAATGTAAATTTTATGCAATACAAGTAACTGTTAAAGAAAACTCGTTTTCTTCGTAAAACCATTCGTAATAACTTTTAATTGCTGTAGAAAACTCGTTTCCTTTCTAAGACCGATCATGACAAATTTTAATTTCTGCAATTAATAGCATACAAAGGAATGATGTCGAATTTATTTCCTCTGTGACCTAACGTCGATCACTGACCAGAATGTTAATTGGGTAGTTGCACAACGCAAGACGTGCACAACCATTGCATAAAAACAAATACTTTACAAACGATTTTTTTTACATTCTAAACTAAAATGGTATTTTATTGTTTAGTTAGTATTCAATGCACTCGGTATCATCGTTATTCTGAAAGCAAAAGCAATCCTTCTAACCTTTTGCAATCTGTAAACATATAAATAGAATCTACTTCTAGAAGCTTATATGGTAAAATGTTTGGCAACAAATTTATTCATAAAATAACTGGAAATCTTAAGAAAACATAAGGCAAAATTATACAGTATTCAAAACCCTTCCAACATAGTCACATGCTTCCAAAAAACGATTAGTATTACTTCATTGTAAACCAAAAAAGAAAGCTCAAATTTAAAGGTAAATTCAGCAATAAGTTACTACATTCATGAGTTAAAATTTATAGCAATTAATCTTGAAATAAATCATCCATTGATATATTGCTCTATTATTTAATCAGAGTATTCTAATCTTATTTTTGGTAAAAAAAATCAGAGTGAAAATTTAACAAAACAATTACAATTTCAGTTTATCAAAGGTACAATTTTGTCTTTATCCTAAATGAAACTGCAATTTGGATACTCACATAGCTTGACAGACACTCGAACACTTTGTTATATATACATATAATAGTACTTCATAAAAATCTACTCTTTACATGAAGTATGTAGTTGTATTTTATGTTTAGATCAATATAATGTCCTTTGACCATACAGTAGGAATTTGTAAAAAAAAAACAGTGTAATTTGGATCCAAAAAACGGGCCCGAAAAAGGTTCAGAAAGGGCCAAGAGTGGTTTGGAAAGATTCAATAGATTCAAAAAGATCCAAAAAAAACATTCGGAAAGGTTCAAACCATTCAAAAAAGTTTTCATTTTCCAAAGACATTTTCATTTTCAGTTCCATACCTGACACTAAATTGATTTTCAGCCGGTTTCATTAGCGGAGGCGGTGGCTACGGAGGTGGCTATAGCGGTGGCGGTTACTACATTCATGAGTTAAAATTTATAGCAATTAATCTTGAAATAAATCATTCATTGACATATTGCTCTATTATTTAATCAGAGTATTCTAATCTTATTTTTGGTAAAAAAATCATAGTGAAATAACAAAACACCAAAGGTACAATTGTTTGTCAAAGGTACAATTTTGTCTTTATCCTAAATGAAAATGCAATTTGGATACTCACATAGCTCGACAGACACTCGAATACTTTGTTATATATATATATCTTAATAGTACTTCATAAAAATCTACTCTTTACATGAAGTATGTAGTTGTATTTTTTATGTTTAGATCAACATAATGTCCTTTGACCATACAGTAGGAATTTGTAAAAAAAACAGTGTAATTTGGATCCAAAAAAAAGATGCAACGGGCCCGAAAATGGTTCAGAAAGGGCCAAGAGTGGTTTTGGAAAGATTTAATAGATTCAAAAAGATCCAAAAAAAATATTCGAAAAGGTTCAAACCATTCAAAAAAGTTTGAACATTTTCCAAAGACATTTTCATTTTCAATTCCATACCTGACACTAAATTGATTTTCAGCCGGTTTCATTAGCGGAGGCGGTGGCTACGGAGGCGGTGGCTACGGAGGTGGCTATAGCGGTGGCGGCTATAGCGGTGGCGGCGGCTGGCGCTCCGGAGGCGGCGGCTGGAAATCCGGAGGGTGGCGGCGGATACGGAGGCGGCGGCGGCTACGGAGGTGGCGGCGGATTCGGAGGTGGCTCCGTAAAAATCATCAAGTTGATCGTGCCTAGCGGAGGCGGCGGTGGATACGGAGGCGGAGGCGGCTACGGAGGCGGCGGCGGCTACGGAGGTGGCTACGGAGGTGGCGGCAGTTACGGAGGCGGCGGCGGAAAATTCGGAGGCGGCGGATGGAGCTCAGGTAAGTCAAACGGATTTTTACGTGATTAATATCATGATATGTATGAGCAATTATTTGAAATTTGAACTGGAGTTTTTTAAACAGAATTATTTGGACATTTTTGAACATAAACTACGGCAAACAATTAAGGGAGCAAGAAAAATTGTGGATTTTTTAGTGATTTTTTGAAGGGCTGTATTTATGTGAAAAATGGTCGTATCGAGATGATATTAAAAAGCATTTTTAAAACTCCAAGATTCTAGTTTTCAGATCTCTTGCCCGAAAATTGTTAGGAGCGACAGTTATCGAGCAATTCTAAGGAATAACACGAAAACAAACTTTTGCAAATTTTTTTGCGTTTTCTTTCTCGGTCCACGGGCTTGGAAATTTTTTTTTACAGTGAATCCATGGCATAGCCTGATAGCCTGTTTATTCAGCTTTAATTTCCTTTTTTATTTTTTCTCTACGTTAATTTGTCCCGGAGATATCGGACTTTGATGCAAAATGATCCTTTTGGCTTTAACCATTTATATCTCAGCAACTAGTCATCGGACAGAAAATTGAATGGCAGTTTCAGAATCTGGAATAAATATCCTACAAGGCTGTGTCATGTCTTTTTGGATTATTTTTCATCCTCAATATTAACCTGAAAAAGTGAAAAAAGTTACTTTTTCACTTGTTTTGCTAAGTCAAAGCCTTTTGTTAAGCTAATTTCTATACCTCAATGTACCCCCCCCCCAATGGTCCTGCAAATCGGTAGATCGATCTATCGAATGATTTCCCCAGACCGTTTGATCAAAATTTCAGAAAAAAATAAAGCAGCAAAATTTACGTTTCTGAGCACCCTGTAACTGACGTAAAAATGAAAAACTTTTTTTTTTCCACTTTTTTTCACAATTGGGCATCTTTTACCATTGAATTTGAAAAAGAAAAACAATTTTTTTTCCAATTTTTAAATTATTTTGGAAAATTTTGAAAAATTTTGGAAAATTTGTTTTTTTTTCAATTATTAACAAAAAAAAATCTAAAGAATCTCGCACGCACACACGTGCGTAAACACAAAAGAAGCGTAAATCCGACCGTGCAATCTCCACGTGGTAAGCTCAAATGCCGGCGGTTAATGAGTAAGAATAAAAATTTAAGCAAAAAAAATGTTTTTTTCAAAAATTGAAAAATAAATTCAACAATTGTAAAAAAAACTGATTTTTTTTGGTAAAGATGTCCAATTGTGAAAAAAAGTGAAAAAAAAATTAATTTTCTATTTTTATTTTCTACTTTAATTTTTTCTGAAATTTTGGTTAAACGGTCTTTGGAAAACATTCCATAGATCGATCTGCCGATTTGCAAGACTATTGGGGGTACATTGAGGTATAAAAATTCGTACAAACATTAGACTCCCCATCAGTATTCGCAAAGATGCGGTCGACTTAGCAAAACAAGTGAAAAAGTCATTTTTTTTTTCACCTTTTTCAGGTTAAATTGAGGATGAAAAAAAAATTTTTTTCAAAAAGACATAACATAGCCCTGTAGGATATTTATTCCAGATTCTGAAACTGCCATTCAATTTTCTGTCCGATGACTAGTTGCTGAAATATCGATGGTTAAAGCCAAAAGGATCCTTTTTCATTCAAAGTCGGATATCTCCGGGAAAAATTAACGTAGAAAAAACTTTAAAAAGGAAATTGAAGCTGAATAAACAGGCTATCAGGTCTATCCCACGGTTTCACTGCGAAAAATTTTTCCAAGCCCGTGGACCGAGAAAGAAAACGCAAAAAAATTTGCAATTTTTTTTTGTATTATTCCTTAGAATTGCTCGATAACTGTCGCTCCTAAAAATTTTCAGCCAAGAGATCTGAAAACTAGAATCTTGGAGCTTCAAAATGATTTTTTATCATCTCGATACGACCATTTTTCACAAAAATACAGCCCTTCAAAAATCACTAAAAAATGTACAATATTTTTTGCTCCCTTAATTGTTTGTAGTAGATTAGATACCATTTAAGTTTTACGTTTATTTTTCAGGTGGGGGAGGAGGTTGGTGGTAACTGCGTACCAACCACTTACAATACATTCATCCTCAGAAGAATGCCTCAGCATCCTAAAATCACCATTTGCGACACATCTAAATTGTATATCACTCCTGTACAGTTTGTGTAAATTCTAATTTAATTTCTATCTTGTAATAAAATATTTTTTTTATAAACATATATTTTTATTTACACGGAAACCAAATGAAACAAGTGAAATATCTAACTTTAAAAACAAAGCAAAAAAAGAGTGCGGATCAGTAAAAATCATATATCAATTGGTATTGCCCTGTGTAAAAAAAGTTATGACTCTAAGTAACTATTGAGGAAGATATCCCTTATATCCTCCCGTGGCTACGTCACTGGTGTATATCAACAACCATCAACATATATTTTTTGAGTTGACCGATTGAAATGCTCTCACATTAATATCGAGTGTATCAATTTTTTTAAAACTTTAGCATAGAAAGAAAATTGTTTATAAATTGGACATGGAAGTGGCGATTTCTTCAGTGAGTGTTTTTTTTGTATAATAAATTTTAAAACTTATTGAAATGTTATGAAAAGCAATCTTTTGAATACAAATTTACAAAAAAAAAAAAGTTTCATCTCTGAAGGGCATATCTGTCAACATATAATTCTTAAAAAGCTGAGTGAAAAATTATTAAAATAACTGTTATTACAGGATACCATTTCATGTTACACTCATTACAAAATTCACAAATAATTGTAATTTTAATCTCGCTAATCATGGTGATTGAATATTAGGTTTGAAACTACTTGCACGACCCGGTTTATATTTCAAATATTAAATAATTACAACTGGTACTTATCTAATAGCTGCCCGCATAATTGTATAGAATGCAGCCTACTTACAGGTTTTATTGTTAGTAAACGTCATGCAATTACGCAGTGGTATTACTTATACGTACCAAAAACCGTATGCAGTATTTTACTGGTAGTCCACTTAATAAGCCGGAAAATGTATAAAATGTTTTGTTTGTACGTATTCCTTAGACCTTCAGGAACATTCATCACCACTAACATCTGCCTTGCTATGAAAAATGAAGAAATTAGGGTAGTTTTCCCACCACCAAAGCAAGTGAAATTCAAAATTTCACCTCGGAAATCGTCTCTCGGAGGTTTTCGGTGTCGCTGATTACGAACCCGAGATCAAAAATCGAGTGAGGGTGGTTGCACCCCATTAAAACCACCCCTAGAAGTGACAGATGAAAAAATTTAAAGATTTTAAAATTTCACTTCAGAAATCGTCTCTCGGGAGTTTTCGGGGTCGCTGATTACGAATCCGAGGTCTAATTACAACAATTCAAACTCTCAATATGATATGCGCGCGAATTTTGGTTTTAGTGTAGTTAAATTATTGTTAAAATAAATTACTAGTGTAATAAAATCGTTTTTCAAGTTTTCTTTAATTTCAAAAAAACTGGGTACATAAGATGAGCTTAAAATCTACAAATATAATTGACATCAATCGTAATCAGAGTCGTTTTCGAGCATTGCTAATTGCAGTATTCACTTATATCTTGTTCTACTATCATTTCAGCCAGGCAAACCACTTCCTCCTCTGTAATGGCAGTAGTTGCAAGTGGCTCTCAATTAGTGCAGTTAGATCCGTAACAAAATTTTTAATTTTTAAAATTGTTTATCACTTTTACTATTGGGGATGCTTTGGGGGTGGGAAAACTACCCTAATTTTTTCATTTTTCATATCAAGGCAGATGCTACTGGTGATGAATGTTCCTGAGGGTCTAAAGAACACGTACAAACAAACATTTTTGAAATCGGAGCTACTTATGAACTTTTCCAGATTTTACAGTATTTTTCGGCTTATTTCCTGTACTATGGGAAATATTTCAATATTTATATATTAAATACTTTTTCTGTACATAATCTGTATAAGAACAGTTATAGAGGGTTGCTAAAAAAGTCAGGAAACGGTGCTGTCACATAAAAACGACTAAAACTATACATCCAACATCCAGTGTTACAATTAGTCGTATTTTTGTTTATTTTACTGCAATTGGTAGAGAAACAGATCCACTTGTTTTTATACATGACCACCTTCTTAGTTTGCTATAAATGTTATTATGTATATTTATATATTTATATATAACTTTTAAGTTATATTTTATTATTTACGAGGCGTGTAAATTAAGTAATGAGTTTTTTTTTTTAATTTTTTATTCGAATAGAATTACAATTCAGTATTGTCTCTTTCAAAATAACTTCCTTGGGAAGCCACACAGCCTGCCGACGGTTCTTCCATTCATATCATTGCAGTGCTGGAGCTCATACTTCATAATAGCCTTCAGCTGGTCGGTTACAGCCATTTGAATGTTTTCGATGGTCCAAAAATGACGTCCCTTAAAATGATTTTTCAATATCGGGAAGAGAAAATAGTCACTCAAGTCAGACGAATAAGGAGGCTTAGGAGCCACAGGAATGTTTTTATTGGATAAAAACTCGTTTACTGAAATGGCTGTTGACAAGGCGTATTGTCGTGATACAACATCCAGTTGTTCTTGATGTATGGTCTCACACACATGTCCCTTTTTCGAAATTTTTCAAAAACCTCTCTGTAAAAGTGTTGATTTACTGTTTGGCCTGGAGGCACAAACTCTTTGTGGACAATTCCTTGGTTATCAAAAAAGCACATCAGGATGCATTTGATCTTCGACTTGCTGATTCTTGCTTTTTTGGGTCTTGGAGAGCTTGAAGTGTGCCATTCCATGCTTTAGCGCTTGGTTTCCGAGTTGTACTCAAACACCAAAGTCTCATCACCAGTAATGTCACAGGGATCATTTTCAATCGATTCCAAAAAGTCAAGACACCTTTCTCTCCTGATTTCCTGTTATTATTGCGAAAGGTTTTTGGAACCATTTTTGCGCAGATTTTTTCTCATCCCCAACTCGTTAGTCAAAATCTGATGAACAGTGGTGTGATTAAAATTTAAGTCTTCCCCGATCAGTCTTGTCGTCAACCGACGATCTGAACGCACAAGATCCCGTGTTCTATTGACATTTTCATCGGTTCTTGAAGATGAATTCCTTCCACTGCATGGTTCATCTTCAATCGGTTCTTTTCCTTCTGAGAATGCCTTAAACCAACACAAAATCTGGGCTCTTGAAAAGACACTGTCTCCGTAGGCATGTTGAAATTTTGCAAAAGTATCCGTTGCGCTGTGTCCAAGCCGCCAGCAAAACTGATAGCACACCGTTGCTCAAAATAATGTCACTCATTTTTAAAACGCACTAGGAGAAATCGGTTAATGGGAACAGGAAATTACATGTTTACCTGCCGCTCTTCTAAGTCCCGTCTCCGCAGTGTTGCTAGATCGGGTGCTACGTTGCCAGTCTCATTACTTAATTTACACACCTCGTATTTCTATAGCCGTTGAATAATAATTCAATGACATAAGGTTTAATGTGGTTATAGACAGGGAGTGGTTAACCCCTATATCATTCTACAGCTAACACTGCTTTAAATACGGGACATGATTGATAAACGAATCTACCACTCAGATAGTCCATATATTAAATTACTAGTTGGTAATACTGCACGTATTACAAATATTGTGTAGGTCAATAAAACAGAAATTAATTTCTGTAACACTGAGACACGAAAAGTTTCTTATAAACTATATTTAATTAAAAATAAAATCACATATCAAAACGTGTACAAAAGTTCACAGATCTACATTAATTAATACTTAATAGGACGAGGAACCTGCACCGGCATTGGCACTTGAAAAACCTGGAACAAACGAAAAATAAATTTTATATTTGTTTGCTAATGTGAGATGAAGCTATATACTCGTAACTACAAGAGACAGGATCACATACTGTTAAAATTTTAAGCTTTAAATACGAAAAAAAATGTATATAAATATTTAGAAGTTCTAAATGTGCTACTTGAAAGATGTCGAAATGATGTTTAAGTGTTTATCTTTTAATTATTCTTTGATGAATATTATTAATGTATGAGTTTATCAAAATTAACAATAATATTTCTAGAACTGTCTTTATATAATTGTTTACAATAAGGACACTTTTGATACAACATAATTTTTTATAACTATAATAATTTCTTATAACTATATGTCAATCAGACGTTTCGTAAACTTTTATTTACATCTTCAGAATTTATGAAGTGAGTTTTTCCATTATGTTTTTACATTAAACATTGATACTACTGTCAATACAACGTCTAGACACCAAACCAGCCGTCAAACGTCACGTCTGCAGAAATGCGGGTCTGGTTTGGTATAAAGAGCATGTTCTGTTTCCAATAGTATCAATGCTTGATATACAAATATTTTAATGTAATAATAATAATGACATCGAAAACTGCATTAACAACACCATTTTATCATTTAATACAAAGATCCCAGGTTAAATTAATAGTAATGATAGATGAGGAAAGATAATATTGCTTAAACTATATCTGTCGGCATATTTTCCAGCAGACTTTTCACTTACTAGAAGCACCAGCGAAGGAGCTGGCTTTGGATCCCGCGAACGACCCGGACTTCGAAAAGGACGCTCCGAATCCATTCTGTCCGAATAGATTCTTGAAGACGTCAGACCCCGCGGCCGACGTACCACCTGCCGAGGAGAACTGCCCGCTTCCCCCTTTCACCCCGTGGAAGCCCAAACCGCCACCTTGACCTCCGAAACTCACTCCGCTTCCGAAACCGAAGGGTGCGCCGAAGTAGAACCCTCCCTTTTCCTGGAGCACAGCCTCCACTCGAACAACCTGTCGAAAGTAGAGTCAGCAAATGGTTGTGGAGGAATGAATATGACGGTTACCTGTACCGGATCCATGACCCGATCCAAAACCGTTGCTAAATCCGGTAGAAAAGCTGCCAGAGGACGCCGAGGCACCCGCACCGGCGCCGAAGGTTCCTGATCCGAATCCACCTGCGCCGGAACCTGCGCCTGCTGCTCCGTATCCACCCGATCCCCCACCACCGCTGTTGGGTCCACACGAGCTTCCTGAACAACCAGATCCAGATCCTCCTACAGAACTGGCGCCAGCTCCTGCGTATGATCCGGATCCACTTGCTCCGAATCCGATTCCGCCTGATCCCGATCCGGATCCACTTGAACCCGACCCCTAATCCAATTGTTCCCGATCCAGGTCCATGGGTTGCTACGCCACTACCGGAACCACTCGCCGCACCAGATTTATCGGGACTGTCGTTTCCAGAAGAAGTACTTCCGTCCGGTTTATGTACAGTTACTGAACCAGTGGCAAAGCCGTTGTCCGATTTATCTGATCCAAATCCTACAGAACACAGACATACATGTCATATAGTTCCATTAAATTACTTCAAAAACACCCCATAATGTGTTTGTATATCAAAATTATCAAATTGAGAGCTGATCTAACATATTTTCTTTAATTACCTCCGTTGCCGCCTGCTCCGAAGTTTCCCGATGAAGCTCCAGATCCGAAATTGGAAGAAGATCCAGATCCGGAATTGGAAGAAGATCCAGATCCGAAATTGGAAGAAGATCCAGATCCGTAAGAACTGCCTGAACCTCCTGAAGATCCACTGCCAGAGTCCAATCCAGGTCCACTTCCCTGGCCTGTACTGCTGTAAGAACCACTATTCTTAGGACTATCGTTACTGGAAGTGGTGGATCCATCTGGTTTAAATACAGTTCCTGAACCCGTTGCAAATCCATTGTCAGACTTATCCGACCCATATCCTATAAATAACAAGTCATAATTGTTACACTTATTGGTAATGTTTATATTTTGTAACGCTGTCTGATACAAGCTCCCATAAGTGTATAAACTGGTACGTTTTGATAATAATTCAAGCAAGAAAAAATATAATTGCGAGTTTACTGCTTTCACTACTTATTTTTGAGGTCGTATGTGTACATACCGGCACTACCTCCTACTCCAAAGTTGCTCGAGGAAGCTCCAGATCCACAAGAACTGCCTGAACCTCCTGAACATCCAGGTCCCGAGCCGGTTGTACCGGTGTAAGAACCGCTGGTTGATGCCCCCGTGCTGTCAGAAAGATCGTTGCCAGCAGATGTAGATCCAAGTTCTGCCATAACGCACAACATTATAATTTGTTACATTCGATACGTAAGACATTACCAACCTAAATTAGAGCTTTCACCAGCAGTCGAACCTCCAGCGTCAGGAATTCCAAAACCTACTCCTCCTCCAACATTTAACTCGCCAGACGGTGCCTTACAACCTGAACCTCCAAAACCCTTTAAGCATCCAAATGTTGAATCGCGAATGCCAAGGCCTCCACCAACTCCTAATTCTCCAGAGGGAGCTCCGGCTGAGGTGCTTCCTGAGCCTTCGCCTTGTTTGTCTATTGAAGTTCCTATCCCAAAAAAAAGTATGTTACTGTGATGAAGCATTGTTTTGATAGTGTCAGATTATACCTGCTGAGGGGGTTGTCCCCGATGAGGGGCTTCCTGTCGAAAAATCATAAGAACTTGAACCTCCGTACGAAGTAGAGCTAGTTCCGTCGATTGGAAGACTTCCAGTACCTGGAGCGAATGAGTCGGAGCCATCGTCTTTAGATCCAGAAGACACAAATCCACTACCGCTGCCCACAATTGCAGGGCCAACAGGTTTATTTTTAAACGGGAACTCTCCAGATCCCGGCTTGTCGTAGAACGAACCGGAACTTATTGGGGAGTCTTTGTGCTCCTTGCTGACAAATACGAAACTACCTCCAGGTTGTACATGTTGGCCAGATCCGCCGTGACCAGACGTGGTAGTTGTTGCTGAGGAATCAGTACCCAAGGTGACGCCAAAGATTGGAGCACCGTTTGAGGAGGGAGAAATGGTGGAAGGTTGTTTCGTAAACTGACCGCTTGGTCCCGGAAAAGATCCCGAATACTGGCCTAGAAGTAAATTAAAGTTATGAAAAACTGCGACAAACTAGAATTAGAATTATGTCTCGTACCAGACGATGTAGTAGAACCGGCTTCAGCATTTGCTCCCGCTGTAGAAGAACTGAATGTTCCAGAAACGGAAGAGGCTGGTTTGCTGTCGTGTATGCTACCGTTCGGTCCTGGGAAAGGTCCATTACAACACCCACCAGCAGTGGCTGGTTTAGAGCCGGATGGTAAACTTGTTATACCACCTGCGGCTGTTGGAAAACTGCTGCCTGAGCCTCCAGGATATGATCCAGAATATTGTCCTGAAACACATATCTACAGTATACTGTATTCCACATTCTTCTACATTAATGAATGGTTTAGCTGAAATAGAAGTATCGAAATACACACCACCAGAAGATTCTGCATCAGCGTTGGCATTTGCTCCAGCTGTTGATTGGCTGCCTGTACCGAAACCAGGTGAAGGGGTTACTCCAGGTACTGTAGTTCCTCCAGCGGGGAAGGCGCCAACGGGCGATCCCCCACAAGATCCACTTTTTACTCCTGGAACATACTTGCAGCTGGGTCCTAGTGCTGGACCTGTTACCAAAACTGCTGGGCCTATACCAATACCGCCAGAGTGTCCACTAGGATGTGATACGCCAACGGGAACAACAGGGTGAGAACTGGTTATTACAGGAACAATAACGGGTGTAATCGGTTGCAGTGCAGGGCTGGGTGATCCAGCGCATTCTAGTTTTCCTTTATTTCCAGGGGTATACTGACACGAAGGTCCAAACGCGGGAGCGGGAGAAACTGGTTTGCTATCGTAAATACTACCAGAGGGACCTGGCAGTGACCCAATTACCTGTCCTGTTAAGCCAGACTGGCCTGCTGTACTAGAAGCTCCAGATACTTTGTTATCATAAGATCCCCCTACGTTGTAACTTCCTGTAGGTGTGTAGGAAACAGTGGATCCAGTGAATCCAGAGGAACTACCTGAAGTACCAGAGGCTCCAGATACTTTATTGTCGTAAGATCCGCCGACGTTGTAGCTTCCTGTGGGTCTGTAAGAAACAGTGGATCCAGTAAATCCAGTTGAACTACCTGGGGTACTAGAAGCTCCGGATACTTTATTGTCGTATGATCCTCCCACGTTGTAACTTCCTGTGGGTGTGTGTGAAATCGTGGATCCAGTAGCTCCAACGGAACTACCTGCTACGTTAGAAACTCCAGAGGATCCTCCACCATTATAAGAACCAGATGGAGTTGTTCCGCCAATTCCGCTAGGGAAAGTACCAGCTGCTCCCGGTGCATGCGCTGGTTTGCTAGAATATATGCTACCGGAAGGACCTGGAAGGGTTCCTATTACATTAACGACAGAACCAGGCCTAACTCCCGAAGGATTGAACGGTGACGGAGTTCCTCCATAAGCAGCTTCACTTCCGGAGATTGGTTTCTTGTCATAGATACTTCCTGATGGTCCTGGGAAGGTTCCGATAACATTGGTTACACCGATGGGTGCGACTCCTGGCGCATGTCCACTTCCCGGATATCCTGAAGAACCGGCTGTTACTTCAGATCCTACGTTCGTGGAGGGTTTACTGTCGTATATACTTCCAGATGGGCCAGGAAAGTTGTTAATTAGATTCGGTGATACTGCACTTCCGGGAGCTACAGTGCCTTTATTGTAAGATCCGGTTCCGGCGGTTGAAGAGCTTCCAGCAGTTCCTGTTGTCAGCCAAGCTGGATCCGGGCCGCCGCCGCCGGGTGGGGCGGGTTTGTAGTCATAGATGCTGCCTTTAGGTCCAGGGAATGGGCCTTTGCAGCAACCGGTAACTCCGGGAAACTTAGCCGAGCTTGGAGAGGGATACGATCCGGATCCTTGTAAGTTACCGCTGGGGCTTCCGGGGGTAAATAGACTACCGGTGTACTTTACCGGTCCACTGCCAGATCCTTTCGCAGCTCCTCCTGAAGGAACAGCGTTACCGTTGTCAATATCTATTACTTCTGAGTCGCCGTTCCCGTTTGGGGTGCTTCCAGAGATCGCGTTGATACTGTTGTCAGGTTTGAATAGATTTCCATCAGATGTAGATCCACTTCCTATGGGTCCGCTTCCGGAAATGGCACCGCTGCCAGAGCCTGGTCCTGAAATCAACGGTAAATGATGGATAAGTAAACAGTAGATTAAAAATCCCTGCATATCGAGTTCAGGCAGAAGTGTGCATTCAGGGCCAATAGTTTTAGAACGCCGTGTCCTGAAATATATGTGTGCTTCCAACTAATGATTATAATTTAGTGGCCCAACAGAATTCTGATGTCAATGATGACAATGTCTGTTGTGATCAGTGAATGTAGTATTCTGTAAATACACTAGTAACAAAAATTAAAGGATATTTAACAAATTCCAAATTTTTGGGTGATTTTACACAAGGGATAACTCGGAGAAAAATGGTCATACAAAAAAATAAAAAAAAGGAAATTGTAGCCTCAAGTGTCTAGTTTTCAGATCTGGACTTTAAAATTTTTTAGCGGTAGCGGTTCTCACGTAATCATCCGAAAACCGACAAAAAAAATTTACAAATTTTTGCTCGTCTTTAAATTGGTCTGTGGACTTCAAAAAAAAATTTTCATCATGCGACCATAAAGCTCGTTTAGACAATTTAATCAACTTTGATTTGACCTCTTAACGAGCTCCGTACGATGATTTGCCGCGGAGTTATCGTCGATCAAAGCAAAAAAGTCCTTTTCAACTTTGACAATCAATTACTCGGGAACTAATGATCGTACAAAAAATGGAGGTAGGGTTTTGGAAACTGCAAAACATTCTCTATAAGACACAATCGGGGGCGATTGATAAAAAAAAATTTGAAGCGATAATGTTGGCTGAAAAAAAGTTAAAAATTTGAGAATTTAAGGATATTTGGAAAATTTGGTATAACTTTGGATATAGTCGATGAACGAAGGATATCGTCGGTAATTTTTTAACCTCAAAGTGTCCCCAAAAAACCCTCAAAAGTTGCAAAGCACTGCGATTTTTTTTTCTTAGTGCCCCGAAGGTCTAAATTTATGGTTTCGACCAAAAATCACCGTAACCAGTAATTTTTCGATTTTTATGCATTTTTTCCACTTCAATATGGTTTTTTTTCGATTTTGTCCAATGAGTAATGTTTTTGAGCAAAAAAATACGGATTGTCATCAAAAAAATCAAATTAAAGTTGAAAAAATGCATAAAAATCGAAAAATTGCTTGTTACGGTGATTTTTGGCCGAAACGATAAATTTAAACCTTCGGGGCACTAAGACAAAAAATCGCAGCGCTTTGCAACTTTGAGGGTTTTTTGGGGACACTTTGAGGTTAAAAAATGACCGACGATATCCTTCGTTCATCCACTATATCCAAAGTTATACCAAATTTTCCAAATATCCTTAAATTCGCAAATTTTTAACTTTTTCAGCCAACATTATCGCTTCAATTTTTTTTTATCAATCGCCCCGATTGTGTCTTATAGAGAATGTTTTGCAGTCTCCAAAACTGCAAAAAGTGTGTAATTGATTGTCAAAGTTGAAAAGGACTTTTTTGCTTTGATCGACGATAACTCCGCGGCAAATCATCGTACGGAACTCGTTAAGAGGTCAAATTAAAGCTGATTAAATTGTCTAAACGAGCTTTATGGTCGCACGATGAAAAAAAATTGTTCACAGAAAGTCCACAGACCATTTTAAAGACGAGCAAAAATTTCGAAAAAAATTTTTTTGTTGGTTTTCGGATGATTACGTGAGAACCGCTACCCCAATAAAATTTTAAAGTCCAGATCTGAAAACTAGACACTTGAGGCTACAATTTCCTTTTTTTTTTGTTTTCTGTACGACCATTTTTCTCCGAGTTATCCCTTGTTGAAAATCACCCAAAAATTTGGAATTTTTTTAATATCCTTTAATTTTTGTTACTAGTTTAGGAGTATTGCACGCTTTGTGAATGTTTTATAATTACTTTGTACTTATTTTACCTGCTGAGCTCCCATGGGTTCCATCAACTCCAGAGCCAATTCCCGAACCTGCTCCTGCACTAGCTCCGGCACCCGCACCTGCCCCCGAACCGGCACTTATTCCAGATCCTATTCCTGCATCCGCTCCTGATCCTGCCAGTGCGCCAGCACCTGCACCGGCGTTGGCGCCTCCCCCGAAAGCAGTACCCGCGCCCGAGATTGCTCCAGCGCTGGAATCAGCCTTAGATCCTGCAATGCCGCCGACTCCTAGTCCTGCTCCTGCTTGGGCTCCAGCAAGGGCTCCGGCAGAGGCTCCTGCTCCGTTAAGACCCGCGTTGGCGTTAGCGTTAGCGGCGGCCGTAGCGAAGGAAGGACTGCCGGCGATCGGGGCAACTTTGAACGGGCTGCCAATGCCGTTCAAGCCAAGCGAACCGCCTGAGGAGAACGATCCCGAACTGGAGCTGCTGAAAGCTGAACAATAAGGAGGTGTTACTAATGAATAATTTTCGTTAATTTAATTTCCGTACAGTTGACATTTATATCTGCTTCCTAAGCCACAACTGAAAAATTAAGATCAGATGGGGATATTCTTTTACTTTATTAATGTACTATTATGCTCGAAATGCGGTGTCAAAGGGAAGAGGAACATGTATAATCCTTAACTCATTTGCCTTTCCTGGAGTAGGTACTGGAACCTTCGGCGTAGAAACAAAAAACTGGACGTTTTCCACGAAACACCGAACTAATATACTTTTCTCGACGCGCGTTTCGCCAACTAAGTTCACACCTTCAGGACAAGACTAAAATTAAATGCTAACCTACACACTTGCACTATTTATACTTAATTTGTTGTCACGGTTCACTGAAGCGTAACATATGTCTTTGTTTATCAGAGCAAACAGTGGACTGATGGGTATCGGACCATTGTCCTTATTCATAATAGGTACTGTTACACTTAATGATTTCTAAACTTTCGAACGGGTGAATTTAGGTTCATATGGTAACGAAACAAATTTCGAATTGTCAGTATCTCTAAGAAAAGTCGTGGAATTGTACAGAGTCCTCTTAAACTTAAGAGAACCCTGTATAATAAGAGAACCCTGTACAATTCCACGACTTTTCGTAGAGATACTGACAACGCGAGATTTGTTTCGTTACCATATGAACCTAAATTCACCCGTAGACTAGATACATTTTTTAGAAATATTAATATCAATTTGGTTTGTAATTCTAAACTACAGACGCTTTTGGGTAACCCCAAAGACAAAATCGACAATAACGAAACGTCAGGAATATACGAAATAAGTTGTAAAGACTGTGCTCAAAAGTATATTGGGCAAACAAAAAGATGTATTTTGAGTAGATTTAAAGAACACATGGCTCATTTGAAACATGGCAGAACGGAAAAAATCTTGTGTTGCCCAACACGTTTTTGACAACAACCATAGGATAGACATAAATAATTTAAAATTAATTAGAAATGTAACAAACAGTAGACAGTTGGATGCTTTGGACAATGGTCCACTGTTGGTCCACAATACCCACCAGTCCACTGTTTGCTCTGATAAACAAAGACAGATATTACGGTTCAGTGAACCGTGGCCACAAATTAAGCATAAATATTGCAAGTGTGTAGATTAGAATTTAGTTTCAATTTAATTTTAATTTCTCCTGAAGATGCCAACTTAGTTGGTGAAACGCGCGTCGAGAAAAAAATAGTAGTTCGGTGTTTCGTGGAAAACATCCAGTTTTTTTTTATTTGCCTTTATTGTGCCGGTTATTTCATAATTTTGAATACATAACTGGTTCCGGTACCAATTTCCACAAATGGGATTCAAACTCGTACGAAAATAGCTGACAGAGTAACTGCCAGCTCTCACTTGACGTTTTATCAACTGGGCTAGTTTCTAAAATTCATCTGAGTAATTAAAATACAGTGTGAGCTATAAAATAGGCGTATTTACTATATTGCGTTCAAAACATGTAAGCATTCTCGTAAAATTCGGTTCGGAATATCAATGAGAAAATAAGCAGAGGTAATTGAACTTTCGCATCGCTTTGAGAATATTTTAAAGCCTAAAATGTTGGGACATTGGCTTCAATTGTAAGACACCGTATTTTTAAAATAGTGAGAAACAATTGTACTTACATGATGCAGACGCATGTGAAGAAGAACTGCCTGAAACGAGAGAAAATATATTTAGATTTATACAAAATTAGCGATAAAAAATATTAGATTATTTAAATATATTTTGCTTAGGTAAAAAAATAGCCAACATATAACGACTGAAATTTATTTAGGCATGAATATTTCCCAAGTTGTTTTATTTTATGTCCTTAGCATTCAATAATAATTAGATACAGTACACCCAGAATAGCTTTGCCTGCGAAATGCTCACAACGAACATTACACGAGGTAATACGACGAAACCCGATAGAAATATATAGAGATAGAGATATATAAAATACCCACAAACAAACAATAACAGACTGTACTTCATGAAGCGTTTGCGTCTCCAGCCACAAAAGAAATGAAGAGTCACAATTTCAGGTCTTGTCTACTGAGGCCAAGGACAAAACTACAGTTGGTGCACTGTACAATATTTTATGTGGGAGTTTGAAAGCAACAATATTGTCCATGCAGAATATGTTACACGCCCAATTTGACTTTACTAAAATATAATTTTTGGTTTATTGGATTTTAGATCCGAGAATAGACAACAACTATTTAATTTTTGCCAACGTTTCGGAGATTTATTTATCCTCTTAATTTGTTGACAACAAGTCTGATATCCGTACTACAAGTTAGATACCCTCAATACCTTCATTACTATAGTAATTTTTAAAAATATGTTATCCTGTCCTGTAGATAGTTTGTGTTTTTATCTTAGTACGTTCATTACATATATAATACAATACATACGATAATATAGAACTGCCAATGTTCGTATCATACCACCTATTGTTACAGTAACAACAATATTGATTAAGCCCTGAAGAACGAGAAATAAATCTCCGAAACGTTGGCAAAAAAAATGAGTTGTTGTTTATTCCCGGACCTAAAATCCAACAAACCAAAAACTAACAGAGAAGGTCGCCAAATTCCCCACATATATCTAAAATATAATACCCCCGTTTTGTCGAAAAGTCTACGCTACTGTAACAAATTGTTTATAGGTTCAAAAAAATCCCACGAAAGGTCAGTAACATTACTCAATATTCAATACAACATTTAACTGGAAAACAACTGAAATGTAATTAATATTCTTAACTGGTTCACCTCGTTATTTTCGTATTTCAAATTAAAGTCCTAAAAACAACGACTAGTGTGTTGTTCTTTTTCCTATAGGTTTAATCATTTCTATACGAAAAAAATATTGATGTAGTACATATGTGGATCAAAAAAACATTTATTTTATTTTAGAAAAAGGAAATTTTGAAGACAAGGAAATACCCCTTTTTTACCATTACCATTAGAATCAAAAATGTATTTTTTGTATATGCAAAATAAACTAAATTTTTGTGATGTTAGCCCCCCGTTTTTATTAGTCATGCGCCGACCATGCCCAGACGAAACAAAAAAATCAGATGGGTGTGCTTCGTCCTCGTGACATCCGCAGTAGGAATTTCACAATTTATATGCCGATATGAACTGTGGCTTTATCTTTACTACCATTTTTATATGTTAATGGGAGCCAGTTCAGAACAGATTATATTACCCCGTGATTTTAATACAATAATAATGACGTAATGGGTTTTTTATACGAACTAACCTTTTTACCCCTACTCCATCTAAATCTGTACTGTTCTTACAACATTATAATGTGGAGATTGTTTACGTACTTGAAAGAAACGTTTAATTTATTTAAATCTAAATACATACCTCAAGTTGTATGATTATTAAAAACTATAGTTATGTATTTAACAGTAGTTAATTCAGAGATTTATATATGTGTTATTTTACCATAAAACAAACACGTTTATAATGTCAAAACCTGATCAAATTAATTTTCGATTAAAAACAATAAATTTCAGTTTCGTCTGTAAATTAGCAATTAACGTTTTGAATTAAAATACAATGACAGGATCTTCTCAGGACCTTTTTATAACTCTTAATTTTTTTTCTGTTTATAGTATATGTTCTAAGATTACTAGAGATGTAAAAGTTGTCGGCAAAACGTGTAGATAATAAAAAAATTATACAATGATACGCTGTTACTTTGTTATATTAAATCGACAATATATCGGCAGCTTTGATATGATATTATAATACCGAAAACCGTTTACAGCAACACGTGTTAACCATTCAACAGTTTGTTTTTTAATTAAAGAATATATTTTGCTAGGAGCATTTTTTAGCAAAAAACATTCAAGTTTCCAATCTAGGCGAGCATTAAAGTCTCCAAACATTCATGTATATTATAGACTCATAAAAAAACGTCATAGAATCTGGCTATGAACAAGAGAGATGGAAATAGCGGTTATGTCGAAGCTCAAAACGAAATTTTGTTGACAGATAATGGCTGTCATATAGGTAATGTGACAGCCTTGACAATTAAATAAGGTTATAAATTTAGGAATAATAGAAATAGGTACGTATTTATTTTGTTCGGTCAACTTTGATGACGTTTTTTTTTTTGGATGGCTCGTTTTATTGTAATTAGGTAGGTATAGTAAGATAATAAAATTCTGAAATTTTTATTATGCAATGACGACAGTAATGTAATTTTCTTAACAATAAAAACTTCAAGATATGGAGGATGGACTTTATCTTACGACATGGTCATACTGTACAAGGTGATTGTTTTATCTTGACCACCACATTTTATTCATAAACAGCTAAAGGGAATTACAATTGGCAAAAATAATAGGTATGTAGATATATACAATTTGAGACTAGAATTTAGTGCGTGAAAAAGAAAAAAAACTACATGACGTCAGGCGTCGCGATGCTTCCGACATTTTTTTTATAGAATCACACCAGTTTTGTGGAATTGTTGGAAAGGTCTTCCATTTCTTAAATTTCCAATTCGGTTTCTTGTGTTGCAAAATAGTTAAGAGTAGGTCATATTTTTCATTGAAGTTGTGAAAGAAAATCATTAACCATAAAAAATATTATATCTTGATTATTACCTGATTGATTATTACCTAAAATTAAATTTGCATTAATATCGGTACACATTCAATGCGCGCTTTTCGACAATCGTGTTGTCATCATCAGAAGATTGTATCCAGGTTAATGGAAAACGGATTAAGTTTTGTGTTTATTTGAATGTTGAAAGTTTTATCTCACTAGTATGATTTACCTAAGAAGTGTACAAATGCATATTAACCACAGAAATATATTTTTTGAATGAGATGAACCCGTTTCACCTAATCTTATAAAAAATATTAGTTATGTAAGTGCTTTTTTTGTTATTTTAATCTAAAAAATATACGTTAAGGATCATTTTAATTCCTATAGCAAAATAATTTAGAAAGATAAACAGAATATGCCATTTTTTTGTTGAAGTGGACCTAGAAATGTACTTTCGATAAATCACAAAATTATTGAAGTGACTCTATAGGGTAATTCCTAAGATGAATTATATTTTTTAACAGCGTATAGAACTATTAAAAACAAACTTTTTTTTAAATAACATTTTTTCAAAAAAGTAAGAAATAAAAAAATTGCCTTCTTTTTTAATTCTAAATATAACATTTATTCGGCCCTGCCTTAAATTTAAATAAAAGGTGCAGCGAGGTTCTAAATATAAAAATGTTTTAGATAGGAAAATACTAGGAATAAATGATAAACATTAGGCATGTTTTTCCCCTGTGTTTCGAATTTGCTTGCCTTTCCTTTAAATTGAAGGCAGGATCTGAACTATTTTAGAAATCAATAAGGTAACATTTTTATTTCTGAGTTTATCACCTTTTATATATGTATGTATATTCAACTTAGAAATTATCCTATATAGTCTCTTCAATAATTTTGTGATTTATCGAAAGTACATTTCTAGGTCCACTTCAACAAATGGCATATTCTGTTTTTCTTTCTAAATTATTTTGCTATAGAAATTAAAATGACCCTTAACGTATATTTTTTAGATTAAAATAACAAAAAAGTACTTACATAACTAATATTTTTTATAAGATTAGGTGAAACGTACGTTCGTTTAAACGTTCGTTTAAACGAACCTCATTCAAAAATATATTTCTGTGGTTAATATGCATTTGTACACTTCTTAGGTATATCATACTAGTGAGATAGAACTTTCAACATTCAAATAAACACAAAACTTAATCCGTTTTCCATTATCCTCGACACAATCTTCTGATGATGACAACACGATTGTCGAAAAGCACGCATTGAATGTGTACCGATATTGGTGCAAATTTAATTTTGGGTAATAATCAGTAAAGATATAATATTTTTATGGTTAATGATTTTCTTTCACCACTTCAATGAAAAATATGACCTACTCTTAACTATTTTGCAACACAAGAAACCGAATTGGAAATTTAAAAATGGAAGACCTTTCCAACAATTCCACAAAACTGGTGTGATTCTATAAAAAAATGTCGGAAGCATCGCGACGCCTGACGTCATGTAGTTTTCTTTTGTTTTTCACGCACTAAATTCTAGTCTCAAATTGTATATATCTACATACCTATTATTTTTGCCAATTGTAATTCCCTTTAGCTGTTTATGAATAAAAATGTGGTGGTCAAGATAAAACAATCACCTTGTACAGTATGACCATGTCGTAAGATAAAGTCAAGCCTCCATGTCTTGAAGTTTTTATTATTAAGAAAATTACATATCTGTCGTTGTTATTGCATAATAAAAACGTCATCAAAGTTGGCCGAACAAAAAATACGATTTGTATTATTCTTAAATTTATAACCTTATTAATTGTCAAGGCTCTTACATCATGTGACAGCCATTATTTATTTTACAATGGTGAAAGCCATTTTTCAAAAGTTTGATTAAGTTTCGTTTTGAAGTTCGACATACCCGCTATTTCCATCTCTCTCGTTCATCGCTAAATTTTATGACTTTTTTATGAGTCTATAATATAGGTACGTGTATCTTTGGAGACTTTAATGCTCGCCTAGACTGGAAACTTTAATGTTTTCTTTTATTTCTTACTTTTTTGAAAAAATGTGTGAAATGGGGAAAATGTTTGTTTTTAATAGTTCTATACGCTGTTAAAAATATAACTCATTTTAGGAATCACCCTATATCTAATAGAGAAAATACCGGTACCCAACCTAACCTATTCCTATATCTATTATTAGGTAAAGCTTGATAACTAAGTTAAATAATAATTTAATACAATTCCGTAACTGAACTACATTAAACAATATACAAAATTAACAAGCAAAAAAGTAAATAAAAAAATACTTACTGAAACTGCCACTGAATGAGCCACCTTTAACTCCACTGAGATCGTGTGCAGTTGCTGCAAACAACGAAAATAAACTTAATTTTAAGAAACCTCAAAAATGCTTCATTTTAAAATTTTACGATTATACATGACTATTAATAGAAGCACAACTCGATGGCAAATTCAATCATTGAAATTAAATCATCACAAGCCACTTACACAGATTCACTGTAACCACTAGCAACAGAAGTATGCTTGTTTTATGTTTCATGGTCGAATAACGCGTCTCCTTACCCTACCTGTTCTTCACTAATCTGAGATGTGGAAACCAAACTATTTATATGCATTCTGCATAACGAGTTTAGCGGCAAAATAAAAACTGAATTCCCGGCCGATGATAGTCCTCGGACTTTTTCCAGGTATCCCAAAGTTTTTAAGAGAAATATGTGATAATGCAAGATAATATTTATAGAATACGGAGGTCTAATTCGTCTAATTAACTCAAGATTAAAGTCGCTAATGAGTAGATCCTGATTCGTTTTTTTTTCAGGTTGTTACTGATAGGTAGGTAAAAACAAAAATAAACAATTATTGTCACAAACTATAACATAAAATAAAATGTCATGAAATGTCGAAGTTTCAGTTGAATCGAATAAAAAACGCCTAACGCTGTCTGTTTGGCCCATCAGCCCGTCAATCTGTTACAATACTCGTAACTCCTGAATGCGCTAAGTAACAAAATGAGCTTTTTGGTAGTTACACTTTTTCCCTTTAGTACATTTTAAATATTTTTTTAACATACAGGGAAATTTGTGCATTATATAATCTGAAAAACTGAAGATTCTTCCTTTTTTGATTGAAGAATGGCTTTGTTTTTGAGATTTAGTTTTTTTTTCGAAAATCTCTCGACAAGAATAAAATGTTCTTTTTTATTGCTATCACATACAAACTGTGATAGAAGACTTGTTTTATGTGTTCATTTTTTCATCACTATCAGCTGACCTTAGAAATATGAAAAATGTTCTGAATGGTTAAAGTAACAACTTGCAATTTTTGGTAAATATTTTTTTTTATTTTGGTGCATTTTAAATATTTTTTATACATACGAGGTGTGTAAATTAAGTAATGAGACTGGCAACGTAGCGCCTGTCGCCTGATCTAGCAACACTGCGGAGACGGGACTTGGAAGGGCGGTGGGTTAACTTCTAGTACAAGTTTGAACTTGTTAGAGTCATCTGTTTGTTCTTTGTGACCATTTTCGTAAACCGGTTTTTTTTCTAGTGCGTTTTAAAAATGTGACATTCATTTTGAGCAACGGTGTGCTATCAGGTTTTGCTTCAAACTTGGAAACAACTCAGTGGATACTGTTGCAAAACTTCAACACGCCTACAGGTATTTCCGAGGTTTAAGGCATTCTCAGAAAGAAGAGGGTCGAATGAAGATGAAGCACGTAGTGGAAGACCTTCATCTTCAAGAACCGATGAAAATGTCGATAGAATACGGGATCATGTGAGTTCAGATCCTCGGTTGACGACAATTTGAATCACACATCACACCACTGTTCAGTGTCATGTGTGTGAAACCATACATCAAGAACGACTGGATGTTGCATCACGACAATGCACATTGTCACACAGCCATTTCATTAACCCTTTAACGTCAGAATGGACATTTTTATGACCCCTAATTTCGGCTTATTGTATCTCTTATTTTCGAAATTTAAAAAAAATCATTAACATTAAAAAATTGCATTTTTATGCAAAAAAAACATGATTTTTTTAGAGTTAATTTTTTTAAAACTCAAATTTATCCAACTTTTCACTGTGCATTCAACATTAAATGGTTACAGATCGCCTCCTCGATGTCTGATCTTAATAAATCACTGGTTTCAATATTAATATGGAACCATCAAATCCAAAATGGCGGCCGAAACAAAATTTTTTTTCTGAAATATTCAGGAATTTTTTCCTCGCAAACCGTTAACTTCACAGAAAAAATGATAAGAATAAAAAATGTTTAGAAGTGATCAAAAAATACGTTAAAATTTTCAGAATTTTTAGTGACATTTTTTTATTTTTTTGAAAATCGGAAAATCGAGATTTTTGAAATGTCAAAAAAAATCTGAGAAAATCTGGCGTATTCTTTGATCGATTTTAAGGACTTTTCATTCTTATCATTTTCCCCGTAAGGTCGATGGTTTGTGAAATAAAAATTTTTATTTTCGAAAAAATAAAAAAATGTCACAAAAATTGAATATGAATATTTCAGAAAAAAAATGTTTGTTTCGGCCGCCATTTTGGATTTCATGGGTACATAAATAATATCGCAACCAGTGATATTTTTAACATCAGACATCGAGGACGTGATCTGTAATGATTTAAAGTTGATTGCACAGTGAAAAGTCGGATAAAATTTTAATTTGAGTGAAAAAATTCACTCTAAAAAATCATGTTTTTTGCATAAAAATGCAATTTTTTAATGTCAAATTTTTTTTTTTTATGAGCGTCCTTCAAACTATAAAATTCATTGTATCACGATTTTTTTCCATTTCGAAAATAAGAGATACAATAAGCCGAAAGTAGGGGTCATAAAAATGTCTATTGTGATGTTAAAAGAGTTAAACGAGTTTTTAGCCAGTAAAAATATTCCAGTGGGTCTGCAGCCTCCTTCAGCTTCCGCAGCTTCCCAAGGAAATTATTTTGAAGGAGACAATACTGAATTGTAATCTATTCGATTAAAAAATTTTTAAGATATCACTCTCATTACTTAATGGACACGCCTCGTATATAAATTTTTTATTAACTTTTAATAGACTAATTTGTTTATTTTATTAATATGTATTATACAAATACACCATTCCTAAGATTCGTATTTCCTAATGACTATTTTCTTAAATAAGAATAAATAATTAATAAACAGATATTAAACCACACAAGTTAAATTATTTGTACTATTCTAATCTCCTTTTTTCCAGTCTCCGTTTCTTCCAATATGACCTTATTATTTGCTTACAAAATTCTAAATTCCTATGCTAGATCTGCTGCAATCAAAACTTGAAGCAGGAACAACCGAGATCCTGGATAACAAGCAAAACAGGTATCTGTGTAAAAATGACACAGAAATCTGTGTATTTAGATGCGGAGACAATTTTTTGCCCCCAGAAAAGTTGTATTAGCAGATATTCAAGTTCAAGGTACACATATACATAAATTTGTAGAAACAGGATACACCCTGTCCATTAACTTGAAGGATTCTCTATTATTCAATCGTCTTATGAAACATAATATATTATATTAGGACTTTCTTTTTAATGGAAATAATATGTTAAGCTTTGAAAAACATCATTACTTTGTAGAATTAGTAAGAATAATTATGGGTATAGTGTAAGTAAAAAGTATGTTAATTTAATCTCAGAAGATTTTGACTCTAACCCATTTCTAACTAAAATGGTATTGCTTCTAAATAAATATTTGAATTATCTAAAAAATCTCATCTTTGACAGGTCTTTCATGTATTGTTATTATGTAGATTAATGTCAATAATTTAAATATTTCCTTTTAAAATTTATACGATGAACGATATTAATATGTTTGACCTTCTTATGTAAAATGGTGTGTCAATAAAGACATGTTTTTGCCTAGAAATTTAATAATCGTTATATATGTTTGTATAGTTCAATCAACAAATAATGAAGTCGGTCATCATGAATCACATCCGGAATTGGTCCACATTAGTACTGATAGTCTGTATAGGATCTAAAAGTATTTACTTTAATACCGTATCAAAATCCATTTTGAATCATTAGAGAATATTTTGCCACCTCTGACAAGTCGAGCGCTGAATCTAACAAATCCGACAAGCTTATATATACCTACATATAACGTGGCAAAAGTCGTGGCAGTTTATTTGCCATGTTTTTGGCAACATAAAATAATTTTGTCTTAGAAAACCTGTAAGTTTTCTCTCAATATCTGAAAGATCCACCTTTCCTCTTTACTGTTACTAAAAATTTGATATGGTTACATATCAAATTTTCGCACAAAAACACATTTAAAGTTAACTCTGTGAAATTAATAAAAAAAAGGGATAATCAAAGTACATGTGAAGTTAAGATGTTATCATTAAGAAGTTATAACGGACGTCATTTTTTATTTTCTGTATCGCAAAGTTACGTATAGATAGCAGTTTTGAATAGAGAATGAAAAGAGCTTTCAAATGAAGTATCACAAGCCCCTACTTCCAATTTGAAAAGTTAGGGGTTGTAGCTGTCACCTGAAGGGGGTTGAATTTAGGGATGACATTTTTACGTCGCAAGATGTCATTTTAGAATTAGAAATTGACGTGTCTCAGAATTTTCTAAAAAAATGCATAATAATGGAGCTACTGAATTTATTCCATTTGGCTGTTCCACACTGTATATATGTTTTTAGTGAAGCTTAATTGAAACTATTCCATCCTGTATTGATTTTCTCTATCCTAACAGCAAGTGTTATTCACCATGCAGGTCCCAGATCCGCTTAACAGGACCTACGTGATTGTATGCGACGATGGGGACAAATATTAAAAAAAAATAACACCATTTCCTAGAAGCAATGATTCATTTAGATACAAATATCGATTTTATACACATAATGCAAGGTGGGGCAGCAGAACACGAGGACACAGTTTTTACCTTCTACGAACATCCACGCCATTGCCAACACGGGATCTGATATTTATAACATCAGTGGATACAATTAATGGCACACATTGGCGCCGGGTGAAGGGGGGAGAAAGGGGTTGAAGTTCACGGACCTCTCTTGGAAACAGGTACCCGGACTCACTAAGTAGTTGTTTAGTTAATGTGTTTAATTATCTAATTAAAGATTTCTGAGGGAACTGACATTTCAAAAAATCTACAATTTCGTCAAAAGAGAAAAACGTTTGCCAGTCGAGGAGCAAGTAAATTGTCACAAAGGTAAAGCTCTTCTCGATTCAATATTCCCTAAATAAAATCTGTGTTCGATTGCGATGAAAACCAGCTCATTATTTATGAACTAGGAAAGAAATATATTCCCAGAAGGTATGTCATAAACTTAACAGCGTGTTCCTGGATCAAAATCATGTCGATTTAACACAATATACCAATGTACGAATAATATGTACCTGCGGAGCTAGAGCCCTTCAAAGTTTCCATTTTTAATTTATTTTTTTAAATATTTGCCTCATGTGTAGCGATAAACGTTTCAAATTTGCCATGAATGTTCAGTTCATTCTTAGGATTCAAATAATAATCTAGATTCTTATCTAACTCGCTAAGTGAAGGGTAGTTCACCTGAAACTTGATTCGTTTTTGGGCCATAATTCTTAGACCACACAAAATATCTTGCATAAACAACATATGAGCCCGAGTTTCGAGATTAACCCCTTCTAAAAGTTCCGGAAGCTACTGTTGAAGAAAATTTAAATAATTTCTGTCGTTTAATCGATTAGGTAGAAAAAATGGTCCAATTAAACTTTCGCCCAATACATCTGCCCATAATTTATTAAAAACTTACTGAAAAACTGATGTCTTACTTCTTTTATTATATTAGGATTTTCTTCTGCCCAAAAATATTCACTTGTGGTAATTTGTGACACTATCGCAGGTAAAAATTGCTTCATACTTTAAGTATGAAGTTAATGATGAGTATTTTTTGTTAAATTTCATTATCTCTTCGATTTTGCCGCAACAACCATTCGTTGCTCCCAAATTCAAATCAGCTGGATGCAAAGCTTAACATTTTGTATAGTATATCGTAAAACAAATACAGGGTTGGAAAGCCCAAGATTTTAAAGCCGAGCATTAAAAGATAGAAAAGACTAAACTCTTCGAGTAAAGGGAACTGGCAGAGAAATATTATATCCATAGTTGCCACACTGATATGTCATTTTAAAACTTTTATGAGCGTTATTCTCTGTCTATCGTAATAGGGTAGCAATAAAATATGTAGGCGGGACGCCCCGCCCATAAATTATAATGCGCACGTGTGAATTGAATTATTATATCGTTATTGGTCTACGGAAAATAAGCACTTAAGTATTCCTGTGCGTACGCACTACGCAGTATCCCGAGAAGTTAAATGTTTGGGTTGGTATTTTATGCGATTCCATCGTTGGGCCATTTTTTATAAACGGTTCCTTAAATGCCGACAAATATTTAACAAATAAAACAAACTGTTTACGGACATGAACATGAAAGACCACGAAATTTAAATGATTTATGGGCCAGAATTGTACAAGTCCTAAATAATATTTCCCCTGAAGTGTTAGAAGTTATAACGGGTAAGAACTGAGTTTTGCGATAGACTAGGTTTTTGCGAAGCACAAAGGGGCGACATTTTTGGACCACTTATTCAATGGGCATTTTTTTCTTTCTTTCGTCTTTTCGAAAATTTGAAAATAAATACAATTATGTTCGTACACTTCTTTTAAGTGTATGGGATAATTGTAAAATTCAGAATTACGTAAGAATTTCGTTTCATACAGCTAAGTCGATGTACACATCCATAGCTGCGAAAAAAGTACTGAGTTGCATTCAAATTCGGCGATAGGCGTGTAGGTAATACCCCACTCCAAATTTATATCACGCGCAGGACTCATACGTTTCTAATACATGCACAAGCGTGAAACAATGTGGCATCTAACTGTCTTTGTCTGTCCTTACTGGTGTCTTTTAACTTATTCTCTTCTACACATGTATCGCCAATATGTAAAGGTGCAATTTCCTAGGGTGTATTTGTAAAATAAAAATTCGAAAATGGCTAGATCACCAAAAAAATCTTCGTAACGGTTTATAAAATATTTGTGTTACACTTTGTGTTAATTTGTACACAATTATCAAATGTAGTATAAAAGCTGGTATGAAGTAAAAATTAAAATTCCCTTAACTGTAACAGATCTCGAGATTTAAAAAAAAGTAACCTTGGAATAAAAAACCTTGTATTTACTTGGTGATTAGGAAAAAATATTTTGCAAGCCATTTCCATGATTTTTTGGTGAGAAAGACATTTTTTTGAAAATTCCATTTTAAGTTTTTTTTATTACAGGTTTCATAATCACTTCCTAAAATATGATGTGGGTACCATGTCACCTTACAAAAATACGAGAAATTTTAGGTCCACCAATCGTCACAGTTTCCGACTTCCCCCTAATACGGTTCTGTTATGGTCCGCGAATTTCTTGACTCATATCATTACGACAATAATACTCATCAGTATTAACATAATATGGTTTGTCATAATCCTGTTGTAATTTAATACATATATGAACGATCAGCTAACAAATTCAAAATAAACCCCCCTTGATACTTTGAAAACACGACGCCTATGTTCTTAACGATGCATTTAATAGGTGATGAATGCACTCTAGGTGCGATTCAAAAGTGAAAGGTGAAAATTGTTTGTTATAACAAGGTTTACAACAATAAAAGCTTTTATAAAAATATAATGGGTCATTACCTAATTGATACTACTTATTTTAACATGTTATTTAATTGTAAGTATAACAAATTTACTGATAAGATGCAAAATATAGGGTATCATTTTATATCATATGAGTAGCACCTAAAAATATTCTGAAAAATATATGCTAGAACTGAAATATAAATTATAACAAAAAAGAATTTGTTTTATTGATATTTGATATGCACTTTCAACTTTTACATCATATTTTTATATGCAGTGGTCCGTGGTTCTAAGGTAATGTTGACAATCAGTCGAAAACAAAAAACCCCAAATCTTTAAACCAGAATTTGAAAAAAAGGACATCTCTTCGAGGAAGAAAACGAACTTAATGTTTAAATAATATCCAAAAACAAATTAACTAATCAAAAACACACTAATATTAAACATAATTATTAATACAATGTTGGGTTAGGTTACGTTATTGTTATTTATTTGTTTAGATAAACGAATTATTTTGTACAATCAAGGTTGATAAAAACCCACGCAGAAGGAGCCTATCTCAAACTATCTGACTTGACCAGGAATTCTAATGCTAAAGATTAATTTGCTACCTTTTAGGTAAAAAAAGTCGTTGATATCCGGGTTGTGTCTAACCTATTTGACGCAAATCCTATCGGAACTGAGTCATCTAAACCTGAGGGAGAACTATCTCCAATATGATAATGAATATATGTTAGCATTTTAGCATTATCAATATGTATGAGGCAGGTTGAGTGTAAAACTGGTTTAACCGATTAGTATCTATTGTATCGATTTGGCAAGATTTTACATCACTTTGCAGTGTTCTAAGACGACACTAATGTGACACGTGATGGCATTAGAGAAATCATATGATAATGCATGGAAATTTGTCTTTATTTTTAGAAAACTCTGAAGTATGCGAGTTGAAGTGGAAAAAAGCAAAACTGATTGTAATTGTCAACAAATTCTCTAATATATTTAAGTCTTTAGTATAATTACTCAAATACTAGTATGTATAAAAAAGAGATCTGTTTAGTTTTGTAATCAATATCCTGCTGCTTTTTCCCTAAATTATTTCTCATTGTTTACATAATATTTACTTACACAGGCAGGTATTGTAGAAATATAAGAAACTATCTTTATTTACTATGAATCTGATGAGTGTTAAGTTCTATCTAATCAGCTCTTACAGTATATTAATCATCTTCATGCCCTCGGTTTTCCAACAGCATTCTGTATTATTGTATATCTTAGAGATTTGTAAAACATTTCTTTAGGATGTTCCGAAATTATTATGTTCATATTTCTAGACTTAATTATAAGACTTAAAAACACAAAAGTGGTAGGCCGATTTCTATTTATGTCAATGTTACAGGCCTATGGAATTATGAACAATAACAGATTTAACTCCACTATATTTAATTTTAAATTATCCACAATGGATTGGCCCAGGATTTCCGTTACACGGTCACCTCGATATCCTGACCTTAATCCTCTAGAATTTTAGTTCTGGAGGTACATAAAAGATTTAGTAGGTATACGCAAAAGTTTCAAATACTAGAGAGGCGAACTATCACTTTTGTGTTTTTTAGTCTTAGAATTCTAATTTATGCTCCAAAAATTTGAACATAACGATACGGACCACCCTTTATGCGAGTAAATTATACTACTCTTAGATATTTTTTATTTTGTGTATTAAATCTTTCTGCTGTTGACTTGTATCTATTTCCCAATTGAAAACACTTATAATATCATGTAATTTTTTGATCCGTATATTGTATTTCAAGGCGAATTACAGTTTATTTTTTTATTATGCAAACAATTTAACGCCCATTGTGTCCCATTAAGGGTATTGGCACGTTTGAATCGTATCGAAACTGGTCATACCTGCAGCAACACCCACACTTGCTACACCGCTTTTATGTCCAGCAAAATGTCACAAGAAGTTACATGAAAAACTAATAAACGATAATGTTAAGTAATTTTTTGTGGAGTTATATATACTGGAACTCAAAAGTAATGTAGCACCCAAGTTAGCTCCTTTAGTATTGTTCAAAACCCACACTTTCTATTAGCCTTTGTCAAACAGATACACTGGCGGATCCAGGGGGGGGGGACATGGGGGCCATGATATTTGACAATAGAGTAGGCGATATATTGTTTCAGTTTTAGCATTCGTTTGTCGATAAAATTAGGTCTTAAAGTAAAATACAGAACGTACATTTCCAGTTTTATTTTTTTTTATACCGAAAGGGTTGGGCTTTGCTTTTTTTTAATTGCAGGATATAAACAATTTCTCTAAAAATTTTTTTAAATTCTTGTTACATTTTTGCCGAAGTTGACAGACAAACTACGTAATCTTCTTCTAATATATAAAAATCTCGTGTCACGGTGTTTGTGGTCGCACTCCTCGGAAACGGCTCGATCGATTTTTATGATTTTTTTTGTATATTTGGTAGGTATGAGAATAGGTCGTAAAGTATATTTCATACTGCTAGGTGATTAGGGTGTCCCTATCCAGAAATTTTTTTTCTATTTTTTTAACAATTTTTTTATTTTAATTTTTTTTTATTCGGCATAAAAAAATACCTATAACCCCAAATTTTCACACTCCTACCTTCACCCTCCCATTTTTTAATCGCGATTTTAGAGAAATAATTTATATGGCAGAACAACGTTTGCCGAGTCAGCTAGTATTTAAAATATAATTTATTAATAAACAGTATTGTTTACAGTAATCGTTGTCATTGTCTTTATTTTTATCTTTATTATTCGTATTTTTATACACTTAATTTATGATATACCACAATCAGTTTTGCAAACAATTACTCTCTAGCAAGAACAAACTGAGAGTACCGTGACTTGATTAGAACGGCTAATTATTCAATTACCTGGGATATCCCCGTTGTACATCTTCTTTCCTGTTTTGGTTTTGGCATAGATCATGATCAATTATGTAAAATCATATGTAACCACATACAAATTTTTGCGTTCCCATTTAACGTATCCATTTTAAAAATAGTTTGTGTAGGTACAGGATGACCGATTTATCATAGGAAGTGAGTTTTTCTCTAAATGTAAAGTACTTTTACTCACCTTCACTCAAAATTAAGGCAATAATAAAAAATATGTCTTAAGGACGCTAAGCGTCGCGACGCCTCAAAAAATTATCTATACATATTAATTAACTATAAAACTATTAATTTCAGCAACATATCTTTTTTACTTTACCATTACAAAGGTATATTATGTATGTAGGGTCTACTGTTGATTTGTTCCTGTGACAATTATGTATGTTTGTAGGTACCTACCTATTTGTGTATATTTCTGTACACACCTAGTTCCCACGTTTCGGCGTGTACCATTTGTAAATTTGTGTAAATACGTGCCAAACCTCTTGTGCAGACTCTTTCTTCCTGCTAATAACACCCGCATTGCCCTTTGGTGGCGAGTCATAAGTGACTCGCTAGCCTGCAGTTCGGTTTTCACCCTAATTCAGTTTACAACTGTTTACTTGAGCTTTTCGCTTTTCGGGGAATCTACCCAAACTAACAGCACATGTACCTACCTATGCCGTTGTCATAATGATCTCTCTTGGAACTTACTTTCCGTTTTGGATAGTTAGACGTTACGAGTTGTGCTTAAATAACAGTGGTGAAGAGGCGGCAACGGCGGCTGGCGGCACAGAGTAAACCACTGGCGGTACACCGATCAACGAGACTATTAGACTACTTTGCATTTAATACATTGCTAATACTTCTTAGATCCACTGTGCCATAAAAATTTTACGACGTCGTTAAAATTATTTACGACATTTGGAATTCTGACTTGTTTAAGACGCCAGTGACGTGTATTTCAGCTAGGTTTATTAAAACAGACAATTTTTTGAGATTGTCTGGCTAAATGAGCATTATTGACAGCAAATTATATTACAAAATATTAAGTTTTGTATGCAGGCTAATTTTAATCTCCTATATTGATTTGAATGAAAAAAATTATTTCACAGTTTTCTAATTTATAAAAGATATATGCACGCCCATGGAATCATAGAGTTGCACCGCTTTTTTTGTTCCCCAGGCGTATTTATCATTTTCAATTAAAATTAGAAGGACTATACTTTATTTATTTATTTGTAAAGATATTCCCAAGTAAATCACTAGGTTTTACCGATCGTTTTAAATATTATTTTTAGCATGTGTTAATTTTTAAATTAATTCCATACATGCGTTATAATACCTTCTTTTATTAACGAAACCGCAAAATATCCTAAGCACATTCGGAAAACCCTTCTAAAACAAAAAAAAAACGGAAACCGATTTACCATATAGGATAGAACCGTTAATAAATTTTTTTATATTAGTTTCAAATGGTAGGTAATTCCTTTTCGTTTTTTTTTCTCTTAGGAGAGTAAGAGGATCTAATACGCCTAAACTAAACAATAGAACACGATAAGTGCAACTCACGAATAAACTAGTATAACCTTCGTCAAAATGATCAGCAATACTTTACCATCGGCATTTTTAATGCTAAAATGAGTGCGTATATCTTGGAATTTCCTAGAAGATTTGGGTCACACATTCTACCTTTTACCTTTTACATATTGAAAAAATAAACACTGACCTTTAATGCTCTATTTTCATTAATGGCCGCTTGAAGTTAATAGATATCTACATATTATAAATACATTTTATTTTAAAGTAAATCTAGATCCGCAACTCTAGAATATTGCAACTGCACTGACTCATTTGTCACACAGCTATCTTGTACCACATTCAGTATAGAAGTATGTCACAAACTATAAATGTTTAACATATTCATCAATTACTCACGTTTTTGCTCCTGTTGTCTTTCAACCTATTCTTAGAGAGAATGCATAATTGGGTGGACCAATTAACGAAATTTTATGTCTCTCATTAAAGAATATAACATACAGGGTGTCTTTAGAAAATATACGTTTTATTATTGCCTGCACAAATTTTTCCTCTGGCCATAAAAAAATTCTTAGAAATAAAGAAACATATTTATTAGTGATTTGTACAATTTATGTCACAAATTATTCTACACCAGAAAATTGGATGCAGAACAAAATTCTATACATCTTTAATTGTGACAATCAGCTAAAGAAAGATTAAACTCGTCCTGACCTAATGATGTTCTTACCTTGTACGAGGTGTTAAGTAATGTGTTGTAATGAGACTGGCAACGTAGCGCCCGATCTAGCAACACTGCGGAGACGGGACTTGGAAAGGCGGTAGGTAGCCATTTCAGTAAACGAGTCTTTAGCCGGTAAAAATATTCCTGTGGCTCCTCAGCCTCCTTATTCGCCTGACTTGAGTCCTTGTGACTTTTTTTCTCCTCCCGAGATTGAAAAATCACCTCAAGGAACGTCATTTTTGAACCATAGAAAACATTCAAACGGCTGTAACCGACCAGCTAAAGGCTATTCCAGTATATGGGTTCCAGCACTGCTATGATAAATGAAAGAACCGTCTCCAGCGCTGTATGACTTCCCCAAGGAAATTATTTTGAAGGGGACAATACTGAATTGTAATTGGAATTGAAATTTTTTTATTGGAATGTCGATTCCAATAAAAAAATTGGAAAACAAATCAGTCTCATTACTTAATTTACACACTTCGTATGTTGTTTTAGTGTCATAAAATGTTTCCCAAATTTTTATTTTTGAGCCACTCTTACAGTGATATGATATCAAATTATCCGTAGTAATGGTATCGACCTTTATATCGATAAAAGTTTATTTATTAATCATTCAAGCTGAGGAATATCCCGACATATTTAGCTGTAATTCCATATTGCCTCAAGGACCCTAACAGGATACTTTCTTTTAATCTTCATAGACAACTGTATGATGTCATTCAAGGAAATCTCATACACAAGTAGGCGACCAAACCTATAGTCTAAAAATCATTTGGTATCAGCTCTTGGAAAATAGTAATTAGGATTTTTTGCTGAAGTCACTCTGTATCTTCATGCCTACGCGGATGAACAAAAAAAGAGCGTATATCATTGGAACTAACAAGCAAAAAAAGCAAGAGCTAATCATCAAGCCCATGCTCATTGGATGTGGCATTTCAGATAACATCTCACCTAGGCAATTGGTTTTTTACGCTACTCTTAACAAATTTGCATTTCTGCTCTTGGAAAGAATGTGCATGGGCAAACGTGAAAAATAATCCAAGGTTCTTGTCTCACATGAGTGAATGAAGATTGAATGCGACGTTAAATATACCTACACCTAAATTTAGAATGAAGAGTGGTGTGAAGAGTTCAAGGAGAGTTCAAGAGTTCAATTTTATTTATCAAAAAATAAAATTGTTGGTGTGAATTGTTTGGACAATGTTTTGTTAGTGTTGCCTTTCATGGGAAAATAATTGACAGACATAATTATCACTCAGTTCTAATATTACATAATAGGAAAAAATTGGAATTAATTTCCACAAAGCAAAGAAAAAAAGTCATCAAATCTGGCTATAAACGAGAGAGATAGAAATAATGGTTATGTCGAAGCTCAAAGTGAAACTTTGTTGTTGTCAAATTTCTGACAAGTGATTGTCACAACTGTAAAACAAATAATGACTGTCACATAATGTAACAGCCTTGACAATTAAAGAAGGTTATAAATTTAAGATTAATGTTAGAAATATTTTTTTCACTGGGTCACCAAATTTGTTGATGTTTTTTTTTGGATGGCTCATTATTAATATTTCTTTAATGAAGGATAATGGTTAAAAAAATGTGAAAGTATGTAATCAAATTACCAACTAGAGAATATGTATATGCAATATGTGTTACGCAATTAGTAGCTAGCCAAGAAAACGGGAAGGAAGTAAACCCAATTGAAGGATAGAACAAGATGGATATAAGTGCCACACCTATAAAGCATGTCCCATTTAATTAATGCATCTCTTCATATCTCGGGAAGAAAATTCATTTCAGATGTTGTATACTGAAAGTATATGTTGCTTACCAACGTTACCAGCTAAGATAAAACAAGTTTTACTTACCTGAAGCTGTATCTCGTATGGTAGCTGCAGCAAATTAAAATTTTAAGCTTTTATTAAAGGTTATAGTAAAATATAAATTGTCACAAACATTTTACATACTCCTAACGAAAAAATCGTCATTCAAGATACAATTTGAAAAGCAAATTACAAAAATAGATATTTATTTAAAATCATAAGACGAAAATATCATCTTTCTGTCTAGAATAAGATGTACAGAAATTAGACTTTATATTACGTCTGACAACAAAACTTTTAAACGATGTGCTCACTTTTATCATTGTGGTTATTCCTCTAAACATAAAAATAAACACGATAGTTGCGTCATTTCGTCCATTCATACAAGATGTTAATATAATTTCGATTCATGTAGACAACAAGTACTGTATCCGTATGAGAAGAGGAGGTGTGTTTACACCTACTTAAATGAATAAGAACAATGTGTTAAGTACATTTTATGGAGTCAACCCGAAACTGTAATTATGCCTAGGCATTGTTGTTGACATAGGTGTTTTCATTTGCCTTAAACGGTCTACACAAAAAACGTATTAAAGCAAGAGGAACTAAAATTGTGTGGGATGGATAGGTCATTTTTTATCCAGAAGTCAATTTTGTACGGATATAATATAAAATTAGACGTTGTGAAATATGGAGAATTTTTGTCAAGTTCAATTATTGTATGTTATTAACAATTACAGAGGTTCACAAAAAAAGTTGTCTGAATCTGGGGTCAGGCCATACGTTTCTTATATATTTTTCGATGCTGAATGCGAATCTATTTTTAGTTTTGCTCTATCGCGTCAGGATTTTGATATATCCTAACCTAAAAGTGCAAAACACATTTTTTTGACATATTTGAGGTTATGTAGCTTTGCGAATTTTTTTGTCGAAAAACCATGTGTGGGATCTTAGTCATTTTGCACAATTGAGCTAACCACAACCATAACCATAAGCTTAACTGTAATTTTTATGTTTTGTCCACAACAAATCTGCGTAAAATCGTGTGTATTTTAAAACTCCCGCAAAGCGTATTCAGTTTAGCCAATTTCACTAAATTAAACATTTTGTATGAAAAATCAGAAACGACATTGGAATTAGAAGAAATGATGGACATCTAATTGTTAACTAATATTGTAGTAATTTAGTATTAATTAGTGTTCGTTACTATTGTATTTAGGTAACCTTTAACCCACATTTCGCGAGAGTGCAGACACAAGGTTGGTATAACTGGCAAAACGTAATTTTAAACGTAAAGATAAAATAATTTCATCTTTATGTTGACGGTTATTGATGATTGAACGTCATTCTTAATGCTAATGTTAATTGAGTTAGTTGTAGACAAGAACATTATGTTCATATACGCCATCTTTGTGGTTATGGTTAATTTTACGTTTATGTTAATTGTCCAACGGGCCTTAAAGTACAAATCTTCTTCTTCTTTGAAATGCCGTTGAGTTTGCTCAAATATCTTTTTTTTTTCGCGAGATATCGAATTTTGAAAATCGTCTGTACATGTCATTATCCTTCCTAATAAATTTAATTAGTACGGAAACCTTATAGTCATTATTTAAATAGCAATATATCGGCGAAAAAAAAAGATATTTGAGCAAACTCAACGGCATTTTAAAGAGGAAGGTTTGTACCTTTAAGATTCCACACAAGGTTTTTTCCAGAAAAAAAAATCGCAAAGCTTCAAATATGTCAAAAAACCATGTCAAAAAACCATGTTTTTGCACTTTTAGGTTAGGATATCTCAAAATCCTGACTTGATAGAGCAAAACTAAATTTATAATAGATTCGAATTCAGCGTCGAAAAATACATGAGAAATTTATGGTCTGACCCCAGATCCAGACAACTTTTTTTGTAAATCTGTGTTTTTAATCTGCAAACAGATCACCACGTGGCTGTGGCAATTATATATGTCTTATTCTATCCTTCACTTACATAGGTCCTACTTTCATTCTTCTTTATTGGCTGGCTACTATTGTAAAAATACATATGTACGTCTATGGTTTACAATCATAGGTATGTGCTAACCCAAAGTCAAAATATATATCCCAAAGTACCTAACTTAGTCGAAAAATTGATTTTAGGTAATCAAATAAGAATGTCCATCATCAATAAATATAGCTGAGAATAGTATGGTATGGATGCAGATTTATCAAACATCTTGTATCTATGTATCTTGTCTTTTGAAAAATTGTTTTTGGGCCATCAAAATACATGTTCAACCTATCATTTTTTTAGTACAGATACGTTTATCCTTATGATCAGTGGCGGGTGCGTGATATTTCAGTTAGCCATATCCTAGAAAACGACGCATGGGACCCACTTAATTTTTAGGTGATGACTATACACCTCTTACAGAAAGGATTTATAGTGAAAAAATCGTCAGCAAAGGTTGCGAAAAAATTTTCAAAAACACTGGAGCACTCCCTGGGTTCTCAGTAACGCTCTGTGGGATATTTGAAGTATATTTTTTTCATAATCTAGAAACAAATAAGGAGACGTTTTTCGATTTGTTGCAAAATATTTTTTTTCAAAAAGTTATGGCCATTTTAATTTTAATTTTATAGGAACATTTTGTTTCCCAAAATTAAAATGGCCATAACTTTTTGAAACAAAAATATTTTGTAAAAAAAATCGAAAAACGTCTCCTTTCTATTTGTTTCTAGATTATGAAAAATATTCTGCAAATATCCACAGAGCGTTACTGAGAACCCAGGGAGTGCTCCAGTGTTTTTTGAAAATTTTTTCGCAAACTTTGCTGACGGTTTTTTCACTATAAATCCTTTCTGTAAGAGGTGTATAGTCATCACCTAAAAAGTGAAGTGGGTCCCATGCGTCGTTTTCAAGATATGGCTAACTGAAATATCACGCACCGCTACTGCTTATGATAAATGTATTATATTTTCATAGAATGTTAAAAATCTAAAATTCCTTCCGTTTTACTTGAGATGAAACCGAACGGCACTGCTAACCTTCATAACACAGGTACAAAAGTATAATTATTAATTTATTGCAGATATACAAGCTACCAAGAACGTAAATTTGACATATAGTAAAATATTACAATTGTAAACAGGGACAGGTTTAGCGAGATGTCAGGGCGATGCTACGGCGCTAGTCATTTTATTTGATCAATAAAAGCAAATTCCAGTTTTACTTGCTACCTAGCTAATAAAATGAGAATACCAAATAGTATTAATGTAAATACGTTAAAAGCTTATGAAATACATCCTAGGAGTATACCAAAAGAGAGACGACTCTTTGAAAGTTTTAATTTTGGAACGATGGGACGAACAAACTCCCAAAACACTGCAGGAGATATGTGTGGAGGCGATAGCCAAGAATTGGGAAGGTAGGAATTTCAAAATTTTGCATACAATATAAAAATCTTGGCGTCTCTAACTTGCTGTTTTTTTTTATCTTTTAACTTTTGTTTTATCTTCTTTACCAAAAAACATGAAATGTTCATAATAATAGTTCATGAAGTTGATACCTGTTAGCTTGTTCTTTCCTTTTCTATTAAGGTGTCTCATTTCGATTTTATCATCTTATTAAAGCCACCAGTGTTTTCAAAACTTATTACCGCTAATGCAAAAACCTGATAAAGAAAGACTGCTTAATCCTAATTAATTGACCCTTATTTGAAAAAAATACGTCCAGGATATCGAGGACCCAGTAAAACAATGCTGCCGAGTGGAGAGTAAACAATTCTTGGGAAATTTAAACTTAATATCACCTCAACAAGGACCTTGCAAAATGAGATATTTATATTCACATAAATCATCGTTTATATAGAAAAATATTTTATGGTAATAGAGGCGAGTGTACACGGTTTAGTCATTCGCATTAACATTTTCACGAATACAAATGATTTTGTCAACGGCTGAGGTATTTATAATATAGTTACACAATAGCTCTGTCACAGGATTAGGTAACATAATGTATACAATTTATACTAGTCGATTTGGGGGAAAGTGGACGCAAATCCACACTCGTTACATTTATTAATAACTACAATAAGTCAAATTAAAGTTATTACACATTTTTTGCAAGAAAGTAATTTTTGAAATGAAGTAGGTTCCTTCGTCAACAGTTATCCCTACTTCTAAAGGGTTATGTAAAGAGTTCACTACCAAAAAGATCATGATCAATAAGAACAAAACCTTTGATAATTACCATTTAAATAAAATGCCAAGTACAAGATTTTAACACACATTAAAATTCCAAAAAAAAGAAAGATGTGGTGTCAGAGACCAAATCTTAATTTTATTGAGAAATATATCTGTATTGTAAGTGTTGCCCCCGCTTTCCCCCATTAATTTTGACTTACAAACAACATTGTCAGTTTTATATACCTATTACGAATGTAAATACGTTATATTTGTTTCTAATGACACAACTAACCATTCATTACGAGCATCCATGGAATATTTTTAACGATTAAAAATCACACTTTCAGGATCAAAAAACCAGTTTTACGGAAAGCAAAAGTCCATGATAAAAAATGCTATATACCCAGCTGCTATCCGAATATAATAATAACCTTAATATCCATCATTAAGGTTATTAAAATTTGGTATGTAAACTGCTCAATCCGTTTGACTCGGTCCATTTTTGGGTCTAATTTTGAATTTTTTAATTGGTCGATTTTAATGTGTTTGACAATAAAATAAAGTTCATTTCCATCTTACCGTTTGTACCGCTAAAAAGAATTTTGAGAATGTCAAAAAGTACACGATATACGGGGCGAACAAGCAAACGATACAAAACATCGAATAAATGGCAATCTTGATATCTGAATAAATTCCCAAAATCTGAGCATGGATCATTGGAACTTCCTATCATATCTCCAGCCATTTTTTTAATCAACGTTTTAATACTGTGTTACTGTTACTGCATTACAATTAACCTTTTTTTTTACTCTCGCTATGTTTTCATTCCCCTTATTTGAAACTTGCACTAACATTTTGCCTAACTGGATCATTTTACTGACCAAAACCCAAATGATTAAAGTGAATACCTGGATATATTTCCTGGATAAGCCCTTATGTGCATCCTTTAGTTATCACTGCTGAAACTATATTCTAGAACATCCTATTTTGGACGAAATCGCGATGCCAGTGGACAGATACCTTCTACTGGACCTTCTAGGGACCGATCTTCCCCTTCCTCTAACAATACCCAGGATCAATGACGATGTATACTGGAAGAGATCTTACACGGAGAGGTGGCCCTTGTGCCTACCTCACCACGTGAAACCACTGGAGATTTTCGAAATATTGAGGACCGGTGACCTGAGAAGGTTAAGTGGCGTTTATAGTCCTAGTGGAAGCAATGGAAATAACAGTGTTATAGAGAATTTGAGTGAAAAATGCACCATATCTAACAGGCACGTTTCTAAAAGGAATGTGAGGGCTTGGACAGACTGAAAGAGAAAAGTAAAGGTTCCCACAAACAGAGGACCTGGAAAGAGTATTATATCGAGATGCATATCAAGGAATATTTCGAGGCATTGGAGCCAGAAAACTACGACCCTGAAAAAAGTAAGTATACTGGAACAAAAAGCAAGAAAATAAAAATTTTCATAGACAACAATAAAAGCTGTGTTTTTATTTTAACCCTTTGTCTGCCGAGAACAAAGATCTTGCACTGTTTCAAAGATTGTGCACCCAAAAGCAGACTAGAGTTCTAAGGAAATTACCATTTTTTTTTAATATTTGTCCTTATATACACTAAAGTTATGTGCGTTTTTAAACAGTGTTAGTTTGACAGGATTTCCGACGTATTTTGACCCCCTGAATATTAGGTGTTGTCAAGTTATGTTCGAAATGAAGTAAAAGTAGCAAAATGTCATAAATTGAGACATTTTTGGGCAATTTCCTCCCAAAATTTGCATTTCGGAGGATCTAGGAAAAAATCTGACAACGCCTGATGTCCAGCGGGTCAAAACACGTCGGAAATGATGTGTCTAGTTAAAGTTGTCTGGGTTTCTAAGTTTGGCAGTCAGTGCACAGTTCAAGAAAGAGGTTAAAAACGAAGAAGCATTTATTTTAAAGAACCATTTTCAAACGAAGCATTCAAACAAAACTTTCAATCCCCCGCTTATCTCTGTTATAAAATAGTGTTGTATTTCACCTAACACACTTATACAGGTATGGAAAACGTTCACTTTGCGATAGTAAATTAACAGCTGAAAGGTTCGGTGTGGAAGGGATTAGACCACGCCTCCAGCCTGTGACAGGTGCAGTTAATGTTTCACAGCTTGAATTGGCGAATGAAAAGCATTTAGGGAAGGAGCATATACGCAGAAACGTTTTGTCGTTTAAAGACGTAAAAGTTACAACCCTCCATGTATCTGAAATACTAATTTAAAAAGTGTGGCTTTGAAATATAGAGGAAGTACGTATTAGTATAGAGAAAATATTGTACTGTACAATAAGTAAATTGGGTGGAGCGTATACATTTTCACAGACATTTTTATTCATGTGTAAATTGAGTGTATGGCTACCTTTACAACTGTGTGGCTATTCCATAACAAATCAAGTAATACATTTGTTATTCTCACTCATCCTCTTTTCGTGTTTTTATCAATCAGACCCTAATTAATAAATACCTACAAATACCTCAAGGTTGCCACAAAGTACAAACCGCATATGTATTTTTTTCTCTGGTCTGTGGTAAATACAGGCTATTAACAGATTCTTGCATACTTTTTTAGATAAAGGAACTGTCCGATCTGTGTTCGCCTTACATCAAGTCTCTAAAAATAGAATATATGCAGTGTGCTGAAGACTCAGAGAGCAAAATACCCTTGAACGCTATATTAACGGGTTTTCAAAATTTGGAGGAGCTGTCTCTTTGTTTCAAACAGGTAAATCAAAGCAGAATTTTTTGCCGATAATGTTATTCAGTAGTCATCAAATACAAATTTCATTATGTTTATATTAAGTTTTTAATACGATTAATCGTATAACGTTGTTATTAATTTCTATAACTACATATCTAACATAATTAAATACATTTATAAAAATAGTACACTAAAGTAAAGACTAAACTAACTGGAAGTAGTAAACTAAAGAAAATTTCTGAAAACTTCTAATTATAGTTAGTGAATAAAAGAGAGTATTAGTTGTGTGCAAGGCCCATATACTTATATTTTTTTATAATTACACAGCTAATTACATTTTTTTTGCCATTTATAAAAAATTAAATGTGTGCCTGGTTCTCTTTTGTTGAAAATTTGTCCTGCATTTTCAACATAACCGTTTGTTTTTTCAACATACTTTATTTATTTAATTCATAATTTCAAATTACGACTAGAGGTACACATTAATATAGAACACGTAATTTAAGAATAGTAGTTACGTAAGGCCATTATTAAATCATTATGAAATTGCCGTATTAAAGCATAAAAAAAATAATAATAATCCGATGGCAGTATATCATATCTACTAGAATATCTGCTCATCTAAAAGCTTCTACAGATGTATAATGGATGAAGCAATTCTACATTTTTTTTGTTGATTATTAGGAGAACATTAAATCCCTTGCAGATATGCAGATATGCCTTGAATTTTTATTAATACACGACTATTTCACGTACCTATGAATACATAAAATGAGCTCTACTCTTAGACTTACGTTGGAGAGGAATTTTCGTGGAATGTCCTGAAAACCTCCTATCAAGACATCAGGTTACTGGCAAAAGGTCTAGAAAAACTAAGGCTACAAGTTTTAAGGTGAGTTTTTAATACATTTTTCGTAAAGATGACAATAAGATGACAATATTCCTTTTCATCCTCGTATTTTCATCTAAATCTTTTTCTAGGATTCGAAACTCCGATATAGACTGTGAAAAACTAATGACAATATTGAAATCCCTCTTGAAACACGAGTTAAAAGTATTGGATTTTTTCACATTGTAATGTGGCAGATAGGGGGGCTATAGCCCTTTCAAAATTTTCCTTGTATGTCCCTATCAAGCAGCTAATTTTAACCAACAACAAAATAGGTAAATTTAAAATAAGGTCATAAGATTAAATTAGTTTCGTTTCTTCATTTCATAAACTGACATACGAGGTGTGTAAATGAAGTAATGAAACTGATTTTGTTTTAATTTTTTTATTCGAATATAATTACAATTCAGTATTGTGTCCTTCAAAATAACTTCCTTGGGAAGCCACACAACGCTGGAGACAGTTCTTCCATTCTTCATAGCAGTGCTGGAACTCATATACTGGAATAGCCTTCAGCTGGTCAGTTACAGCCGTTTGAATGTTTTTTATGATCCCAAAATCACGTCTCTTGAGGTGATTTTTTCAATCTCGGGAAGAGAAAAAGTCACAAGGACTCAAGTCAGGCGAATAAGGAGGCTGAGGAGCCACAGGAATGTTTCTACTGGCTAAAAAATTCGTTTACTGAAATGGTCGTGTGACAAGGCGCATTGTTGTGATGCATCATCCAGTTGTTCTTGATGTTTGGTCTCACACGCATGACGCTTTTTCGAAGTTTTTCAAGAACCTCTCTGTAAAAGTGTTGATTTACTGTTTGGCCTTGAAGCACAAACTCCCTGTGGACAATTCTCTGGCTATCCAAAAAGCAAATCAGCATGCATTTGATTTTCAACTTGCTCATTCTTGCTTTTTTTGGGTCTTGGAGAGCTTGTGCCATTCCATGTTTTGGCGCTTGGTTTCCGGGTCGTATTCAAACACCCAAGTCTCATCACCAGTAATGACACGTTCCATAAAAAGTGGATCATTTTCAATCGATTCCAAAAAATTAAGACATCTTTCTCTCCTGATGTCCTTTCGTTCCTGTGAGGTTTTTTGGAACCATTTTTGCGCAGATTTTTCTCATCCCCAATTCGTTAGTCAAAATCCGATGAACAGTGGTGTGATTCAAATTTAACTCTTCCCCGATCATTCTAATCAGTCGATATTGTCGTCAACCGACGATCTGAACGCACAAGATCCCATGTTTTATCGACATTTTCATCGGTTCTTGAAGATGATGGCCTTCCGCTGCGTTGTTCATTTTCAATCGACTCTTTTCCATCTGAGAATGCCTTCAACTACCGAAAAACATAGGCTCTTGAAAAATCACGGTCTCCGTAGACCTGTTGAAGTTTTGCAACAAAAGTATCCGTTGCGCTGTGTCCAAATCTGAAACGAAACAAAACCTGATAGCACACCGTTACTCAAAATTAATGTCACACATTTTTAAAACGCACTAGAAAAAATGGTTTACCAAAACAGTCACAAAGATCAAACAAATGACTCTCACAAGTTCAAACCTGTATTGAAGGTACATTACATGTTAACCTACCGCCCTTTCAAGTCCCGTCTTCGCAGTATTGCTAGATTGGGCGCTACGTTGCCAGTCTCATTACTTAATTTACACACATCGTACTAAGAAGTGTGTTTTGTTTTTTTGAGTGTATTCTGCCTTCACAGAACTGGACAAATAAGCTTCTATAGTAATTAATAATAATAAATAAACTTTGAAACGATGTAATGTGGATTTTAACTGTTATTCTTTAGGTTCAAAGGGCATCAAATGCCTGAGTCACGCTCTCTGCCAAGATGCATGCCAAATTTCCGAATTGGACCTTCATCTTAATCCGATTGGAAACACTGGTGGGAATCTCCTCTTTCAAGCTCTAATCGTCGGAGCCAAAAATCTAAAATCCCTACTTCTAAGCGGATGCGGATTTTCAGAAGACATATCCGTAGGAGAAATGTTGGAAATTAATAATTCACTAGAAGCGATGGACATTTCTTGTAATAACATTCACGAGGTACGGGCTTTCCTCTTGGAAGATGTATTCGACTTAGACGAAGGCAATTAATTGGTGTCATTATAATAATTACTTTTAACCGAGAGAATACCCGCGGATTTGGAATGATAAAATATACCTTTGTAACCACTACAATCGAGTCTCAATAGCTGTGGTCAGTTATTATAAATTGGTTCCGCAATATGCAATTTTAAAAGCTAAAAAAAATTCAACCGGTCCATTTGTTTAGCAGACTTTCCTACAGAGTTTTCGAAGTTGTAGTTGGGTATTTTCTATGTGTTTTTGTACACATGAAATTAATTTCCAATTCCTTCTTTTTTAATCATTCATAACGCAATTATCATTGCTATTTTTCACTTTTACAAACACCGGGCATATTTGAAAAGAATATTATCGTTTATTAGGTTCCACGACTTTTCATAATAACAATAAATTTTATCTTATCTGCTATAACAAATAAATAAACAAAAAAACACGCTATTTAAGGATTAAAAAAATACGCAGAGACGCGGATGTTACAATCCAATTCACATGTTAACAATATATGATTAGCATTTAATTATGTCCAGTGGATGGAAATTCCACGATTAAGGTTGAGATGAGCCTGAGATGAAAAAATGCGGCATCGTCTATTATAAGCCTGGAGAATTCACGTGTTCAGGTAGTAAATGTCACAGTTTGTAATATTAATATTTACATTAATAAATCACGCTTGCGGACTCTCATACATCAACATAATTGCAACAGTGGTAAATGCAATTATTATGCATTGGTAAAATGTTAAACGGTGTTTTCATTACATCAACTTATTCTAAACTATTCTGTAGTTTCTCAGATGAGTTATCTTTGGGTTATTCCTAAACGTGAAAATAATATACAGAGACCTTTTTGGTTAAAGTTAAAAAAAAACATTGTAGACACCTACTCTGGTAATAACTGATTTTATACATTTTTAAATACAAAGTTCTGTAACTTTAAAAAAACTGCCTGAAAGCCTGAAGCATCAATGCTTTCACACAAGATTTCCACATTTTCTTAAACTAAATATCAAAAAACTTTAGTATATATACACATTGGGATAAAAATTGATCATTGAGTTCATCATCCTCAAAAACCTATGAAACTTACCTACCCTCTTCAACTCCCAAAATAGTCCAGTAGGCAGTAAAAGTAGTAGCTAAAATCATCAAAAAGTGTTCTTGAAACATACAGAACTAGTTTAGACGGTTTTCTATGTTTCTATTTTTTTTGCGTAGAACACAATGCTCCGTAGAGGTGAAACCGTCCGCTAATTTTTTAAATTAACAATTTGTGAAAAAAAAGTCTCTTTTTCACATTTTCGCTTATATCTCCGCTCCTTGTCATATTTTATATAGCATATGCATATAAGAAGTTGTAGCCTATTGAATTTCCTAAATTTTAAGCCCAACCTGAAGTCTCCAAGTGCTATTGTTAACTTGCAAATCACTGCTGAATTAGAAAAAAATTACTCGAAAAGTTATTAACGGATCGAATTGAAATTTTTTTTGTAACTTCATACTACAAATAGCAGTCCCTCCAAGTAAAAAAATTGTGAAAAAAAAGCACTTTTTCAACTTCAGCAGTCACTTGCAAGTTAACAATAGCACTTGGAGACTTCGGGTTAGGCTTAAAATTTTGGAAATTCATAGGCTACAACTTCTTAAATGCATATGCTGTATAAAATATGCCAAGGAACGGAGATATAAGCGATAATGTGAAAAAAATACGTTCTTTTTCGGTTTAGAAAGATGTTGATATATATTTTTCGATAGAGGAAGGTCCCTCGAGTATAGTGGCACAATTTTTTTTTTTTTTCAGGAAATGACCCCTAAAAAAGATGAATTTTTTTTATATCCCACGAAGTCTATCGGAACTTTTATTTGGCAATAGTAATCATAGATGGCGATACTAGAAATTCCTGCTCATGCACAGATATGGTAGGAAGGTGAAAGATACCATAGATAGCCCTATATGTTTCAAGAACACTTTTTGATGATTTTCGCTCCCTCCTACTGGACTATGACGTCAAATATCAGGTTAGGACCGCAACTCGCATATCAAGGAACTTAGAAATAATTAACACTATATTTCCTTAGATATCTAACGTCAGTACTTTAAATAATATAGATATCGCGTTATTTTTAAAATATTGATAACAGTTTGTTATCACTTCATAGGAGTTATTTCCTAGTCCGTACCTGGAATGTACAGTAGAGATCCGGGCTCTACCAATTGTTTCAAATTTCAAGACGATAACTTAAAGCGTTGTCTAGTTATCGTATCCACAAAAAAAATTAACAGACAGACAGAGATATGCTATTTTTTTTACTGTATTTATTTTAATGCCACTACAAAAAAAAAACATTTGTATATGTTTATAACGCTTGTTGTGGTTATACATGTTTTTCCCATGTTTTTTTTTAGGAAGGAGGCCAAAAAATACTAGCCGCAATGCAACGCAACTCCAAAATAAAGAAATTAGATTTGAAAATGTGCAAAGTGTCCTCAGAAACGGAATTCGCAATTTACCAGTTGGTCTATAAAAACCGGAAAACTAGAAAACCTACGGTAACAGGAAATTCCGAGATAGATATTGAGAAAATGAAACAAGGACCTGTTTTGTCAGATGAACTCTTGGTGGAATTTGAGAAAATTCTCCAGTAGTGGTAGTTTTGATGTAAACCTGCAGTTTTTTACTACTCAATTGAATCCGATAAATTCTTCTAAATGTTTTTTACTACGGCAGTCCTCGGGACAGAGAATATTAAAAAAAATATTTAAAAAAATATCTGCATCATCAAAAGATCTCGGAGACTGCTGGCATTTTTTTTATAACCATAAATGCGTACTAAAACATTTTGATCTTGAGCTTGACAAATTTTTATTGTTCTTAGGGATATAGCCAATATAAAATATCAAGCCACCGAAATAATGGTATGAAATAAGAGTTCATATATTCATATCAGAAACTTAGAAAAAAATCACAGAATGAAAATATTTGAAAGAATTTTAAAAAATAGGTCTAATACCTACCAAAAGAAATCCAATTTCAGAACCAACTTTACTTCAAAAAATATTGTCAATGAAAATATTTAAACTTTACTTGTATTTCAGTGCCCAATCTTTATCCTTCCGCCATTTCTAAAGTTGCTACATATTTACTCCTCAGTTTGTTGCTAAACACGTAAATTATTAAGAAATTACACCTAATTGTAGTTTTAATTACCTTTTATTTTTTTATTATAAACCAAGTTATCACATTCAATGTATAAGATTTGAATATTGTACAAAAATAAATCGTAGGGACCTCAGCTTTACTTCTAGAGCGGAGCTTTTGAAGGCCAAGCCTCAGGTTCGGCCTTCCTAACTTTCAGGATCAGGGCCCTTCTCCTAGCCTCCAACTTCGCCGTCCTAATTATTACATTTTCACGAGAATTTGACCTGAAAATAGAAAATAAAGATAGTCTCCAATTCTTCCTTACATCGCCTGTAACTTTTTATTTGGAAAATTCAGTGCTTTTGAAAGAAAAAATCATGAGAGCTTCATAAACACGGACCAAAAGCTGATTCATCATGACAGATTGCTAGGAAACCAGAGAGCATTCTGAAGTGCCTCGAGGTACAATATCTGGACCTATAACTTCAATATATATGCAAACTTATAAAAAATACGCATAGAACGAATTAATTATAGTCCTTCTATTTTTAATTGAAAATGATAAATATGCCTGGGGAACAAAAAAAGTGGTGCAACTTTATGATTCCATGGGCGTGCATATATCTTTTATAAATTCGAAAATTGTGAAATAATTGTTTTTCATTCAAATCAACATAGATTAAAATTAGCCTGCATACAAAACTCTTAATATTTGTAATATAATTTGCTGTAAATAATGCTCATTTAGCCAGACAATCTCAAAAAATTGTCTGTTTTAATAAACCTAGCTGAAATACAGGTCACTGGCCTTTAAACATGTCAGAATTTCTAATGTCGTAAATCATTTTAACGACGTCGTAAAAATTTTATGGCACAGTGGAGGGAATAAGTATTTAAGCAATGTATGTATTCGATGCGAAGCACAATATTCTATTGGATCGTTGGCCGGTGTGTAGTCTAATGGAGCACCGGCCAGCGATTTCCGAAGCGTTGCCAGCTCTTTAGTATAGTAATATACATAAAGTTGTTTTAATTTATAATTATTTTTTCCAACAATTTTAAACCCTTTATTTTAATGCTAACTAATAAATTTATATCTATGTATTTTTTTTAAATATTTCCAAACTAAGCTTTCTAAGAACGTCACGAACTAACAGTTTACTGAAGTATGAAGTATACTTGTATAGTGAGCTTAGTAATTTTCGAAAATATATCTGACAACCTTGCTTTTTTTCTACCTATTTTCAATTTAGAATGGAAATGCAGTACATAAAGTAGCAAAAATAGATAAAAAAAATATAATGTATGTGGGAAATAAAACTCATACAAGAAAATAATGTAATATTTTCTTACCCCTCGTTCTTAGCCAACAGCTCGTCTTTAGCTAACTGCCTCTTCTGGGCCGATAACATGGCCCGCCACTTGAGAACAGAAGTGGAAAGGTTGAGCTTAAGCTCGGGATGGTCCTGGTATTGGTCAGATTGAGACGAGAGACGATTGAGACGAAGCACGCGACGCACAACCTTTTTCCTGCAAACATAAACGGAAAAACTGCATGTAGTACTTCATCTTACGATTTTAAATTAATACTTTGTCCAAAGAAAAATCAGGTGTCAACAGATAATCATGGCTCTCATAACCCAATGCTCTAAATTTGTATCATCATTAAATTACATTAAAAATACCTTAAGAAAATTGAAAGGAAAGAAAAAAGGAGAACCAAAACGCACAAATACTTACTGTGAAGGATGTAGTAAAGCTTTAATTTCGTCAGCCTTCGGCAACCTGGAGAGATCGGTACTGGCCATTTTGGACTGAGGCAGATTATAGCCCGAGTAGTTTATCCAAGCAGTGGAAGAGGGTCTCGGTAAAGATGACGAAACGTCCCATGTGTCCATTTAGAGAAAGTTTCAGGAAAGTGTTTCTCGACGCTGATCAATTGAATAGCAGAGATGTTATGGAGCGCATGGTGAAGACCTTTTACAATGTATAAAAGAAATATCTGCCGACAGAAATTTTAGCGCGTTTACTACCTTGGTCCTGATCTTTGTCACTTGGTCCTTGTGACAGACGTAGAGAGGACCTCTACACTGGATAAGCCTTCTCAGATTGTCATGTGTTAACAAAAAAAATGCAAAAATATGGTCCTCACTTTACTACAACTTACATATAATATAAAAAAAAACTACACCCAGTGCCTTCTTAGGCCTAGCCTTCTTGTCTTTCAGGATCAGGGCTCTTCTTCTGGTTTATAACTTCGCCGTCCTGATCACCGCGTTTTCAGAGGAAATTGTGACCTGAAAATGGAAAAGAAAACTGATCTCTAGTTCTTCCTCATACAGCCTGAAAGTTTTTACTGGGTGAAATCAGTGCTTTTGAAAGATAAAATCACGAGAACTTCATAAACACGGACCAAAAGCTGATTCATCATGAAAATTGTTAGGTAACCAGATTTGCTTTATTAAGTGCCTCGAGGTCCAATATCTGGCCCCATAACTTCAATATGTACGCGAATTAATAAAAAATTCGTATGGAGCAAATTAAACAAGTAGAGTTGCAGAAATAGATCGAATAAAGTTAATTTATGTGGAAAACAAAACTGATATAAGAAAATAATGCACTATTTCCTTACCCCTTTTTACCCTCACTTTTTGAGGAAGCAGTGTAGGGAATGAGCTTAAGCATGGCCCTGGTGTTGATCAACGAATTGAGATGATGCACGAGACACACAACCTTCTTCCTGCAAACATAAATGGAAAAACTGCATGTAGTACTTCATCTTACGATTTTAAATTAATACTTTGTCCAAAGAAAAATCAGGTGTCAACAGATAATCATGGCTCTCATAACCCAATGCTCTAAATTTGTATCATCATTAAATTACATTAAAAATACCTTAAGACAATTGAAAGGAAAGAAAAAACGAGAACCAAAACGCACAAATACTTACTGTGAAGGATGTAGTAGAGCTTTAATTTCGTCAGCCTTCGGCAACCTGGAGAGATCGGTACTGGCCATTTTGGGCTGAGGCAGATTGTAGCCCCAGGAGTTCATCCAAGCGCTGGACTGGGAACTCGGTAAAGATGACGAAACGTCCCATGTGACCATTTAGAGAAAGTTTCAGGAACCTGCTTCTCGACATTGATCAATTGAATTCGAGATGTTGTGGAGCTCATGGTGAAGACCTTTTGCAATGTATAAAAGAAATATCTGCCGAAAAAAATTCTAGGGCGTTTATTATCTTGGTCCTTCACCGAGGTCATGTGTTAACAAAGAAAATGCATAAATATGGTCTCCACTTTATTACAACAACTTACATGTATTATAAAGAAACTACACCTAATCATAACAATAAAAGAACTTCCTTTATATTTTAAATCTTTTTATTTTTATAGTATAAACCAGGTTACCACAGTCAATGCATAAAACTTAGATGTACGCAAAACAAACCGTAGCGACCCGCTCTATTTCTTGGCCGGAGCCTTCGCGGGGGCCTTCGCAGCCTTCTTGGGCTTGGGCTTGGCCTTCTTGTCTTTAAGGATCTGGGCCCTTCTTCTGGCCTGCAACTTCGCCGTCCTGATCACCGCATTATCGGGGAGAGTGTCACCTGAAAATGGAAAAGAAAACTGATCTCGAGTTCTTCCTCATACCGCCTGAAAGTTTTTACTGGGTGAAATCAGTGCTTTTGAAAGATAAAATCACGAGAGCTTCATAAACACGGACCAAAAGCTGATTCATCATGAAAATTGTTAGGTAACCACATTTGCTTTCTGAGATGCCTCGAGGTCCAATATCTGGCCCCATAACTTCAATATGTAGGGGAATGCAGTCAAGATTGGGCCACTTTTTAACTTTAACATGCCCTGTATCTTTTGTTTATATTCAAATATTCTCAATGTTGACGTATTATTTGAAAGTTTAGACAGTCATAAGAAACTTTTAATTAGGGCGAATTGTTGCGCGTTATAAAAAAAGTTAATTATTGACAAAACGAAAAAAAAAAAGTAGTCTAGGTTGGACCACTAGTGAGTATCGACTAAATATCTACTAAAATAATTTTTAATGAACAAATATGTTCCTTTTTATTGTTTTTCATTGAATTCTACATAATTTTGATGAGAAAACTTCATGAGAACATTAATCGGAATCGCAATTTCGGTATATAAAATAACTTTTTGAGAGTTTGACGCACTTCAAGCGCATGTCTCTCTTACATTCAATGCACGCGATGGAATTGTTGCGATTCAGTTTCAAGGGCAAACAAATAATACAGAAGTCTTGATCTACATTGTGATCCGAAGAGGGTTGTTTTTGCGTTTTTTTCGGTGGGCGATCTCGTTATTGATATTTGTTATTTTGTTATTAATTTTTATTATTATTATTATTTTTATTCTATTATTGTTATTTTGCTGATGATTTTTATTCTGTTGGATTTATTTTGTTTTTTAATTTATTAAAAAAAAAAAAAAAAACGATGTTTTCCACGAAACATCGAACTACTACACTTTTCTCAACGCGCGTTTCGCCAACCAAGTTGCCGCATCTTCAGGAGAAGATTAAACCTGGAAGTGGAAAACGTCCAGTTTTTTGTTTCTACGCCGAAGGTTCCAGTACCCACTCCAGGATTTTAATTTATTCTTAAAATCTTATATTATTTATTATTATATAGACATCAAAAAAAAACGTCATCAAAGTTGGCCGAGAAAAAAAAGACTGTAAAAGTATTTCTGTACTTAATCGAATTTATAACCTTATTTACTTATCAAAACTGTCACATCATTTGACAGCCATTGTTTATCTTATAAATTGTGACAGTTACTTGTCAAAAGTTTGACATAACCGAAAAGCTTAGACATGACCGCTATTTCCATCTCTCTCGTTCATAGTCAGAGTTGTTGACGTTTTTTTTGGATGTCTATATTAACGATTATTTATTTATTTATTTTTTTATTGATACAACCTTACTTTTATTGTGGCAATGAATTATTTTAATGTTCTGCGGTACGAAAAACTGGTTCAAGACTGTTATTTCACTTATCGAAAAAAAAAAAACTTATGTTACCCAACCCTGACTACACGAGTGGCCCAACCTAGACGACAAGCGTTTTTTTTCAATCGCTAAACACCACAGGCAAACAGGTTAAGGAATAAAATGTTTCCTTTGGGAACTTGATGGTTAACCCCATAATGGAAATATATACTTACTTTGGCGGTGACATCGTTTTTGTCCAAGTTTTGAGTCGTTTGTCACGGTTATTACAAAACTTTTCAGACTACCGAAAACAAGACGAAGGCACAAAACTTTTTACAGGCAATCTTCGCGAAAAGCAATGCTCTGAAAAGTTTTCTGTCATGTAGAATAATAATTCCACGCTATAAACACAGATGGCAGCACGTGTCATATACGAGAAATAGCCGTGGCCCAACCTATACAGTGGCCCAACTCTGACGACATTCCCATATGCGAATTAATACAAAATTCGTATGGAGCGAATTAAACACGTACAGTTGCAGAAATAGATTAAAGAAAGATAAATTATGTGGAAAACAAAACGCATACAAGAAAATAATGTAATATGTCCTTACCCCTCGTTTCTTAGCCAACAGCTCGTCTCTTGCTAACTGCCTCTTCTGGGCCGATAAAATGGCCTGCCTTTTGAGAACAGCAGCGTAGGGATTGAGCTTAAGCATGGCCCTGGTGTTGGTCAACGGATTGAGACGACGCACGCGACGCACAACCTTCTTCCTGCAAAAATAAACGGAAAAACCGCATGTAGTACTTCATCTCAAGATTTTAAATTAATATTTTGTCCAAAGAAAAATCAGGTGTCAACAGGTAATCAGGGATTTCATAACCCAATGCTCTAAATTTGTATCATCATTAAATAAAATTAAAAATCTAAGAGGACAAATGAAAGAACTAAAATGCACAAATACTTACTGTGGAGCACGTAGTACAGCTTTAATTTCGTCGGCCTTCAATAATCTGGACAAATCGGTATTGGCCATTTTGGGTTGGGGCAGGTTGTAGCCCTTCTTTTCCAAAGACGGGCTCTTCCAGCTGCCGAAGAGTTTATCCAAGCGCTGGAAGGCGGACTCGGTCCAGATGATGAAACGTCCCACGTGACCGCCGGGAGCGAGTTTCAGCAGATTCAGTTTCTCGACGCTCATCAAGTCGATACCGGGGATGTTGCGGAAAGCGTGGCGAAGGCCTTTTACAGGAAAAATACGTAAAAATATCTGATTATAGTAATTTTTGTCGCGTTTGTTACCTTGGTCCTTGTGGTAGACGACGAGGGGGCCTCTGCGTTGGATACGCCTTCTGTTACGCATCTTACCTTTGCCGGCACGGAAACGTTGGCTCTTGTAAACCTACAGTACAAAAAGATGTATGTCAAGCTGTCGTCGACGCAGGAAGTTATCATTATTGTAAAGTAGTTCTTCAGTGCTTTTGATAGTAAAAATCATTGTTCTTCATAAACACGGACCAAAAGCAAATCATCACGAAAAAATTATAGTCGATAAAAGTAATCAGACCTCAGTCAATACACCAACATGGTAGATAACAAGCAAGTGTAAGGTAACAATCTAATACAAGGATAGAATATTATAAAACTCTAATTCTGGAGTGTTTCGCGGATTTATTTACATTAGTGCTGAGTCGGACGTGGCACAGTGGGGCCAATTTTCGAAAAGCTGGCCAAAAGTCGAAAAATTAAGATTTAATTTATGGTTTAGACGAAGTAATGTTCAAAGAATATGTAGCGGCCCTTCATAAGGGCTAATTAAGTATACATGACAGGTATAAGCCAGTACAAAAAAGGACCTTCGCACGAGTAACAGCTCGAGCGTCCGAGCTCATATTCAAGTGTCATATTCAAAAATTCGTAGAAAATCGTAGTTGATCTTTTTTAATTCTACAAAATGAATGTTTTAAATGGGAAAATGTAGTTTATTATCGTATTTGTCAAAAATTGTAACAAATCTATTTAATTTAACAAATCTATTTAAAAAATAAATTAACAGTAACGCAATGTTTGAAGTGTAAAATAATGAAAATTTGTGTGCAATCGTTTCAGAAAAATACAGAAAAGTTAAAAGCCACGGATTTCCGCAGTGAAACAAATTTTAAATTAAAGTTTATATTATTATGTAACAAAATTTGTATTAAATCCTTTGTTTTTAATGTACTTAATGTATGTAATGTTCTTAATTTATTTGTCACAAGTTTTTTCATAAAATAAATAAACACCATGGATTTTAGAAATTTTGTATTAGTCATTTTACATCTGCCATTCATTTTGTTTCCAGATTGGTTATTTGCGACCCCGAAAACCTATAAATTCCATGTTTCACATAAATTAAATAAAAATAACGGTTTATAGATATGCTTTTTAGTATTTCGTAGCCGCCATTTTTTTTTTATTATTTTGACTTGAAATTCGGTATTAGCAACCCCAAAAACTCTTAAATACCAAATTTCAAGTAAATATATCCAGCTTTTCGGGAATCGGCCCCACTGTGCGTTGCTCTAAAAGACCGTTTGGAAAAAGCAACTGTTTTTAGGTGTACTAAAATAACACAAAATGATAATTTTATAATGTTTAAAATGTATGCCAAGAAGAAATTTCTAAAGAAATAAAAGAAGCCGACTATTTATCGATAATTGCAAATGAAACAGAGTTCTTCATGTCGACTTTCTCATCCAATAAAGTACTAATATACTTTATATTATAACACTGCTATGAATAACATAGTAACAAGAAAATTTAAACAGTACATAAGTATACAGATCTGGAATTTTTATTTGGAAGCGCTGGAGATTCTATTACATGCATTTCAAATGCATGAATATTGGTAGGGGTCGTAGCAGAAGATGGGCGGAGCAGACGTCATACGTAATGTATTCCCCTACAATGTTTAAGTTGACAAACTGACGAAGTCGGTACTCGGTGTCAGTGATGGGAAAGCGAGACGGGGATCGAAGTACAGCGTTGCCAGATACTGCGATGTTTACGTTTTAGATGGGCCACTCATTTGGGCTATTTATTTCATAAGTTGCAGTTTTTTTTGGTGATTTCTGATCTAAAGTAAAAAATCGATCAGGACTAGTCATTTACTATTTTTAAGTACTATGCTGCTTGTTTGTTGGCTTGGTAACACATAATTTGTGGTAAAACGTGAGGCAAATACGTGATGCATAAACGCAGAATTGTAACATGGTGCCCTTTTTTTGTGTCGTCAAGACTATAAAATTGCGTTGGGCGACTTTTTCGAATTTTTCCACACCAAATCGCGATAATTGTTGAAATCTGGCAACCATGTCATCTTGTTGGGTGTCGGCAGCATAGCTGTTACGGGAACCTGTCGATTTTTAAACGAAAACGTAAATCTGCCATTTATTCCTTGCGGTGAACTACCAGCGTAATACCATTTAATAATTTGTCTTTTTTCCTCGATTTATAAGTGGACATTTTTTAAGGAGTATTAAACAAGAAACCAGTTTTATTATACCCTAGCGGAGCTAGACGGTAGGGGAATACGGTCGTGTTTTCTGATAGGTGAGCCTTTGACAATTATTTGTGGAAGGTATTATTTTAGGTATCTTAACATTCCAAATTGAAGTTCCACACTGTATAAATATTTTAAAGAGTCTTAACATTTGTTAACTTTCAGATTTGAGTATTCAGACAAGTATTAATTTGCAAGCACCACACATTTTCTCACCTTCTGGATGTCTGCCCAGGCCTTGATCCTCCTCAGGAACTGCACCGCCTGCTTGGTCTTGCTCAACTCCTGGATCTTGTCGGAGACGACCAGCGGCAACTCGGGCACCTGTTCGATGACGTGGCCCTTGCTGAGGACGAGGGCGGGCACCCCACTGGCGGCGACGGCCGACGCCAGAGCGTACCGGCGCTGGTTGATGTTGACGCGTCTGTGCCACCTGCGCCACGGCTTCGTCGGAGCGAACATGCGCCCACCTCGACACATGTTGCCGAAGGCACCCTGACCGGAGCGGTGGGTGCCGCCGCCACGGACACGGGGAATACGCGCCACGGCTCGACCAGTGCCCCAGGACTCGGCCGACGTCTGGTGACCTGCAAACGTGTTTCAGCGCATGATATTCGATTTCTACCGAAAATTCTTTACACAATGCAGTTATAATCAGACTACAGATAGAAAAGGTAGGAAACACTGGGAAAATTTGCAGTGGCTGCATATAGTTTTAAAGGTGATATTATTCAGCAAAAAATAAGTGGCACCATCTACCGTCTCAAAGATTAGTTAACAGAAAAAATTGTAAATTAGTAATCTCTGTATGCATTTTTAAAGTGCCAAATCACATTCTTAAAGCACATTTTCTATTACACATGGCAAAGGGATCAAATATACAGTTGTTTGTAGAGCTTATTAATAAATGGCTAAGTAAAAGCCCCAAATTTTTACTGACTCCTCACTTTTTTCACAATTCGCATTGAAAGTGAAAGCTCAATACATTTGAGATGCATAGTAGGTATATACAGTATTCGATAATTTTTGCTGAACAAGATAGATACAATGCCATCTCTCCATCCAATAGCTCATTGTGTCAAAGTTTACTTTCAAACATTAGCAGACAAGTAGATTGAACCTGTCTTCTGTATTCAGTAGAGTGGTAAACTCAGTAGAATGTAAACTCAGAAGTGTTTACTTGTTTATTATTTAATTGTGGATTATAATTTGTGAGTCGTTGAAAAAATAGAAATGATGAAAAATTAGTAAGTATACATTAGATTAATACGTTTGCAATTTATATTGAATTAGTGTCTGATGAACATTGCCCTTTTCCGGTATGTTGAACCAGAAAGGAACGCCTATTGTCGTCAAGTTAATTTAGCACAATTATGGAACATTCAAACAAATTAAAACTGTATGAATGTGGACATTAGTTTGTGCAACAGATTAAGACCAAGTAAAAGGTGAACAATGACGGATAACAGACGAAGTTTAGCATGTCATCGATTGGCATAACATAAATATTACATCACTCAAGTTCGTAGGATGATATAAATATATTAGTACTTATACCTATATCATAGAGCCACTATTGACAAATCCATATGATTTTTAGATAGTACCAACCTTCAACGGATATGTGTCAAAATTTCATGGCAATGAATTTCAAACCAATGATCGGAATGATCATTGGTTTACAAGTTACAGTGGTTTTCGTGATGTTACACTTGTAATTATCAAAACAATGGGAAAATCTGAATTTCGTTTGTTGATAAAGCATTGCCTCTCAATGGGAAAAAAATACCGTTCAAGTAAAGCAATGGCTCGACAAATGTTATTCTGACTCTGGCAAAACAATGGCAAAATTACACGAAATGCACTTCAAATTGTTTCCTGATCCACCGTATTCTCCAGATTTAGTCCCCAGCGACTATTACTTGTTCGCAAATCTCAAAAAAATGCTTGGCGGAAAGAAATATGACTCCAATGAGGTGATCGCCAAAACTGAAGATTATTTTAAAGGGTCGGACAAATTGTTCTATGAGAAAGGTATAAAAATGTTAAAGAAGCGTTGGAATGAATGTATCGCTCTTGAAGGAGACTATGTTGGTGAATAGTAAAATTTTGACTAAAATTTGTTTTATTAGTCATCCTATGAACTTATTGAGTGATATGTTAATCTGGTTAGAAATGTAATGGAGCATTATTAGCAAACTCTGTATCTTCGATACTACATTTAGAACGGAACTCACCAGCCTTGTCGCTGACACTGTAGGGCTGACGGTGGTTCATGGAAACTTGCTGATGGACGAAGTTCACTACGTCTGGCCTAATCGGGGCTTTAAACACTGCCGGCAAGGCAATGGTTGTGCCCTTGACTTCTTCCGACTTTTCATTGTACACGCTCACGAGAGGGCGCACTGTAGACAGCGACTATAAAAATATTACTTATTTTACACTTCGACAGTTCAGAGTCAAGTAAATGCTACATAATATGAAACAAACTCAATAAACCATCATTAACATTTTAATAAAAACAACTAATATAGTAAACAATGTTTGCCTATATTTTCAGTTGACATCTTGAGCAAACCTTTCGAAAGAGGAAGATCAAACACTCTAAAATATGTCTAAACAATTAAAATAACTGGAATAGTAAAGTACAAATATTTGAGGCACCAAATAGAAGCCTACTTTTTATTTTCACAGTCCGTACAAATTCTTGAGAAACAAACTGTAATAAAATAAAAATATATAGCACAAGCTACAAAACCCTAAAACTAGACTAAACTAAAACACTAAACTCCATATGAAAACGTGATCTAAACACGTGGAAAATATTATTTCACATTATTTATAAAACTAGCATGGCTTACAATTAGAAACAAGGTTTTTATTGTCAACGCCACAATGCTTGTGATTAAAACCAGAATACAAATATTCGTTTTACTTACCATTTTCTATAAATTAACCACTATTTTTTTTGTAACTTCATGCACACTTCAAGCGAACGAGACGTCCGCCATATAAAAGGAAGTGAAAGAATTCCTCATTGCATCGGCTCCCAAGAGAGGCGCTGTTAGTCTTCCTGTTCTTATTGGCGGTAAATTTAAACTTTCGCACATAACTTGGCCTCTAAGGAACTTTCACCACACTTATGTAAGATATTTCATTTTATGATTGAAGCGTTTAATTCTACGTGCTTGTAAAATTATAAGAAATTGCCATTTCTAAGAAGAGGCTTGGTAAGTTCATTTCATTTTTGTGAGATTGGTAGCAGACGAAATCATACAAGTGAATTATTTTTAAATAAACTGCACTATTTTCTCATATCATACAAACATATTTTTTGTGTCGTTGGGGTTTTGTACTAATAATCGAAATTTTTAATATTAATAAGGATTTGCTGCATGAACTGGCAAAAAATGAGGTTTAACTTTTTGAATCATCTTATACTAAAAATTTCTGCATGAACCCACTAAATCATATTGAATTTTACCTATTAAAAAGTACAGTTAAAGGCGTTATTTGGTAGACTTTGTGCACGAAGTTTTCAGTATACCTGCCTCAAGTTTGGTTTAAGTGCCAGTTAAATTAATAAATCTAATAAAGATACGTGGAATAAAAATAATTCTAATTTTTTTAGTGGGAGTATGTTCCATAAATCTACCACTCTTTCGATAATTCTGAACGGGGGTGTAACGTGTCCTAAGTCCTAATCCTAACCGTAAATTTAAAATGGCGGCTATTACTGCTGTCAGGGTTCTTTAAACCGTTTTTTTTGACACGTAGGACTCAATTCAATTTAATTAACAGTTTAATATAATGGGTCAAAAATTTCAATATGACGAAAGTGGTGGGACATTTTTCTATTTCTTGTTATCATTTCTAGCCTTAATTTTAATCCCTGCCACGTTTTATTACTGGCCCAGGAAAAAGAAGAGAGGTAAGGCAACATGTTTTCATTAGTTTTTTACGTTATTTGAGTGAAAAAGTCAACGGAGATTTTTTTATGATTGTTCATTAATTGTGTTATTTGTTGAGCATAATTTTGTGTAAATATTGGTTCCCATTGTCGTTTGTGTAAGAGCCAGTTTTTAATTTTGAACAAGTTTAGGTTAAGTGTTTTCGGTAGCTATATTTTTCTGTTGCTTTTTTTAAAACAAAAATCCATATGGGCGTATCGTACGGTAAATCAAGTTTGCCTGACAGTAAATATTTTACTTTTAGATCCAGAGGAGGAAAATAAGGAGTGCAAGTGTCCAGAATGTTACATAAAAAGGGAATATTTAAAAAACGCAGAACCCTGGAAGGGACCCAAAAATTTTTTGATAAAGCTAGTTATAATTGCCGGTTGGGTTATACTGGTCTTATTAGCCTACAAGGTGTCCCAGTTCGACTATGAGATGGCTAATTTTGACCCGTATGAAATTTTGGGAGTTCCCATAGGAGCTAGTCAAGGCGAAATTAAGAAGGCGTACAGGAGATTGTCGCTCATTTTGCATCCAGATAAGGACACCGGCAATGAAAAAGAATTCATGAAGTTATCAAAAGCTTATCAAGTAAGTTCAAGTGGGTACTTGTTTACCCATATGTTTTATTTGGTTCCACATCACAATTCACACCCACAGGTTCCGAAGTGGATGTGATAAATGGATCACATTGTCCCGACACCTGACAATTTAAAAAATACAATTTTGTAAGCAAATTCCTACCGGGTTTGGCTGAGTTTTACAAATAAACACATCTAAATTAATGTATTCAATATATTTTATTTTAGGCCCTAACAGATGAGGAAGCCAGAAAAAACTGGGAGAAATATGGCAACCCGGACGGACCCGGGGCCATGAGTTTCGGCATAGCTCTCCCGTCATGGATTGTAGAGAAAGAGAACAGCGTTTGGGTACTGGGTTTATACGCACTGGTTTTCATGGTTGCACTTCCGATAGTGGTAAGTAGCGCAAATTCTTGCATTACACCCAATCTACCCCTAAATATTAAATTTCTAGGTTGGCACATGGTGGTATAGAAGCATTAAGTTTACCGGCGACCAAGTCCTTTTAGACACGACTCAGATGTACTATTATTTCTTTCACAAAACCCCCAACATGGCTTTGAAACGCGTCATAATGATACTGGCGGCCAGTCTTGAGTTCGACAAGAGGCACAATTCGGAAATAGTAGAGCGGCAATCGGACAATGAAGAAGTTCCTCAGGTTGGATAATGCTTTGATTTAACGTGTCTTTATATATAACTTACTCTTTTTCAGCTGATAAAAAAACTGCCAAACTTAAACGAGAAAAATAAAGAAAGGCCATTGTGTTACCTGTACAGTATTAAGGCGCGTGCTATCATACACGCACATTTAGGTCGTATACCGTTAAACCCGACCACATTAGAAGTGGACAGAAGATACATCATAGGAAAATGCCCCTATTTAATTAACGAGCAAGTGAATTGTGTCAATCAGTTAATCTTACTGGCCTATGCAAGGCGAAGTAAGTAGCATTAAAATTTTGGATATATTATTGGTGACGGATTAATTTTTTTTTTTTTTTCAGTTCAGAAACTGCCCAGCATAGAAACCATAGAAAACTGCATGAAGCTATGCCCCATGATCGTGCAGGGCCTCTGGGAATACAAGTCGCCCCTACTGCAACTACCTTACATCAACGACGACAACCTTAAGTACTTCATGTCCAAGAAGAGGCAGATCAAGACGCTGCAGCAGTACGCACAGCTGAAAGGCGACGATCGCAGGAGCCTGCTACGCAGCTTGACCGAAGAAGAGTACGAGAACGTGATGAAGGTACTCGGCAGGATGCCTTATATCGATTTCCAGATCCAGGTGGAAGGTAAAAATCGAATCTTCGACATTAAAATGAATATTGATTTTTATTTATTTTTTTTTTAGTTATGGACGACGACAATCCAACGGAGGTGACCGCAGGTGCGATAGTCACCGTCACCGTGACGCTAGTCAGGAAGGATATGGGCACGTTATTTGGCGACGATACCGTTAAAGAGAACACGACCATCACCGAGAATGGTACCGAAGAAGTAAAAGAAGGTGCTGGTGAACCTGAAGCGGAGGCTACCGTCAAACGGCCTGCGTGGCTGAAACAAAAGAGAGGTAAATCATACCGCTCATTTACAGTGTAATCCAAAATTTATACATTATATTTTTCAAAAAAAAAAAAAAGAAAAAAAACGGGACGTTTTCCACGAAACACCGAACTACTATACTTTTCTCGACACGCGTTTCGCTCAGGAGAAGATTAAAACTGAGTTTTAATAAAGAGAGGTAGAACACACCGCTCACTTACAGTGTAATCCAAAATTTATACATAATATTTAAAAAAAAAAAACGACGTTTTCCACGAAACACTGAACTACTATACTGTTCTCGACGCGGGTTTTGCCAACTAAGTTGGTATCTTCAGGAGAAGATTAAAACTCCTTAGGAGAAGATTAGAACTTAGATTTAATTGTCTCCTGAAGATGCCAACTTAGTTGGCGAAACGCGCGTCAGAAAAGTATAGTAGTTCGGTGTTCCGTGGAAAACGTCCAGTTTTTTGTTTCTACGCCGAAGGTTCCAGTACCCACTCCAAGATAATATTTTTCGACGACTTTGTACAAAACTCTAAATATATTTTCTTAGGTGGTGGTAAGAAAACCAAGAAATTCAGCAAGCAGGGTAGCAAGCCGGCCAGCGTGCCCAAGCCAAAGGCCGAGGAGTCCCCGAAACCCCCCTCGGAAAAGAAGAAAGAGAAGCCCAAAGTGAAAGAGGTTAAAGAAGACGATGAGACTGACGAGTCGGACGAAAGCGATGCAGACACGAATGAGAACGATAAGTCGTCAGACGAGAGCGGTGTAAATAAGTCGAATAACGAAGACGATGATCAGGTAACGTAATTGCTGTTGATTGACGTCTCATTTTTTATTCAGCGAATTACTAAATCTTTGGAATCGACAGTCGGGAACTGTTCTTATCTTTTGTTAACGAGGGATATTTTAAAAGATATTCGTTTGTTTTACTATTTGAAAGAAAATTGTTTTAAGGAATGGGAGAAGTTCCGCAAAATCCACGAGAGGGAGAAATCCTTGGAGGGAAAGTCAAAATCCTCCCATCCTGTCCACTGTCCACTATTCCCGCACGACAAGCAAGAGTACTGGTGGACTTATATTTGTGATAGAAAGTCCAGAACCCTCCTTACTGCTCCGTATCATATAACAAGCCTCGTCGAAAGGGAAACTGTGCATCTAAAGGTAAGTTACGTAGGACTTGTTAAGGGAGGGGAGGGATTTTTATTATATTATAGACAAAATAAAAGAGTATTATAACTTTGGACAATTCTACGAAATGTATCTCAAATAAACTGCCAGTAAATAATATATTAAATTATTGGTGGTATTGGGCGACTTACCAAATTAACCATGTTGCTAAAAAAAAACTTTTCGACAAATATTATCGAAATATTCAGTAATAACTTCGTGAAAATTTTGTATAATCTACACAGACTAGTAGACTGATTCCAAAAAATGAAAACAAAGATGGCTACCATACCTGCAAAACAATTGAAAAAATAAAAAAAAGTTGGTTAGAACATACAAAAAAACAAGCCAAATAACCTCAAAAAAAGTTTCTTATAAAACAAATGAAGAGGGGGATATAGGCATTATTCCGGACTTATGATGGACCCTTTATAATCATAGGCAAAATAATGGGCCGATTCAAAAAAAAAAATGGAAAGTCTAGATGCTATTTTTAAAAACAAAGATGGCTGCCACAGCTGGAAAACTATCGAAGAAACAAAATGATCGCTAGGAGATGTAAAAAATAAGTCAGAGAACTCCTATTCGATAGTCTCCTATAAAATAAATTGTTAGAAAAAAACGGACATTATTCCAAACTTTTGCACAACCCTGTATAATGATTTATTGAACGATTTATACATATTAAAACGCAATTAAACCGACCCGAAACTCATGCTTTATAATGTAACTGGCTGAGGTCAAATCAATTACAATAATATTCAGTTAATTAAGTTCAATCTTGTGATCAACCATTCATGATTGATTAACCTTGTCGATTAACCTAAATATTTTTTATCGCCTAAATCTACAATGAAAAATGTTTTAAGATCGGATTATGCAGTCTTTTGGCTAATAACAAAGTATACTCTTGTTATCTGTTCAAGCTTTATTGTCTCTTCATTAGGAACGGTATAAAATTAGTTTGTTAACAATTTTGTAATTACTTTGTGACGTAAGATACTTACGATATAATGTGGTTAAAATATAAAACTGTTACATAAACACAGCAGACTAGTATACATTGTCACTGTGAGACTATTGTTTGATTCTAATAAAACAATTTTAAAGGGTGATTAGATTTCTTATTCACCTGCTATCTGCATTGTTATTGAACTGATAAATTTTTATATTATTTTGCGACACAAAAAAATTTTTGCACTTACTTGCAAACTTATGTTCGTGATTAGAGAGCACGGAGATTTAGAATAGACTAAAGGGAATGCATCCCTTTTGCCCTCTGTGTGAGAAATGGTATAAACAACCCTCTAGTCTATTCTAAATCTTGGTGGAATAATAATACGTATTTTTTTTTAATATATTTCTTATACTGTCATTTTTCAGAAAATTATTTTTCGTAAATTGTTAGCTCTAAATTTACAGCACTCGATTTCTGAAATATTTTAGTTCACTGCTCCCAATTGGCCTGGCGTGTACACCTTTACCGTATGTCTGCGGTCGGACTCGTACATCGGCTTCGATCAGCAGAAAGACATCAAGCTGGACGTCAAAGAAGCTCCGGCTGAGATCACGGAACACCCGCAATGGGAGTTTGAGGACTCAGAAGAAGAGGGCCCCGCCGAGAACAACGATCACGAATCTGAATACACCACCGACGAGGATTTACCGGAAGATGAAGACTAAATTATTTATTCACTTTTAGTCAATTGTAAGGCTCGGAACTTATTTATTTAAGTGTTTTTTTTTATATATATAAATCGTACACTTGGCTAAAAGATGTTGTTCTGTATATATTTTGAAATGTTGGTATCTGTCCGTTAAGGTTAATGAATGTGTTTCATTTTATCGTAGGAACGAAGCTAAATCCTCAAAGAACAAAGTTAATAATATATACAGAGTGTTACATTGCATGACGAGGGGGTTTTTTGGGATATTATTGATGTATATTTATATTTGTATGAAAAATAAATTATACTAATTGAATTGGTTTTTATATATATAGGGTAGAAATGCTACATATTGACAAAGCGTTTCTGCGCATATGCTCCTCCCCTACATACTTTTGTTTAGCTATCCATGTTATATCATTCGTCAGTTCAAACTGTCAAAAATAGGTTTGTTCCAACAGAAAATTCACGGGAGTTCAGAACGTGATTCAGAATTGCAGGATCCATGCGCGAACTTGTAGTTCTAGAATCGACTTAATTAATGTTGGAACGAGTTACAGCAGGTTGTGAATTTTGTTTGTTTATCCTAACCTATAAAATCACAAAATAAAAACCACTCTTTGTAAACATTGAGCCTTTTATGCCATAATATGTTTAAATTGGAGAAATGGATGGATTGTAAGGTAAGTAAATCACTGTCATCTTCCATTACTAATATAATTTACAACAAAAACAAATAAGTGAGGTTATTAAGCACTTTAAACTGATTCAGAACTAAAAATTCTTGTAAAAATCTTGGACCTTTAAGAACAATTCAGAACCAGTTTGGAATAAAATTCACTCGTTCTTGGAACACTGCACTATAAGTTCTGAATTTTTAAATTGACTTATTGGAAGGTTAAATGGCTTTGCGCAAACTCAGTAAAGTTCTGAACGGTTCTGGCCTATTGTTGGAACAAACCTATTGACTGCACCCGTCATAGGCGGCTTAAGGCGTGGCCTATAGGCCTATTCCCTTCCACATCGACTGTTTCTACCATCTCAAACTGAATGTGTCTCCTACCTGTATAACTTTGAAGTATTAATAATACCGAGATATCTAAATCTCGATGATTAATAATTATATAATTAATAATGTCTCTTATATCAGTAAATTGAGCTTACGAAGGTTGAATGTTAGGTTAGGTACAATGGCGCGAAATTTAATTCTAAAAATTGAAAAAAATTAAACACCATTTGAGGCCAACTGTAAAATACGTACATATATCAGTTCTAAAAAAATTAAGATTTATGGAGATATACGTAATTATTGGAGAATTTGGGTGTAACGTAAAAGCTTGTCAGATTTATAAATGTTTTATTTTACCACAAGTAAGAGGCAAAAAAATAGATAAAAACGATAGTTAATCCATTAAATTATATAAAAGATGATCTGTATTCCTAGCACAATACTATAAACATCTAATGCATCTGCAAGCATGATAAATATATGTATCTAACTACATATCACATTTCCAATAAACATTTTAAAAATATATATGTACAAATAAGAACAATAACAGAATATCATGCTTACGTCGCATCCTAAAATAAAACTCCTTAAACGTTACTAAACATTCTACTTTATGTACTTACAATAATTTATACAAATAAATTTAAAAACTAAAATGAGCTAAGTTCTCCTTTTTGCTCTTAATTGTGTTCGCGATTTCCCCGACGACGATCCGGATCCTATGCTGAACATACCAGCAGTGGACTGTTGAGGTGGGTTAAACTGAGGTACTCCAGGAGCACCAAAGGAAGGTGTTCCAGAAGTGCCGAACGATGGTGCCACGGTATTCCCGAAGGCGGGGGCCGAAGTGCCCCCTGTAAAGTTGAAAGTCGGCTTAATGGGTTCTCCTGCGGCAGCTGCCCCAAATGAAAACACACCCGCAGGTTTCTGTGCTGTTGAAGCTCCAAAATTAAATACTGATGTTTGGGTATTTGAAGGATTTGTGGTACCAAAACCTGTTGCTGGTGCTTGATTGGTCGGAAAACCCGTACCAGTCCCAAAGGCGTTTGGCGTAGATCCAAACCCAGTTTGCGGTTTTGCAAAAGCCGAAGCAGCTGCGTTTGTACCAAAACCAGTTGTATTATTCGCCACTCCAAAATTGCTAGCGGGTGCTGTACTGCCAAATGAGGGAGTTGGTGCCGTTCCAAATGCTGGAGTAGTTGAGGCACCAAACATGGGACCTTTATTATCAGTGCCAAAGTTAGTATTAGCATTCCCAAAGGCAGGAGTCGCATTTGAAGTTCCAAAACCTGTTGATTGTGTAGTGGTGACAACAGCTCCAAAGGCTGGAGGAGCAGAACTCCCAAACGTTCCAGAGCTTCCACCACCAAAGTTTGAGGAACTGTTACCAAAAGAATTTGTATTACCAAATGCTGGTGTCGTAGCCGTTCCAAATCCACTACTAGCAGTAGTGGTAGCGCCAAATGCTCCGCCAAAACTATTGCTAGCAGTTGTCTTTGCTGCAAAATTAAACGTGGGTGTAGTAGTGCTTCCAAAAGCAGGTGTGGTTGTTGCTGGAGCGGGATTCCCAAAAGGTGATGGTGTTGCACTGCCAAAATGTGGTTTTGATGTAGCAGTGCCAAAACCTGGTGGTTGTGTATTTGTTGCTCCTCCAAATATATTGTTAGTACCTGAAGGCTTTCCAAAAGCTGGTGTACTAGTAGGTCCTCCAAATACAGATGCAGAAGTTGTGGCTGTATTACCAAAAGAATTTGCTGTACCAAATGATACTGTTGTAGTAGGTGCTCCAAAGGAAGGCTGAGTTGTAACTTGGCCAAATGCAGGCGTACTGACTTTGCCAAACGGAGGCAAACTTGGTGTTGATGTTCCGAAAGATGGTGTAGTACTTGCTGTAGTAACTCCAAATGGAGGAACTGATTTATTACCACCAAACATTGGAGCCGCGGAAGAAGCACCAAAACCACCAGCTGTAGTAGTTGAAGATATTCCAAAGCCAGCATTTGCAGAAGTAGACGGAACTCCAAAGCCAGCATTAACAGAAGTAGACGTAACTCCAAAACCACCTATAGTAGAAGTAGCCGTGGGTCGAAAACCACTTGTGGTAGTGGCTGAAGTTCCAAAACCACCGCTTGGAGTACCCAAAGCTGTTCCAAAACCACCGCTTGTAGTTGAAACAGTTCCAAACCCACCCAAGGAGGATGTGGTAGTAGCTCCAAAACTACTTGTGTTAGTCGAGGGAGCTCCAAAGCCACCCAGACTGGAAGGTGCATTAACAACGCCAAATCCGGTCGTTTGCAATGATGTTCCAAATGTGCTTGTTGCTGGTGTTGCACCAAATCCACTTGTGGCACTTGTTGCTGGTGTGCCAAATGCAATTGGAGCTGAAGCTGTTGTAACTGCTGTTGTAACTGTTCCAAAACTGCTTACACTGGAGGAAGTAGTAGGGGCTCCAAATGAAAAAGTAGGAACTTTAGAGGTGCCAAAAGATGGCATACCTGATATCGTAGATGTACCGATTCCAGATGCAGGCATAGAACTTGGCACACTGGTAAAGCCAGAATTTGCAAGATTAAATCCTGCTGCCGTAGCTTTTTTCTCAGCGCTGGCGCCAGCAAATTGAAACGCTGGCATTGCAGGAGTATTAGTTGCTGGTGTGCTAAACGAAGGCAAAGTAGAAGTAGTACCAAAAGCATTACTAACAGAAAAATTGGATGTGGTCGTGGTACTAACAGAACCAACTGTTTCTGTACCTTTAGCACCAACAAAGAAGCCTCCAGATGTTGATCCCAAATTCGACTGTGATGTTGTTGAGGTTGGGGTTCCACCGACATTCCCAAATATCGGTTTATTCTTGTTTGTATCATTCTGGGATGTGGTACCGAAAGTAAATTTTGGCACACTACTAGTAGCACTAGCAGATGTGGTGAAAACGCCAGCGGCTGAAGCTGTAGACACAGAAGTTGGTTTACTCAAATCAAACTTAAACCCACCCATTTTTGGTGGGCTGGTTGTACTGGAAGGTGGATTAATTGAAGCACCAAAACCTGCTTGACTTGCAGTTGTAGAGCTGGGGAATATATTCGAAGCTGTGCTGCCTAGTGTTGAGGTAGATGAGGCAGGTTTAAACTGAAAGTTAGGAACGGCGGTGTCACTTTTGGACAAATTTGTGTCTAATAAGGAAGATGACGATTCTTTCGAAACGATAGAAGTTGCACTGCTCGAATTGCTTCCGCTGCCAAAGGTGAGTACAGGCACTGTAACAACCGTTTCGCTAGAACTTGGAGTAACTCCAACTGGAGACGAGGGTGGTGCTGGGGTCTCCAATTTGTCTTCGTTTTGATTTGATCCAAATGAGGTACGAGCCTCGCAAGTTGAAGATATAGGGGACGTGATAGAAGTAGAACTCTGAGTTATGGAGAAATTTGTAACAGAAGCCGAGCTGAAGTTTGGTTGGGACATACTTTCCGGTATATTGAAGTGTACGTGTTTGTTAGATTTATGTGGGGAATCCTTTTTAGGCGATGACAGGATGGACACTAATGGTTTATCCGTGCCTTTAAATATTTCTGTTATACTGCTATCAGGTGTATCCAAAGCGTTTGAATTCAGCGAATGGGCATAATCTGGTTTGGGAGCTAGTACGGGATCTTTTCCAGCTAGGCTGCCCATGAGGGCTGCTAGTCTATTCTTCCTTATCCTCTCGAGGGGTGCATCGTCGAATATCTTAACTGGACTCTCTTTTTTCTGCATAGGCTTTTCTATCTCTGTTTGATCCTTGATCGTTTCTGTCTGTTCTTCGACAACTTCCTTTGCAAGGTCATTTTTATCTGCTTCATCGGGAGCCGTTTGAGTTTCCACGTTTATAAGTTTGACTTGTTTTGACTCCTTTGGATTTTCCGTGAGTGTACCTGAAAAATTATGCTTTACAAATTATGCTGCTGAATTATAATTAGTACGATCTACTTACTGATGCTTATTGATTTTCTCTTTGGGCCAGGCTGGTCGGTTTTATTAAAGGAAAAATTCATGGATGAACAAGAAGCTGCATATTCGTCATACATGCATATTTTTTTCGAAACGGGCTTGCTAGGACTCGTATTGTCCAATAATGGGGAATCGTCACGGAGCCTTTTGTTTGAGTCGAGATCATTGCCATTTTCAGTTCTAATTCGCTTACTTGTTTCCTCAGTCAATTCATATTCCTGTAAAATCAAAATTGGTACAAAAACCTTAAGCCAAGTCGAGGATCCATAGCTATACTATTCTTATATTCTCACTATTAAGTATATACTCTCATTTAAACAAATAACTTTAACATAGTTAATGATCAAAGTAAATTTTTACCTCATTCGCATGTATCCTCTTCCTTGATATTTCTTTCAAAGCCTCCAGTACACTCCTAGTGCTAGAATTACTACTCTCGCTAGATGGAGAAGCAAATACATGACTGCTGTTTCGACTATTTGGTGAATTTGGCTTAATAATGGCCTCCAAAAGTTTTCGATTATATTCTTGGGAGTGGTGTCTTGAGTACTCTAAAAAAATTTATATTCTAAAAACTTTTAATACACAAGGTTACAGAAGACATACCTGGAGATGCAATCCTAACTGTGACTCTTCTTGGTTTCTGTTCCAGTGTCGGTAATTTTTTTTTAAATAAGTGTACGACGGGGAACAGCCCAGGGCTGCCATATTTTGCTTGATGTGTTGGTGGCCTTTGACTTTCCTTTTCTCTCTCGGCTTCCTCGTTATACTGTAAAATTCTTCCCACTAATCCCGGGCTTTTTGTATCCTCGTAAGTACTGACGTTAACATTATATCTGGTTGACGCCAGCAATGGTCCTGGAGCATGTGTCTTAGAAAGGTCCTTTCTATTTGTTCGTGGAGGGGTTGCTATCTCCGACAGAGAATATCTACAACACAAAAATTCCAAATATACTTTACCTGAATGCAAACATTATAATACATTTTTTTTACTTTGCTGCAGAAGATAATTGTAAAAAAAGACATGGACAGCCAAAAATCCAATATCCCAATCATATTAGGAAATTTAATGCAAGATTATGATTACAGGCTATCAAAAAATATATCAAATTCTACAAATATTTTATCCTACATCTAACTTGACCAATTGAACTGACAGATGACTAATTGTTGTGACCAAACAAAAATTTTGCGATCATATCTCCAATGCCGACAGTTGCTATTGCAAATTACCATCACAACTGGCATGTGTTTAAGAGAGCTACACATTTTACGTGAATTTGTTGACGGCCTAGTTGTCTAAATTACCTGTGACGGTATTATATTTTACTAACGATATGCATATAGCACTGAGCATGTGTATTACGTTCATGATCTGTAATTACCTTCGAGAACTTAAAATGTGCGGTTTGGGTGGAGTGGCGAAAATGCTTTCTCGTCTCACTAGAGGTGTTGAGGTTATCTTGGGCTGCAGAAAGCTTCTAGGTATGCCGTTAGCCGTCTCGTTTAATGTTTTATGCAGAGCATTTTTACTTAATGATGGAGAATCGCCGATTTTCGTTGAGTTAAACATTTCCTCTGCCTTAAAATCGTCACTAGATTTTCTTTCCTTAACCTTCAAAAACGTTAAACCTTCGTAATGTCTTAAAGACAGATCAACTTGACGCGGCGATGTTAAAGCACTTTGGCGAATTATCACGATATTATCACTTCGATTTACACAGCAATATAAACAGCACAATACTTAGATATACTTCAGCAGGCCAAGGTTTCAATATTACAATAATTTCCCACAATAACACGCCATTTCCAAAAATTTGACTTTTTAACGACTTTGCCGGTAAGAAAAAAGTTTTCTACACGTCACTGAGCTATAAATCATAGAATAAATTACGGATACATTAGCATCTGAGCTGCTTTCATTTCGAATAGTGGTGGCATTCCATTACAGGAACTGATTCTTCATGATCCATCTTCTTTCTCTATACACTTGCTATCTCTCTCTGATAATGCAAGAAGACGCAATCATATTCATTCTGTACGTTCTGTACGTGTTTGTAATGTACCATGCTACGCATGGTTTTCTATGGTTTGTAATGCATACCTTCCGTTAGTAGCATTTTACTTGAACTGTTCCTTACATTGATTAATATGCGTTATTATTTATTTTTAATTCTCTAAAATATTTCTTATAAAACAACCTGAAGAGATTAATCTTCAAACAACTTATAATCGACCACAAAAAAAGATTGGGGAAGGCTAACTAATCTGGGTTGACAATGAGGTCATGTACACAGGCTTCACGTCTAATTTCCAGAGTAGGCTTACAGTTTTTATGCCTTTCGATTACATTGCTACTGAATATCGGTTAAATTTGTACCTTAAAAAGGTGTATGATTTAAAAATTATCGAGTGTCATTTGAATAAATTACATAAAGTCATGGTTTGATTTTTGTGGGTGGTGTTTCCTTTCAGACGACCCAACCCCAGAATTGAGCTTCACCGGTTCTCACAGTTCTCACCTTTATCTATATCTATGGGTTTCCATATAAAAGATCCGCACTAGGGTCTAGGGTCTAGTTGGTTAATGGTCTGTGTCAAAGCCAAGAAGATTAGAACTAAGGAGACAGAACTGCGGCTTCTCGCTGTATAACGCGATGGGGTCGAATATGTCCGCCTCCAGAGGCGCTGTAAACAGTTGTGTACCACGGTTGCCACGGTATTAGAGGTTAGGGCCCGTGTGAATGTCCGTGGTTCGAATACGTGTGGCAGACGCACAGACGCTCGATATTTTTCGTTAATTTGTTATCTTTGGAATAACACATTTTCGTAATTATTATTATGAAAATGTACTCAAATTATTTCATGTTACGTGCTTCAACGTTGACAATACAACAAAGGAAAATATTTCATTTCATACATACATCAGTAATATGAAATAGGGTACATTCCTATTTTACGTACCTAAAGAAATTTTTTATTTTAATGAATGAATTCAATAAATTAGGGTTCAAAATGAATATTGAACAAAAAATTTAGATCCGGAAAAAAAATGTTATCGTAACTTTTTAGCCCTTTAAATATACGTTATTTTTGACTAAATTTCTATAAATAGTGTTTCCGTTTCCTTTTCAACACATTTTATTTTGAGAAACGATGGTATCGACTTCAGAACAAATCTCAAAACCACTAAAATTAATAGAAATATTTAATTTGTGTAAAGAAGAACTCATTGAACGTCTTCAGACGTGGTGTTTAATTCCGAGAGAAGGACATGACTTTATCCTTGCCCTAAATATGAGAATCAATTACAGCTGATTGTCACTGAAAGACAGAATAGGTAATTTAAAATATTATGTTATGTAATGTTATGTTATGTTAGGTTAGGTGGAACTACTTCCGTACTTCTCTGCACTCATAACGTAGTTTATGTCCTGTGTCCTGCAACAATTTATCGAAATTCGAATACTTTATTGAAACCATAAAAATGATGTTCAAACCATCATGTAATGTAAATTCATGTAAATAATGTGTTCACTAAGTCTTAAATTATGTGTTTCAATGTGTTTTGCAGTCAAGTCAAGTGCAGAGAAATACGAAAGTGGTTCCGATTAGGTTAGGTTAGGTCTCATTTGGCTAAATATATGTACATGAAAATGTGCAGATATCAGCAAATGGACGCTTGTGTGGCCTTTAATAAGCTTGCGGGTGACCTATTATATTCACCATTAAAGCCGCCACCAGTCGAAACCTGTGAAAGCGAACGTTTCCTTTAAATTGAAGATACCGGTGAAAACTTCTTTTAAATTTGTTTCCGGACTTTAATTCCACGAATAACATTCATTTTGAACCCTAATTTATTGAATTAATTCATTAAAATAAAAAATTTCTTTGGGTACATAAACTAGGAAAATGCCTGAAATAATGTCAGATTATTCTGACGCTTCGGAACGCTTCTTGTTTCACACAATGCCACACAGCACTTTCGAACCGTATTTATTTATCATTCGGATTGTATTTTTATTAAAGCCAAACGGCATGTAAGCATACTGTGAAGTGTCATTAGTGACAGCTGACAGTCATTAAGTTTTATAGTTTACATACTTAATCTATTTAGTTTATACACTAGCTGTTAGTAAAGAATTGTATGGAATTACATATTAAATATTCTAGATGTCAAATGAATTATCTAGAACATTTAAAAACTATAAATAGTGTTGTTGTTGCTAGAATAGAGTTAGTTGTGATTCGAATTTCACACAGTTAAGATCGACAAGTTGTAAAGTATTCACATGTGGTTTGCTGCTCATCACGTGACGTCGAGTACACTACTGTTTACAGCGCCTCCTGGAGGCGGATAGATTTGATCCCATGATACCGAACGAGTCCGGTCTCCTTAGTTCAAGTCTTCTTGGTCAAAGCCCTTCTTAAATTATTCCATGGCTATTAAGTTTTGCCAACATTAAGAAGTGACAAACTTATTCTTAACTTCAAATAATTTACGTAGTCGCAAAATTTAGAAGTTTAGTGCGCGCAAAGGGTTTTATCGCTTTTTCCGTCCTTTTTCGGTTTTTATGCAAATGTATATACATACCTCAAATGATCGCTAAAGTATATGCTTAAAAAATAATTAGAAGTGAATTAAGAGTTCTACTAAAATAACGCCTGCTTGGGCGTCTGTGATTTTTTTTTGTCTAGCAATGGATTCGATACTCAGGATTTGTCAAAATGAAATCTGTGCGTCTACATTGATTGACCAATGATCGGAAAATGTATAGTACATAGGTAAGTGGATGTAATCAATGATTTTGTATAAAAAACAGTATACTGTGTCGCACCACAGCTCACAAATAAACATATATGATGCACATTTAAGCTTCTACCCTAGCTATAATTCCTGAAAAGCAATAAATTGCTTAATAGCATGCACTGCCGCAGACTGAGGCTGCAAAAACACCAACAGCAAGAAGCTCTGGGAGCGTGACTTCTGCAAAAATCGAAAGAAAAAATTGCCTTTGGGGGAATCATTTATTAAAAAGATTTTCTGATACATGTTTGACAAACACAATTACCGATTACTTTGTTCCCATATATATATACGACTATAATACACATGCTATTTGCAACAGTATGTACAGAAAGAAAAAAAGAAAGATAATTATCACGACCCAATTTACAATGGCCCAAGGCACATCTTGGCAGTGTAAACAGCAAGCAACATATTGAAAGAAACATTGAATATAACCGATTATTACTAGAATTGACTAATTACACAAATATAAAGTATAAACAAATTATCTCTATATATACTTACTATGAACACAAATAAGACCACGATTAAGAGTAAAAATTAATACAAATTCCAATAAAAAATAGTCCTCAAACTTTAACAAAATTTATTAATATATTTCCGCTCATAATTTTCTGTATATAAAAAATGGCAATATTGGCAGCTATTAAGAACTAATTGCTTATAATAACAAAGTAGAATATAAAACAAAATATATATTATAATTAACAAAAGAGAAAAATTCAATTCGATTAAACGTAAAATTAACTGATTCCATTCTCGAAAACCAAACTGTTTATAAAAATACCAAATCTTAGTGCCGTAATAAATGGTACTAACACGGGTGGACATTTAGAGGTAATAATAATACATCATAAGCTGCCCCTTAGAATATTCAAATTTCACCTTACGACTAAGAAATCTGTACAATTTTTTAGTTCTCCACAAGTTTTAGCCTTAGTGTAATTAATAAATGTACATGTTACAGTGCACTAACCCTTACGAGTGTCCTATATTAGGAGAGAGAACGGAATTCTATAATCTCTTAGACAGTACGCGGTCTTGGCACAGTCAATCGTACGCAAAATATTTTCGGCAGCTCTGGCTCCCCATCTATCTACAGACTACACTCTTTTGTAAACGTTTCAATAACCAATTTCAACAAGGACTACTCATAAATCATTAATTTATAACGAACAAGCCTAATATTTAATTTGATATATTTAATACAGGCTCTCCGTAGACCGTATGAGATTCTGTCGGCTTCCTTCCAGAAATTCCAATTTTTTGACCAGCAAAAAAAAGACAATCGACTGTAGCGCTACCGAATTCCACCTCCAAACGTGCTTGTGAAAACCTCGTTCTCTAGTTATTGAAAAATGCACTAACAAAAAAAACGTCCACTGTCTATCGTCAACTGAGTGTGTTAGTTCGTTTCTTTCCCTGCTCCTTGACACAGTCTATCTCGGTCTTTTTACCTTTAGCCTGGGCCAACATCGTGACGAGTTTCTTGGGAGAATCGCCCACGATCCAACCGTGTTGGACGGGCCGGTCCTCGTCGTCCTCCAGCTCGTCCCTGATGGGTTTCACTTCGATGAGGTCGTGGGATTCGTCCTCCGATGAGCTCGACCAGTGATAGAGAGGGTTGGCCGCTGCCCGTTTCCTTCGATTTGGCGGTATCGCGTCGGTAGCTTTAACACTACCCACTACAAGTTGGGGTTTCTTGTCATTTACCGGTTTCTTCTTCTGCTGCGGTTTCTTCTCGACGCTCTTCGGTTTTTGGGGCTTTTTTGACGTTTCAGTCGGTGACATGGTTGGTTCTATTATGCTCTCAACAACAGCAGGAACTTCAGGTACTTGAAAGACAGGTTCAATCGCTTCGGGTTTTTCGTCTTCCTCCACGGCTTTATCCTTCTGTTTTACTTCTATCCTTTGACTCTCCAAGAGAGCTTCAAATTGAGAGTCGTCTGAGCTCCAGTACTCCACTAGAACGTTTTGTTTGCCGCTGGTGCATTTCCTTTGACTCTTCCTGCTGGCTACTCCGATGCATTCCTTCAGTTCCTGTTCGAGGTTGATGCAGTTGTCCTCGGCCTTGCCGTTTTTCCTGTATGCCCTCTTTTTGGTCACCTTATTGATATTGAATTCATCATCCGTCGAATCAGAATTTGAACGCACTCTCTTTCTGTTCTTCGGCCTTATTCTCTTCTTGCTATCCACTTTTTTAACTTCTGGTTTAGGTTTCGGGGTAGTTTTTGTATCTGTCACTACAGCCTCTTGCTCTTCGAATCTAGCTTCCAGCAACTGATCGAAGAGTTGGTTTATCTCGGTTTCGGTGAGGTTTGGCTTTGCGACGTCCTCGTTTCTTATTACCTTCTTGCAGTCGGCTACGTAATTCTCCACTAGCTCGCTATTGTCAATTTCCGGTATGTGTCTCATTTCTTCGTCGATGTCTTCGAGTTTGGATTTCGCCTGGTTCTTGAATATCCTCCCCATGATCATGCACTTTTTCTTGGTTATGTTCTCCTGAGCTTTCGGTTTCTTTGAAGAAGAGGAGGATATACTGGACGTGATCGACGGGGCCCCCATACTAAAAGAGTCTAAATAATCGTGGCTTTCGGTGTCGCTTTCAGGTTCAGGAACTGGCTCGTTACATTTCATATTCCTAAACGTTCGAAAATCTGGTTTTGTAAAGACATCTGTGTTGTCTTGGGTCTCCTCAAAGTCGTAAACGTCGTGCGACTTAACTTCTTCGGTCTTCTTCTTGGGACTTGTCGGAGACGGTAGCTTCTTCTTATTCATTTTGAATAAAAGGTTACTGCCAATCTGTGACTTGTTTTTAACCGGTTTCGATTTTCTCGCGGTCCTTGATGGTTTGGTGGGCGGTGATGCCGGGTCATCTGGTAGCCTCTCGGATAAATTTAATATTTCAGCTTTCTTCTGCTTAGGACTGCAGTTAAGGACCTCGTCCAGGTTTAATTCTTCCGTCGGTATCGACACTTTAAGTCCCTCGAAGACTTTTCTGGCGCCCTTAGTTATTATTTTCTTACTATCGCTGGTTGACCCGTCGCTAAACTCCTCTTGTTTCTTTTCAGACAATTCGCCTTTGTAGTCGTCGATAACAGGGGATTCCCTAAAATGACAAGTGTAAAATATAATCAAGCATATCAAATGGTTAAATCTATTTTATTACGTTAATATACCAACAATAGCTCTGCCCTTGGCCGCAGTAGGCAAAACCTGAAATTGTGCTCATTTCTTTTATAGCTGCAGCCATGAAGTCCGTTGTCATGTGGGTATCTCTTGTTTTCGCGGGCAAAGCTATTCTTGGGATACTATATCTTACTATACAGACTGTCTGATCAAAACATGTTGACATCATCAATGTTTGTGATGGATTTGATTTAGTATCTCTATGATCGCTACGGTACTTTACAAGTATATCCAAGTCAATAGAAACTGTGGAAACTCACCTGCCATCCATTAAATTCGGAGTATCTGCTTTGGTTAGGATTCCCCAAACTTATTAATACAGTTTGTGTCCTTATTGTGATCTACATATTCATTTAACACCTCTTCAAAACTAAAGCTTTTATTGGAAGGTGTCACCTTCTCCTCAGAAGTGGGCGCTTTCTTGTTCATGTTCCAATTTGAAGATATAGTGTTGGAGTTAGAAGCGTCGTCATCGTAGCTATCTCCGAGCGGTGTGGGAATTCTGGAATTATCGTCGGAATAATCATTGGTGATGTTATACATGGGTTTCTGAACCAAACTCTTCCTTTCCAACCACTCTGGTTCGTCGCACTGCTTCAAACCCATGTTGCTGATGATCTTGCCCTGAGACTTCTTATTTGAGTAACTTGAAACTTCTGAACCGCTCTTAAGTAAACTGCAACATTCTAAAAACAGTTCCTCGTCTCTGTTTAATGTCTTCCTTAATTTTTGATCTTCATAGTTTCGCACATTTGTGCTATCTTCGGATATTTCTTCGTATTGTGTTGGTTTAAGGAAACTGTCATCGTTTGAAGTAGGCTTCGTCGAATTGTTTGTCGTATAAACCATGTTACTGGAATCTTCCTGCTGTAATTCGGAGGGGCTTTCCCTCGTGTTATTCTCCATGGAGTTGTTCGAAGACATAGAAATATCGTCAATGTAATTCACGCCTGTCTGGTTTTCTATGATGTTTTCTAATAGACTTATCTGTTTTTCTAAGATGGTCGTCTTGGAAATATAAGGCTCTTCTGAGCACACCGACTGAGGTTCGGCAGGTTGAGAATCGAAGCTTTTACGTTCACCGAGACTTTTGTACCTCCGATATTCGGGCTGAGCATCTAGATTCTGTTGCATGATAATGTCAGAAAAACTGTTACGTTTCTCCGTTTCCGCTTCCAGCACAGGCTTGTTTAGTACATCATTTATAATATCGGCCAGCTTTAGGGAATGATTATTGGCAAACGAAGAGTGGACTGTGGAGGAATGTTGACTATTCGGTTTATTGGAATCTTGTAAGATGTCGCTTATGTTTATGTCGTTCTTAGAAACATCGGATGTTTTAGATGTTTCAGATGTTGCTTCGACGTACGTTTCCTTAGACAACTGACTTTGAGATGCTGATTTTGACTTTTCTGCGGCCTCTTTGGCCTCTATTTCGGATAGTTTTTGTATATGTGTTAGCGTACGTTTGTGCTTAATCAAAGTTTCAAGTCTAGTAAAAGATTTGTTACAAATTTCGCAATAATTTGGTTTGTCCGGTACTCCGGGTTTATCAACTTTTGTGCTCTTATTTTTGCTGTCTACACTGGAATCGTTTAAATCGAGGGTGGAAGGGATTGAAAACGTGTTATCCAAAGTTGGAATATTCGATGCTGATTCAGAAGTTTCGTCGACTTGTGGTTTTGAGAGTGACGCATTTCTTTCGAGGCTTCTATTTTTGTCGTTTCTTCGCCCTACCTCCATGAATGGTAACGGATCATCCTTAATTTTCTCAGAGTCTTCGGGGCTTTCTATAAACTCATAGATCTTATCAATATCCTTCTCCATTTTGCTTTTATCAGTGTATGAGTTCTGTATAAGGAATGATTTTTCCAAAATGTTTTCAAATACATTTTCAAAGTTCTCGTCGGTTAAGCCCTTTGTAGAAACTTCTTCCAAATTATTAAGGAATGGATTGGGCGGTTTTGGAATGTATGTGGTGTCACTTTTAGTTGACGCTTTTAGCAAGTCAAATAATTCGTCGCTATTGAGTTTTTTGTCACACTCCTTTGGCTTCTTAATTACCTTGGCATCAGGAATATCTTCAACCCTTTCCTTTTTACGACTCTTTTTCTTATTGTCAATTTCGTCTAAAAGAGGATCGATTAAATCATTTTCATTGTAAGACGTTACTTTTCTCGATCCTCTTCTACTTCTTCTTAATTCTTGAAAATTATCTTCCAATAAGAAATCCTCTTTGACATTCTCGTTCTTATTTGATGGGTTCCGATTACCAGACGATGCTTTGCTTTTCGGTTGCTTTTTCTTTACCTCTAATTCTGTATTTAACTCGCGTTCAATGCTATTCTCCAATTCTTCCAAACCAACGATGTCATCTGCGAAATCGATCAGCTCGGCACACTTTTGGGCAATTTCCGCTGATGAATCAAAATTGTCGAATAACTTCTGATTTTTCTGACCCTCCTTTTTACAGAATAGTTCTTTGCTGAGCTCTTCCGAATCTATCGCCGATTCTTCTGTCGGGAGAGTTTTCTCGTTTAATTCGCTTTCAATAGTCCTCTCTAATTCCTCCAGATCTGCTGTTAATGTAGATTTTTCGACGTTATCTGTTAAGAGATCGGAAATTGTAAGCGACTTCAGAACTTCTGTGGTCTTCTTTTTACTGGATTTTTTTCTTACTCAATTCAACAACTGGAATGCTGTTCTCTACAACAGAAATGTGTTCCTCATTTGTTTTACTAGTATGGTTCCTCAATTCTTTGTCGAAATCACTGATCTCTGTGGAATTATCTGCGTCTATTAATTCATCCACGTTAAGAGATTCTTGTTCTTTCTGTAAACTGCTTTGTTTTAAACTTCTCCTCGTTTTATTTGATTTGTTTATATTTTCACTGGCCGGGGATTTCTTATTTGCTTCTTTCTCAAGGGTATTTTCTAGGTTTTCTAAATCAATGTCCGCTGAAGCTTTCTCAGTTTTGGTCTGTCTTTTGTTCTTTTTCTTGGGTGATTCATGCAAAGCATCTGAAATGTTTTCAGAAGAATGAATCTTTTCTTTATCTGATTCTGCGTTAATACTTTTCTCCGATAGGTCTTCTGCCGGTTCTGGGTTCTCTGTACTTTCCTTTGGCAATTCAGTGTTCTCCACTGCTTTCTGAACCTTCTGAGCTCTGCTATGCCTTCTGTTTGTCTTTTTCTTTGTCAGTTGACTTTCTATAGCAACATCGTCTTCAGAGGGAACGGATTTCTCTCTGTTCCTCTCACTCTCAGTTAGCTCTGCCAAAGCATCGTCATGGATATGTTCCAAAGCTTTTACTTTTGCACTTCTAATAGATTTCCTTCTACCATTCTCAAAAAGTTCTATTTCAACGTTGTTTTCCTTAATTTCCTTACCGCTCTCTTCTTTTTCTGTAGCTGTCAAATGGGAGATATCTTTTCCTGATTTTGATTTCCTTTTTTGCAAATGATTTTGGTACAAGTTCATCATCTACATTGTCGTCTATATTGAAATTTCTTGGGGCTGTATCAACTGTATTAACATCCAACACGACGGACAGGTTTTCATGTGTTACATCGTCCTTATTAAATTGCTCTATTGTATCGGAGGTGGATTTTGTTTGTCTTCTGGAGGTCCTTCGTGGTATTTCAATCGGTTTATCTATTTCCAGGTCTTCCAATTCAGTAAATGTATATATACTGTCTAAGTCTTTTTCAGTGGAAAGTGATAACTTATCTTTATTTAAGCCTGTAGAGGGTATACCAGTATTTGGAACTTCTTGTTGTTCAATTTCATCAATAGTACATTTAGACTTTTTCCTTTTGTCCCTCTTATATCTACTTCCAGCAAAATTAGTATGTGATTCAACTTTTTTTGTAGGCGACACTTTCGATTTTTTGCTATTATCTTTTTCACCACTCGCTGATAATGTACTTTCTAATTCTTCAGAAACTGTGTTAGGAACACGCAGGTCATCGTGACTATACGGCTGTTCTTTATTGGAAACAAAATCTAGTATATTTGATTCGCTTGTAACCAGTTTCTCAACAGTGTCGTCTGAAACCAGGTTCACTACATTGCCCTCCTTAGGACTATCATTAGCTAGCCTCTTAGATACAAAATCAAAATTGTCTTGTGCCATCTCGAGGGAATTGTCCAAATGATTTCTATTTCTCGATAAGGACCCAAATTCTTTATGTTGGCTTGGTAAGTCTGGGACGTCAAAAGAGAAAATATCAGTCATATTTTCTTTGGTCGGAGTCTCTCTATTGTTTTCATATAAACATTCCTTTTCTCCTGTGCGCAAGAGCAGGTCTTTTTCAGGATACTGAAATGTATCTTCAAATGAAATGCCTTGCACATTTTCGGCATTGGTAGAATCAACAGATCTGTCTTTTTCCGATGGTTGAAATAGTTTGTCAGGTGAAAAGGCTTTCAAAATGCTACTATCTGAAACAGTAGCAGAAAACTGTTGATTTTCTGTATCTTTTGAGATCTTCATCTTGGCGTTTTTATTCTTCTTCTTATTGCCTTGATTTTCATTAGCTTTTTCTATTGCCGGGGGCTCTTGGGGTGTTTCTAAATTCTCTTTGCAAAATAGATTTGTAGTAACTGGAATGCTAGCAAAACTTGAAGTATCTCTTTCTATGATATTTGACACGATTGGTATTTCATCAAGTTCCATATCCATCTCTTCCACAGACGCGTCCAAGTCTGCCATTCCCTGTATATCTTCAGGAATTGCCTCGGATGTGGGTACTGGCGATTCTATCGAGGGCGGCGGTAGTGACGGTGGAGTTGATGGGGGTGATAACGACAGCAGAGGCAGCGGTAACTGTTCAATGGGCTGATTTATATTTTTAGCATAAACGTCCTTGGCGAAGTTATCTGTAGACGTGTAAGTTATTATAGGTGCTATCCTCTTGGGTTTCTTGATGACCAGAGCAAAGTCTTCGAATAAATCATTTTGTCCTTTTAGACCGGTCTTTTTGAAGCTTTTGGATTTCCGTCGCGTCTTCTGTTTGTTAATGATGATTTTTATAGGAGACTCGGGAAAGTCCCGTTGACAATCTCCACTGAATCATTGGCTTTTTGTTTGTCGCCTTTTTCATTAAGGGTTTCTGCAATTGCTGTTTCCGTAGCGGGTTCTAGAAGCTTCTCAGTAGGCAAGTCAAACAAAGAAACGTTTAAGTCCAATGGATCATGAGAAGTTGTGTTTTCTGGACTGTTACTGGCAGTGGTATCATCAAGTAATTCTGTATCCGGTAGATCGACAACTTTTGTGTCACTTTGAACTGAAATATTTTTATTTCCTTTGTTTTTATTTCTCTGGCAATTTCTTACAGGCTGTCTTCTGTTTATTGTTGGTTCAATGCCCTCAATGGTTATAGATGTATCATCTGCACTGATCTCCTTTACTATCTCTATATCAGATTCTTTTTGATCGATTGCTGACAAATTGCTTGTAGGTACGGACGTTTTTTGCATGTTTTAATGCATTTGTGAGAGATTTTGATCTTGCTGTCCGTCTCTTATGTTTTGCTGATAATTTCACATTCAAGTTGTCTCTAATTTTTGAGTGTGGTTCAGCTAAGGTGTCCGTTAAAAGTTTTTGTTCAATGTGGTCCTCTGAAATTTTATGTTGCAAAGTTGCAGAATTTCTGTTATTGCCTTTCTTGCCCTTAAAATTCCTATGGGAGTCAGATATATGTTCAATAACGTCCACTTGTTCCTCATTGTCATTTACCACAGTCTCATTGTCATAACTTGATGTGTTTTCATTCTTTTCTGATCTCGATCTTGACCTTTTTGTTCTGGGCGATTTGGATTTATTGGTTATCCTATCGATACTGGTATTTATTTCCTTTGTAGTAGGTGTCAAATCTAATAATTGCATATCATGTTCGTTTGGTGTTTTGGAATCCTTAATATCCCGTTTATCTAAGGACACATGATTATTGACAGTAACGTTTTTGTTAGAAGAAATTGCGGCATCTTCTTTGTCTTCAGCAGAAACTTCGCTTAAATTAGAGGTTTCAGTTTTTGATACTCTAGATCTTAAACCCCTTTTAGGTGTAATTTGTTCGATTTCGTCAGATTCGTTACTTTCTGAATGTATTCCTTCAGTTGTTGTTTGGTTGTTTAGCGATTTGGACCTTTTTTTTCTTTATATACATCTTTTCAACAGAAAAAAATGGCGATTCTAAAAGTTTTTCACCAATATCTGATAATCCACTACTGCTAAGTGATGAATCGCTTAAAACCGAATCGGTTGAAGAATTGTCGGCACAAGTCTTGGTTTTTCGCGACTTAGACCTCCTTAATGATTTCTTTCCTCTCATGAGTTTAGGTTCCACAAATTCGGTCTCAACAGAATTATCCTTCGGTTTTTTCTTCAGAAGCAGTCTCATTTGTTAAATCACTTAAGGAAGAACCACTTCGATTCATGAGTGACAGTTTCATCGATAGTTTTATATTTCACAGATTTTGATGTACGTTTGATGGATTTTGATACATTAGGTGTTTCAAATGCCTCTAAATTCACAACCAAATTGTCCCGTATTTGACTGAAGTCAAGACTGTTCGATTTGCCATTACTTTTCTTCTTTAACGGTTTGGATTTATCTAAAGTTATCTCTTCAACTGCTGGCTCTTCGCACATTCCTGTCTCTTTTGTTACTTTTTGTATTTCACTTTCTTGTTGATCGTTCAGAACGTCCTGATTTAATTCGTCACAAGCTGACTGGTTTATGTTGCTTAATTCCAAACCAGAATCGATTAAGTCAGAAACAGTGTTATCGGTCATTTCTATGCTTTTCTCTTTTGAGCAATCACTAATTCTACTGTTACACTCCGATTCGTTTGTAACAATCTCTGCGTTTTTTTCTCCATCAACTATGCTTAGAACACGAGTTTTAATTTTCTTCTTATTTGACTTTGATTTTTTCTTTCGTGACTTACCGACGCTCTTATCTAAAATCGTGGACAGCGCAGAGTGAACTTCCGACGTGGCATTTATATCTGAGTTTTCCGATACAGGAAAATCTATTTCACACTTTTTGGCAGTTATCATCGCAGTCAGTAGTGCGTCGAAATCTGTGGTAATCTGGGATGAACTGGAGTCGTGATTTGACTTTTTCTGTTTAGATTTTCTCTCCTCAGTTACAGTAATATCTCTCTCTGGAACATTTTTAACTCCACTTGGCTCCTTGGCCGAGGGCACTCTCAGTTGTTTTTCAGTTTCTGTAAGATTACTCATTTTCTCAGTACAGTCAAGATTCTCAACCAACAGTGAAGTGCTCGTTTGAAATGGTTTAGTTTCTCTCTGTTGCGTCTCTGCACTTGCAATATGATCACTTGTTTTAAGAAAAAAATCATCATTTGCCTTTAATTTTTTTTTCAGTCTTTGGTTTCTTAGATTTAGATTTATTTTTAGTTGCTTTTTTAATTCTATTGAGATCATTTGAAATTATGGTTGATGCTTCTGAATCTGTACTATTGGTTATAGCATTATTTCGTACATCAGAATTATCTTTTTCAATCGGGCATGATTCTGTCTCCTTTTCTTCTTTCGTGCAAATATCTATGATTTTTGGCAATGCCTCTCGATCTTTGGGCTTGAAAATTTCGGCCAGAGGCGTATCTGAATCCGGGCTGTCCGGTTTAGCATCTACTTTTTCAGACAAAGTATCTGGTGGTGGTAAAATTACGCTTACTTTCTTCTTGACCGATCTGGATCTCCTTTTGTGTTCTTTTTACCTAAACTGCTCTTATCACTTTCTTCAACCTTGTCAGTTTCATTGGTTATTTTACTATTGACACTCTTTGCTTCAGAAACAGGTTCATGCATATTATCTGAGGATTTAGAATTTGTTTCTGAATTTATTTTAGTAAGTGTTTCCAGATTTAGATTGTCCTCGTCAGCATCGGTACAGGTAGGTATGATTTCTACCTCTTCATTGGAGGTTTTTGTGACTGTTGATAGTTTGGAATGTTCTGAATCTACCATATTCCGCAAAAGATTATTTTCTTCAGCTTCCTTTGATAATGCACCAGATGATATCAAATTGTCTTGTTTATCAGTCTTGGATATATTTTCTTCCGTAATAGTTGGCTCCTCTTTTCTTTTAGTGGGATCATCAGATTTAATCAATGCTGAAAGTGGTACGTCATCTTCAGAATCGCTATGCGGAGTGCTGCGTATTTGTGGTGGAGTCATAACTTTGTTTTCCAATAGAAGAGGCTCATCTTCATTGAGCAAATGTTGGATTTCATCTTGTTTTGTCATAATGGTATCGTTACTGGTAAATGTATGCTGAGGCGATTGGCATGCACTAATTTCTTTCACATCCAACACATTGTCTAAATTAGTTTCTAATACATTTTCCGTTGGCTTATTAACGCTGTGTGCTTTTTTCTTGGATCGAGATCGGTTTCGAACCTGGCCAACTTTTCTAGGAGCTTTCTTACTACCCAGAGAATCAGTTTTTCCGTTTACTGTTGTCACGGGTGGAATTATAAAAGCTTTATTTAAATTTGACTCATGCTTAAGGTCTGTGTCATGGTTAATGTTTGTAGATGGTGCAATATTTTCTTCAGTTTCATTCGAAGGTAAATTCACTGCATCAAGTTTTTCTACATTGTGAATTTCATTCAGATTTGACTTCTCTACAATCTGTGTTGAATCATTAAGTTGTGGGACCCTCAATGGGATCTTTTCAATGTTTATTTCTTCTTCAATGATTTGTTTTGGTAACGAGCTTGTTTTGTTATTAGTTAGTTTCTTTGAATTTTTCTTGAGGGATGAAGTTTTTGTCAAAGCGATTTCTGGATTACTTTCAGCACTCAAACTCGTTGCAATCGTTTTTTTTCAAAGCGGGGCGATTCTAATCCAATAAAATATTGTTCTTTCGAAACAACAGTGAGTATTTTTGAGATGATGTCATCTTTCTCTTTAATAATGCCAATTTCATTTAGGCGAACATCGTCCTTTATAATGTTACTCATCTCTTTAGGAATACCAATCCCACTGCTGAGTTCTGATCCAGACTTCTTTTGTGCTGTTTTTCTCACAGAACCAATTTTTCTACTGGGCTTTTTAATTTTATTTAAAACTATGTCATCTTCCATTACAATATTTCCACTTAATGCACATGTTCCCTGTTTATATCCGACAACAAAATCAATTATATCATCTATTGTATTTTTCGTAGATAACTGGGATGGTTTGAAAGAGCATTCATTTCCTATGACCTTCTCGATTGTTTCATCCACTGAATTCCACTTAATATTATGTGCCGGTGGAGGCAGCTTCTGGCTTCTGTTCTCGACGACTTCTTCAATAATCCTGTCTACCGAATTGAATATTCTATTTGTTTGTATCTTTTCTTCTAGCGAATTCTTAAGGAATTCCTGAAACCTGAAGTTGACGTTCGTCAGAATATGCTCCATTGGATTTGCATTTTGAGTTTTTGTGAAAACCTTCGGTATATCTAATGTATCCGGCTTGTTTAGCGACTTGGTGCTGAGATCGAGGGCCTCCTCGATTTCCGGATAAGCGGTGTGAGTTTTAAAAGTTGGAATTCGCAAAATGCATTCTGCCTTAGAAGGAACGGTTTCCAGAGAACTTTTCACGCTTCTGTTCAGGGAGGGCAAGGCGAATATGTTGTCTTTCGTCGCGGTTTCCTCGACGGTTTTCTGCTGCAACTTGCTGGTTAACATGGCAATGCAGTCATTTAAGCCTCTGGTCGGTTTTCTTATTTTGCCCTTCATATTTGGAGAGATTAGTGGAACAACTTTGGGTTTTATAGATGTTTCTATGCTGATAGGTTGAGTTTTCTCGTTCGCGGTGCCAGTTTCAGTCAATACTGGTTCCTTCTTGTCTGTGGCCGTTAATTCTACTGTATTATCTAAGCTACTAGCGGTGTTGTAGTTCTGTGCTGGTTGATTGTCAAAATTGAGCTCCCCCTTTGCTTGTAAGTTTTTCTCATTGTTCGACTCCAACTTAAACATTGTCTCAGGAATTGGAGGATCTTCATTCGAGTCGTGGAAGTTCATTACAATAGGGGCAGGTGTAGAGAGGTCAGCTATATTTTCCTTCGCCTCTAACGTCGAAGGGATGACTATTTTTTCTGCTTGAGCGGGTGACTCTGCTACATCTTGTTTGGTAACTTCGTCTAAAAAAGAACTCCTGGTATTGATGTTCTTCAGTGGAAGTTCTTCTGATTTGGGTGTATTTTCGGGGGCGGTGTCTGTTTTCAGCTTTTTAACTTTATTTATGACATTTCGGAAGCTACGTTTGAGCTTCCGTTTTTTAGCGGGTTTGTCGTCATTCGTTTCTTGTTGTAACGGTACATTTTTATCTTTATTGCCATCTTGACTCTTTGTATCATTGTTTGCAATTTTCCCTGTGGACTTATTCTGTGAATGTTTTACAGTTTTCTTACCGTGAAAACTTAAAGAACGCACCAAGTTGCCGAATGTGTCGTTTTTGGTTTTCTTTACATCCGTCTTGACGCTTGCGACTGTATCTTTTTTCTCCTCTTCCCCTTCACAAATGTCCTTTGATTTTCTTTTACTCCTGGTTTTGATGTCGACATTTTCCATTTCAGATGATTTTTCTTGAGTATTCTGATTCTCCACGCCATTCTTTTTCTGTTTTCTCTTTTTAACAGGAAAGAACGATTTGATACTTATATTTCCTGTTAACAGTTTCTTCACCGTTATTTTCTTTTTTAAATTCTGCGGACTAGAGCGAGGAGATGTCCTTTTGGGTGCCGCTTCCGGCTGAGCCAATTCTTTGCTCTCCTTCTTGGCGACTTTCAATTTTATTTTTTCGGTCGTGGTTATATTGGCTTCCAAACTGTTTTCGGTTTCCTTCGATTCTTGGTGTTGTTGCGACCGCCTTGTCCTGCGGTTATCGCTCAACACCTTCAATTTCCTCTTGACTGACAATTTCGAGTTTGTGTCTAGTATTCTGCTCGCGAGGACTTTGTTCAAACTCCGCAATGACCTTCTGTTGGTCGACAGGTTATTTTTCTGAGGTTTGGCGACTGTGGCGGCGGTATTGATGGCCTGTTCCGTAGTTTCTTTTCTGCCGGTCGTCTTGTAGATCATTTTACCACACTTGACTTTCTTCTGGTTGATGGTGTTTATTTGGGTCTTCTTCCTGGTGCGATATATGCCTTCGTGGAGCGAAATGAGCTTCCTCGTCGATCTTTTCGCGGGTAGATTCGCTAACATTCGTTCAATGGTATCAGCTGCAATACAATAGAATACATGTAAATGTGAGGAATGTAGGTATAAGGATAATTTTACCGTCGCTGGGTCGTTGCCGAGGACCGTCGAATCTCTTTTTATACGTTTTCTTCTCAGCAGGTTCAGTCTTTCGTTTATGGTGAATTCTATGTACCAAACCTGAAGAAAGAGACAATACTTTAAAATGTGCTGTACATTTTGTGCATGGCATAATTTAACAATTCAGGCAATTGATAAAAGCCTCGATAAAAGCTTTTAAATATACATATATTCACTAACAGCACCCCTGCGGATTATAAATATGTACATGGTATAGGTACATATAACATACAGTATGTGTAAGGCCAATATTGGCCGATTGTGAAAAAAGAACAAATTGAACACTTATCGTTCTAACGACTAACGTAGCGTGGTGAGAAGGCCAGTCTTATTACCCCCACTATCTTCGATGCGTATGCGGTTGCTTCTTATATATATTTAAGAGACTGGAGTTGGGTTGTGTCGCTAACTGTGATTGTAGGTCTAGCTCGAAGTAGTACGAGAGTGTCTGCACCGCGGGGACCCATCCACCCCACTAGCAATATGGTTTAGATATATGGCTTCTTATCTGTTGTCTCACTTCTGTTTGTCCTTTTTCATAACTGGTCGATGTCGGCTTTAAACACACGGTATACATTATAATTTATAAACGCTAGGTTTATAATCAAAGTTAATAATTGAATACACTACAACGTATAAATTTATGTTGCATAAGTTCAGCATAGTTCTTGTGTAAATCATTGACAGCTGAAAAAAAGACGCTATCTACGAGCCCTAACAAATATGTTCGGACAAACGCATTTTTAAAAAAAATTATTATTTATATATTACTGCCATGAAAAAATTTACCATCACGCTTTAAAAACCTAAAATATATAAAATTACATAAATTTGGAAGGTAATATTATGCTGAAAATTATTATTAGCTTGGATTTGTTATGAACTTATGCTGGAGTGGGTACTGGAACCTTCGGGGTAGAAACAAAAAAAAACCAAACGTCCAGTTTTTTTTTATGAATTTATGGCCAAAAAAGGCAATACTGCTGTTTCCGTGGCGCCGCAATCTGATGGTGGATTCTTATAGAACTCGATGGAATAAAACAAAATAAGAAGTATTAAGAAGACGTAAGAATAAAATTTTTCGATATCTCGCTTAGTTTTCGAGATATCGAATTAAAAAAAAATCTACAAAAAAATGTTTGTTTCCTACTTGATATAGATCCTGTCTTCTTTGAACGTTTTTATGAATATCTCCATATCCAACCAAGTTTCTTTGCAGATAACTTCTCTACGGACATTGGGAGCCCACAACATATTGAATATGGTGAAGGTATTAAGGTTATGTATTTCTTCCAAACAAGTAATAGCCTTTTCTACGCTATCAATTTATGAAGAGATTCAAAGATATTGAAATTCTCTAAACCAGGATGTAAACAAAGATGCTTACCTGACATATTGCAAAATTACACATAAATTGACTTCGGAAGAAATATCGTGCTACACAATATTGATAACAACATTAAATGACTGTTTACAGTTTAATGACAATTAATTATTATTTTTTTTTATAAAAAACTATAGTTTGCATTGCTATTATGAGAAGAAATATTGGCGGTAGTTTCGAAATATGGAGACATCCAAAAAACCACTCTGGCTATGAAGAGAGAATGGAATGCGTCATTCTAAGCTTTTCTTACGAAACTTTGAAAAGTGACTGGCAAATTTGAAATACAATGGCTTCATATAACAGTGAAAGAATTAAGTTTAAAAAAAATACGTATTTTTTTGACGTTTTTTTGGTGTCTCTATATAAAAAATCGCATGAAAATTCTGTCTTATTATTCACGAAACTTGTAGCGGAAATTTCAAAAAATAATAAAATTATTCAAACCTGTGTAATATATCGAAAAAATCATCTTATTTTCTCGATTTCTAAGAATCCTTCAAATTTTTTTTTTTTTTTCTTTCGATATCTCGAAGACTAAGCGAGATACCGAAAAATGTTATTCTTACATTTCGTTTTATTTCGTCGAGGTCTATACGAGAGATTGCGGCGCCACAGAAATAGCAGAATCCACAAATTTAAAATTCTGCTAAAAATGCTGACAACTAAATGTTCGTAAAATCGAGAAACCTGCATTAAAAAATAAATAAAAATTTGTTGTTGTCGCGGTAACCATTCATTTCACAATTAGATGTGTCAGTCACAGGTGATTTCTGGTAGTTTTTGCGAATATTCGTTATTTTTAAATCAAAATGGACTGTGGACGTGCGACTGATCAAAAATTGTGGCAGCTCATTGAAAAAAAAAAATACTGCAGTGGCAAAAACATCCGCGAAATTGCGGAAGAATTGTGCTTTGCAAAGTAGTACGTACGTAGTTGGGGACATATTAAAGCATTACCGCGAGACTGGAAATTTGGATGTAAAATGTAAAAGTCCTGGAACACCCAGACTTGTTACTGAAAGGGGCCATAGGTTGTTGGTGAAAATTTGCAAAAAAAAAAAAACGAAACAGGAGAAAGGCTATCCCGCGAATGTTGTAGAAAATACATTCATCAATCTGGGCTCAGTTTATTACTATCAGGTATTACTATTTTATTTTTCAAATTTTTAATTTTTCAATTTTCGTAAATGATCGTAGGCTAAAGAAAAGGCTTTATTAAATGAGGCACAAAAAAATCGACTGAATTGGTACAAATCGAAGGTATCGTGGACTATAGAAGACTGGTCAAAAGTAATTTTCAGTGACGAGTCCAAATTTGATGTCTGCGTAGGCGATCATAGAAAAAGAGTAATAAGAACAAAAAGTGAAGCCTTTCATAAGGACTGCATTAAACGAACTGTAAAATTCCCGAAGGGTGCTCTGGTTTGGGGATGTATGTCCGCTAAAGGTTTGGGACAGTATGAGGTCATAGAGGGTACCGTCAACGCTGACAAATATATACACAAATACTTACGAATAGCGTACTACCGACTGTTTAGGATATGTACCCAGACAATAATTTCATATTCCAACAAGATGGCGCAGTTTCCCATACTGGCCATCAAACAGCCCCGATCTAAATGTCATTGAAACAATATGGCATAAGATAAAAAAGAGTTTTGAGAAATGATCCTCAAAGAACGGTCTCTACTTTAAAGGAAAAAATCGCCTTATTATACTAATAAGGCGCCTAAATAAATATTTTTTTCCGAACATTTAGTTGCCAGTTGTTTTGTTACATTTTATTTGTTTTGTTAAGTTGGGACATTGTTAATTTGGTTTTTTTGAAAACATTAATTAAAATATGCTTTTAAATTCTTTAAGTTCTTATGCTTGTTAAGTTCTCAGCTGCATTAGTCAATTTTTGCTTCATTATACATAAAAACAGTCTAATACGCGAACAATGCATTTTCCGAACATAGACATACATAGTTGTTAGGGCTCGTAATAGCCCAACCACGTGAGTATTGTCTTCATAAAGAAATAGAATGCGATGTGTCGCGAATTAAAGGTCTAAGGTATGTTTAATCAAAGCGCCAAGTGGTTGTTTTATTTATTCTGGCCACAATTACCTGTACTAAAAAATATTTCTTTAATTACCTATTTCGGTTTTTTTTTATTTTCCTGCCGTCATGCATCATTCGGAAAAAAGTTAAGAGGAATCAAAAATATATCGCTCAGCCGCGTCCTTTTTGTAGCGGGGTTGTTCAGGGGAATTGGAATGAAAATACGAAAACTTTAGCATTGCAGAAACGCTTTTGGATGTTATCGCATTGCATTTCTTTTTACATAGCGGCCCAAACAGATCGACGCACAGTGGGGCAAAATGCTAATCTAGGAGTGCAAAAGTGGAAAAACGAAAAGTAGATAGATGTTTGCTACTATTTTTAATGTCAAATTTTTAAAAGCTTAATATGAGATTCCATTTGTGATAACTGTATCCATAACAAATAAAAATACAGGGTTTGTCTGGAAAGTAATGTCAGTGATTTTTTTCCCGACACTGTACGCGCCAGCCCGCGCTTTACGTGCTGGGATTGTGGTGGGGGGGATCTGGCAACAAGATGCAACAAGCGTCAGTTGGCTACCGATCGTTGTAGCGGTCGCATCACTCGTTCTTTAAGAGTCGTTACAGTGACCCGGTGCAAGAATAAATGCAACGTTCGCTTGAGCAACGGATGGCGATCAAGTTTTGTGTGAAACTGGAGAAGAGTGCTGCGGAAACCATTCCAATGTTGAAGAAGGCTTTCGGCGTCGATTGTCTTTCGGACAGGCAAATTTTCCGGTGGCACAAGGCCTTCGCAGAAGGTCGGGAAGATGTCAACGACGAGAACCGCGCTGGACGGCCATCAACCTCCAGTTCCGATGACAATGTGAAACGTGTGCGTGACTTGTTGAACACTGACCGTCGTCTAAGGGTCCGTTTAATTTCCGAAACATTAGACATTACGAAAACCATTGTTCACGAAATTGTGTCGGAGTCTTTAGGAATGAGGACGGTGTGCGCGAAGCTCGTGCCAAAAGTGCTAACGGACGATCAAAAAGCGAGGTGCGTCGAAACCTGCCAAGAACTTTTGGACACCTGCGAAGACAACCCCGCTTTCCTTGATGACGTCATTATCGGGGACCGAAAGTTGGGTCTTTGAATACGATCCGGAGACGAAGAGGCAAAGTGCGGAATGTCACACGTCGAACTCCCCCTCGCCCCAAGAAGGCCAGGATGTCCAGGTCAAAGATCAAGACAATGCTGATTGTATTTTTTGATTGCCGGGGATTGGTCCATCATGAGTTAGTTCCGCAGGGGACAACCGTAACCGGAAAGTTTTACGTCGAGGTGCTAAAGCGGTTGAAACGCAGGGTGAATCGCGTCCGCCCAGACATCTCAAAATCCTGGAAGCTTCACCACGACAATCCGCCTTCGCACACCTGCTTCCTCGTGGCCGATTACCTCGTCAAGGCAGGCATCACCGTTGTTCCCCAGCCTCCCTACAGCCCCGATGTGCCCCCCCCAGACTTTTTTCTGTTTCCGCGCCTCAAAACCCCAATGAAAGGACAGCATTTTGGGTCGGTGAAAAACATTCAGAAGGCTTGCACCGACGCTTTAAAGGTGATTCCGGAAAACGACTACCGTGCGGCTTTTGATGCGTGGAAGACCCGCTGGAACCGATGTGTGGACGCAGGAGGAATGTATTTTGAGAGTTTCTAAAGATTTGTACACATAGAACCAATAACCTTTAAAACTCACGGAATTACTTTCCGGGAAAAACCCTGTATAATATTAAAAAGATATATGTTTCTGAAATTTAAAGATTTATTTCAAGAGGATTAGTGTAAATTAATTTTTTTTTTTTTTTAATGAAATTCCGTGAAATTCTTACAAAACTCGCATGTATTCACGTTAATTTTTACACAAATATTAAGAATGAGGTGTACAATTTTTGTTTTTACCAAATATGAGTGCAGCCAAATGCAGCTGAAATACCTAGTTCTTTAATTTTTTCTGGAACAGTTTGCTGCAGAGAATAATTGCGATAAACTAAGAATGGCGGCGAAAATTTGTTTCACAATTTACTATTCACATTGGATCCATGAATATCCATAATCATGTGTACTAAAAAAAGTTTCGGAAACAGAACAATATCGATTTTCGAAGATGATGACGTTGAAGAAGAAATGAAAACTTTCAGTTCAGCTCAGTTCAGAATTGAGTCTATGTAAGATTCAGAAAATCAGTTGAAAATCAGCGACTTCAAATTGACAATTTTTTGGGAGCAAATCGCGTTTTTTCATATCTACATACATATATATCTTGTAATTTAATTCTGTTTCTTTTGAATATATTTAAATATAAAAATAATGTAAATGTAAATATAAAAAAATCAAAACATTAAATTTTATCTCCTAACTGAAATCTCAACCAATACCCTATATAAATATACCCACATCAAACGACTAAACTAAATTGGAAAAGCTTTTTATATTTTACTTATATATTTAATTTATTTGTTTTTTTAAATATTTAAATATAAAAATAATGTAAATGTAAATATAAAAAAAAATCTAAAGGAGATGCAAATTTTGTCTAAATTATATCAACTCCCTTGTTTCCTAACTGAAACTATCTCAGTAATTTTAAACAATTTTAATACCCTTATTTATACTTATTTAATATACATACAACTCATGTAATACAAAACTATCTATCATTGTGAACGGACATAATTTTGCACTCCTAAATAGAAAGGTCCCACTTAAGAAGAGGTTGTAGAAACGCTCGTTCGCGCTCTATCGACAGACTTCTAATGGTTCCGATCCGATTCCTGCTTTTTCCCCGACGTTTTGACTCCTCTTCCAACTCTATAGTTTTAAGATTTTCGAAATGAATTTCCAGTTGGGCGTCCCGGTTTCAGACATCTCACATCATGAGTCAAGTTTCTATGAATCCTGTATAAATAGGGGGACTGCCGAGGGTTGAGGCGGACTGGGGTGCGGCAATCCATTTTTTAAATACTTTTTAAATAGTTTATTTCGAATTTGATCGATAATAAAATTTGTCCAACATAATATAAGACGGTGAAGAATGAATTTTCGAAATAATTAAAGAAATATTTTCACCTATTACGGATACCTGCGGTCTTGGGTTAAAATATACAGGACACACTAGCTTGGCTCTTGTTGCATCAAACAAAACAGTGCCAATTGCGCACATTTGCTCTTGTAGCCGCAGCCGAGACCACTTCCAGAAGTAGTTACAGCTCTATTGTCTTGGGTATGTAGTCCGCAGTTCGCGGGCAAAGCTATTCTTCGTGTACTGTACATGACCTTTAGTTCTTGACACATTGCGCATTCTACTTCTTTATAAGAACAGAAATTTATGTCTATTAAGATAGAAGAGCAATTGTTGCAGAGCAAATATATATGATATGGAAAATTGAAGGCTCAATTAATGCTAATTAAGTGTCCTATTGCCAAATTAAAGGCTTCCAAATTTTTTCGCGAAAATGCATGTTCTGCTAACCGAATGTTAAGATAGCAGAGCAATAGCATATTATTGCGAATATATTTAATAAAAAACAATGAATCTCCCATAAGTTCCCGCATGTCTTGCACGTCAAATTACAAGGCTCATTAAGGGCCCTATTGCGAAATTAACGAGGAAGTAATGTTCTTATGTTTATAAAAATATATTGATAAAATTATCCGGCATGTTTTGCGTTTTGAATGATCTAAACACCATATTGAGGGAGTTTAATTTAGTCATGTTACAGTCGATTTTTAACGAAAGATTATATAAAAATAGTTTCCATTGCTAAACTAGAAGCGGGACACTATGTTTTCAAACACTACAAATTTTACACAACCCGCTCTGGAATGTATTCAAGATTTTTGGAAAGCAGAGTAGGGACATGATTCTGTGAATCCAGTAAGTAAGTTTTTTTATGTAAAAAAAAAACAAAATGGCGGACAGTAGCTACAATTAATGAATATAGCGATTTTTACACTCCCGTGCACAATATCTGGCGAATGGATGAACCGAATGGATTTTTTTTTTTATATTAAAGCTCACGAAAATTTCTACAAAATGATCTATTATTAACAAAAAAGATTAAAAACTATTATAGCTATAAACAAAAAAACAGGCTCTAAAAAGACCTGGTTTTTTTGTCTATGACTGTTATAATTTTTAATCTTTTCTGTCAATAATAGATCATTTTGTAGAAATTTTAGTGAGCTTTAATATAAAAAAAAAATTCCATTCGGTTCATCCATTCGCCAGATATTGTGCACGGGAGTGTAAAAATCGCTTTATACATTAATTGTAGCTACTGGCCGCCATTTTGTTTTTTGTTTACATAAAAAATTCTTTAATTGACCTCCATCACTACTGTAAAATCATGACCTCCAGAACGGATTGTCCAAAATATTTTTTTGAATACATTCTTCAAATCAAATGGGGCACTTAGTGAATGTATGAAAAGCGCTAATTTCGTGTTCAAAAACGGATCCTATGCCTAGGTCCGCCGAGTTAGCCTTTTGTAGTAAAAACTATTAAGTTACGTAATCTACGGTTAAAAATCGACTGTAAAATGAATAAATTAAAATTCATCAATAAAAAGTGTTGAGTGAAAAGTGTTGGTGAATAAAAAATGCTGCTCTGCTATCTTAACATTCGGTTAGCAGAACATGCATTTTCGCGAAAAATTTGGGAGCCTTTAATTTGGCAATAGGGCACTTAGTTAGCCTTCATTGAGCCTTACATTTTCCATATCATACATATTTGCTCTGCAACAATTGCTCTTCTATCTTAATGGACATTTTATTAACAGAAATTTTAATTTTGTCATTTAAAAACTTCTACGAGATTTAGCGAGATGTGGTTGAAAACATGTTTTTTGATACATTTTTGTTTTTTTTTTATGTTTTATAAGCGGCACTAAAGCGAACGTTATTATAACTTAGATACTCCAAAAGATTATGCACACTGAAATTACCATTACATTTGTATTTACTAAAATTACCAACAATTATATACTAAATATCCTATTATTATGTAAATTAGTGTTGTTATAGTACTCATTACTGCTAGGCTAGAAATGATGAACAAATAAATTAAGTAAAAAGTTATAGTGTTGTTCCCGTTAAGATGCAAGTGAGGTTATACCGGGTTATACCAAGTGCTACGTTAACTGATTCACTGGTATTATATCGTATATGATAAAAAAGTGATAATTTTGGTATTGTATCATACACCGTGTGCGTAAAACCTACATCGGCCAGTTATCAAAAAGGACAAACACAAGTGAGACGACAGATAAGCAGCAACCGCACACGCATCGAAGGTAGCGAGGGAATAAGACCGGTCCTCTCACCACCTGTGCTTGTCGTTAGAATGAGAGGTGTATCATTTGTCCTTTTTCACAACCGGCCGATGTCGGCTTTACACAAACCGTATATGATCAAATACAATTACTTTTTTAATTTTCTACGAATTTGAACCAAACTTGGTATATAGGGTCAGTTGGGGTAACTGTAAACGATTTAAACAGTTTAAGGTTTTAAATGGACAAAAAAATAATTTCAAGTTATTTTATACATGTGTACAATTCATTCAGAGAAGTATTAGAATATTTTTAAAGATATACACGTATTTAACACAGAAGAAACTTTTTTTTCATAAGTTTACAATTACCCCATTAAGTTTATAATTACCCCCTTTATTCAGGGGCAAACGTAAACATATTCGTTAAGAGCTACTGAAGGTATGTATATATCTTAGAGAGAAAAATGTAAACAAGTACCTGTCTATCCTTCTTAAAATTATAATTGAATAGAATTGTCCAACAATTTTAATTTTTTTACTTTTATTCTTCTTTTCTTCAGTTTATTTTAGTCTGTTCAGTACCTGAGATGTGTAAGTTCTTGACATTATGTGTTTATATATATATATATATATATTTATATATATATATATATATATATATATGTAATGAAAAATATGCTTGTAACAGTGTTTTAAGTAATTTACACTTACTTACAATTATCCTAGACACATTGTTTACATATGCCCCATTTAACAAAATCTCTGGGGCAAATGTAAACAGTATCATGAAGTTATTAATGTATTACTAAGTGACTTCATATTAGACAAAATTAATTATTTAGACAACAAAGTAAACGTGTATGATGATAACATGGTCTAACACCTCCTCTATTTTGACAATACGTAACAATTTGGATAGTCTACAACTTTGAAATTTAGTTTTTGCACTTGACACAAATCTAAACTTCCGTAACTTCTACAAACTAATTGAAATTGAAAAATCAGTAAGCCTGAAGGTACACATAGCTTTATCTATTACATGGTAGAAGCATTTATGACAGTAAACTAATGTATGTTTACAATTACCCCTTGTTTACATTTACCCCAACTGACCCTATAACAGTTTTTGGGGGCACTGAATCCATGCACTGACATCAGAATTATACAATTCAATATGGCGGACTAAATATGGCGTCTTTAGTCCCCTTGTGCAGAACAATTTTTTTTTAATTTGATTGAATCTGGACAGGAAAGTGTTTTGATATAGGTTTTTCGAGGTTGCTGATCATAGTTTTTGGAGTAACTGAACCCAGAATCAGAATTTTAAATTCCAAGATGGCCGATTCAAAATGGCGATCGAAAATTCAAATATTTTCGGAATTTTAGAAAAAATGCAAGTAGGAAATTTTTTAGATCACTCTCATTACGAATCTGGGATCGAATTGTGCATATTCAAAATTTGTGTGAATCTGAAAAGCTATATGTAGAGGTTTATGAGGTATCCGGCTCGGTATCTGGTAACTGGTAACAAATCTGAACAGATTTTAAAAATGCGATATGACGGATCAAAAAACTAAAAAGAGTGACCCCAAAATTAGCCTGTTTTTCAAACACCTGTAACTTTACCTGGAATTGATGAAATTCAACTTATAGTTAAATGCTCAAAATTTTCGTCTCATCATAACCTAGTGCGAAAAAGAAGATTTATTGCTCCAGATCCTGTGCATCCCCATAAATGAAGGGTTAACTAACCCTTCATTTTTCCAAAATCTTCAGAAAAATGAAGATTTTCGACGATTTGCTGAAGACTGAAAGGCGATGGGCCTAACCTGACCACGAATTCGATTTCAGGAAGCAAAAAAAACATTGGAAACCATGTGTCACACTGCATATCCGGTCACTTCTCGAAAATCTTCATTTTTCTGAAGATTTTTGACGATTTGCTGAAGACTGGGAGGTTATGGGGCTAACCTGGCCACGGATTCGTGTTCAGGAGGTAAAAATACGAAAAATATTTCGGAAACCCTAACTATATTTATGTAGTAAAACCGAGTAAAACACCCTTTTTTTATTGGGCGGCAGCAATTATGCTTTTTCTCGCTTGTGCGTAATGGAAAAATGGAGGGTTAGTTAACCCTTCATTTAAGGGGATGCACAGGGTCTGAAGCAATAAATCTTCTTTTTCGCACTGGCTTATGATGAGACGAAAATTTTGAGAGAAAATTTTGAGCATTTATAAGTTGAATTTCATCAATTCCAGGTAAAGTTACAGGTGTTTGAAAAACAGGTTAAAAGCTCGTTTTTTGGGGTCACTTTGTGCAAACCCCAGCCCCGATTTTCCACTCTTCAGGTATAATAACAATAACCCTTGATCGAAATCGAATGAATGAGACAAAAAAATCCCGTAAAAAAATTGGTGTAAATTTGTAAATAATTGAAAAAAATTGAAAATTTTACACGAGCCCCACCCAATTTTCCATCTTTCGGGGAAAGTAAATAAAAAAAAATGTCATTGAAAAACTAAACATTTCATCCTCATCTCCTGTTTTTATCCTTCGGTGGTGGTTGATCCAAAAATACACCTTCGGAATCGATTCAGTGACTCAAAAAACTCCTATATACTAAATATTCTGTCTGTAAATAATTTGAGAATGAACAGTTTTGGGACAAACAGTGACATAAATTGCACCAGTGAACCGGTTAAAGGCTTCATGGAGGCACAGTCCAGAAGGCAGAGATTTTTATGTGTTTCCTATGTATTTTTTTGCGTAGAATATAATGCGCGGGGTCTGTAGACACCGTCCGCTAATTTTTTTAATTAACAATTTGTGAAAAAAAAAACGTATTTTTTTCACATTTCCGCTTATATCTCCGTTCCTTGGCATATTTTAAATAGCATATGCGTATAAGAAGTTGTAGCCTACTGAATTTCCTAAATTTTAAGCCCAACCCGAAGTCTCCAAGTGCTATTGTTAACTTGCAAATGACTGCTGAAGTTGAAAAAGTGCTTTTTTTTCACTATTTTTTTTACTTCGAAAGTAGGGCGACTGTTCATAATATATCTATATCGAGATCTATACCATAAATCTCTTCAAGTTTGCGATACTTTTTGAGATTTTGAAAAATATTACTTTGGGCGTTTTATAACGTTTTCTACGCGACTACTTTTTTTGACGCGACATATATATTGTTTTATCGTTGCCTCTTCGAAATTCTCGGAATTGTGACTATAATATCTTGACGCCGATTTTTTGTTTAAAATACGCGTCTTGAAGCATACTTTCAAGATATTATAAAAAAAAGCGTTAAAAAAGGTAGCCGCGTAGAAAACGATATAAAACTGGCTCAAATTAATATTTTTCAAAATCTCAAAAAGTCTCGCAAACTTGAAGAGATTTATGATTTTTCTAGCCCAACCCGGTCAATATCGTACAATAAATAAAGAAAAATAAAGCTAAATAAGGCTAAAAAAAATGCGATCGTTAATTACTTGAAAAGTTATTAACGGATCGAACCGAATTTTTTTTTTTGTAACTTCATACTACAAACAACAGTCCCTCCAAGACTTTCATAGTCGCCCTACTTTCGAAGTAAAAAAATGGTGAAAAAAAAAACACTTTTTCAACTTCAGCAGTCATTTGCAAGTTAACAATAGCACTTGGAGACTTCGGGTTGGGCTTAAAATTTAGGAAATTCAATTTCCTTTTTTGTTTGTTTTTTGTTCACAAATTGTTAATTAAATTGGCGGACGGTTTCAGCTCTACGGCCCCCGCGCATTGTGTTCTACGCAAAAAAAAAACATATGAAACCGTCAAAACTAGCCCTATATCTTTCAAGAACAGTTTTTGACGATTTTAGCTCCCTGCCTACTGGACTGGCATTGTTGGAACATGCAACGCGTAGAATAATGTCAGAAAAATACCAACCTCTCCGTTTTCGCCTCGACTTGGCTCCGAAGGGTCGATATTTGCACTTCTTCCTGGCCAGCATCCAAGTCCAATCGCCGCCGCACTCCAGAATGTGCCTGTGTAACTCCCCCAAACTATTGCACTGTTTCCCGCACTTGGTGCACACCCGGGCGTCACTGCGTCTCCACACTTTGCACTGCACGCTCTTCTCCACCGCACCCACCTTTCCCAGCACGGGAATGCTCAGGTGTCTGTAGAGTTCACTCTGGTTCCCCACGAACTCGTAGTGCTGCACCCACACGTTCTGGTGGTAGAGGCTCTTGTGTTCGAGCAGGTACCGCATGTTGGGCAGCTTGGCGCCGCACGCCGCGCAAATGTACATCCGGCACCTCGCCCACTCGCCGGTGAGCTCGATGAGTTCGTTTTTCCCGCGCACCTGGTTCGTGGGCAGCTCGAAGTTTTCCGTCTCCTGCGAGGAGCAGATGAGCGCTATCCTGTCCGACTTGTCGATCTCTCCGTCGCTGGGCAGCGATGAGGATCGTCGTAAGTTCAGGTAGCCGGGTATCTCCCGGAAGTCCTCCTTCCTGCTACCGTTGCTCGACTCGCTCTTCTGCAGCACCTCGACTTCGACGGTTATGTCCTCCGTACCACCGAATACTCTGTTCAGGATCTCGTTCAATACTTGTCGCACCTCCGTGAAGCTCTCCTGGCTGATGCTGTCTTCGGAGGCGGAGTTCAATTTGTCCAGGGCGGCTTTCTTGCTAGCCTCCTCCCTCAGATCTTCGAACGGCCCGCGCCTGTCCAGGATCCTGTTCAACTCTTCTCGTCGCAGCTTGTTTTTGTATTCGTCGCACGACGTGTACTCCAGAATCTCCTTGGCACTCTTCTTGTCGTCCAGCATCTTCTGCTGGCGCTTCTTGATGACTAACTGGGTCCACATGTCCAGTTTGCTGAGATCCCTGTTCTCCTTGTGTTCCAGGATGCTCGCCTGGTATTTGCGCCTGGTGAAGTACTTGTAGTGCACCTCGTCCTTTCTGGTCTGGGTCTTCTTCTTCGACGGTTTCGAGCCGTACTCGATCTGAGATTCGAAGTCTTCTCCGAACTGAGAGTTGAGCGACAGCGACGTCGCGACCGGAGTGACGGCGTTTAGCGACAACTCGCAGCCGTAATTCTCCGAGTTGGTGTTCTGCATTTCCTGCGGGGCGTTGGAGACCTTCTCGAAATTCGATATCCTGCTCTCCGACTCCTCGTTCTTGAACAGCTTGCCGTCGATGTGATGCAGAAGGTTCTCCTCGATATTGCACTTGATGCGATTGAAGAACGCCTTGTCGAACACGTCGTCGAACGTTAGGGAACTAATTTTTAAATTGTCAATGGAATGATCCGTAATCTTCTTAACGCGATAGAAGTGATCGAATTCGGGGTAGGGATTTATGCACGTCGAATTTGACTTTCCTTTCTCAGTCGACTTTGTACTACTGGCCTGTTCCGTCTTGCCGGAGTTGGACTGTTTCCTCTCCGCTGGTTTGGACCGCTTCTTCTTCTGGGTTTCGGTGAGCTTCGCTATCGCTTGTAGCCGCTTGCTCTCCCGTCGCTTCAGCGCGATCCGCGAACTCTTCACGGACAGCTTTTTGGCGCGGAGCTCTTTTAACTTGGTGGATTTTTTCTTGTTGACCGCGGGTTTTTTACACGCCTCGCTCTCCTCCTCGACCTTTGGTTTCATCTTGCTTCGGGTGATCTTCACCGGAATCTCCTCGTCCTGGGGATCGAGCTTGTCGCTCCCATCGCGGAAAGCCGGCTTCACGGCGGCCTTGTCGCCGCCAGGTGGCGTCCCGGGCACGGCGTCTCTCTTCGTCGGCTTAGTCGACGGGTGCCTGGACGCATTGTGATCGGCGAGCAGGGACGAGGTGAGGAAGCGATCCTCGCACGGAAGACAGCCGAAGTATTTGCCCGAGTGTTCACTGACGAGGTGCTGGAAGAGATCCTTTAGCGTGTTCTCGGCGCCGTTGAGTCTATCACAGTATACGCACGGTGTGGCGGTGAGGTGGTTCTGCCTGCGCGAGCTCACCCGCCTGTTCTGCTTCACGGAGTGGACGCGCTCCACGTGCTTCTGCCGGAGGTTGGCGCTGACGAAGGAGCGGTCGCAGTACAGGCACAGCAGCTTCCGCACCGCCTGCTGCTTGTCGCCGTCCGACGCCTTGGCGGGGTGGTACGGCGTCAGCACCCCCTGCACCTTCTCCAGCGGCAGGCTGCAGCACAGGCTGGCCCTCTCGTCGCGGCCCGCGTCCTCCCCCCGGCCCGTCGGCGGCGTCCGCGATGCTCGTGGTGAAATTCTCGACGGGCATGTCGCTGTTGAACTCCGTCTTGGTCGGCGTCGGCTCGATGGCGTGCGCGACGGAGGGCAGGTCGCTGTCAGCAGTCTGCGAGAAGCCGGTTTTACACGGGGCGGCGGCGCTGGCGGTGACCGGGCTGGACGAGTGCGCGCCGTCGGCCGCGCCGCGTGGCTGCGTGCACCCGGCTTTGGCATTTCGATCCCCGCGCCCGTCCGAGTCGTAGGAGCCGCTGTTCACCATCCTGCGCGGGTCGTCGTCTGCCGCTCGTCTGAAACAGAGAGGATCGCCGTCATTCGAGGGAAAACGCGCGTTTCGTATGAGAAATGAAAAAAAAATATTTCCAACTAGCAGGCATAGACATCGCAGGAATATCGCTCACAATAGTTTCAATTGGTTATCGATATACAGGGTGGACCAGGGGTTATGTACACCCCCAAAAAGAGCTCCATTTTTTTGTAGTAGGAATTTGAAATTTTACATACGTAAATGAATCGTTGAAGCTCAACTTTTAACCTATACGGTGGATATTTCCTATTTCCGCCCTAACCGGAAGTGATATCAACTTTTTTTTTTTCAAATGGCAACCACCATTTTTTTTATGCGATTCGGCTAGAGTATCGGATTTTTTATCTGTCTGTTTTTTTTTAACAAAAAAAATCGGTTAAAAAATGGCAAAGATACGTACATTATTTATATTTTATTAAGGCGGCTATGAATCAAATATTAAGCGCTTGCTTTTTTAACAAGTAAGCCACGGAATTTACAAAAAAAGGTACAATGGTACTATTGTTGTAAACTGAAGTTGGATGTAAAGTTTTTGTTATGTTTTATAACTTATGTTTATGCAAAACTTTAGAAAAACTCCTTTTCCTAAAAAGAAAGCGCCATTATTACATTTTTTCAAATGACTTGACATACAGCATGTGAAAATTACGTCAGAACTTACAGACTAATAACTAATAAGATTAAGCATAAATAATAAGAGCTGTGCAAAACAAAAGTTTGCGTTGACTTTGACAGGTGAAGGATTTAGTAATTTTTACAATCAGTAGACGCATTCGATGGCATACTAACTGGGGAACGTTTCAAACTTGTAATATCAAAAATGAATATTGCCATTTGTAAAAACGTAATATTGGCCCTTTCTTTTTTTGGAAAAATGAAATTTTCTAAAGTTCTGCATAAAGATAAAGATATTCTGCGTAACTTTACATCCAACTTTAATTTACAAGAGTACCATTGTACCCTTTTTTGTAAATTCCATGGCTTACTTGTTAAAAAAGCAAGCGCTAATATTTGATTCATAGCGGCCTTCATAAAATATAAATAATGTACGTATCTTTGCCATTTTTTAACCGATTTTTCTGTTTAAAAAACAGACAGATAAAGAATCCGATACTCTAGCCGAATCGCATAAAAAAAATGGTGGTTGCCATTTGAAAAAATAAAGTTGATATCACTTCCGGTTAAGGCGGAAATAGGAAATATCCACTCTATAGTTGAGCTTCAACGATTCATTTACGTATGTAAAATTTCAAATTCCTACTACAAAAAATGGAGCTCTTTTTGGGGGTGTACATGACACCTGGGCCACCCTGTAGACCAATACAGGGGTGGTCCTCCGGGAACTGCATCAACCGATTATAGGAAAACTATAATTAGTAAAACTCTGAAAATTTGATGACATACTAAGGTCGATGGGGGACATACGCCTAAAATATTTTCACGTTAATCGCACTTCCGGTTATACCGGAAGTAGATGTCAACTTTCTTATTTTAAATGGAATGCCCTGTATATTAATACATTTTTAGATTATATCATGGGTTCTAAGAATATTTCATGTATAATGTCCTATACCTAAGTTTAAGCGGTTTTGAGATATTTAAGTTTTTATGTCAAAAATGACGTCTGCAGGCCCTAAGACAATTACCAATTTTTCCTCTATAAGAAAGCCTTTATTATTTAATTTGGGTCAGATTCCTTGTTAAAAAGGATCCACTTTAATATATTTTTTATAATATTCTGATAACTATAATTACAGGGTGTTCAAAAAATGAGATAAAAATGAAATTGAGAAAAATGCCAAGAATAAATATTTTCAAATGAAAACCTCCAATTTTCATTATTGTATCTTCGCATTAAAAATAAGGGTAAGTTTGTATAAGGTTGTTTATTCAAAAAATTTGTAGTTTTGAAAATATTGCCAATTAAAATTATTAATTAAAATATTTTCAAAACCAAATTTTTAGAATAAACAACGTTATACAAACTTACCCTTATTTTTAATGCTAAATAAGATACAATCATGAAAATTGGGGGTTTTCATTTGAAAAAAATTGATTTTTGGCATTTTTCTCAATTTCATTTTTGATCTCATTTTTTTGAACACCCTGTAATTATATTTATCAGAATGTTACAAAAAATCTATTAAAGTGGATCCTTTTCAACAAGGAATCCGACCCAAATTAAATAATAAAGGCTTTCTTATAGGAAAAATTGGTAATTATCTTAGGGCCTGTAGACGTCATTTTTGACAAAAAACTTAAATATCTCAAAACCGATTAAACTTAGGTATAGGACTTTATACATGAAATATTCTTAAAATCCACGATAGAATCTAAAAATGTATTAATATACAGTGCATTCCATTTAAAATAACAAAGTTGACATCTACTTCCGGTATAACCGGAAGTGCGATTAACGTGAAAATATTTTAGGGGTATGTCCCTCATCTACCTTAGTATGTCACCAAATTTTCAGATTTTTGATAATTATAGTTTTCCCATAATCGATCGATGCAGTTTCCGGAGGACCACCTGTATACGTAAAGTACATATATCGGCTATTTTGCCGATATAATTTTTCTCGAAAAAAGGTTATAAAACCGTTAAAATCTTGACAAAAAACTTTACTGTGAATTTTTAAAATAACAAAACAAACTGGAATTAATCCTTTAACTAATACAAAAAAAACAATGGACACAATGACAAAAATATTAAAGATTCAGCTGTATCTGACCACTATTCCTCTTTGCTCAGTTTATAATCGCAGGGATAATCGGGGATTTACAAACGCCATTATAGTAATGCAATGTTGTCACAGTTAAATAATATGTTAAATTGCAGGCCGATAGACCGACATATCGATATATTAAAAAAAATAAAATTTGAATTTCGTTGAAAAATAAGTGTGACAGTCTTTTAAAAAATTCCATACTCTGCAGGACGCTGTATATAAATAGTAGAGTAGAATTAGTCGATTTGTACCCCTAAACGAAAAGTAACTGACACTTCAATAAAAAAAATTGTTTTTGGTTGAGGAGGCTGAAAATATTAAATATCGTTTTTTGGCAACAATTTAAAATTACCGCTACATTGTTTAAACAATTCACAAAGGTGCGAAAATCAGGTGTTTTTGAAATAAAAAAGAGAACCATAAACTATACAAAAAAAAAATGTTTCAGATAAAAAATATAGCTAGTAAAAAACACTACAAAACCCATCAAGAAATTTGCAAATCGCTTAATTTGTTTATCTGCATGGGATCTGGGTAACTCAGATACTGGGATATCAGTAACGCTCTGTGCAGTATATTTCAGTGTATATTTTTTCATAATCTAGTAACAAATACAAGGAGAGGTTTTTTCGATTTGTTACAAAATGTTTTTTTTTTTAAAGTTATGGCTATTTTAATTTTGAGAATCAAAATGTTCCCATAAAATTAAAATTAAAATGGCCCTTTTTGAAAAAAAAAAAAAAAGAAAATTTAACAAATAGAAAAACCTCTCCTTATATTTGTTTCTAGTTTTTGAAAATTTTTTCGCAAACTTTGCTGACGGTTTTTTCACTATAAATCCTTTCTGTAAGAGGTCTTAGTCATCACATTCATCACCTAAAAAGTGAAGTGGGTCCCATGCGTCGTTTTCATCATCGGCGTTTTCAAGATATGGCTATCTCAAATATCACCAACCGCCACTGATTATCGGTATCGACCAATATACGTAAAGTAGTATATCTGCTATTTTGCCGATGTAATTTTGCTTGAAAAAAAGTTATGCTGGAATTAATTCTCTAACTAATACAAAAAAAACAATGGACAAACTGACAAAAATATTAAAGATTCAGCTGTATCTGACCACTATATTCCTCTTTGCTCAGTTTATAATCGCGCCGGGGATTTACAGAGGCCGTTATTGCAATTTCAGGCCGATAGATCGACATATTGATATACAGGGCGAGTCAGAAAGAATGGGACAAGACTAAACTGGAGATACTAGACACCAAAATATTTTGATTGAGCTTAACATGCCTTATACCAATGTCGCTAGTTTAAGAGAGAACAGCGTGTTCAAAGTTTACAAAGTTACAGTGTGTTAAAAAAAACATAAAACTACCAATTTTCAGATATATGTATAATATCAAAACTTTCTCAGTTATTGAGAAATTTCAGAATAAAATTGAAACTTTGAACACGCTGTATCTCTTAAACCAGCGACATTGGTATGGCATGTTGAGCTCAATCATAATATTTTGGTGTCTAGTATCTCCAGTTTAGTCTTGTCCCATTCTTTCTGACTCACCCTGTATATATAGCATCAATTTAATACTGAAAAAAAAATATTTCAACATATGTCTTTATATCTTAAATGCTGGATTGTTTATCAATTTTGCATCAAACATAACATAATTTAGAAACGTCATTAAATTTTGATCTATACTTAATTTTGTACAGGTTAAAAAGTGGCAAATGTTCGAATAGAACCTTCAAAATTTGGCATACCTACATAAGTAGGTATCCCAAATGTAAAATTTGGAAAAAAAAAAACAACTTTTCCTATTAACATTTCCGTGAAAGTCACGTGACCCCGTTCCAGTAAGACATTTTTCATCACTCTAAAAGCACAAGTTAGCCCCAAAGTTAATTTAAAAAAAAGTCGTTAAAAAAATTGTTTCCGTATGGTACGCACTTTGTGAAGGACACTGTATAAACCTATCGTTTCCCTAATTATAGAGACCAGCGGTAAAGTTTGTGGCTTTTTACGTCACGTGGTAAGTAAATTATTTTTTACTTTCACTCGTAATTTTTTAGTTAATAAGTCTGCGAAACAATGGTACATGTTACGTTAATAAAACTGCTAATATATTAACGATTTTTAAAATATTGTAAGGAATGTATTGCCTTGGAAAATAAGTTACGCGCGCCTATGGATGGCACGTGTTCGAGGTCGGTGCAGCCGTCTTTACAAAAGAAATGTCGCGCTCTTGTTTTTATATCGTTTTAAATTGCGATTAGACATTCTGTAACTACCAGTAATTTTCAATGCAAGAAATCTGGGTATCGTCAAAGGAACATCCATTGTTTACGGTCCGCTTCTTCATTGTGAAGTCTCGAAACAATCCGCAAAAAGTAGCAGGTACCTATAATATTCCTAAAATGGAGAAAAGTATCTGTAAGCGTACTCGTTAGATTTTTTTATCATATCTGGTCTGAATATGAGATTTTCGTTAATTTTGTCCCTCTTTTTAGAATGACTCTCATTCGTTGTCGATTCGAACGCTAAAATAAAACGCCGTTTTAAATTGTAAATATTACATCAAGCTAAATGTATGCGGTCTGATACAGACGCCACGTAGTAAGTCGTAATCGTACAAGTTATTGACTTCTCGTACATAATGCGTGTGTGTGGCGTTTTAGCGGTACCGGAATTCGCTTTTATTTGCACAAAGTTTTCGATTCGTTTTTGGCCACCGTTTTCTGTGCCTCACATTATTGGAATGGTTTGATTTTAAATTAATACCTGAAGAGCATGATAAAATAGACATTTTAAACTTCTAGGTACTGAATTCTCAAAAAAGAATGCAAAATGCAGACAAATTCGGTGACAAAAGTATATATTTATTTTTATGCAGCATATTTTATGTAATTCAATGACAACTTAAGAAGCATTCTTTGCAAACCCCAATTCTAGGATAATAACGGTCTAGCTTGCTGGGAGCAATATTAACTTAACAGTTGTATATAAATCCATGTTTATTTCCCTTTATTGCCCTTAAAAATTATATCCTTTGAGAAATTGCGTGGCAAAAAACAAATGGTTAAAAAGCCATTGCTAGTTTGTTGTTCAAGGAAGAAAAACTATTGTACCAAGTTTTTTATAACACTACGAGGTGTGTAAATTAAGTAATGAGACTGGCGCTCGATCTAGCAACACTGCGGAAACGGGACTTGGAAGGGTAGTAGGTTAACATGTAATGCATCTTCAGTACAAGTTTGTTAAGTACAAACTTCAGTACAAATTTGTTAGTCATTTGTTTGTTCTTGTGACTGTTTTCGTAAACCGATTTTTTTCTAGTGCGTTTTAAAAATGAGTGACATTCATTTTGAGCAACGGTGTTGTATCAGGTTTTGCTTCAGACTTGGACACAGCGCAACGGATACTTTTGTAAAACTTCAATACGCCTACGGAGACAGTGTTTTTCCAAGAGCCCAGGTTTTCCGGTGATTTAAGGCATTTTCAGAAGAAAGAGAGTCGATTGAAGATGAACCATGCAGCAGCGGAAGGCCTTCATCTTCAAGAACCGATGAAAATGTCGATAGAATACGGGATATTATGCGTTCAGTTCGTCGGTTGACGACAAAAATGATAGGGGAAGAGATATATTTGAATCACACCACTGCACTGTTCATCAGATTTTGACTAACGAATTGGGGATGAGAAAAATCTGCGCAAAAATGGTTCCAAAAAACCTTTCGCAGGAACAAAAGGACATCAGGAGAGAAAGGTGTCTTGACTTTTTGGAATCGATTGAAAATGATCCCCATTTAATGGAACGTGTCATTACTGGTGATGAGACTTGGATGTTTGAGTACGACCCGAAAACCAAGCGCCAACGCATGGAATGGCACACTTCAAGCTCTCCAAGACACAAAAATGGATGCTGATTTGCTTTTTTTGATAGCCAGGGAATTGTCCACAAAAAGTATGTGCCTTCAGGCCAAACAATAAATCAACACTTTTATAGAGGTTCTTGAAAAACTTCGAAAAAGAGTCATGCGTGTGAGACCAAACATTAAGAACAACTGGATGTTGCATCACGACAATGCGCTTTGTCACACTGTCATATCAGTAAACGAGTTTTTAGCTGGTAAAAAACATTCCTCTGGTTTCTTAGCCTCCTTATTTGCCTGACATGAGTCCTTGTGACTTTTTTATCTTCCCGAGATTGAAAAATCATCTCAAGGGACGTCATTTTGGGACCATAGAAAACATTCAAAGCAATTCAAAAACAACCAAAGGCTGTTCCAGTATATGAGTTCCAGCACTGCTATGAGGAATGGAGGAACCGTCTTCAGCGCTGTGTGGCTTCCCAGGAAGTTATTTTTAAGGAGACAATACTGAATTGTAATTCTATACGAATAAAAAAATCAGACTCATTACTTAATTTACACACCTCGTATATTCGCAGAATTTGTGACTGCAATTTCCATTACTTTCAGTCATGATCAAATGATTCAGGATAGGGCGAGAATATATTTATATCAGGTTTAACACGTACGCATATCAATTGAATAATCTATTTCTAGTTAGACAAATGAAATGGTATCTACATTTACCTAACTGGATAATTTTTCATCACTTTCGTTAGGATAAATTCAGACATCACCCTTAATTGTTACTTAGCCAAAGCTGATTGATTTTGATTCTGTACAACAGGATGTTTTAAATTTCTTCGTAGGACAGTCGAGTCGGTCGATTTTTTCAACATCTGATGAAGTAGTTTTTTCCATACGTTGTTTGCTCATTTTGTTTAAAAATCTAAGAAGCGTTAATATCTCGCACAGTTGTCTAGAATTGATCGTAGAATCTAAAAATATACTATGTGGTTGTTTTTTAGGAGGAATCAAAAATCAATGATGAGTGGTTTGAACTGCGACTACTCACCTCACTCCAACTCCTTGAAATTTAATAAAATGTAAGGGTTCCATTGCGAGTAGTGAAAATGAGATTTAACCTGCTTCATCTGACAGGGGTTTTTATAACTTTCAGCTTCATAATGCTGGATGTTTCAAATGAAAGTTACACAACTGATGTATGCTCAGTTATTTCTAAAAGGCCCTGCATATTTCATAAATTACAATTATATAGTAATTAGAACTCCAATTCGAATATTATGACTTTTACAAAATTGATATGTAAAGTATTAAAAAACGTATTTTACGAGTAAAATGTCACTAAACAACAGTAAATATGCTGAAAATTATGCGAGTTCAGGTTAAAATACTTTAATAAAGAGTTCAATCAATCAATTTAAATATGATTTTGTATAATTGTGATCGGTATGTCTGTCTGTCGAATGTCGATAGCGAGTTTCGCGTACTTGTTAATACGTGGTATGATAAATGAAAATGGCTTAGTGGTTCTTTAACTTTAAATAAATTATTGTGTTGGCCCATGCGTATTATTTTCAAATCGTGGAGTAATGAATCTTAAATGATAATCTTAAAAATATATCTCGTTCAATTGACACATTCAAAAAGTAAGGAACATATTAGTTGTGTTTCTAAATTACATCTTTTAGGCAAACAAAATATTATTGTAAAAAAAAAGAAGAAAAGAGAGCAGCGTTACAGATAGAAAGAAAGCAGAACAACGACGTTAGGTTCTCGTTAGGAAAATAAAATCCCGGGATCGTAATAAACTCGTGTATTTACAAAATGAATTCAGGCATAAAATATATAACACTATAACGATAACAATAAAATTAACAAAGTCCTTAATGCACGTTAAGTTTAGGCGTTATTGCATGTGGACAAAATGTTCGGAACTGCCCCCGCGTCGCGCATCTTCGGCTTAGCTTGCGTAACACCCTTATCGTCACGCTTGCGCACCTTGCAGCTTTCGACCCTTTGCGTAAATGGTAGACAGGGGTGTCTTTACATATTCTCCCGTTATCTTCTAATTTTCCACAATTATGAATGTGATCAATTCAGCCCGTCAAATCAAAATTGACGCAGTCCTGGCAAAAATCGGTATTTTATTTCACTGCATCTTTTAATTGTTAAAATAATTTGACGGAAACTCTACATATTTCCGATGGTTTTGCTGAACCAATAAAATATATTAGGTACATTATGTTAGAGTTATACATTGTATTGGCCAAGTAGAGGTCCTTCTCCTAGCTATACGGTATATTATTAACAATGTTTACCATTACAAAAATTTAGGAAATAATTTTTTTTATAAAATATGTTTGCCTCCCCCTCCCCTCGCAAACGAGCCGCCACTGGGGGGTTTTCTTCAATGTATAAATCATGGCAGTGTGGAATGGACGTTTGAATTTGAAATAAGTGAAAATTTTTATATATAAATTAAATAAAAAAATTCAACCCACTTATCTTGATTTCTATTTTCTCTGGAATCATTTATGCTGGGTTCGTACGCAAACACTCTATATAATGGAGTATTATTAATCCCGTCCCTTGACCCTTAACCTTTGCACCGCAGCTAGAAAGAAACGCATTATATTTATTTGTATGGTTTGTTAACTTTGTTGTAGTAATCCTAATGCATTATTCTGGAAACAATTTGGAATAGTAGATACAGTATCTAAATTATCTAAAGACTGAAAGAACACACATTTTGGCATATCCGTGTTTTTGTTTGGAACGCACTCTTCGTATCTGGACAATGAATTAATAAATGAATTATATAGATCTACCTAAAATCTAATAACTTTTTACATTGCACGACGATTTTGATATTTTAATGTGGCATTTAAATTTATTTTTGCATTCACATACTCTATTTTCATTTTAAATTGAAAATAGGTAGAAAAAAAGCAAGGTTGTCAGATATATTTTCTAAAATTGCTAAGCTCACTATACAAGTATACTTCATACTTCAGTAAACTGTTAGTTCGTGACGTTCTTAGAAAGCTAGTTTGGAAATATTAAAAAAAATACATAGATATAAATTTATTAGTTAGCATTAAAATAAAGCGTTTAAAATTGCTGGAAACATAATTATAAATTAAAACAACTTTATGTATGTTACTATACTTAAGAAAATTTTGAAGAGCCGGCAACGCGATGACAGCGACACCGATGCCGGCAACCAGCAAATGCCGACCAGTATACTATAGGATTGATTTATATGTAATCCATCCAAATATTTATTCGGTCCACTGTGCCATAAAATTTTTACGACGTCGTTAAAATGATTTACGACTTTAGAAATTCCACGTGTTTAAGGCGCCAGTGACGTGTATTTCAGCTAGATTTATTAACACAGACAATTTTTTGAGATTGTCTGGCTAAATGAGCATAATTTACAGCAAATTATATTACAAATATAAAGAGTTTTGTATGCAGGCTAATTTTAATCTCCTATATTGATTTGAATGAAAAAAAATTATTTCACAATTTTCGAATTTATAAAAGATATATGCACGCCCATGGAATCATAAAGTTGCACCGCTTTTTTTGTTCCCCAGGCGTATTTATCATTTTCAATTAAAATTAGAACGACTATACGTATGCAGGTATCACTTATCTCCATTTTAGCGGGAATTCTAAGAACGAATAAATCCTGAACTTGAACTACCTATGTATGTATTTATAACGCCTTCAACGCGATTGTTTTAGTTCGTTATGGCGAGAATATTCCTTTTCTATTGGGCTGTATGGCGGAGTTAAAAATATTTTCGTAGGCGTATTACGTAATAGTAGACGAGTCGTTTGCTTTATGGTATATGCCGCAGTGGTTGCTGGATTTCAGTAGAACGGACTTACGGAGGCGGCACAAAAATAATTCGTCTCAAGTCGGGGACACCAGCATAAAACTGTATGATTTTATATACAGCGTCCGGCAGAGTTTGGAATTTTTTAAAAGAAAAAGCTTTGATAGTATAAATCTGAAAATTGGTAGTTTTATGTTTTTTGGTGCGAGAATTACGAATTTGAAGCTTATTTTGACTTTGCTCCTAAAGGGCGTTAGTTTCGTCGTATCGTCTAGGTACATTAAAACATATTTTTCTTATCTGTTGAGCTATGCATAAAACAAGAGTCGATAATCTAAAAGAACGCTCAATTCTACAGAGAAAAGGTACTCTTGTTTAGGAAGTCTAAATCTATCGGTTTTTAAGTTATTTGCATTTAAAAGGTTCATTATAATTACATATACATACAGTAAGCAACGAAAGTCATCACACACCCACTTTTTGAAGTTTGCTTAAATTCTTATAATTTTTGTATTACAGCATTGATTTTTTTTTTGCTTCTGACAGGATTATAGCTTGTGATATTCTGCGTCTAATAAGCCGAAGATGATTGTGTGAAAAGATATCGCTAAGAAAATAAAATTTCAATGTTTTCAGAGAAACGTAAATAACTCCGAAAATAGTAAATCCCTTTCGAAGTTGTTGGACTCGTATTAAAGGGAAATCTTCAGTGTATCTATTTGACTTACTGAGTCATTTTGAAAAAAATTTCCTAGACATGAAAAAAAATCTAAAGTTGAACCAAAATTGAAAAAAAGCCCGTACGCCACGTAGTTTAGGATTAATATCCCTCTGGATCTCTCTGTGTTTTATTAAAAATTCAGGAACAGTGATTTTTACGAAAACGATACTAAGAATGGTAGAATTTTGAATTTTCGTGATATTTTTGGTTCAACTTTAGATTTTTTTCATGTTTAGGATATTTTTTTTTAAATGACTCAGTTAGTCAAATAGATACACTGAAGATTTCCCTTTAATACGAGTCCAACAACTTCGAAAGAGATTTACTATTTTCGGAGTTATTTACGTTTCTTTGAAAACGTTGAAATTTTACTTTTTTAGCGATATCTTTTCACACAATGGACATACCGCCTTCAACTTCGGCTTATTAGACACAGAATATCACAAGCTATAATCCTGTCAAAAGCAAAAAAAAATCAATGTTGTAATACAAAAATTATCAGAATTTAAGCAAACTTCAAAAAGTGGGTGTATGATAACTTTCGTTGCTTACTGTATGTATTTCTGGGTGCAAGTTTACAAGTCTAAAATAAACAGAACATTCACATTGGACAATTGGTTTTAAAAAATACTTTTCTTATCAATATGTATTAATGTGATAACAAATTAAATAGCTGTCGTTTAATATTATGAAGTATATTAATTAGAATATACGTTTTTTTTTAATTCAGGGTCAAGATCGCAAAAAACAATGAGGGCCTTGACCGCTAGAATCTTGGAATTGTCATCGCTTCGCCTAATCTAGTTCCCGATACCTCAAAATGTAATTATTATTTCCTTACAGGTGCTCAAATTAGAATTGAAATTGACCATGTCAATTCCGTGGAGGCGTTTTGTTAAATTAGATTAGGATGCTTTTGAATTTTTAAGAAGTTATCCCATGCAATTTTATAAAAAAAAATGTCACAAACCTCGGATGGTTTAAATACACACATACAACGTGTGTAACTTAAGTAATGAGACTGACAACGTAGCGCCCGAACTAGCAACACTGCGAAGACGGGACTTGGAAGGGCGGTAGGTTAACATGTAATGCACATTCAGTACAAACTTGTTAGAGTCATTTGTTTGTTCTTTGTGACTGTTTTCGTAAACCGGTTTTTTCTAGTGCGTTTTAAAAATGAGCGATATTAATTTTGAGCAACGGTGTGCTATTAGGTTTTGCTTCAGACTTGGACGCAGCGCAACGGATGCTTTTTGCAAAACTTCAACACGCCTACGGAGGCAGTGTTTTTTCAAGAGCCCAGGTTTTTCGGCAATTTAAGGCATTCTCGGAAGGTAGAGAGTCGATTGAAGATGAACCACGCAGCAAGAACCAAGAAAGAAATTTTCAAGAACAGATGAAAATGTCGGTAGAACACGGGATCTTGTGCGTTCAGATCGTCGGTTGACGACAGGATGAGAAAACGAATTGGGGATGAGAAAAATCTGCGCAAAAATGGTTCCAAAAAACCTTTCGCAGGAACAAAAGAACATCAGGAGAGAAATGTGTCTTGACTTTTTGGAATCGATTGAAAATGATCCCCATTTTATGGAATGTGCCATTACTGATGATGAGACTTGGGTGTTTGAGTACTGTCCGGAAACCAAGCGCTAAAGCATGTAATGGCAGACTTCAAGCTCTCCAAGGGCCAAAAAAGCAAGAATGAGCAAGTCGAAGATCAAACGCATGCTGATTTGCTTTTTTGATAGCCAGGGAATTGTACACAAAGGGTTTGTGGCTCCAGGCCAAACAGTAAATCAACACTTTTACAGAGAGGTTCTTGAAAACTTCAAAAAAGGGTCATACGTGTGAGACCAAACATCAAGAACTGGATGTTACATCACGACAATGCGCCTTGTGGCAGAGTCATTTCAGTAAACGCGTTTTTAGCCCATAAAAACCTTCCTGTGGCTTCTCAGCCTCCGTATTCGCCTGACTTGAGTCCTTTTTTCTCCTCCGAGATTGAAAAATCCCCTCTAGCGACGTCATTTTGGGACCATAGAAAACATTTAAACCGACCAGCTGAAGGCTATTCCAGTATATGAATTCCAGCACTGCTATGAGGAATGGAAAAGCAATGAGGAAAGGAAGTTGTTTTAAAGGAGACAATACTAAATTGTAATTCAAATAAATTTAAAAAAACGACACACCTCGTAATATCAGTTTTATACCGGTTTCTAAGAACCAAACAAAATAATTATTCATTCTGATTAAATCACGTTTTCTCTTAATTTTTTTTTTGTGGAGCACTTTTTTGTAAAGTTTTTGGAGCGTTTTTGGAGCGTTTTTTGAGTAGTCAGTCACAGTACCTACTTTTTAAACAATTCATCTTTAATATTCACTCGATATAAAATAATTTCATGGTAAATAAATCTACATATACAGTAAGCAACGAAAGTTATCATACACCCACTTTTTGAAGTTTGCTTAAATTCTGATAATTTTTGTATTACATCATTGATTTTTTGCTTCTGACAGGATTATAGCTTGTGATATTCTGCGTCTAATAAGCCGAAGTTGAAGGCGGTATGTCGATTGTGTGAAAAGATATCGCTAAGAAAGTAAAATTTCAATGTTTTCAGAGAAACGTAAATAACTTCGAAAAATAGTAAATCCCTTTAGAAGTTGTTGGACTCGTATTAAAGGGAAATCTTCAGTGTATCTATCTGACTAACTGAGTCATTTTGAAAAAAAAAATTCCTAGACATGAACAAAATCTAAAGTTGAACCAAAAATATCACGAAAATTCAAAATTCGACCATCCTTAGTATCGTCTTCGTAAAAATCACTGTTCCTGAAATTTTAATAAAACACAGATAGATCTAGAGGGATATTAATCCTAAATTTTTGTTGGAGTAATGTGTGGCGTACAGGGCTTTTTTGAATTTTCGTGATATATTTGATTCAACTTTAGATTTTATTCATGTCTAGGAATTTTTTTTTCAAAATGACAGTCAAATAGATACACTGAAGATTTCCCTTTAATACGAGTCCAACAACTTCGAAAGGGATTTACTATTTTCGAAGGTATTTATGTTTCTCTGAAAACATTGAAATTTTACTTTTTTTAGCGATATCTTTTCACACAATCGACATACCGCCTTCAAATTCGGCTTATTAGACGCAGAATATCACAAGCTATAATCCTGTCAGAAGCAAAAAAAATCAATGCTGTAATACAAAAAATTATCAGAATTTAAGCAAACTTCAAAAAGTGTGTGTATGATGACTTTCGTTGCTTACTGTATATGTATATATGGGACATTTCACGCCAAGTGAGGTCAAAAAAAAAATTGTGTGAAACATATCACAATCGATAGTACTTGCTAAAAAACTAACTTCCCTAAAATTTTAGATTTTTTGAGCCACAAGGAGAGGGATGGTGAGGGTGAGAAAATACAAATTTTCGTTTCGACTCTAAATTTCAATCTTGAAATTTTAGTCAGAATTTTTTTTTGACCTCACTTAGTTGGCGTGTAATGCTCCATATATAGATACATCTAAAAACCGTAACTCTCTGTCATCTAATTTGCGACTAGTCAATAAATTATTTGATAAAACTTGCGGCAAGTTCGCGACGAACTCCGCATAGCTGGGGAAACTGAAAAGAGAATTGTATTACAGTTTCCAAGGGTAGCACTGGCAGAATTTAATATACCAACGCGTACGCCCAATTTTGTATTGATCGCATAGAAGCGTCAAGTCTGGGTAATTTATTAGCAAAATTTCTGCAAGACGCGAATTCTGAATCAAATCTGGCAACTTCAAGGTTACATAAGCGTATTTCTCGCGTTGTTAGAGTAATTTCTACGTTCTCGTGCCATGTATTTAGTACATTCCAATTCAAATAGTTTCTATACAGATCAGAAACAAAGAGAAATAATTGACGACATCCGTACAAAGGTTTTAGGCTTTCTAGATCGGGCTGTTCTGGGTTGGATTTTTTCATATCGTGGGGTTACTGCAAAAAATCCGAAAAAGTAATTGTCAAGATATCTGCCTTTTTTTTCAAAAAAAAATCTACTTTTTTTCATGAAACTATTTAGTTTAAGGAAAAACTAAACAGCTCATTTAAAGGACAGTACAAATTACATTGTAGGTAATTATTCTTATTATTCTACCAATTTTTGGTTTAATAGATATCTGTAATTTGGTCAAATATGGACGTTTGCACGGATTTTTGCAATAAGCCTACGAATGATCCCTAATTTTTATTGAAATGCCTCTGGAATATCATAAGAAGTGATAATTTCGATATGCACCAGTTGAAAAGGTTGTGGAAATTTTTTTATTAAACAAATGTAACAAGACCTCTAAAACATCCGTGTTTTTCCCGTCTTTTCTTCTGGATAATTACAGAACTATTCATTTTAGAAAAAAGTTGAACAAAAAAAAGTTTTGTTATTCAATTTTACAGTGTGATATGTTATAAATCAGAAAATGCACTATTATTGTTACACAATAGCAATAATTGGAAAAAAATTGATAAAAAGCTAATTTTTTTCGACCACTTAGATTAAACATACGACCTTCGGATTGTGGCTCAGAAAACGTTTTGATATGATTAAACGTAATAAAAACGTAATTTTTCAAAACTTTATAGAGCCGTAAAAAAAGCTTTGAGCAACCTGTTTTTGTTTACTTATTAAAGAACATTCAAGCTTTAGAACCTTTTTTGAAAATTATAAATGTTTATTAGAAGAACCTTGAGAATCTTTTAAAGTTATAAACATTGTGTTGGTTTACAAACAATTTAAATAGATCTGTGATTTTTTTAATTAACGATTTTTTTAATCTAATCTTGTTTACACACCTTCTTTAACAACATTTTTTTCTTTACAATGAAGTTTTTTCTCTCTAGTTGACGAGTTATCTGGAAGAAAAGGAGAATAATCACGGGTGTTTTAGAGTTTTTTTTTTTTACATTTTGTTTAATGACAAATTTTCCATAACTTTTTCAACTGACAATTATCATTTCTTATGATATTCCAGAGACATTTCAATAAAAATTAGGGATCATATGGAAAAAGTCCTCATTTGAGAACAGATGCCGCCTGGTCTATTAGGGTTTGCACAGTTCTTGTTTTGGTGTCAGATCTGATAAATTTCATATACCTTATTTAATACAATGAACATATTCATATTTCAAGGAACCAGCTACTTTTGTCATTCGGTAAGAATTTTCTGTATTCCGATAAGCCATACATTTTCAGAAATTGCTCTATCACTTGAACTGACTGATCTAGTCAATCAATCAAATATCTTTTTTTAATATTAATTAATTTATCGTATAAAATCGGGTTTAAAAATTGACTCAATTCAATTAACTTTAAAAATTTAATCAACGAATCTAGAGAGGTATGAATGATAGATAAACGTACTCCCAGAACACTTGAGTTCATAAATAAAATTTGATTCAATAGGTTACTAAGAGTAAGAAAATATACAAGAGGACACATTCTGGTACGAGGTGTGTAAATTAAGTAATGGGAGATTTTTTTATTCGAATAGAATTACAAACTTAGAATTGTCACCCTAAAAATAACTTCCTTGGGAAGCCACACAGCGCTGGAGACAGTTCTTCCATTTGTCTGGAATAGCTTTTAGCTGGTCGGTTACAGCAGTTTGAATGTTTTCTATGGTCCCAAAATGAATTCCCTTGAGGTGATTTTTCAATCTCGGAAACAGAAAAGAGTCACAAGGACTCAAGTCAGGCGAATAAGGAGGCTAAGGACCTACAGGAATGTTTTTACTGGCTAAAAACTCATTTACTGAAATGGCTGTGTGACCAGGCGCATTGTCGTGATGCAACATACCTACAGTTGTTCTTGAAGTTTAGTCTCACATGCATGACCCTTTTTAGAAGTTTTTCAAGACCTCTCTGTAAAAGTGTTGATTTACTGTTTGGCCTGGAGGCACAAACTCTCTCTTTGTGGACAATTCCCTGGCTATCAAAAAAGCAAATCATCATTTGATCTTCGACTTGCTCATTCTTGCTTTTTTGGATCTTGGAGCGCTTGAAGTGTGCCATTCCATGCTTTGGCGCTTGGTTTCCGGGTCGTACTCAAACACACAAGTCTCATCACAAGTAATGACACGTTCCATAAAATGGCGATCATTTTCAATCGATTCCAAAAAGTCTAGACACCTTTCTCTCCTGATGTTCTTTTGTTCCTGCGAAAGGTTTTTTGGAATCATTTTTGCGCAGATTTTTCTCACCCCCAATTCGTTAGTCAAAATCTTATGAACGATGGCGTGATTCAAATTTTTCAAACTCTTCATCGATCATTCTTATTGTCAACCAACGATCTGAACGCACAAGATACCGTATTCTATCGACGTTTTCATCGGTTCTTGAAGAAAAAGGCCTTCCGCTGCGTGGTTCATCTTCAATCGACTCTCTTCCTTCTGAGAATGCCTTAACACGTTGAATGCGGATGTTAGCCGGGGCTAACAAACGTAATGTTCTCTGGGGTACGTGTGGTAACCCAAGCTAACACAGTCCTTGGCAACCCTAGCATCACAATTTCTACCTGCTAGGGACTGGTGGGGGACGAACTCGGGGTACGGTTGTTAGCCCGGGCTACAACCCTAATAAAACCCAAATAATACATCATATATAATTTTTTTATATTTATTCTTCATTATTGAGGTCATCAAAACGATTTTAGAAGAGGGGAAAAATATCCGTACCCCGCGGTTGAAATGAAGGTTGTGCTCCGCACTCAACGTGTTAAACCACCGAAAAACCTGGGATCTTGAAAAAAACACTGTCTCCGAAGACGTGTTGAAGTTTTGCAAAAGAGTCCATTGCGCTGTGTCCAAGTCTGAAGCAAAACCTGATAGCACACCCTTGCTCAAAATTAATGTCAATCATTTTTAAAACGCACTAAAAAAACGGTTTACGAAAACAGTCACAACAACAGATCAAACAAATGACTCTAACAAGTTCAAACTTGTACTGAACGTGCATTACATGTTAACCTACCGCCCTTCCTAAGTCCCGTCTCCGCAGTGTTGCTAGATCGGGCGCTACGTTGCCAGTCTCATTACTTAATTTACACACCTCGTATTTTAACTTGGATATGTAGAACAGAAAAGGAGGGGTAGGGGTAAATCCAGCACACTTGTATGGACTTATTTACTTAATGCTTGGTTATATGGGTTTATATAAATTCGCTGTTGTTTTGGCCGAAACTCAATGGACCGAATATCTTATTTAAAAGTGTCATTTAAATCATAATGGTGTGTCTGGATTAAAAACAAAAATGATTTTTGCCTATTTGTACATGTCCCAGTTTCTATGCCGATTAGTGTATTTCCATAAAAAATCTCTGTAAATCGGATGATAAATAAAACAAGATATTCGAGACGATGTTATAGTCTTAAGTGGAACATCCTGTATACAATGAATACGTTTATATTTCGTTAGATATCATGGTATCAAAATCAAAATAGAACTAAGTTAATGGGTAACACCACTATAGGATTTTGAAAAAAATCGATTTTGTTTTTTTTTTGGCTTAAATTGTACATTTGGGTCATAAAAATGATGAATGAAAATTTTTTTAACAGGTTTTATTTTCAATTTTGCCACACTCACTCTGAGCGCGTCATTTTCGAAATTTCGCGCTCTCGGATTTTTTTCTGAGCGCTCTCTTATTGATGCAGCAAAAAAAGGCCCGATTGTCTAATATCATCCAGAAAGGAAGAGGAGGAGGCTAACATCAATATAGATGGTCAAATGTATGGAGCAGGTATCGCAGATTAAATGTGAAAAGAGATTTTGAGAATTTAAGTGCTCATAAAACTTTAAACGCGTTTTTCTCGAAACCACTTTTTTCGAACTGACCGGAAAGATTATTCGGAGACCGTTCAATGGATCGATCTAAAATTTTAACTGTAGCTTCCCAATTACATTTTCCGTAGAAGTACGTAGCCGTTTTTTGATTCGATGATTTTTTTTTTTTTTATAAACAATTTACTGCCGATTTTTTGGCCGAAAATCGAGTTTTTTTTCATAAGTGCGCCATTTGCACAAAAATCGATTTAAAAACAAACCCCTACGTCCTTCTCTAGCCAATAGTATGTAGATTAAGAACATTTTTCGTTTTTTGTACTAGGTTTTCTGAGAAATTTGTCCGGCCGTGAAGGACCTTAAAAAAAAGGCGCTGTCGAAGATTGGCTGTATCTCCAATAAAATAACAATACTTTTTTTTTATACTTCAATACATGTTTAATAAGCCCTCTACAAAGAAATACTCTTACTTTTCCCATTATCCCAAAATAAATTCTTAAAGTTAGGCCCTTTTTTCGGTCGCTAGAGTGGTGTTACCCCTTAACAATAGGAAGTTGAGGACCCTTTATAAAGACATTTTGACAAACATTGTTTGGCCAGTTAAAATTCCAACCCTCGAATTTATCAGTTACTTGAGGGAAGCACTGTATAAAACGAGCAAATAAATATTTTGCCGCTCGAAGCGGTCTGGACTCCCCAACAATTTCTAACGGATGCGAGCAGCAAGGCGCACGTGTTCCACATCACACGTCACGCTGAAACACCTTTCCGTTACAAGCAAATGTAGCGTAAACGTATTTACCATGTATAATTTCAACGTACGTACATATTTAGATATTTAGTCGTACATGGCAAACCGCGACATGAAGGCATCTAAGTGATTAACCCGTAAATTAGACGAGGCGGTATATAGGGGGAGAGGGAGGCACAATGATACAATTTTTCTCGTGATTATGATTTTTTACAAGACAAAATACTTGTCGCCATCTTCTTATTTTAGGCTTACAGGCTATGTATTTGTCTTTCATATGATACTATATTTAAAGGAAAAATACAAACAAGTTTGGAGTTTTTGCTTTGGAGTTTTGTTTCTTTTTTTTTAATGTCTACGTTTGCATCAAACTACCTCTCTGGTGGGGTAAATTGATACAGTGCTGGGGAACATTGATACACATACAATACACTAGAGAAAAAAAGTAATATTGTAGTACAATATTTACTGAATTATAAGATTAGGAACTGTTGGAAAATAAAAAGATCTATTTTGGCGAAGTGTACCACCAGCAGCAATGGATTTGGGCAGTTTGAATACGACATCTCCTCGAAGCACTAAACTGATGTCCTGAACGTTAGGAAAAACAAAAGTCTTATGCCAGTTTTTCTTTTCCGTAAAAAAAATGACCTCTATTTCATGGTCATTATAAATCGTGACAATTTGTCCAACAAAGTGTACGGATGTTTTCCTTGTTAAAAATTTGACGACAACAAAATCGCCTACATTTAATTCATCATCACACAACAATGGTAGTTCTTCATCACTGACATCGTCAATTGAATCAGATAAGCTCATTTCCACTTCACTATCACTTTCGGATGAACTTGGAACATTTCGGACCGTTTCTTTAATATTAAATTTCACCTTCTTGGTTACTTGCTTAATTTTTTTCATATTCCTTTTCTTAGCGATGTCCTCTAATCGTGCTTTTTCTGGTGTTGTGGTGTAAATACGAGACTTTCTCGCCTCTGCCTAGTTGTTTGTATAACTTGTATATTTAGAGTGATATATTCTGATTTGGTTTCCGCACGCAGCTTCTTCTTCGTGCCCAGATTCATCTGAAACCTCTGGATTCTCATTTTTATGATTTTTTCTATACTTTTCGATTCTATGTTGAAGTGTAGAGGGTTTTAAACCATGATCAGCAGCTGAAACTCTAATTGATTTGTGATTTTTAATAACATCTGTTATTGCAGTCTTTATAGCTCCTTCGTCAATGAATGCTCTTTGTGATAAGTACGTACCATTTTCATTAACCTGAAACGAGTAACATGTTTCATAATAAGGTTCATTATAATACAAATTTTCATTATGATACAGATTTCACAGTCAATAAAATTCCATGTTTTTTCAATCAAGTAGCCTTTTGCGACAATGCGAAAATTGGTGATTTGTCTTTGACAGTTGTTGTTTACGAAAGTTCGCTTCATCATAGCAACTTTTAAGAATATTAAATCAAAAACCATGTCGGATTACAACATAAGTGATAGTGAAAAATTATCTTCCACTCCTCCAAATATTTGAGAAAAGACGACAAATGCAATCGAGAATATATTACCAGAGAAATAAAACCTATGAAAAATTATATGGACAGTTTATGGACTGGAGAAACACAAATAAAGTTACCTCGTTTTAGGAGAATGTTTTAATTGCTTATTTTCAAGAACTTGCTGAAAAAAATAAAATCAACATTATGGACACATTATTCTATTATAAAAACGTTATTAAACTTTACTTTTTTAAAGCGTAAATTGGAAGGAAATTGTATAGGAAAGAAATCCAAAACGTTTTCTCCAGAAGAAATCAGAACTTCTATAGACGAAGCACCAGATAATCAGTTCCTTTAATATTATTTTAATATGTTCCATTTTTGTTTAAATAAATGCAAGTTTTTAAGTGTGTTGTTTATTTATAAATGGTCGTAGAAAAAATAGCGTATGCAACTCTCATGTAATGGCTATTAATACACTCCCAATCGTAACGACACTCGCCAAGGCTCGTGTCGTTACTTTCTGCTAGTGTATTAATAGCCATCATTACATGATCGTTGCATTATATACTATTTTATAATAGGTATATGTCTATAGAAATACGTATTTTTTTGCTCAGTCAGCTTTGATGACTTTTTTTGGATGGCTCGTTATCCTCATGTTTATAACTGTAAGATTCCCTAAACTTTACTAATGAACGAATTTTAAAATTTCAAAAGAAGTTTCACCCACTCACAATAATCTTAGCGGAGATATAATTTGTAGCTTCTAGAAAAAAAGGACACGAGAGAAACATAACTAAGCATTAGATACACGGATTTATGAAAAACATTCACTGTCACAATTTCCTCAAGACGCGGTCTTAAAAAATACCCTGACCCTTCAATGTTAGGTTAATATTACATTCACTAGTGTGCTCATTGAAGCTCACTGTCTGGCCTAAATAACTCCTTAAACATTGGCTGCTATGCAACTGGCTGGAATTTCAGATAAAACTAAAGAATTTGGGCCAATGTCACAAAGCAAAATAAATTCTTCGAGTACAAAGTGCACGATTATAAATTAATTATGTGTTACGGTACACGTCCAGATGTTCAAAAAAAAAAAAAAATAAAGAACCTACGTTGCGGTAATACAGGCATAATTAAAATACTTTTGTACTCGCCTAACGGATCTATAGATGCACCATCACAAATTTGTTTTAAGGGGGTATTCTAGTCTAGAGGCATGAATTTCGGGCGGTTTTTGAAGCTCTGTACAAACGAAACAAACAATATTTTTACTAATCATTTTTTTATCATTTGTTTATTGATATTTTAAAATAACATAAAAAAATTTTAACTGAAAAAAAAAATCAAAATTTACAAAGTGGGGGGTCCAAAAAAAAGGGTGTCCTGGCGTGCATGATTTCAACCCTTCTGGTCATCTGAAACAAAAAAGCCGAATGGACTTGTATAGAACTAGTATAGATGCCCCTATAGCCCGAACCTTGGAAAAGTCAAAAACAAATTTCATAAAATGGCGGCCGTTTGAGAAAAAAATTTTTTTTGCATGTTTTTTTAACAATTCCCAATTTTTTTAAAAATTGTAAAATTAAACATTTTGATCTGAGCGTGCTTGAGGCGATAGAGGAATGAGTATAAAGAACATCCACACCAAATTTCAAATAAATCGGTTCATTAGAACTTGAGATATCGTGCACGCCAACTCGAAAAAAGTAGTTTTGAGAAAAACGCGTTTAAAGTTTTGAGACAAGTTTCCGGCAATTTTACTCATAGAATGATACAGCATACATATTTTTAATCGGCATTCCTGCTCCATACAAGAAACCTCCTAGTGAAACTAGTTTCTCAGAAACTAGCACTAGTGAAACTAGTTTTCTAGTCTTCTACGGTAAATTGATTAGGAAAAACTTTCTTCTTCGGTCTGCATGCTCGTTTAGGACTGAATTTTGAATGTTTTTTATCCATTTTACTTCAAAATTTCAATATATAAAACTATTTTCACTTTAAATAAATGAATAAATATTTTGTCAGAGTTTAAAAACTTTGTTTAGCACGTCCACGTTTCTTGAAGGCTGACTAAAAACTAATTTGAAATAAATACTAAGACGAAAAGATTCCGACTAAATACGTTTCGTAAGTACTCGGGCAGCGTCTATCGTCTATTGTTCATTTGTTCCGGTCGATGCCGCGTCACAAAAATGACTGTAACTCATAAAATAATTGAAATTTTGAAAAATCCTTTTTAAGGGCATATTCTTGAATATCTAAACTTTGGAAATACGAAAAAAAAAATGTTTTCGATTTTTTCAAATTTGTAGACTAGAATACCCCCTAATTCGGTAAAACCGGTGTCATTCTTTAATACACTTTCGAACTAATTTTTAACGGGCTCATTTATTGCGCAGCGAATTTACTTCGTCCACAATTTGTAGTGACTCCGCTATCGACAACGCACTGTTCTGTGATTTTTGTAGGGCGTAAAACCTTTATAGTTACTATGAACAGTTTTTAAAGCTGTTTCAACGGACACATCTTGAACTTTGGTCTGACTCTTCTTAACAGCTGCAGCTTCGGCAATATTGAATTGTGAAATAACAGCTTTTATTTGCTCGAAATGTTTGGCATAATAAAAAGCGACTGTCAACCATGTAGCCCAACGAGGGAGAATCGACTGTGGTGGTTCGGGAATACCAGGACATTTGCTACGAACTCGCGAAGTCGTTTAGGACATTTTAAGAATACTTTTGTTGTGCCCCCTATTAATGCGTCAACGTTGGGAAAACATTGTCTAATAGTTTCTGCGGCAAGACGTAAAGCGTGCATTTACTGGCGAACGACATTTAATGGCGAACATAACCAAAACAAATTTGCAAAAGTCAAAAAAACAGTTTTTTTGCAAATAAAAAAAAGCTTCAAGTCCTACACAAGAAAGTTAAATTAGAAAGATGTAGGTCTTAAAAAATGCGCGTCGAATGAAATTTGAGCGAAAAAAAAATCGGTTCATAAACATTTGAGAAAAATTTTAAAAAACGTCAAAAATCGCGTTTTCGTATTTTTGCTGTATAAATTCCAATTTTGTTTGAACAGACTTCTTGTTAACTACAAATATGGCGGAGGCAAGAATGGGGGCCCACAGGTTGAAGTGTAATGGTAACTGGCAAGACGCAACTTTTGGTCATGCCAGTATAACAAGTACGATCACAGATCCGTTATTTTTAATGACAAGTGGCGAAATGACACCAAGAACTAACTATGCAAAACCTTTTAACATTCAGTTAAATTGGGAAGCAAAAGAAGAGACCAACTGTCAGGAAGGAACACTAGTGTGGTACACTGATGGATCCAAAATGGACAGTGGAACTGGCGCGGGAATCTATGGCGAAAGACCCAGGTACAGAAAGTATGTACCTCTAGGGGAATATGCCACAGTATTTCAGGCAGAGGTACATGCAATTGAGCTATGCTTAAGGGAGAATATTGATAGAGGGAAAACAATCCTCATACACTCTGACAGTCAAGCAGCCCTACAAGCTTTAGCATGTAAAAAAAATAAAATCAAAACTGGTCTGGGATTGCCTAGAAACCCTCCAAGCTCTGGCAAACCATAACAAGGTAATTTAAATGGGTACCAGGACATAAAGGGGTCGAAGGCAACGAAGAAGCAGATACTCTAGCGAGAAAGGACTCTGCAACGACCCTCATTGGTCCTGAACCAATGTGTGGTATACCAAAGTCCTCAGTGAGGCTCTGGCTGACTCGGTGGAAAAATAAAGAACACCAGTCTTACTGGAACCACATACCAGGACAAACAAACAGTAAATGGATGGTAAAAACACCATCAAAAGTACTGACCGACGAGATTCTGCGATTGGCATTGATAAGGCTTGTCCGGGCATTGTCAACTTAGGAAACATCTACACAGAATGGGCATATATTTAGATGAACCTATTTGTAGACTGTGTAATGAGGAGGATGAAACATCCCGACACATTATACTAGAGTGCCCAGCCCAGCACTAACACACTGGAGATACGGTCTTCTGGGAATAGAAAACCCCCAGGGGGCCTTTCCAAAGAAAAATCTTGTGAAAGGGCTACTAAACCTCATAAAGGCAACAAACCTATTCACATGAAATAACGATGTAAACTGGAAATACAATAAGCCTGATGGCTGCAGTGTTGGAGGCAAAACAAACCCCAAACCAGACACATCGGAAGAAGAAAAAAAACTACAAATATAGCCCAAGACAAACGGAAAATGATCCATTTTTCAAAAATTCAAAAAAGTATTATTTTTTGAGTTATAGCGATTTTAAAAAAAAAACGTTTTCAAAAATCAGCTTTTGCAGAGGCAAAAATGATCGTACAGAAACGATCATGGGCTCATTTTATTCGTGAAGCCTTGTACTTTCATTCTATTAAAAAAACCAAATCGCTTTTATTTAATTTTTGCATAAAAAAATGCGTTGTAAAATTGTATCATTTTTTCGAATAACTGTTTTAATTTTGGTTTTACATTTTTGGCCGTTGCATATTTGAAAACTGGCATTCAAAACACGCATTTAAAAAAAATGAAGGTCCTACGACCTCAGGGAGCCATATTTTTGGGGTTTATGATTTCTTATTATGTCTGCGCCTTTAGTAAACATAATTTTTAAAGGAAAATGGCTGTACTTCAAACGTATAACAATGATAAAAATTGCGGAATCTATTCTTCAAAATACTTAACACGTTGAGCCCACGTGCCCACGGGTGGGCATTTCTATTTTACTTCCTGGGACAGCGTGCCCACCGGTGGTCACACAGCAGCGTTGAAGTCAAGCTCGAGTGGTCACGGGAGAACACGTATTATATGTATAGGAATAGCATATGCCAAACGATTGTCTGGTCCCAGGATGTAACAAATAAAAGTTTGAGCTGGGCAGTTTTAAGTCCGAAAATGTTTGGTTTTTGGTAAAAAACCGTTTGGTCACCGTTTTGGTCATGTCATTTAGGTGGACAGTAATACTAAAAACCCATACATAATGTTGTAATAAGCACTGAAACATGTATTTAAGTAAAAGAACAGCGAAGAATAAATAAAATAAAAATTTGGTCCCAGGGAGTAAATCTGAAATGCACGTGGGGCTCAACGTGTTAATATTGACTAGTAAGCCATGCTTTTATATTTGAGTATTAAATTTAATTGCAAACAATTTTTCATAATAACTTTTTTACATAGCGTTAATATTTAAAGTACTTTACTCTTCATTGTTATTTAATTTTTGCTATTTTTGAACACCCTGTATGTTAAATTGAACAAACAACAAACTTTCTGGACGTTTCAAGATAAGCAAAACGTTTTATGAAGAATGACTTTTTGTCGGAAAATTAAATTTTTTGTCCATTTCACCTATAAGTAGGTAACTCAATCCGGGGACACCCTGTATACATATATGCTAAACCAATGATTAAACTGATGACGAAGAAAACAAACATAAGGTCGCGCTAAACGTTTAAGTTCGGTGACACGCAGATGCGAACTAAATATTATATGCATATACGGTCAAGGCATTGCATGCATTATGACCACTGAACCAATCTCCATAACGACATGTAAATTATTCGCGGAATTCTGCGAACATATTTCAGAATTCTTATCGCCTCTGGTTCAAGACATTGAGATATTAAAATACATATACACGGTGGAGACTTTAACTGGAATATATTCGCTAGCGGGGTGGTGAATGATTTTTCAAAAAATTCCCGAGACACGTCAACTTTTAAATGTATTTACCTACATTTTGCAAGTAATGTGAAAAATACAGCCCTTCAGGGGTGGCTGAAACCACCCTCGACATGATTTTTTCAAATGCAACCCTATGGCTTGTGACCCCTCATTGTAAAACTGGTGGAAAGAGGAATCCAACGCACTGATCAAATTTTAATTTTTAATATGTTTGTAGGGTTGCATACAATTAAAACTATTTAAAAATTAAATTTATTTTCAACGTAACAATTGTTCAAAATGTGCACCATTCACTTGTTGGCAGCATCCCAGTCTGTGGTAGGTTTTGCCCCTTACATTATGCAACATTTGCGGTGTTATTTTTCCGATTTACTCTCTTATCCTTTCCTGCAAATCTGCTATGTTGTTGGGTTTCTGAATGTAAACCCTACTTTTAAGATGTCCCCACAAAAAGAAATCCAGTGGTGTAAGATCTGGAGATCTTGCTGGCCACTCAATATTACCTCGCCTCCCAATCCACCTACCGGGAAAAATTCTGTCCAGATACTAACGAACAATGGCAGCATAGTGTGGTGGGGCCCCAGCTTGCTGAAACCATAACCTCTCGTCGGTCAAGTTAGGGTTTAAGGGGTTTGGAAATAAATGACATAGCACTGGCATTAGTTCGTGCTGGAGTAAACGCAAGTATCTTGCTCCATTAAGAGTGTCATTAAAGAAAAAATGGTCCTATAATTCTATCTTGTATTATTCCGGCCCACACATTAGTTTTCTGTGGGCGCTGAGTATGAAGTTCCCCTCATCCAATTGGGGTTCTCTTTCTTTCTCTCATTTAATGTAAAAGTAGCCTCGTCAGAGAAAACTATCCACTCTAAAGATAACTGGTTTTGATCAATACAAGTCATCAATAAATCGCAAAATTCCACTCGTCGATCTGGATCATCTTCAAGTAGCTCTTGAACAGCTTGCATTTTATATGTGCGTTTTTTCTCATATTTAAGTATTTTTAAAACTGTTTTGTGATTAAGATTACTATCACGGGCTGGAGTGATTGGATTTTCTTCTAGAGCAAGCAACAAATTCAACTTCGTGTCGTCATCAACAACAGCCTGCCTCTTACTTGGTACTTTCCTGACATGACCCATCTCTCGATATTGTGCCTCAATTTTACTAATGGTACCTTGATTTAGTGGTGGCAAGTCAGGATGCGTTTCTCGAAACAAGCGAACAACTTCGCATTGAGTTCGCGCCCTATCACCATATCCAATCATCATCAAAATTTCGATTTTTAGTGATTCAGTTAAATAAGACATTTTCACCAATTTCAAATAACACTTCGTTTCAAACTCTGAATACAGCATACAAACTAAATTACTCTTTGCGGCCGTGTAAAAACACTAGCAAAAAATAACAAATATCAGTTGTGGCAAAAAATTGCTTGGAATTTTTTGTGGGGACATATGAAAAGTAAGGTTTACATTCCAAAACTACATAAACAACACACATTTTGAGTACGAATTTTTGAAAAATCATTCACCACCCCGCTAGCGAATATATTCCAGTTAAAGTCTCCACCGTGTATAAATCTCCCCGTTCCTGATTTACTGAACAACCGCGTGAGGTGCCACTGATAACTGCTAATTTTTTCAAAACGATTTTATTTTTGAACTTAAATGTTAAAAAAATTTATTGACAGAAAGTAAAACAATTAATAGTTGATAATTCAATTATTGATAGTGGGCTAATTATCTTCAATTGTCTTTGATGTTCTTCTGACTTGTCCCATCATTCTCTGAAGATTTTTTGAAAACTTTGTCTTCATTTACAGCTTCCCATTCCTTGTCGCACCCTTTTCTGGTCAGTGTTAATCAAAATTCCACCAGTGCACCGAGCCTGAGGTGCATTGGGAGATTTTTTTTTCTCACAACACACCCAAAATAAAAAAATCCATTTTTCATAATAAAGTATTAACAGGGCTTTTTACAGAAAAAAAAATCGTTCTCGCAATCCACCAATTCGATTGAAAATTATAACCTGGAATACTTTGATTTTTTTAACTTTGAATTTCCCGCCAAAACGTCTCGAAATGTTTTCTACATGTACCTCTGTAAGGGCAACATGGTTTCTGCCCCATTTTTTTTGTGCCAGAGTAAAGAGTACACACGGAGAAAAAAAACTAAAAATCACATTAACGATGGTAAAACAGGCTTAATATGTAACATCTTAAATGGCTGTAACTTTGTGAAATGCTTTTCTATGCCATAAAGTACATAAAATATATCACGATTCATGCAAAATCTGGCTAGAACATTCTTTGTCGATTCCAGTTATTTCAGCAAGCCCTCGGATGCTTAGACGACGATCTTCGCGGATTAATTTAGCAATTTGTTCAATGTTTTCGTCCGTTTTTGACGTTGAGGCCGTCCGGGGGCGCGGATCGTTTCACGTTCCTCTTCAAATCGTTTAAACCATTCAAAAACTTATGTGCGGTATAGACATTAATTGCCGTACACTTCTTTTAACATTGCATAAGCTTCTGTAAAAGTTTTCCCCAGTTTAACAAGAAACTTGAGATTAACCCATTGCTCCATCTGAACACTTAATATTGCGACCCACCGGCTTGTCCAGCGAGCTCAGGGTGGCAAAAGTATCAACAAACACAGTTCTGTTCAAACTTGTCGCGACACGCCCGCAGCGCGCTGGTAGCAGCATAAGTTCGGTTATTTAATAGACACACCTCGTATAACGTCATATTTTTTTATTAAATAAACAGAATATGAATACTTTAAATTGGTGTGTACAGTTGGCTCTCCGTAGGAGGCGTATTCTGCGGGAGCAAAATCTGTAAAATTTAAAGGCAATACGAGCAAAGCGAACAGACAGACGTCAGATTACAAGCTCACACACACTTCGCAGTACTTCGGTAACGTAATAGCCAACTAATCTTTTATGATACCACACGCTGCAGCGATAATCTGGGTTATGTTTGTGGACAGCAAGTTAAATACATATAATGTTACATCACGTTTATCACAACGTTCGAGTTATCAATACTCGTGTGATTCCGCACATCGTTGAGCGTTATCGGCAGGAGTGAATTTTTATCATGCGAAAGTGCAAGCGGAAATATCAAACAAAAAAAAATAACAATCCTTCATGCCTAGGGTCCGGAAAAGTGTGCTGTAACGCAGAGCCGGCACTATACTCTATGATAATTAAAGAATAAACCGTATTTTTAGAGCGCATATTTCTTGCCTCTGTATACGTACGCCACTGACCGTGCATCGATTGCGCACTAGACTCCTGCCCACCAATTCTCGTGCGGAAACACGGGACCTTTCCATACATTTTCTCCATATAACAGCGAGATATTCCGACGTTGACATGTAACGATGTAGTATTCTACCTGTCGTCGCTGTAAACGGATCGACCGCCGCATTGAAAACAATGTTTTGTGGCTAACTCGTGAGTTCGTGTACTGTATTTACATATTAGTATTACTTGATTTTGTGTGGATTTTTGCAATAATGGCACATTTGTTATCAATTAAGAATAGACTGAAACAGATTATTTAAAATTACCGACGATTTAAAATAGACGGATCACATATTTTATGTATTCCTTGCAATCGTCGGTATATATTTCGTAATCGCCGAGAGTATAAAATATATTTATATTCAAATATCCATAACAAAATATAACTGGTACTGTAAGAAAAGAGGAATTTTGGTTTCACTTATGCATAATGTTTTGCGCATGTAGCCTTTCCTGGAACGTGGTCGACTATATTTACTTTTTATATATTTTATAGACGTTTTTTTACCAAATATGTGTCCGATTTTCCATTGCCTAGTTGATTGCCGTGACGATTTGAGTAAATCAAATGGATACTCAATACTCGCCACTGCTACAAACATTTCCCACTGAATAAACCGTTATTTATGAACATTTAGTTGTAACTAAAACTTACAAGTTTGGTTATCTATTGTCATTTAATTGATAAAATTTGGGTCGAGGAGATAACCTTAGAGGAGTCAATTTGTTGCATAAATAAAAAAAATCACCTCAGATGGAACATGAAAAGTCACAGAATAAGTAATAAAAACAAACTATCCAACATGTACTGCTACGTTTTTTCTGGTTCAAAGATATAGTGTTCTTAGATTTCAATATATGTACAAAATTTTAGTTGATATATCGTCAGATGACTACGAAAAAACATTTGAAATATATACCTTTACACACCATTCAACAATAGTCCCGAAACAATTGAATTTACCATTTAAAAAATCATCAATGACGTTGATAAGAGCTCATAGTTGTGACACCCTGTATATATATTTTTTTTATATAAAAAATGCGCAATTGTTAATATTGATCGAGAACGATTCTGAATTTATTGCATTATTGAAAATTATAATTTTCAATAATTTACAATAAATATAAATTTCAATATATAATAGATAATTATCTTATGGTTTTCTTCATAGTTTTAATAAAATACCCATTAAGATATGTAGGTCCCTCTATAACGACTAATTACATACATCTATCAAATTTAGTTTTCTTTGATTTCCAAAAGTCAAGTATCAAAAAAAAAAACGTAAAAAACATAAAGGAAAAACTTGCGACATCCAAACTGTCGTAGACTGTATGTATTTCTGTACGCCTGTACAGAAGAATAAACAACGTTCATGGGCCAATATTAACGGTGCTTGACCTAGTTTGCTCAACGAAGGAGTACCTATAGCGTTTACGTGCCGGATATAGCGTGAACTAACTATTGTAAATCTGCGAAAATACTCAATGGGAAGCGACAGCAAATTCGCGTCCTATATTATAAACAAGTTAATGTGTAACAGGTATGTCAATATCAGAAGTGATTAATCAATTTTTTTCCCTATCATTATTACAACACACGGAAGAAAGAGAACTTTAGAACATACAGGTACGTATGATACAAGAAACAAAAAGAATCCACGGCCATCTAAAAACATTTTGGGCAGCAAAAGGGACACCAAAAACAAACACAGATTGGGCAGAGATCTCATATACATATATGTACATATGTATATTGCTCTCAAAGTATATAATTTCTTACCTACTGAAATAAAAAATATTTGAAACATAAATGCGTTCAAAATGAAGGTCAAGAAAATATTAAAAGAAATGCCTAGAAATGATATATGTACATATATGAATTAATTGACGGAATAAATGTATTAAAAAAATACTTACTATGTGTGTCCTGTGACGTATAAAAGATCTACATATATGTGATGCACCCTGTGAAAAGGTACCAGATGTCGGAAAAACTGTTTTCGGGTGGGGATCAGATTTCGATAGAGCATAAATTTCGCTTCATTTAAAAAAAATGAAGTCTCTAGCGTTAATATAGCTCGAGTTGAAATCAGGTAAAGTTTCAATATGTAAAATCGTAATTTTGAGAAAAACACATTTAAAGTTTTGCAACAGAACTGTACACGAAAAAAATCGATATCTCGTCTTCTATTGCTCCAATCCGGCTGAAATTTTGGTATGATTCCTGCAAATATGTACCTACAGTTGAAATCCGGAATTCGTATTTTTCGACTTGAAATTGCGTTTGGGGCTGTAGCGGAAAATTCTTTTCAGTCATCTGGTCCGTTTTCACAGGTTGCATCACATATGTATAAAAGTTCTATGTTTATATGTTATTTGTGATGTTTCTATTATCGAAGTCAGTTTTATTATATTGTTATTGTATTGATTATTATGTTTATAATATGTAATTGTTTTATATACTATTTTTTATTTATATATTTATTTTACCAGATTATTTAAGTATATGTATAGTGTTGTATTGCATGAGAATTTTGAAAATACCAATAATTAGGATAAAAAGTGTAATACATATTTATATTTTAACTTCTTTGTATTTACAATACACCAAGTTTTATTTAAAACTTTTGTGTAATTTTGTGTTTATTTGTAAACAATTTTTTCTTGTATTCATATTATGCAATTTACCCATGTACTTTGGAAACAAATAAACGTTATTATTATTCATTAATAGGGTTAGCCGATCGTGCAGCAAAACAGCGGCGCGCGGGTCATTGACTTTAGTAGTTTCGAACGATCGTCTGGCAGATTCTAGCATTATTGTTTGAGGTGTTTATATCGTCGGCGTCGGTATTACACATTAATAATAAAATGTCACACGTGCAAACGCCTAAACAACTACCGTTTGCTGACAAAGTGAATAAATCCATCGGTGATTTTAAAGATTCATTGTCTGTAATTGTGTAGTTGTAATAATTTAATTAATTGTAACTGTAATAATTGTTCAAGAAGAGTAAGGAAAAACTGCTGTGTAGGGACAAACGCGATTGTAGCAGTCACATAAACAGTGTGAAACATAAAAATAACTCAGTTTATGTTCGACTTACTTTTAATGCTGTGTGCCTGTGATGTACCCTAGAATATACTCGATAAACAACCATTTCGTGAGTTCTGGAACAAATACGTTCCAGAGATGCTGTGACCAGTTTGTGATGGTATTGTTAACCAAGCTACGTCGTCAGGCTAATTAAGAGGGTGAGTTTTACATACATATATGGTTATAAAGTGCTTATATTTATTATTTTTGTTACTATATTTAATATTAGTTAGGTACTTTACTACATGTATTATAACGAGCCATAAAAACTCTTATAGCATTTTGAAGACGCCGTTCATTAATTATTGATTAGTTACTTCTGATATTGACAAACATGTTTTACTTAAAACAATATATGTTGGTTTCTAGTACTTTTGTCGCAACAGATATTGATAAGATAAGTATTATTGACTTAAATTACATACATTTCATGTAAAATAAAAAAAATATGCAACAAAAATATTTCATATAAATATATTATTCATATACCTAAATTGTTTTGTAAATTGCAAACTTCAAATTAAATTTATTTATCTAAATAATCGAAATAATGGCAATAAGAATTATCTAAACGATTTCCCTTACCATTTGTTTTTTGCTACAAATACCTTAAGGGTATTCAAGAACAAAACCGTCCAAACGCACTAATCCACCGATGCTTTTTTATAGCATTAAAAAAAACAATTTTCAAACAATCATAAACTATTATAATTTATAATTTTACTACAAGTCCGTATTATGTAACAGCAAATAGTGAAGGTCAGCATCGGCCGGGAGTGAAACACCTTACATTGACAGCCTATGTATGGACTTACACTCAGAGAAAGGTCAGCATTTAATGTTTAGTTCTTTATATCAAATCATACGCTTGTAAGAATTAAACACGTTAGAGTCGAGGTTAAAAGTAGTGATTACACGTTATAGGGGGGTGTTTACGAAAGAAATAGCACAAATGATATCAATGAATGTAGAAATCGATTGGAATAAACTGTATCTAAGTCCAACGTTGCATCCCTGTTGACATATAGAGTCCTAAAAATTTTAATCAATAAATCAACAGTGTACTTAAAATCGTATTTGGTAATTTTAGTACGGCAACTTTTAATGGTAGCAATTAGTATTTATAGTTAACAGAATCGCATTTGGTCTGTAGAGGGCGCCACAGTTGACGATGACGATGTTTATTTTCCTGAAACTTCATGAAATTGCCATCGCATTTTTTGCATAACCTTTTTTTTATTTTGGACTACGGTTTTCAAAATAAATGCATAACGCATAATTATTAGACCACTACCATTCCCCTTGTTTTAGGTCACACAATTGATTTGTTTTAAATATCATGGGATGACCTGAATTACGAGGTGTGTAAATTAAGTAATGAGACTGGCAACGTAGCGCCCGATCTAGCAACACTGCGGAGACTTGGAAGGACGGTAAGTTAACAACATGTAATGCATCTTCACTACAAGTATGAACTTGTCAGAGTCATTTATTTGTTCTGTTGCTGTGATTGTTTTCGTAAACCGTTTTTTTTTCTAGTGCGTTTTAAAAATGAGTGACATTATTTTGAGCAACGGTGTGCTATCAGGTTTTGCTTCAGATTTGGACACAGCGCAACAACTTCAACACGCTTACGGAGGCAGTGTTTGTTCAAGAGCCCAGGTTTTTCGGTGGTTTAAGGCATTCTCAGAAGGAAGAGAGTCGATTGAAGATGAACCACGCAGCGGAACGCCTTCATCTTCAAGAACCGACGACAACAATGATCGGGGAAGAGTTAAATTTGAATCACACCACTGTTCATCATATTTTGACTAACGAATTGGGGATGAGAAAAATCTTTGCAAAAATGGTTCCAAAAAACCTTTCGCAGGAACAAAAGGACACCAGGAGAGAAAGGTGTGTTAACTTTTTGGAATCGATTGAGAACGATCTCTATTTAATGGAAAGTGTCATTACTGGTGATGAGACTTGGATGTTTGAATATGACCCGGAAGCCAAGCGCCAAACATATGATGGCACACTTCAAGCCAACCAAGATCCAAAAAAAACAAGAATGAGCAAGTCGAAGATCAAATGCATGCTAAATTGCTTTTTTGATAGCCAGGGAATTGTCCACAAAGAGTTTGTGTTTCCAGACCAAACAGTAAATCAACAATTTTACAGAGGTTCTTGAAAAACTTCGAAAAAGAGTCATGCTTGCGAGATGAAACATCAAGAACAATTGGATGTTGCTTCACGAAAATCCGCCTTGTCACACAGCCATCTCAGTAAACGAGTTTTTAGCTTGTAAAAACATTGCTGTGGCTCCTCAGCCTCCTTATTCGCTTGACTTGAGTCCGTGTGACTTTTTTGTGTTCCCGAGATTAAAAACTCACCTCAAGAGACGTCATTTAGGGACCATAGAAAACATTCAAAGGGCTGTAACCAACCAGCTGAAGGCTATTCCAGTATATGAGTTCCAGCACTGCTATGAGGAATGGAAGAACCGTCTCCAGCACTGTGTGGCTTCCCAAGGAAGTTATTTTGAAGGAGACAATACTGAATTGCCATTCTATTCGAATAATAAAAATAAAACTTGTTACATAATTTACACACCCCGTAGATCCTCGGCTATGGATCAACTGTACTTATTTTCATCATCACGATGAAATATCATCAAATATGACCACGTAACGAATTTGAATTCTTGGTTGATAATTTTCGAAATATTTCTTTAAAACCGAAACACTCTGTATATGCTTGTTCTACTTAGCGGTGCCTGTTAAGTTAGATACGACACGCTATGGCACTCAGTCGACTCTCAACAAGTTTTAACACATAACACGCTATTTTATAATTATATCGTGGTGAGACAAAAACCCCCGTTTTTTCATTACATTACGCTGTGAGGGCCCTTAATGTCGTGGTGAATAACGCTGTCCGACTTTAAGATCCACGAGATCGCACTCTTCTGTATCATGACGGCAACGGAAAGTGTGTCAATATTCCAGTTTTATTTTTCTTTTTTTGCAGAAACGAAGCAGACGTAGCGCAGTATGCAGTGGATTGAATAAACTTGGGAGTTTTAAGGTCATCTACGTTTGGACTGGAACACTAACAGCAGCTTAATGGATGGAATGCTTAAGTATACATGAAAAAAATCCTAGGAGCATAACGAATGAATATGATGAACATTGGTTGCTAAGGAATGTTCCGAAAATGTAAAAAAAAGCGAAATTCCGAAACCACATGTCATCTGCAAAAGTTAGAAAAGAGTTAGAAGACCCATCTGAACAAAAATTTTCTTTAAGCTATCCGCCCACAGTAGTTTTTATGTAACCGCTTGCTAAAAGCCTTCGATAGAGGTGAATAACATTATTATAATCATTAGAGTTAGTTATTTTACTTTGAGTATGTTTATAATTGGAAAACTTATTTTTTTCAGCAACCGGCCGGATGCTTTTCCTTTGAAAAAGTAGCACTTTTTTAGTCCAGTCCGAAAAGTACGTATTTCCCGGACTAGGCCGGAGTTATATCATAATTGTCATTGTATGAAAATGTAAATTTAATTTGGTAAATTATGCAAAAAGCTCAATATCTTGAAAAACGTGGGACTTCGTATAGGTGTAAATTATGCTATAAATTGTTCCTATTGGCCTACTATACGAGGTCTGTAAATTAAATAATGAGACTGATTTTTATTCGAATACAATTACAATTCAGTATTGTCTCCTTCAAAATAACTTCCTTGGGAAGCCACACAGCGTTGAAGACGGTTCTTACATTCCTCATAGCAGTGCTGGAACTCATATACTGGAACAGCCTTCAACTGTCGGTTACAGCCGTTTGAATGTTTTCTGTGGTCCCAAAATGACGTTCCTTGAGGTGATTTTTCAATTTCGGGAAGAGGAACAAGTCACAAGTACTCAAGTCAGGCGAATAAGGAGGCTGGGGAGCCACAGGAATGTTTTTACTGGCTAAAAAACTCGTTTACTGAAATGGTTGTGTGACAAGATGCATTGTCATGATGCAACGTCCAGTTGTTCTTGATGTTTGGTTTCACCTCTTTTTAAAAGTGTTGATTTACTGTTTGGCCCCTGGAGGCACAAACTCTTTGTAGCCAATTGCCTGACTATCAAAAAAAGCAAATCAGCATGCATTTATTTGATCTTCGACTTGTTCATTCTTGCTTTTTTGTGTCTTGGAGAGCTTGAAGTGTGCCATTCCATGCTTTGGCGCTTGGTTTCCGGGTCGTACTCAAACACCCAAGTTTCATCACCAGTAATGATGCGTTCCATAAAATGGGGTTCATTTTCAATCGATTCCAAAAATCAAGACACCTGTCTCTCCTGATGTCCTTTTGTTCCTGCGAAAGGTTTTTTGAAACCATTTTTGCGCAGATTTTTGTCATCCCCAATTCGTTAGTCAAAATATGATGTACAGTGGTGTGATTCAAATTTAACTCTTCCTCGACCATTCTTGTCAACCGACGATTTGAACGCACAAGAACCAGTATTCTATCGACATTTTCATCGGTTCTTGAAGATGAAGGCCTTCCGTGGTTTTTCTTCAATTGACTCTTTTCCTTCTGAGAATGCCTTAAACCACCGAAAAACCTGGGCTCTTGAAAAAACACTGTCTCCGTAATAGTGCTGAAGTTTTGCAAAAGTATCCGTTGCGCTGTGTCCAAGTCTGAAGTAAAACCTGATACACCGTCGCTCAAAATTAATGTCACTCATTTTTAATACGCACTAGAAAAAACCGGATTACGAAAACAGTCACAAAGAACAAATAAATGACTCTAACCAGGTCAAACTTGTACTGAAGGTGCATTACATGTTAACCTACCGCCCTTCCAAGTCCCGTCTTCGCAGTGTTGCTAGATCGGGCGCTACGTTGCCAGTCGCATTACTTAATTTACACACCTTGTATTATCTTTTTCAAGTATGACGTCAACCCTCACTATAAAAAGCCTTAATATGCCTACATGTTTCGCACCACTGTGTTTATTTTATTTTCTTATTTTGATATTGTGTTCATTCACCACCCCCCATTATTGACCTAAATTAATTTTTCCTAACCGCGAAATAATTAAAATATTTTTCATAACGCCACCAACATATTTAATTCCAAAAGCCCAAGCGTGAAAAAAATAAAAAACACTTTGATAGAGCTGGTGAATCGCGCTAGCTGATTCGACGTGCTATAAAGGAACTCGGTAGCCCATGCCTTCCAGATTCGGGGGTCAACGCCCTGTAATTTTGAAACGTTTGGTAGTGCACAGAACGAATGCACCGCAACGGAACTAGAGAAACAAAATAATCGAGTACGTGTACATAATAAAAGTGTTTTAAAAAAACATTATTAGAATAGTAAATAAAATACTTCGCATTCCAGGTGTTAACAACCAATTCGCAAAAAAATACATAATAGCATTTTAAATAAAGGTAAGTATACTAGTAGGAAGACGTCCACCAAAATTTCATGTGTCATAAATTATCTACACAAATATTTTATTTATTTATCTGTTTATTATGAAGAAGGTCTTGACAATTAATGTATGTTTTTCATATGTTGAGCCACTACAAAACGATGTGTGAAAAAAGAACAATGAAAACAATTAGAAAATAAAGTAGGTATGTTAAACAAATAACATACTTCATTTTATACATGGTGTCCCACCGCGGTGAGCCTATATGAATATATCAATAACTATGCATATATTTATATTCTGAAAATGTGGCCACAAGTCGGTACTTATCGATATTTAACTAAAACGTTTTGACTCGTTTTGAGCTGAGATATCTACGGCTTCGTTTATATGGAAAGTAGAAACACCCTGTATATGATTGTATTTTCTACGGGAGATTCTAAAATCATTTTGTGTAAAATGTTATATACCTCCTTACATCCAACAGTTTTTGAAATATTCACAGTTTTCGATAAAAAATGACAGTTGGGAACCATAAGAAAATTGTAAATATTTGAATATTTGAACATCCAAAAATGCAATAACCAATACGCGAACATAAAACTAAATAATGTCTCTTAAGTTAGCAGAACACAAGTATCTCATATTGAGAATTAAAATCTCATTAAATGCTAATTAAATGCGCAAGTAAATTTTTTTTAGCTCTTATATATATTTTTATCGCATGTTCTGCTAACTTGCAAAAAAAGATAGCAGAACATTAATGCAAAATAACATTTTCGTGATTTTCAACCGTGGATTAATAAAAGCTCTTTAAATGCTAATTAAATGCGCGAGAAAAAATAGTTTAGCTCTTATATTTTTTTTATCGCATGTTCTGCTAACTTGCAAAAAAGATTGCAAGAGTCTAGTCTATACCAGTATTATAATAACTGCTACAGTGTCCTATGTTATATACGAGGGTGTACCCAAAAATAACCGGAACAGCATTACCGTGGGCGGAGCTTTTGTAGTACGCATTTCTACCGCTAGACGTGTATAGCGCAACTCATTGCCAGTTCAGTGCCGCCTGTGCTGTCGACCTGGCCTGTTCTGTTCATCTGCAGTGATTGTTTTTACTAGCGCTGTTTTGTTCTTGTTTCGTTTTTTATGATGGCAAGTTTAAGTGAACAACGTGCAACTGTGAAATTTTGTTTTCTGCTCGGTAAAAATGATGCTGAAACTATTTTAATGTTGAAAACAGCTTACAAAGATGACGCTATGGGAAAAACTCGAGTGTACGAGTGGTTTGATCGATTAAAAAAATGGCGACATGTCGATTGATGACAAACCTCGTTCTGGACGTATATCAACTGCCCAAAAAGACGAAAATGTTGAAAAAAATTCGAGAGCTTGTGCTCACAGACCGTCGACAGACAATTGATCAACTGTCAGAGATTAGTGGGTTATCTTGGAGCTCGGTTTATCGAATTTTAACCGAAGATTTGGGAAGGAAAAGGGTTGCTGCCAAGTTTGTTCCTCCACCTGCACACACAGCCATCTCTGTTCGCCAGTTTTTGATTAAAAATGGCATGGTTACGCTGCCCCACGCACCTTACGCGCCTGACCTGGCTCTGTGCGACTTTTTCTTATTTCCACGCATGAAAATGGGCATGAAAGGACACCGATTTGACAACATTGAGGAGGTCAAGAAAAAAACCAGGGAGGAGCTGTCAGCCATTTCTAAAGATGACTACAAAAAATGTTTCGAACAGTGGAAGCACCGGTGAGACAAATGTTTAAGTTGTAATAGAGAGTATTTTGAAGGGGATAAGGTTGTTTTGTAATAAATTTGAAAATATATAGCTTTTAAAAAATAATTCCGGTTATTTTTGGGTACCATGTATTATCTATTTTACAAACGAATGAAATCATTTATAAATGGTCATAAAACCAAATAAAACCAATGAAATGGAAAAATCTAGCGTTTAATTTAGTTTGGAGAGTTTTAAATTTGAAGTGTCCAATAAGTATCATGTAGGGTAGGTATCATGCTGTGGTATCACTGTCATTATTTCTGATATCATGTTACCAACATTCGAAAAGTAAGATTATGATTGACATTGTTAATATCTTCTTCTGTGTCGTGATATGATTATGGGTATGAATTTAAAATAAATCAAACAAGTGCCAATAAAATCATTAGTTAACATGTTTCAACGTTTTTGTTAGTTTTGAAATTACTGAATTGATTACGTAAATAAAGAGACATCCAAAAAAAACGTCATCAAAGTTGGCTATGAACGAGAGAGATAAAAATAGCGGTCATGTCTTTTTCTCAAGCTTTTCGGTTATGTCAAACTCGTGACAAGTGACTGTCACAATTGTAAAATAAATAATGGCTGTCAAATAATGCAATAACAATTAAATAAGGTTATAAATTTAAGATAGAATACAAATATTTTCTTTTTTTACTAAGCCAACTTTGATGACATTTTTTTTTTTTTGGATGGTTCGATAGTTTCCACACTGTATAAATGCTGACATGTATGTACATATGTATGTGCATGTTCATTAACTAAAAGGCGTAGTGAATTATTTACCTTCTAATCTCCCAACCGTCAGAAAATAAGTGTTCAGCCCTTCGAAGGGCTGTAGCTTTTAAACTTTTAGACCAACAACGTGATAATAACTAGGTACCCAAATCGAAGTTTCATAAAAGTTTAACCGAAAGCAAACTTTAATGTATTCTGTGTGGCGTCCTTCATGTAGTGAATGGTCGTAGAAAATGAACAGCAAAGCAACAAAAATATAGTTAGCGAGGAAAAAAATTACTAACGAAGATGATATAGAACTTGTTCCTACTAACTAGACACGTGCGAATTAATTACTCAAACAGGTGCATTCCATGTTACATAAGGTGTATTTGTGAAAAAACAGTAATTAAAAATAATGAGAGAAGCATACACCTAGAAATAAATGTCTCTATAGGATGAACGATTGATTTACGATCTTTGCTTGAAAAATTCTCTGATAAAACGATATAGCTATCAAAATGTTGATAGCGCTTTTGCGAATTATCGCTGTTAATCCACTGGGCGAATAGAAAAAATGGTATTATCAAGCAGTGTTGTTAAAAAATACGCCTGGTAGTCCAGGCGAGATAGCAAAAAAACAAGTGATTTTTTAAAATAATTAGTTGCGGCACTTTCTCAACGTGATAATTAGGAGAAAAATCGTACGAATCGAATGAAAATGTTTTGGACAAAATCCGATTGTAGGATCATTGCGAAAAAATTGCAAAAAGGTGCGAAAAAAAGTGTTTTTCGACTTTTAGGGCACGAAATTTTTTTTCTCAAAAACAAATATTCCGTTGTAGAGCTTGAAAAGACGAATAAAATGGTTTTTGGATCATTAAAATCGGTTGATAACTTTTTACACAAAAAAAATAAAAACGGCGAAAATTAGCGATTTTTCGATGTTCAATTACTCGGTGTGTAATTATACTAGAAATGTCTTCCTCAAGGGGCTCAAATTGTAGGGTTTTCCAACACCTATCTACAGTTAATTTTTTGTCAAAAATATTCATAAGTTTTCGCGCAAATTGAGAAAGAAAAACAGGTACTTGAGTATAACGGCCCCTATTTCCACAATAATTGTCGTAGAGCAATTTTGCAAAAACTGCATGTTCTTGAAGACTTCCTCTACAACCATATCAAATTTGAAGTCGATCCGATAATAATAAGCACCTCAAAAGCGCGTCTGAAAAACGTGCAATTTTAGAGAGCGGCCGCGTGGACGTACGAGCGAAGGGGAAGTGGCGCGGCGGTGGGGGAACTCTCTCCCGCGGGCGGAGCGGGCGCCCGGAAAGCGATCGCGCGCGTTCAAATTCGACAAGCCGGAAACAATTGAGATTTGTCGGGAACTACTGAACGAAAATTGATGTTTTTTTTTTAAACTGCGGGAGAGAGAGTTCCCCCACCACCGCGCCACTTCCCCTTCGCTCTTGCGTCCACGCGGCGGTTTCTCTAAAATTGCACGTTTTTCAGACGCGCTTTTGAGGTACTTATTATTATCGGATCGACTTCAAATTTTGATATGGTTGTAGAGGAAGTCTTCAAGAACACGTAGCTTTTTTTCAAAATTGCTCGACGACAATTATTGTGGAAATAGGGTCCGTTTTACTAAATTACCTGTTTTTAATTTATCGCAATTTGCGCGAAAACATGACTATTTTTTGAGAAAAATTTAACTGTAAATATGTGTTGGAAAACCCTACAATTTGAGCCCCTTGAGGAAGCCATTTCTAGGATAATTATCCTAGAAATTTGTAAAATAGATAATACGAGGGGGTACCCAAAAATAACCGGAATTATATTTTAAAAGCTATATACTTTCAAATTTTTTAATAATTACCCTAGAAATGTAATTGTAAATGAAATGTAACTAGAAACCGAGTAATTGAACATCGAAAAATAGGTAATTTTCGCGGTTTTTATTTTTTTGTGCAAAAAGTTATCAACCGATTTTAATGATCCAAAAATAATTTTATTCGTACTTTCAAGCGCTATAACGTGATATTTTTGTTAATTACTCAACATTTATTTTTGTGCCTAAAAATAGAAAAAAAAGTGTTTTTCTTTTTGCAACGTTTTCGCCATGTTCCTACAATACTTCGCTGTCCAAAACATGTGCATTCGATTCAGACGATGTTTTTCCTTTCCCTTTTCCGTTGAGAAAGTGCTGCAACTAGATATTATAAAAGATAATCTACGCTGCCTGGACTATGGCGCGAATAAATTGACACTCCGCTAGCCGCCATGTCGTCCACTACGACAACGTCACGTGACTGATTGCTTTTACTCCGCGGCTCCGGATGCATGGGTGCATCGTAAAAATAACGCTGGTTCCGCTTCAGCCCGCCATTTTTAAAATAATCCATCACTTTGGGGATGACCGATAGGTCCCCATCGCGAGCGTACGGCCATGGCACAAAAATAAATTGTGCTTGACCGAGTCGTGATTCGCTGATGATAAAATGAGCCTCTGATAAAACGCCAAGGCCAATATTAAGAGTTCAGGTACAGTACAGTGTTGGTTTTAGACCAGGCGACCTATGTCAAAAAGTACTTTCACTTGCAAATCATTTGCACTACGGATTTTTGCTGCTTTTGCTGCAATGTACGAGGTTTAATACGTCGCGCAAAAAAGTATACCTCAAGAAAAGTTATTATAAACAACGCTATAATTAATTTATCGATATTCCGCTTACGGCATATGATAAAGGACATCCAACTGTATGTATAAAACAATTTTGGCGCTTTTTGAAAAGCCCCTATTTTGTTATAACAAATTGTTAACAATTAGCGATTTTCCGCATTCAATTGATTATAACTTGGGAACTATTTATCGCACAGAATGCCGATTGCGGGAGCTTATCATAACATAGTATAAAACAAAGTCGCTTCCCGCTGTCTGTCTGTTCCTATGTATGCTTAGATCTTTAAAACTACGCAACGGATTTTGATGCGTTTTTTTTTAAATAACGTTAGATAGAGTGATTCAAGAGGAAGGTTTATATGTATAATACATGCATAATATAGTAGAGAAACACTGATAATTTTAGAGGTTTCTAATGTGATGTAAATAAACGTGTCGTAAATAAACACATTTTTTTGCGCTTACATTGCAAACGCTGGCTGAACCCTACGAGATAGATCAAAATAATGTACTACGGTATTGTACACCTTAAAAAAAGTCTACAAAAAAAGTCCGCGTGCACCCGTGCGAAGCCGGGGCGGGTCGCTAGTTAACAATAAAAAAAGGCAACTTTTTGAAAAGTTTCATGACCATACGTTTACTATTAACCGAGATAACTAAGTTTGTTTAAAACTTTTTTTTCGTAAATTTTGCTCGATTTCTCGTTAAAAAATTAATTTTGCAATAATCGGAACCCCATATTTCGATGGGAAATTTAATAATAAACAACTTTTTTCTCTTGATAATTTTTCGTAAGACGCATATTTTTGGTTTTAAATGGTGTTTCGGAAATAATTTGTTTATTTAAAACATGATGCGGCCACTTGCGTGATTCCGCCTTCTCGGATCTTTAATCAGGACTGTTTCTTCTATATGAAACCGTTAACTTCTTATGGACTATTTTGTCAGTCCGAAACATAGATCGCCTGGATTAACAGTACAATGTTGGTTTAGGCACAAAGACCTGTGAAACTCGGGGATCCTTACAGTTTCTTCGAGGTTAAAAACGGCGAGTTTTAAGAGGAATAAAATTGCCGGTGAAGGGATCAAATAATTGCTATTTCTTGAAATGGGCTCTTAGCCACGAAAAACTTTCACACTTGGAATGGAAATATGTTGTAAAAGAAAGTTTTTTTTATCCCCTTGATTTTATTTTATTTATTTTATCCCCTTTTATCCAATGATCTTCAGTTCACTTGAAACAGACAAACGGACAGATCATCAGACAATCAGATGATAGAGAAACTAGGACATGTTTTTATGATCTGTGTGAAGTTTGTATTTGTACAAGTTAAAGTTTTGATTAAGGTTTAATTTCTTAGCTTCGATATCTCGTACGAATCAGGTACGTATGAGTTTGTACGACACCAAAACTAATTATGCAAAAATAGTAAACTTCACTTAACGAGATCAGGATTCGGAATGAAAAGACATCGACTAATATCTGACAATATTATAATAATAGGGTTTATTTATAGAAATCCTATAAAGCATCCTAGTACGTGTGCAGTGTGCACTTAAAACATAATTGCCAGCCCCGCTGCCAGCTTATGAATAGATACTTGTAGGTACAATCTTAAGTGTTCGATTATATAAAAGATAATATGCGACCCCCACGACATATGTATATGTATGGACACACTATATCGATTTATATTTTAACAGGTAGAATTTTGACATAAGATAGGTAAATTGATATGTAGATAAAACTAAACAAATGTAGTTACCTAAGGGGGCAGTACACATTTATATACAGTGGTGGCCATAAAAATAGAGCCACCAGTATGTTTGTAAATAAAATATGTAATCTAGACAGATGTGTTCATTACACAGTAGCTCCATCTATTTACCAATATGCGACAATGCGGCAAAATGCCGAAGATTACCACTAGAGTTCCTTCCGGCTAGCTAGGGGAACCCCCAGACTCTGTCGCCTATCATTTGTGTGTGGCCATAATAATAGAGCCAGGTAAATAGCGGCGAGTTTGTTGGCATTAAATTAGTTCTTAAAAATCAGTTCGTGTGATATAGTGATTTATAGACAAACTACAATAAAACCGTGTCAAAGTTTTAAGAAAAAATGGGCCGGAGTGTTCATTGCACTGTCAGTGAAAGTGCACAAATTTTAATTCTACACAATCAGGGAAAATCTCAGCGGGAAATTGCGAAAGAGGTAGGCTGCTCACGAAAAATGGTAGAAAATGCCTTGAAATATCAAGACCGAAAAGAAACTCGCGGACCCAAACGGAAAACAACACCTCAGACCGATAGACATATTGCTCGAATTAGTAAAGGTGATCCATTTAAGTCTTCAAATGAAATTAAAAGTGAATTGAACCTTAAAATAAGTGCACGTACAATACGTAGACGATTGCAGGAATATAATTTAAATAGTAGAGCTGCAAGGAAAGTTCCTCTATTAACTTCAAAAAATAGAAAACAGCGATTGCAGTTTGCAAGAGATCATGTTAACTGGTGTGGACCAGAAGGCATAAGAAAATGGCATAATATACTGTGGTCCGACGAAACCAAAATTAATTTAATAGGGTCAGATGGTAGACATTATGTGAGAAGGCCACCAAATACAGAATTATTACCCAAGTATACCAGAAAGACCGTAAAGCATGGGGGCGGTAACATTAAGTTATGGGGCGCTTTCTCCTGGTACGGAGTGGGGCCACTTTATTGGATCAAGGGAACCATGGATCAGAACGAATATGTCAGCATTCTTGAACATGTAATGCTGCCTTTCGCCGAGGAAAATATGCCACTTTTATGGACATTCCAAAATGACAACGATCCGAAACACACCTCTAAGAAGGCAAAAAAAGTTTCTCCAGGATTATAATGTGTCTGTGTTGCCATGGCCCTCCCAATCACCGGATTTAAATCCGATAGAAAACTTATGGAGGGACCTCAAAAATGCTGTTGGTAAACATAAAACACGCACTCAATCGGAATTGTGGGACGTTATCCAAAGAGAATGGGCATCCATACCAATTGAAAAGTGTCGTAAGCTTGTTGATTCTATGCCAAGGCGCTGTGAGGCTGTAATTAAAAATCGTGGTCAAGCTACAAAATATTAAAATTGAACGAAAAAAATTGTAATAAATGTGTACTGCCCCCTTGTTAACACCGAGGTTAACACTTAGAAAACTGCTATACAGTTATTTGAAAAAAAAAATCCAAATGTTCAAAGAGAGAAAATCGATTTAAAAGAGTATGAGGTGCAATATATAACCTGTTTATTTTAGACGGAAATCCGCTTTGATATGTCCCGAGGGTAAATCACCTGTATAATTTTGAGCATTTACTTCCACAAAATCCAATATAACGTAGGTATTTCGATACTTTCAATTACAATTCCACATAAACTGTCAATTTTGTAAACATTTCCAAAAATACTAAATACTTCCAAATATTTCCAAATACCTAATTCCAGGCCTAACTGCAAATACTTCCAAATGATTCTAAATGATTCTAAAGACAGCACAAAGTAGACAAGTTTATTTTTTTTTAAATGCTGACGTTTCGACGTTTTATTGCCATCTTTTTTAAGGCTATTTAAGTCGAACAATAGCCTTGAAAAAGACGTCAATAAAACGTCGTAACGTCGGCATTTTACATAAATATAAACTTGTCTACTTTGTGCTGTCCTCCACCCCAATAATTATCTACCAAGACATTAATCAAGGACATTAACATTACTAATGGATTTCCTACAATTCATAATAATTGGTTATGTCTGATGGTTAAAAAAAACTTATATTAAAATCCGTACAAAAGTCCGAAGGAATTTCAATGGATGCATTGGGAAAATGTCATCGCAAAATTAAATCAATGTATAAAATGAAATCTGCAGTACTCCCAGAGTCCACGACTATAATATTTCAATTGTGATTTGAACACATGAAAAAATTTTCCAATATATATCAGAAAATCCCTACACACACCTAGGTTTCCATTTAACGTAAGTAAATGTTTCTTTCAATTTCTCCGAACACTACGTAAGATGAAATCAATTCCGTTTCCACAGATGCCTCACAATCTCACTCTCACTTTTAAAATGGAACACAAACATTATATCGTATTGGTATCTTTACGGAATATATTTTATATTGAACTAAATCATTTATCTCTGGGTAAGGAAGAAAAAATCACCCTTTGTCAGAAAAACGAGTAAAAGGACATTTATTCTCAGAACAATAACAATAAAATTTATGTTACATAGCATTGTATACATAGTTTACTATACAAGGGGTCTAGCGAGTGGTCCAGTGGTTAGGACTGTCAGGTAAATATCAAAAGTGAGACCAAAAGCCATAATAAAAGGAGGTAAGTAACTACTGTCTTGAGTTACCCATTCCCTCAATGGCAGATATCCCCGTAGATAACCAATGTCATAATCCAGATGATTTACAAAATGAATTATCAATTAAAGTATCGACTGAGGGCTTATTTCTCAATAAACTTGTCACGCGTTTAAGAACACTAGGTAGATTTATTCTCTGGTTTATTAATTTCCGATGGGGAAGAATTTAATATGAGTCTTACAAGGGAAGATCCTCGAAAGGTCCTCTACCCGCAAATAAAAATTCAACTTCGAAAATATACAGTGTTGGTAATGGCACATCTTCTGTCTGGTAGAAATGTAATGGGAATTAATTGGTTAGACGGAGGAGCTACAGACCAGATGATTCCAATAAAAGCTACATTCTTCCTGATGGCCCACCCAGCACAATATTTATTGGTCAGTGGGTAATGTTTTTTGCCCCGTGACCGAAGTTGTGTCTTTTCCAAACCTGTATAAAACATATAAGGAATAATGAATAAGAATAAAAACAAGAATTCCCATTGATATGAAGATATGTACATTTTTATGTAGTTATTATGCAATTTTTGTATGCTGTGGAAATTCACTCTTAAGAAAGCAAACATTGTGTAACTTCCATGCGTTCTAAATATCACGAACGTTTCATACCTGGTTTTAATAGGTACTATATATTTTTTTATTTCCATTTTGGATGTTTTTCCTTGTTTTTATACAAGACTCAAAACTGTTGATTTCAATCAACCAGCCAGTCAAGATGCTAAGTTCAGAATTTAGCCTGCAGTAGTTTTGTAAAAATAAAAGAATTAAAAACTTTCCAAATGGGACGAGAGCGAGGGCAAAAACCTCATGGTCTACCATGTCGTTTGATCAAACCTGCAAACTGCTCTTTCAAAACATAATTACCAGTTTTGCCAACGCAGACATATCAAAACAAAACGATTTATCTTACAAACAGAGACGAGAAATCGCGGACCATAACCGCATTAAAGAGGAGTAGGTAGCAGTGACGGTTGGAGGAATTAAACATTCTTTTAGGGTTTTAGGAGCGCGACAAGCGTAATATAAAATAAACAAAATTTAGCGTGTTATTTACATATATGAACTGAAATATTTACTATTTTATTTATTTAAAACATATTAATATCTATATCCATTTTACTCGTTCTGCTCGCTCCACACCTTTAACTTACATAGGTATATGTATTTAATAACACTAGTACAAGTGTTGTATAAAAAAATAAGGGGGGGTGTGGCTTAAAAATATCCCATAAAGGAGGAGGGGGGGGAGGGCGAGGTAAAAAGTTTGAGAACTGCTGAGTTAAACGACTTCACCCTAAAAACCGATTACATCACATAGTAGCTCTATCAATATCAAAACAGGTGATTATAAAAAAAGTACCAGACTCAATTTTAGTCACATTTTCCGAAAATAATGGGACCCTAATTCACCAGATTTACCTGGTAGATATTCCTAAATATTGAAGTAATATGGGAAAATATAGGAATGCTCAATATTTCGAAACAAGCCAAATTTTATGCATTACTTTTTGAGTCACCAGATATAGTTCAAGTCATTATTTGAGTCGAAAATTGCGTTTTATTTGTTACGGTTTTATAACAAAGTTTAGAATTTATTTTCAATTCAAGTATATACCCATCTCTTATAAAAGTTATAAATAAAAAAATGCGTTCTTTTCAAACACATTTACAATAATCTTAAATTAAACTTGTTAAAACTGATTTAGTTCGTTACTACGAAAACTGTCGCTTTCATCCTACAACAAAAGCGTATGATACTAAAATGCGCCCTGTATATGCTTCTAACTAAACAATTTCGAATATTTAAACACATTTTACCTATCTCCAATCGAATTTCCGACGTGTTGTTTTCAAAATTTGCAATCTGATGCGAGAACACTGGTTCTCTTTATGCCCAATCCCGTTGGTCGGGGAATTGTGGAACGGGTTCAATAGAGGCCTTAGGTCGATATCGAAGCCGTCACCCGCACCGTGCTGATAAAACACCCTATCAGCCAAACCAAACATTCGGACGATAACGAATTTACATTCGTAATTCACCCCAATAACACCCCGTTCGCGAGAACATCAATATAATATCCTCCGACACCTCGCCTAAAGTCTAAAAGCAAAACGAGCAGGACAGAAAGTCGACTTTATTCCACTTAAAAGCGACAGCCTCGAGTTATTGTGTGTTCAATGTTCGTTCGGATTAGCTCGAGAACGGCCAGAAAATCGAAAAAAATTTAACTAGGAACCATTTGTAAACAATTGACGTACGCAATGCATTAAAGCACCTGCAATCGGACCCGAGTTATACCGTAAATATTACACCCTTCCACCAAGGACACACACACATACACAAACTGTCAGCGAGTCTCCTTACCTAAATGAGGTTAATCTCGAGTTGTCGGCCAGCGTAGGGTCGTAGAAAGGCGCCCTGGCCCACCAACTGCACTTTTCACATCCATTTTGCACTGTACAATTGCATTTTAGGTTAATATCAACAAACAAATAACAAACTTTGCATTAATTCAGCATAGGGCGAAGCCAGCGCTTAGAGCACGTACGCGCACTGTCGCGGATCACACTCGATACCGTGCGCACGCGCACCTCCAGCTGATAGGAGCCATCATTGACAAAATGCATGTGCATATTATTACGTTAGGTTGGCTGCATTTTCCTTGCTCCATTCGAATTTCCTCGTCGGTTTTTTCCGAAATTCAGTTGTTTTTCGGCGAATGAACGATTGCTCATTTCAAAATGAAACGCACCAACGGGGTGCTTTCCTTTTGTGGCAAAAAATCAATATTCTAGTTTAGTGTAAATAGTGTACTAAATAGGTCATTTTTTGGTAGGGGATTTTTGAGGCATAAATTCATTTCAACGAAAAACTATATTAAACCTATAAATTTTTTGTTTAAGTCAAAGTTTTATGTATTAATATAATTATGCTTAGTTCAAAGGAATCTTTAGAGCTTTATTGGGCCTTAAAACTAGACATTTACCAAGCCTATGTACCTACATAATGTACATACTTACATACATACATATGTATGTATGTGTATGATATGGGGCATTTTCACGCCAACTAAGTGAGGTCAAAAAAAAATTCTGTTTGAAACATATCACAATCGATAGTACTTGCTAAAGAACTAACTTTCCTAAAAGATTTGTTGGGCCAAAAAGGAGGAGGATGGTGAGGGTGAGATAATACAAATTTTCGTTTCGACTAAAATTTCAATCTTTCTCGGTAAGAAAATGAAAAAAAATTAAAAAGAAGGTTGGAATGGTTTTCGATGTGTTTTTCTTTTTCGTAGAATACGATGAACATATTTTCAAAATTATTGGGGGTAGTTTTCACCCTTATGACACGACTTTTTTTTTCAATTTTTTTTTATTCCTGTTTTTTTTGTACTTTCGATTAATTTTTAATTCATAATGGGCGTCGACCAGGAACTGGCCCAAAAGTGAAAAAACGTGGTTTTAGCGTATTTTCTCATCCTGTGAGATAGTAAATGGCAAGTGAATAATATATTCCAAGGTTTTTGGGGTCGCTGATTAGGAATCTAACGTAGAAAATTTCTCGTAGAATACGATGGTATTTTTTAAATTTCAAAATTTAGCCATTTTTTAAAAGTTGACTACCATACTGGATCCGCCATTTTGTTTTTTGAAAATCTGACGTTAGATTCGTAATCAACGACCCCAAGAACCTTGGAATATATTATTCACTTGCCATTTACTAAATCACAGTATGAGAAAATACGCTAAAACGACGTTTTTTCACGTTTGGGCCGTTTTTTGGACCAGTTTCTGGTCGACGCCCATTATGAATTATAAATTAATCGAAAGTACAAAAATCAAGATTAAAAAAAAAATTGAAAAAAAAAAACCGTGTCAGAGATTTCGAAATTTCGATTTTAAACTTTCAATCCTCAAAATAAGGGTAAAAACTACCCTCAATAGTTTTGAAAATATTTTTATCGCATTCTACGCAAAAAAACATCGAAAACCATTGAAACCTTCTTTTTAATTTTTTTAATTTTCTTACCGAGAAAGATTAAAATTTTAGTCCGAAACGAAAATTTGTATTTTCTCACCCTCACCATCCCTCTCCTTGTGGCTCAAAAAATCTAAAATTTTAGGGAAGTTAGTTTTTTTAGCAAGTTTCAAACATTTTTTTTGACCTCACTTAGTTGGCGTGAAATGCCCCATATGTAGGTATGTAGTGTGTACCTAAATAGGATTGAAGTTGGATGCTTGAGGTACAAAACATTAAACATGAAATTGAAGAAATATCTGAAGAAATGACTCATTCTTGAATTAATCAGTTGGTCATCTACATTTAAACTTTGGAATTTTATAAAATGGATGGCGTTATGCAGCAAAGAAGTACACAACAAACAGAATAGAATGCGATTTATTTTTCGCACGGAAATTAGTAGTCTATTAAAGTCGTGACGTCACTTCCACCCGTAAAATACGAACTGTGTTCCAAACTGAAGAACTACAAATGTGTGGTAATTTTTTACACGTGGGTACTTTAAACTGGATTTTTCGTGTTTTAGTAACGGCAATTTTTTATAGAAATTTAGTGGTGATTCCCTTCATTTAAGGACATATAGGGAACTGAAACTATGATGTTTTATTACTTGGTTTCATGAAAGAACACATTTATACTTGAATACATAATTAACTGGATCTCTGCTATATCAAAAATGGCCTAGAAGCACATGCGCGAAAATACTGATTACGTGACAGCTAGCCTCAACCAATCACGTAAAGGCATCACTCCCAGAATTTTAGTTTGCAGCTATCTTCGCTTAATATAAAATTCCATTGGTCGCATTCAATACACAGAGCGATCTCTAAGCGATCAGTGATCATAAGCTATCAAATACAAATAAAAAACTACCGATAATTGATCGCTTACCAACATAACATAAATTTTCTTTGCTACATAAAATGTTTACTGATAAGTGCGCAATTATTCTGTTATGGAGTTTAAATGTTATGATCACTGATTGTTCTGTGTGATGAATGGGACTATTTTTATTTAGCAACATTTTACAATTTTCAATTTAAGATCATAGACCAATAAAATTTTCACAGTTTGTTTTGTATGTACAACCCAATGTGAAAAGTAAAGGTTTCATAATGTAGAAGCCTTTTTGCATAACGCCATTCAGTTAAAAAAAAAAGGCATGAAAGAATACTACAGAATTTACTATATATTTTTTATTATTAACACACAATAATTTATGACAATTATATATTGAGCAACATTTTTCGCATTTTTTAATGAAATGCAAATCTGTTAAGAGGCGGTAGCCTGTTATATATAGGAATATACATATTACACAATGCATTGGCTACATAGGTATACTTTGACCTTAATAGTTATCCCTTCATTCACACCTGATAGTACGGATCCTATGTTTGTTTTGCGTGAAAAGTTATTTCTTTATAAAAATCATAAAAACCCACTGAGCATTTACGCAGGTTACATAATATTATTATCGAAGCAGATAGCAGTATAGTTCTTGACAATACAATCTAATCTTATCTCTACTTAATATTGCGACAACAAAAAAGCCCGTATTTGTACTGCCTTTAGTCTAGAATTTTTTTGTTTTGATTATTTGTTCGTTGATATAGCTAGACGGACTTAAGATTTTGTTAAGCTGTTATTTGGCATTAAAACGTGTTGACACAGGTCCTGATAAGAATGCAAAACATTCTGAGGTTTTTTTTCGCAGATGCTGCAGTTATGCAATATTTTTTTTTAAGAAAACTTAAATTGTTATCAATCCCGTCTCAAAAATATATAATATAATAAATAAACTTTTTTCTACTAAGATGCAACATACAATAAAGATTTAATTATTTGTAACTAAATTTTCTCAAAAATTTTTGAGACGTAGACAAAAACACTTACAACAATTTGGAATATTGCATTTTCAAATCCGGTCTGTTGAAAATAATGATGCATATTCCTCGTTATACAGATAACGTATGGCACTAAATAATGAAGAGATGACGATTAAAATGATTATCAATCTAATTGTAAATATGAATAGTGTATAATATTTCATTTTCTTATATTACACTTAATAATAAGTCAAATATATGTATATTAGGGTGGCCCAAAAAATGGAATAATTTTGTTTGTGTCTCGTGTGAAAATATATTAATTTATCATGTTATAAACGCCCCCTTATAAAATCAGCTCAAAAAAATTTCTTTAGAGGTCTCAAGATTTTTAAAAACCAAAATAGTCAAAAACTGATTTTTTTTATTACAATTTTTGTCCTCATGTTAACGCCCCCTTTAAAAAAATTTTCTAGAGGTCTCTCAAGATTTTTAAGTTTCCAAGATCGTCAAAAATTGAATTTTTTTATTATTATTATTTTCCTCATGTTATTATTTTTTAGGTTGAAAAAATGTCGATTCTGAAAATTTGAAATCAATATTTTGATTTCTAAAGGTCGCTCATGATTTTTTTACTTTTCAAAGTAGTGTACCTAAAATGTTTTCGAGCAATCCCTAAATATAAATATTAACGAATTAATTATTTTTTTTATTGAATTTGACATACAAAAGAATAGAAATAAAACGCGGCACTTAAAAAAATTTATAAAAATTGAATAAATTAAAAAATTATAAATATTTGGTACTTACAATGTGGTGGCCAATTTTGTCTCGAGAAATTTTTAAAGTGTCTCGTGTTTTATTTCTATTCTTTTGTACGTCATATTCAATAAAAAAAAAATATTCGTTAATATTTATATTTAGCGATTGCTCGATAACATTTTAGGTACACTACTTTGAAAAGTAAAAAAATTACGAGTGACCTTAGAAATTAAAATATTGATTTCAAATTTTCAGAATCGACATTTTTTTCAACCTAAAAAATAATAACATGAGGAAAATAATAATAATAAAAAAAATTCAATTTTTGACGATCTTGGAAACTTAAAAATCTTGAGAGACCTCTAGAAAAATTTTTTTTAAAGGGGGCGTTTATAACATGATAAATTAATATATTTTCACACGAGACATGAAAAAAAATATATTCCATTTTTTTTTGCCACCGTAATGTATATGTTGATAAGACTACGACAAACGAATACTGTTAAAGCATTTACATATATAACAATACTTTGGCAGATACTTTGTACCTTATTTTGGACGTCACAATAAAATGATGTAGATATACAGTTACATACATATACTGTTACTAATCACCTACAAAATTTGAAAAGCCCTGAAACTAATTATAAAAATATCTTACTCAAAAATTATACATATCGTCGTTGATACTGCAATAGGTCGTATGTCAACAAAATGCCAAAAAATGCCACATTGGGGTTATAGTGCCAAAGTAATCACGAAAAGCGGTTCCACGTATCTGCAAAAGATCCTGTGTGAACAACCAATAGAAAGTTGGGAAGGCGTGTCTATCAAATACAGTCAATGTCACAACATTAGTCAATTGGATACTTCAGTTAGTCGTATGTCATCCACTTACTGTTTTTGACATACGACCCATTGCAGTATCAACGACGATATATGTATATGTATATATATATATTTTTTATAAATGTCTTGCCTTACAAGAATCATACTATGGGCTTATCAAACAGAATCAACTATTTGCAAACATTTGGCAATATAATTGAGGATCAGCATCCTTTACTTAAACTCTTAATGAAAAACCTGTATTTTTTAATTTCCAATTCATGGTAAGATTTTCAAAATTCTTTCCATCAATATCTTTAGTACAAAACAATGTTTTACTGGCCTCTTTGCATTTAAGATTTATTGTATTTAAATGTAATCATCTGTCGACTTAATTGGAATACATGAAATTCTAACATGTAACATGTGAATAAATATTTGGTTAAAATATGTTAGAATATCGAAAATGGTAACCTGTAATTTAAATGAAAGCTACCACACCTAAAAGAAACAAAACACTCTAAATTTAAAAAAAAAGTTTATCCAAATACCTCTATAGTACTATCCTGTAAGACCTCAATAAAAAGGAGAAATGGCTTTTCTAAATTATGTACTATATAATGTGTTTGAGGTAGGTTGTTCTATATGCACCTAATGAAAATGAAATAACCATTTTCAGCATAAAAAATACAAACTTTTGAAGATTCACGCAAAACACAATGGCCCACATAATTTTAGACCATTCTGTATATTTGTTTAAGCAATGGCGGTTGGTGAAAAACTTTGCAAAAAAATATTCAGAACGTGTCTGCTTTATTAAAAAAAATTTGGATACGGTTTGCAAAATATTTATTTAATCAAGTGAATACAGTCTTTTTATTCTTGTGACTTTCAAAACTTCTATATCAGATAAAGTATTTTTTTGTTTTTATTTTATAATAGCATTTCGTTCAGGAGGAGGTAGTTTAGGTTAGGTTAGGTTAGGTTATGTTATGTTAGGTTAGGTTATGTTGGGTCAGATAAGGTTAGATTGATTCAAGCCACGCTTGTTTAGGTTAATGAAGTCACGCTAGGTTAGGTTAAGTTTTTTGTTATCATAGTCTTCTATTTGGGTAATAATCACCTTTAAAGTACAATGTGGATCCTATGCTTCCTTAAAGAAAATAAGAGAATTTCAAATTCCACAAGCCGCCACTGTTTGAAAGGACAATTTAAATTTACAAAACAACGTAACATTTATTACTTACAGGAAATTAGATATCACATTATAATTTCTATATTTAAATTTGCCGTCTGAATATCTGCGTGATATCCTTGAACAAGTTTGAATTTCACTGCGAATGTTGAACTCAAATATATTATTGATAGATATTTATTATAACGAACTGTTTTGCAGCTAGTACATAATTTAGAACCTTCGAAAATATCAAGCGAATAGCAACCATTGAATACTTCACTGAGAACAACCTGATGTAGTAATAGCAAGCTTGCAAAACATATTCGAAGCTGTACCCTACACAGTCTACAGAAAAATCAGTCTTTGCGATAAAGAAAAGTTAGCCGATTACGCTAACGAAAATTTGGCATTTCGAATCATGTTGCAGATTTGTTTTCCAATTTTAGAACTAAACCCAATCACAGTATTATCACCAACCAAAACTAATTTGTGATGATGAAACGCTTACGGACCTTATTGAATAAAAAGGATTTCATCTCAAGCGAAATGATTACTGGGCATTATATGCGTTGTGGATAGCCTGGACCACTGGTAGTCCTTAAAATGTGCTTTGCATAGTAGGAACAATCCGATTATCACGATGGGGAGTCCAAGCAGCGCACATATCAATTCGCCGGTTAGAGATGGGGACCAAACCAATAATCCTGAACAAAATGAGGTGAAAATTTAACGTTAATACTTACCAAGCAAAGTAATAATTGAGCTAACACAAATGCTACATGAATATAACAAAAAACTGTAAAAGTGGTATATTCCAGTTTAACATATCTTTTGGAAAATTTTTCAATTAAATTGATATATATGTAATTATATTAAGTGAACTCTCAGTTTGACAGGGTAGTTTGATGTGACTAGATTTTTTTATGATTCTTTTCACATTTTCTAAAAAGGGTTTTATAAATATTTCTGTATTACTTATAATAATGTCCTTTCCGATGAATCCAGTATTTGTATCGGTTTTTACCGAGATTTCGAATAGACAAGAGGGATGCATCCCATTCGTCCTATGTGTTAAAAATGGTATAAACAAAGTGATACTAATATGGCGGCTTCGCCAGAAAGAAACTTGAAATTGGCCTTGAAACATTTCATAACACAAGCCATAGCCTTAAGAGTGCTTCTGTGTTCAATCACTAAATAATACCCAATAATAAACTATGTTTTTATAACAATTTGAAACTAAACAGAAGTCCAAAATTGTCAAATGTGAAATTACCTGTGAAATGTCATTCCCAGGATATTCTCCTTGTTTGCTTGGCTGTTGCGCCACTGTATTATTATATAATAGTGTTTAGCCTTTAAAATGACAGTTAACTACTATAATCAAGCGTTAATTTTAACACTTGAAACAAAATAGAATCAAAAAAACACTTTGCTTCATTCAGTTACACCAATATGGCCGCTTGACATTAGGTGTGCCAATGTGACAATACACACATTCCCTCTAGTCTAGTCTAAATCTCGGTGTTTGTTTTGTAGCTTTTTGTGTTTTTTTTCCCTACCGATTCTAGCTTATTAAGGCAGATATTGACTTTTTTTATCATCTGCACATTTTATATCACTTACCATCAGTATGAGGTGCCACGTGGAATAAAGACCACCAAACTCCGACCAACGGTAGAGCCGTAGACATCGAGGCGATAGTGTAAACAGCCGACTGGGACAGAATCAGGAACTTTATGGACATCACCACGAAAAGAACATAAGAACACATGAATATCCAAGAGAACAGGAACACATTTCCGCAGGAAGACTGTTCCATACTCGGGGGCTGCGGTTTTTGGAAATGACATATTAACCCGTTAATCGTGTAGTTCCAAAACTCTGCTGCATCCAAGCTCTGAGAACAAAAATAAATCTTTAAAAGATCACAAAGAAAGTGTAAGTTCGTTTTGTTAAATTCTTATACCCAAAATGGTACTCAAAAATAGAAAACATAATTACTATAAATACCATATTCTCACTAGAAAGCTAGTGATATTTTGAAACCTACCTTGCCAATACCGTGTGTAAAATCTGTCCAGAACAGCAACATAGTAATTACAAGCCCAATAATGTGAATCCACATAGCCAAATGCACAACTGAATGTTTCTTTGTTAAGTGAGGGCTCTCAGTGACAGTGTTTCCGATAAATTGTGCGGGAGCAACACTGTTTGTATTCGGAAACGAAACAGATCTTGATACAGTACTCAGGAAAGTAGAGGGAATGTTAATATTATGAAATTCCTACAAGTAAATAAACAAAATTTTAATTTGCTACGCTACATATATATCTATAGTATCGAAAAGTGGGATTTTATTAGAAAAAAATATAGCTTACCATCTCATTATTTGACAAAATAAACCTATCCAATAAAGTGAAATAGGCAGCGAACAAGGCTAGCCCAGAGATGTAAACTGTAGTCCAAATGGCATGAGTCTGCCAGGTCCAGGGACCGGTATCATCGGATAACTTCTCCCGTTCATAACCCCTACATCTGAATTCATCGCACAAGCCGTAATCAACCGCAATAAATAATCCGACGATTATCGTCGTTGCAGAGAATATTCTCTGGAGACCCATTACTAAAATATAAATAATTTTGCAATGGCTGTTCCCAGCAGCTCTACAGGTATTATGTTTTGTAACACTCCAGCATATTTTTAATTTCATTTAATATGTTTCGTTTATGTTATAAAAGATTTACAGAATTTCTGAATAAAAAAGAAGCGTTCAGCAATACAGAAATTCCTGACAAGTTTATAGTCAAATTTCTTAATAGAATTTTTTTTTTTTTGCGATAGTAATATTCACAAAATTATTTCACATAAGCATTAGACATATGTTTAGAAAGTAATAACTAATTACAACAAAATTCCTATGCTAGACTCTGCTATACAAAAACGACCAGTTTGTATAATACAAGACCATGTTGTATTTAAGGAAATAGAAGTCTCATAATCATGAAGCGATTATAATTATAAAAATAATAAGTTTAATAGATATGTTGAAATATACCCATTCTACTTACACTTTCTGCAAAAGAAGAAGTAGTAAAGAAGGGAGAACACCAACACAACTCCCTTGATAGGATCTTGAAGGTGACAGAGTACTCTCTTCCTATCCAAAGCATAGATCACCATAAAAGCGCAAAGAAAATACACACCCGATAGCAAAATGAGCCTTGGGAACCTCACAGGGAAGCTGCATATTCTTATGTTTCTATACTTTTCGCAGAAACACTTCGCTATTACCATGGTCGTAACAAAGAGTATCGTAGAAATAGACGTGTTCGTCAAGATCATCGAGTATGCGTTACCCTTAACGTTTATAGACTCTAAGTACAAGGGAAGTAGTATAAGCAATACAGTTGTGGAGAAAATTAAAGTTAGTTTTGTTGTGATGAATTCTAATTTAGTGTGATTGAAGTACGTTAGGGTATGTCTGTAGTTTTCTTCGGGCTTGTCTATCGGAAGACACTGGTCCTCCTGTTCGGAAAGCGATTCATCGTCTGTGCACTGCAACAGCTCATCGTGATCGTCTTCTTCCATTGTCCGAATCTTCAAAACAAAAAGAAACTTAAAATATGTATATTTACAGCAGTTGATACAATAGAATAGATGTAGCAAACCGACATAATGCTAATTTAATGACAAGGTAGTAGCAGACATCGATTTTCTTAAACTTACATTGGTTGAAAGTGTAATAGAATAATTTATTTACTTTGTTGTAGTTTTTTTATTACTTCAATAAAACGTCAGATGTCAAATAAACGAAATAAACCACGGAATAATAATAAGTAAAGAAGAGCTTGTCTCTGACCAAATACTAAGTATTAGTATCAGATAAAGTACGAAACGAAACCGCATCTTTTATCAAATATTATTTTTATTTGCTTCGTTCAGTAATAATATTAATCCTTAAATCGCTCGCCCATTCGAATTTTACATTCACAGTTTTTTTAGTCGAATTGATTCTGAATTAAAATAATTTTTATATATGATGGCAGATTGAAATGTTTCTACCATTTTGAAGAGCCCTTAGGCATTTATGAAAATTAACTTGATGGCACTGACAACTATTTTTGTCTTTATCACTCTTATCAATTTAGAAAAAGACGGTGGTCTGATCAGAGCATTAAAAGTAAATTTTCGTAAGGACCTTAAAGTATTTTAAATGTTAGTTGGCCTTCTTATTAACAGATGGCGCAAAATTTATGAATTTTCGTACATCCCATTCCCGTTTTATTACAGATTGATTTAACTACAAAAATCAATCATTTGTCCTTTTTGCCATCACATCACTTTTAAGGTGATGACCATACACCTCTTGCATAAAGGATTTATAATGAAAAAAACCGTCAGCAAAATTTGCGAAAACATTTTCAAAAAAACTGCAGAACACCCTAGAATCTCAGAAACGCTCTGTGGAATATTTGCAGTATATATATTTTTTTAATCTAGAAACAAATATAAAGAGAGGTTTTTCAATTTGTTACAAAATATTTTTTTTCAAAAAGTTATGGCCATTTTAATTTTAATTTTATATTTTACATTTTGTTCCAAAATTTTTTGTAACAAATCAAAAACCTCTCCTTATATTTGTTTCTAGAAACAAATATAAAGAGAGGTTTTTCAATTTGTTACAAAATATTTTTTTTTCAAAAAGTTATGGCCATTTTAATTTTAATTTTATATTTTACATTTTGTTCCAAAAATTTTTTGTAACAAATCGAAAAAACCTCTCCTTATATTTGTTTCTAGATTATGAAAAAATATATACTGCAAATATTCCACAGAGCGTTAGTGAGATCCCAGCGTGTTCTGCAGTTTTTTTTGAAAATTTTTTCACAAATTTTGCTGACGGTTTTTCACTATAAATCTTTTCTGTAAGAGGTATATAGTCATCACCTAAAAAGTGAAGTGGGTCCCATGCGTCGTTTACAAGATATGGCTAACTGAAATATCACCAACCGCCAATGCTATGGAGTATATTCTATGAACAATGTTCTAAAGTCTAAGTACCTAGTACCGCAGCCATAAGGTGAGTCTGGGGGAAGGGCAACTTAAAGCAGTTAAACATATTTTTTAACTTTTTTCTCTTTCAGGTTTTTTTAAATATTTTATACTGGTGTCCTTGGCTTGGGGGGCCCTAGCCCCTGCCTCCCCCTGGCTCTGTCATAGAGTTTAAGACATAAGTTAGTTTCAAAATCATCTTTCTCTTACAATAATTTTTACATTCACAATTCATCAAAGCATAAAAATGTATTTATCCTGAAATTTAGGCTTTTATTAGTATGGAAATCTCTTCAATTTTAGTTACGCCACTGGTATTTTTTAGAAAAGGTTATCAGGCCGATCAAACCAAACACTAATAAGAATGGGAATGAGAACATTAACATTTAGAATATTTAACAAGCACATAATTAAGTTGCAAACAACGAATTTAATTATGACCTTTTAAAAAAACCTGCAAAATAGTTGTAAATTTGTTTATAATACCATTTTTATTTCCTCTAAAATCATATCTTTACGACACGTTTGTATGTCAATGTCTCCTAAAAGATCCCGCCCAGGTCCCATTTCAGTTTATAATTTTGTTTATTAAATCCTTTCTACATAATTTAGTTTCCTGTGTAGTGAAGTAAATGTATCCAGTTGTTTCCATTCAATAAATACACATTTTTTTTATCACTTCGACATCATTGTTAACCTAATAATTAGACGAGAACTCGTCATGATTCGACGTCTCATTAAAAAACTCACACAATCTTATTTTATGACAATTATCATATTCAATAGGCACGTAATTTGGAAATCTCAACTCAGAAGCTTGGTAATAAATAACGCACATCTCACTCCTTCAGTTTCTTTTGAAGAAAAGAAATGAACAGATCCTTTTAAGAGGTCAAGGTATTCATTTCTAGTATACTTTTGGTAGGATGTAGGATTACAGCGTAAAACTATCATGTTTGGTTTGATTTTACTTAATTTGTGCTAATCATGGTAATAATTGTATACTAGCTATTACACAACGGTGAAATATGAATAATTTTACATATTCTCTCAGTTATATATTGTTCTTTTTTGGTTGGGGGCCTTGACATTTTCTGTCATCAACCAAAATGTGAAGTTTACTACGTACCTGGGACCTATAGACCAATTAGTTCATGAATGAACTAAAATATGGAGACATCCAAAAAAAACGTCATCAACTCTGGCTATGAACGAGAGAGATGGAAATAGCGGTCATGTCTAAGCTTTTCGGTTATGTCAAACTTTTGATAAGTGACTATCACAATTTGTAAAATAAACAATGGCTGTCATATGATGTGACAGTCTTGACAAGTAAATAAGGTTATAAATTCGATTAAGAATAGAAATACGTATTTTTTTTCTCGGCCAAATTTGATGACGTTTTTTTTTTGGATGTCTCTATATAAAACATGCAGTCAGCAACGAGTCATCCACATTTTGAAGATTATTTAAATTATTATAATTTTTCTACTACAGTATCGATTTGCTTCTGATATGATTTGAAATTCTTCGTCTAATGTGCCCAAGTGAAGATGATATCGATTGTGTGACAATATGAGAAAGAAAAATTGCGATGGTTTCAAAAAACGTGAATAACTGAAAATAATCAATCCGTTTCAAAGTTCTTGAACTCATATTAAAAGGAAATAAAACCCATAGATCATTTTTTGACTAGATCTTAGAAACTACAGGTTATTAAAATAGCTTATTTCAGTTCTTTTCGAATTTTCCTGCAAATTTCACAAATCTGCAGGAAAAGTAGATGTAAATCACCCTGTGTACATCTTGTATGTGAATAAGGTGTTACATGCTAAAAAAGGGAAAATATTCCATAGATTACAGTTTACATTTATTGTTTAATAGAGCTAAAATTGCGTTTTCTCGTTGTTGAAGTAGTCTTATACTGTATCGTAAAATATGTAAATTTTTATTTCGCGTGGATTAAAAATTAATCGCACATATTGTTAAAATATGTCATGGTGTTGTTTTTATTTTGGTGCAATTGTTTTAAACACAACTGAAAATATACAGGTATTTTGTTAAAAAATGTAAACACTGCCATAAATCTAGATAATTTCTATTCTTAGTCGTTGTTGGATTTTTATCTTATACATATTTTAGATTCTATATCATAAGCATAATTGTCTGGCATATCTTATTTGTTACTGATAAGGAATACAAAATAAACATAGGGGTATACTGTTTAAGTTTTAGATAATAAAAGTAAACTTATTTTTAAAATTGGCGAATGCGCCAATGTTACGAATATTAAATAAAATTGGAGTTAAGAACAAGTGGAAATTTTGCTACGAATAAAGGAAATATTTACACAAAGGCCGAAATTAAACGTAAAAAGTCAATTATTTTAAGCAATAAATAATACTGAATTTTTAAATTAGGTACACAATTTTTAAAAATATTTTTATATGAAACGTTTTTTATACTTTTTTTTTTTTTTAAGTTAATGAAAAGGAAGGAATTCGACAATTTAATGCCTCATCTCTGTTCCTATGAGTATATTTTCCTTCTCAGTTTCATTCATATTAACACTATAACTTTAACGGTAAATGTTATTCTAAAAACATAGGTGATGTTTCTGATTATAGAAAATAAAAAAAGAAAAAAAGTGTATGTGTACGAACAGGGAAACTAAAGTTACTTTATACAGTCCTGCGATATTTTGTTTTCAATAACAATTTTTAATAAACGGAGAGTTCATTTGCTCGCATATCTTGTTACTTTCCCTTTATTACTGTTAGAGTTTAGTTTATATCTAATCTACAATCGACATTGTAGCTAAGTGCAATACCTAATAAATAAATAATTAGGAACACTTATTAATATTAGGTCCATTACAAATATTAGGTCCATTTTGAAATCCGGATTTAGCCAATACCTTTTAGTCAAATCCGGAAATAATATTATTTTATAAACTCAAATAAGTTTTACGAGGTGTGTAAATTAAGTAATGAGACTGGCAATCTAGCAACGCTGGGGACACGGGACTTGGAGGGGGCGGTAGGTTAACATGTAATGCACCTTCAGTACAAGTTTGAACTTGTTAGAGTCATTTGTTTGTTCTGTTGTTGTGACTGTGTTCGTAAACCGTTTTTAGTGCGTTTTAAAAATGAGTGACATTAATTTTGAGCAACGGTTTTGCTTCAGACTTGGACAAAGCGCAACTTTTGCAAAACTTCAACGCGCCTACGGAGACAGTGTTTTTTCAAGTGCCCAGGTTTTTCGGTGGTTTAAGGCATTCTCAGAAGGGAGGGAGTCGATTGAAGATGAACCACGCAGTGGAAGGCCTTCATCTTCAAGAACCGATGAAAACGTCGATAGAACACGGTATCTTGTGCGTTCAGATCGTCGGTTGACGACGAGGAACGATCGGGGAAGAGTTAAATTTGAATCACATCACTGTTCAGATCAGATTTTGACTAATGAATTGGCGACGAGAAAAATCTGCGAATAAATGGTTCCAAAAAACCTTTCGCAGGAACAAAACGACATCAGAAGGAGAAAGGTGTCTCGACTTTTTGGAATCGATTGAAAATGATCCTCATTTTATGGAACGGGTCTTCTAGTGATGAGACTTGGGTGTTTTCATCCCACCCCCAAACCCACCCCCCAAACACCGAAAGGCCCTTTTTTCCCCCCCTCCCCCCCCCCCCCAAAAAAAACACCCCCCCCCCCCCCAACCCCACCCCCCCCCCTTTTCCCCCCTCAACCCCCCCCCAAAACCCCCCCCCCCCCCCCACCCCCCCCCCCCACCCCACCCCCCCCCCCCAAACACCCCCAAAAAAAAAAACCGTAAAAAGAACATCAAGAACAACTGGATGTTGTATCACTGGATGTTGTATATTTCAGTAAACGAATGTTTAGCCATTAAAAACATTCATGTCGCTCATCAGCCTCCTTATTCGCCTGACTTGAGTCCTTGTGACCTTTTTCTTTTTCCGAGATTGAAAAATCACCTCAATGGCCATCATTTTGGGACCATAGAAAACATTCAAACGGCTGTAACCAACCAGCTGAAGGCTATTCCAGTATATGAGTACCAGCACTGCTATGAGGAATTGAAGAACCGTTTCCAGCGCTGTGTGACTTCCTAAAGAAGTTATTGGAAGTGACCTCCTTGGATGTCATTGGAGGATCCTTCCTTAGGAAGTGACTTCCTAAGGAAGGAGACAATACTGAATAGTAATTCTATTCGAATAAAAAAAAAAAATAAAAAAACATTCTTATTACATTTACACACATTATAATTTACTGACCTCGTATTCCTAAAATATTTGGTGCTACCAAATATGTGCTCTGCAGTTATTAATTTCAAAGCATTTATAGATCTGAGAATAAACTAAATACTAAATACTGCTAATATTACGTTCTATGTTAATACTTTTGTATACACTAGTTTCTCTTTTCGTACTTGTAGTTTAAATCAATAAACAACGCAAGGGTATTTTTATTCTGAAAACCGCAAAATCAAGAGATCATTCTGTGGGTTTCAAGTGTTTCAATGGCTCTCGATATGAAAAGAAGGTTGTTTAACTTGAACTGCGTTTCACCAGTTTTCATCTTTACTAATGTACTAACACATCTATTTTACTGATAGATCATGTACCTTAATTTAGAGAATTATTTATTATATTAAAATGTTTCATACATCAAATTATGAACAAATGTATCCTTGTAATGATCAGGTGCAATTGACGTCGATCAATGAACGACTTTTTTAAAATAGAATCATGAACAGTACGATGCAGTAAAAATATTTTTTTTTCAGTGTATATTACACAAATTAAGGATATCGTGATGGTACTGTAACCAATTATTTATGTCAATATAATGTATCAGAAAGAGACAGCTGATAAGAGAAATATGGCAAAATGATACGCATATTATAAAAAATTAAAACACTACAGTAAGTCAAATAAGACAAATTTAACTACAGATTTAATTTTCGTTCCAGAGTGAGTCAGAAAGAATGGGACAAGACTAAACTGGAGATACCAGACACCAAAATATTATGAGTGGGCTCAACAAGACTTATACCAATGTTGCTGGTTTAAAAGATACAGCGTGTTCAAAGTTATATTCCAAAATTTCTCAACAATTGTCTAAATCTATCGGTTTTTTAAGTTAATTGCATTTAAAAGGTTCAATGTATTTTGTTGATTTTTGTTTCAGACGCTGATATTGCTATATTTTTTCTAAGTAGGCTTGTGTCAACATTTGTTAAATTTACATATCATTAAATTATTTCGCTATTTTGCGTGCGTGTTGATTATTCTTTGTGCAAGAAGACTAGCTGGTAATAAAAAAATGCGTGTGAACATTTGGTGTGGTGTAATTTCTAATTTTGTCATTGGACCTTTTGAATTGCCACCCAATCTAACTGGACCTCAATACTTAAATTTTCTTCGACATCCTGTAAACGAACTCCTAGGAGATGTACCATGTGGAGTGATTATGCACGAAGGAGCGCCACCACATTTTGCCTTGCCAGTACGCCAATATTTACATGAACATTTTCCTCATCGGTCGATTGGTCGTGGAAGTGACTTTGTTTGGCCATCGAGAAGCCCAGACCTAAACCCTCTGGACTTCTCTATATGGTCAAATTTGAAGGATTTAGTTTATCAAGAAGTAGTTAATTCTCTTCAGGATTTGCGACAGAGAATACAAGAAGCCGCGAATACATTTAAAAATAATAGGGAATTATTGTTTAACATTCAGAGACATTTAAGAAGGTGTATTTTAAAGTGTATTGAGGTAGGTGGTGGGAACTTCATTTGGCACAACATTTGATGTGAAGTTTGTCATTCTCACTATTATCAATATAATTGTTATTGTTAGTTACTGTTGCTTTCATTGCTTCTGCGCATCTTTTCACCTTTCAAGAATAACAAAATACATTGAACCCTTTATGAAAATAACTTAAAAACCGATAGATTTAGACGACCTAAACAGGAGTAGGTAACTTTTCTCTGTAGAATTGAGCGTTCTTTTAGATTCTCGACTTGTTTTACGCAATGGATCAACAGATAAAAAAATAGTATATTGTGCAACAAGTGGAGAAAATGGCTAATTTCTCACGAGTTTGAAAAAGTTCCAATTTTTGAAAAGGCCCAATTCAAACGAGTGAGAAATTGCATTTTTTGCACATGTTGCACACTATACTTTTTCTACGACTGCACATTTTTTATAAAAATGTAGAAAGAAATTTTGTTTTACTTATAAATAATTCGATATTTACGATTTGACAGATCAAACAATTATTTTCAATAATTACTTTAAAACAGAAGCGCTAGCAGCCAACTACGGTCATTTTGATATCGACGATTCCCCATTTAAAGTGTACAGGTGTGGGAAATGAACTGTGAGAAATGATTTCTCACTGGTATGAACAATACATAACTTTGTAGTTGTGTAAAGTGTGAGAAAAATGCTGTTTTTCATAGAGGTCGTAGAAAAAAAATGTTTTAATTTACCAAAACAATACGGCGAAACTAGCGCCCTTTAGGAGCAACGTCAAAATAAGCTTAAAACTCGTAATTCCCACACCAAAAAAACATAAAACTCCCAATTTTCAGATTTATACTATCAAAACTTTCTTAATTATTGAGACATTTCAGAATCAAATTTAAACTTTGAACACGCTGTATCTCTTAAACTAGCGACATTGGTATAAGGCATGTTGAGCTCAATCATAATATTTTGGTGTCTAGTATCTCCAGCTTAGTCTTGTTCCATTCTTTCTGACTCACCCTGTATGTAATTTGCGATTCCTACTACGCGACTACTACGTGACCTACTCCAAGTAGATTGTTTCAAATTAAAAATGAATATTCTCCCAGACTTAAGTTGTAGCACAGTATAACTAATTATAAGTAATAGCACTAAAGCAGCTAGCCTTTGACATTTCGACATTTTGAGGAAAGTTTTGTTGGCATTTGGAAGACTGCCGGACTCTATCAATAATTTATAGCGAACACCAACATTAACATAAACATTGTATCTTTATCTTAAGTGGTTGTTTCATATAACAACGTTCATCGTATTTTAAACAGCTTGAACAACGGTATCAAATTTTGGTGAGATCTATTTTTGTTAATGAAGTAGAAGAGTGAACAGTCTAATGTAATTTTATCAGAGAATACATTTGATAGGCAGATAGATATGCCTTTAAACACATTTAGTAATTAGATTTATCCAGAAAAAAATGTATAGGATTTGTTAGTTTACAACTTGTCTCACTTATCTCACAAGGTATATTTCGATAGATGTAAGTAAAATTTTACTTACAAGTAACAGTATAGGAGTCGTATAATATATATTCAATACTTTATATACGAGGTGTGTAAATAAAGTAATGAGACTGGCAACGTAGTGCCCGATCTAGCAACATGCGGAGACGGGGACTTGGAAGGGCAGTAGTTTAACATGTAATGCACCTTCAGTACAAGTTTGAACTTCTTAGAGTCATTCGTTTGTTCTTTGTGACTGTTTTCGTAAACCGTTTTTTTTTTTCTAGTGCGTTTTAAAAATGAGTGCCATTAATTTTGAGCAACGGTGTGCTGTCAGGTTTTGCTTCAGACTTGGACACAGCGCAACGCATACTTTTGTAAAACTTCAACGCGCCTACGGAAACAGTGTTTTTTTCAAGAGCCCAGGTATTTCGGTAGTTTAAGGCATACTCAGAAGGAAGGGAGTCGATTGAAGATGAACCTTCAAATGAAATCGAAAAGGAAGGCCTTCATCTTCAAGAACCGATGAAAATGTCGATAGAATATGAGATCTTTGCGTTCAGATCGTCGGTTGACGACAAGACTGATCGGGTAAGAGTTAAATTTGAATCACACCACTGTTCATCACATTTTGTTTAACGAATTGGGGATGAGAAAAATCTGCGCAATTTAAGTAAACGAGTTTTTAGACAGTAAAAACATTCCTGTGGCTCCTCAGCCTCCTTATTCGCCTGACTTGAGTCCTCGTGACTTTTTTTTCTTTCCGAGATTGAAAAATCACCTCAAGGGACGTCATTTTGGGACCATAGAAAACATTCAAACGGCTGTAACCGACCAGCTGAAGGCTATTCCAGTATATAAGTTCCAGCACTGCTATGATGAATGGAAGAACCGTCTCCAGCGCTGTGTGGCTTCCCAAGGACGTTATTTTCAAGGAAACAATACTGACTTGTAATTCTATTCGAACAAAAAAAAAAAAAATCTAGTCTTAATTTACACACCTCGTACAGTCAGCAATGATAGTATTCATACACCCACTTTCTCAAGGTTGTTTAAATTTTGATAATTTTTGTACAGCTTATGAAATTCTGCGTGTAATAAGCACAAGTTGAAGGTATTAAAGTTGTGGATGTATGAAATATTTCGCTAAGAAAGAAAAATTGAGTTTTTTCAAACCCACTACGAAAATATTAAATCCTTTTCAAAATCTTGGACTCTATTAAAGGGACAAAGTAAATATACAGGTACGGAAAACGTTCACTTTGAGATAGTAGATTAACAGCTGAAAGATTCGGTGTGGAAGGAAATAAACCACGCCTTGCGACGCTTGTGATGGCTACAGTAAATGTTGCACAGTTTGACGGACGGTTAAACAAAAGTATTTAAGGGATGAGCATATCCGCACAAACTCTTTGTTGTTTAAAGACGTAGAATTTACAACCCTGCATGTTATTGTTATCTTATACATGAACTTTAGTCTCAGTGTACCTAATTACTAGTTAACCAAGATGTTTGAAATGGTTGGAAAAGTTGGCAAATTTAAAAATAGTCATTTGATAGTTCCCTAGACCTTCTAGGGACACTTCAACGCTTTACTGTCAAATAATAAATTATTTTTATTCGTTTTATGAATATTCTTTAATATATGTATATATTACTGTAATTTATACTTTAATTAATATTCTCAATTAATTTATATTTATATATATGACAAATCATAATAATAAATCTATATTTATCATTCTCATTCGGTCAGCTAATGTAAAACAGCCTTTCGCAATATCAGGTGTTCAAAAGTTAATAAGCAAATTGCCATGAAATTATCTTGCCTGTTAACGTATATTTGTTATTTGTTTCAGAGGAATAGGTACAAATAGTCTAAAGTCAAAAAAATATGACAATATCAAGAAAAAAGTATGTAGTAATTCAGAACTATTTATTATCCAGATAGGGTTCACAGTTTCTATTATTGTGAATTGTGAGTATTGTGACACTGATAATATAGAGCCATCCAAAAAAAACGTCATCAACTCTGGCTATGAACGAGAGAGATGGAAATAGCGGTCATGTCTAAGCTTTTCGGTTATGTCAAACTTTTGACAAGTAACTGTCACAATTTGTAAAATAAACAATGGCTGCCATATGATGTGACAGTCTTGACAAGTAAATAAGGTTATAAATTCGATTAAGAATAGAAATACGTCTCTTTTTTCTCGGCCAACTTTGATGACGTTTTTTTTTGGATGTCTCTATATGATTATGGTCCGGGAATTATGACTAGGGCTCGGAAATGTGTGCCATAACGTAGGGTCTGTCAAACTTATGATAATATAGTAAAAAAAAAGTTTTTTACCTTGTAAATTATTACGCGGTGGAGGCGCCGTCTCAACACAAAAATATGAAAATAAAAATTGTGTCCTGAAATATTTTTTTTCTATTACTCAAAAAACGAATCTTTCATATCCTAGAAGGGTTAGCCTTTAAAACATTTCGTCACAAAGTTATACAACTGAGAGTGGCAAGTTTCGGTAAAGCGTACATTATTACCCAGAACTGGACCCAAATTAAGCAAGTGAATGCACACCTATATTCTTGTTCCAGGATGAAGTTTTACGAGCGCTAACAACTATGTATTCGGACAAACGCATTTTTTTTCAAAAAAATTATTCACTGCCATGCAAAAATTTCCAACCACGCTTTAAAAACTTAAAATATATAAAATACATACATATACAAGATAATATTATGTTGAAAATTATTATTTGCTTGGATTTGTTATGAATTTATGGCTAAAAATCTGCTAAAAAAATCTGATAACTAAATGTTCGGAAAATCGAGAAACCTGTCCTAAAAAATAAGTAAAAAATTGTTGGTGCCGCGGTAACCATTAATTTCTTCTGACTGACTTCTGGTAGTTTTTGCTAATATTCGTTATTTTTAAATAAAAAGGCCTCGTGGCAAAAAACGCGTCGGAGAATTGTGCTTTGCAAGTCTATGTTGGGGATATATTAAAGCGCCCGGGACCGCGACCGCGACGGGACAGCGAGACTGGAAATTTGGATGTAAAAGGTGAAAGTCCTGGAAGACCCAGACTTGTTACTGAAAGGAGACAAAGGTTGTTGGTGAAAATTTGCAATAAAAGTCAACAGAACACCGGAGGAAGGCTATCCCGCGAATGTTGCAGAAAATGCATTCATCAGTCTGGGCTCAATTTTTATAAGGTATTACTATTGAATTACTGATTGACCGACCTAAATGTCATTGAAACACTGTGGCATAAGATAAAAAGAGTTTTGAGAGATGATCCTCAAAGAACAGTCTCTACTTTAAAGGAAAAAAATCGGTGAAATTTGGGGCACCTTTTCACCAGAACTCTGTCGAGGCTTGGTTGAAACAATGCCTGCAAGAATTCGGGCCGTAATTAAGGCAAAAGGTGACGTAACGCTTTATTAATACTTAAAATACTTTTTTTCCGAACATTTCGTTATTTTGTCACATTTTATTTGTTTTGTTAAGTTGTGACATTGTTAATTTGTTTTTTTGAAAACATAAGGTAATTAAAATATGCTTTTGAATTCTTTAAGTTCTTATGTACTGTCAGCTGCGTTAGTCAATTTTTGTTTCATTATACATAAAAACAGTCTAATACGTAAAAAATGCGTTTGTCTGAACATATAGTGGTTAGGGCTCGTATATATAGTTCGAAAGGGCAGTTAGTCTAGGTGTCGAATCGTCGTATCTATTTAAGTGCTTGCTCTGATTCATTACTGAATAAAAATAAATAAGTGCTAATGTTTATATTGACCATTTAACATATTCACCTAGAGTTTTAACTGTCACCTCCAATTGCGTCCAATAAGTTTTTTTATGGATGTGATAGTTCATATAGGTCTCTTCAAGAACGTTAAAAAACCTGTTGTGCGTTTTTGCGCCATTTGAAAATATTGAATTTCCAAGTTCAGTGGTGGATGCGCCGTTTAATAAATGCTAAAAATTAAACTATAAATTCCCATCTGAAATATCTTTTATGATAGTTAAGGGACTGCCTATGTTTATTATTGGACTGTTATATTACATTTCAATACCCTAGGAATATGTTTTTCAAACTTTGCTGTACTAAGTTAGAATTGTAAGCAGTAGTGTTTTCAAAATTCAATTTAAAGGTCAAGTGTTTGTGGAATTTTGGTTTTCCATTTCATATCGGTGTTGTCACGTATCTAGTAAATATTATTTAAAAATTATATTTGTGTAAATGTCCACCATAAGTATGATAACATAACAAATATTTTAATTTTCACAATATTTGTGGTTTTGATATACATTCAGGTATTGTAAACAAAAGTTATTTTTTATGTAGTACCTGTTTTGAATTGCATGGATAAAGATTAATAAAAATAGTATAGGAATAAAATAGCCTAAAGATTAATAGAATTGAGGCCACATATTTTAACAAAAATAATTTTATGAAAATGTTCACCACAACGGTGACGATTTAATAAATAAAAAAAAATGAAAAATAAAGGTCGTTAGCTATGGTAACTTTCAACGAGGAGTCCAATGGCGACCTTGTATTTGACCTTGAACCTCAATATCAAGGTTATTTGAAGGTCAACTTTGTTTTTGCAATGGCAATCCACATTTTTTATGCCAGAATCGAAAAAAGCGGGAAATTTCACGTTGAGATTTATATTCAGATCTGATTTCAAGGTGACCTCTATGAGTTGGACAAGAGGTCAAACTACCGTAATATGGAACCCCGTGGGAATCAGTAAAAATAATTCAAAATCCAAAAAAGGTCATATCCTGAGGTAAGTTCAACGAGGAGTCCAATGGTGACCTTGGCTTTAACGTTGAACCTTAATTTTAACCTTGCCCCTCACTTCAGGGTAACTTTTGAACACTTGATCCGCTAAATTTAATACTAAAAAAAATAAATATTTACTTGATGTCCTCTGCTACTGTAGTTTGACCTCTGTCCAACCCATAGAGGTCACCTTAAACTCAGGTCTAAATACATATCTGAATGTGAAATTTTCCGCTTTTTTTCGATTGTGGCATCAAAAATGTGGGGTGCCATTAAAAAAAAACCAAAGTTGACCCTTAAATGACCTTGATATTGATGTTCAAAGTCAAATCCAAGGTCACCATTGGACTCCTCGTTGAAAATTACCATAGGGTCCTACCTTGATTTTTCGTTTTGTAACCAATTTCGCGGAAATCCTAGGTGTTTCCATACTTTTTCTCCTCGGTGTATAATGCCACATGATTGAACATTGTTATATACACATGTACGTATTTATTTCTAATTTTTTGGTGAATAGTGCCGTCTGTTTTTAGTAAATAGGAGTTATAATGAGTACTTTTACAATTACTAATCGCGAGTTATGTCTTGAGTTCACAGAGCATAGGAAACATATATCAACTGCAGAAAGGTAGGTACGTAAAAGCAGTGGCGGCTGGTGATAAAGGGCACAGGGGCACGTGCCCAGCCCAAATTTCAATAGAAAATATTTCTTTTGTGTTAATTTACTATAAATTACTGTTACAATAATATCAATTAATTGTATACGACAAACTATTCATATTCTAATTATTATTCCTTTTATACCACAAATAATGATTTTTATCACATATATACGACAGACTATCGATCGAGCACCGAGCCACCGTAGTCTGAATTCCTCGGTTTTCGCGTGCGTGGGCGAGGGCACACAGTTTCCCAGCCCTCGTTTTTAATCGGGCTTTTTCGGTGACTGGTAAAGTTTGGAGACGATTGCAGCAGACAGACGTCGTTAAATCGTTCGAAAATCAGCTGAACGGTTGTTGAGTGACCTTTTTTAGTGATCGTTTATTTAAAACGGTTAGGAAGGCCGATACCCGATTTGATTATTTCTAAAACAGACGTAGGAAAATCGCGAAAGTATTCACGAAATATTAATAGTAGTGTCTACGACAGATATAAGTGGTTATGTGGGTGTCCTAAAAGAAACAAACTGTTTTGTTTTATTTGTTTAGTGATAGGTGGCAACTGAAGTGCATGGACTCAAGAAGGGGTGAGTGATTTAAAACATTTAAATGAACGAGCTAAGAAACATGCTAGTTACAATGAAAAACATTTACATGACATCTTAGATTTTAGTGTGTTGGGACATATTTTACACAACAGCTTGATAGTGCTTATCGTGAAAATATAAGACGTCTCAATGAAAATGTGGATAAAAATAGATATATTTTAAACCAAATAATTAATTGTATTAAATTTTGTGAAACAAATCCGGGACTTTAATGAAAAGGCGATTAACATTTTTGTGAACAATAAGGACAGGCGAGCTGATTTCCTCTACAAATAACAGTAAGATACCTATATCAAATTTTTCTCACATGTTGCCACCCATTATTTTAATATATTTAAGCCCTCAATATTCGTGAGTAAATATTATTTCAAAAAGCTACCAAATCCCAAAAATTATTCTTGTGAAAGTCTATATTTTTGTGTAAAATTTTTTTGAAATTTGAAGTGTCAGTGAGCCTCTTGCCCTTGAAAATTTTAAAATTTTTCAGGGTTTTTTTTTTTTTTTTAAATTTTTCATTGAAATTCTGAACTGTCAGTAAAACGCATGACCTTGAAAATTTTAAAAATTTTCGCCTGCGGCGCCATTGGTACCTATTAAATAATCCTATTAACATACTCTGTGCCCACCCATGTAACACACCCACGCGCCACCACTGCTTAAAAGAAAAGTTTTGAAAAAAAATCTGAAGAAGTTGGCCCATCATCAGGACAGGGTGGGAAATGAGAAAGACCTTGTAAAAGCTGTTACGGGTTATCAAAAACTACGGGTTTTACGTTTTATTTTGAGAATTCAGAATATGCCATTAAAAAATCAATTAACCAACCAAAAATAGGCGACAACTTATTTTTTACATTCTGATGGCATGTTCTAAATCTTTAGAAGAAACCTTATAATCCGTTTTAATATTTTTTTTAAATCAAAGATCAAGGTGCATAATATTCGTCAACACCCTGTACAATAGTGTGTACAATAACTGTAGTCATATACATATTTTTGATGTTTTTGTTATTGAAAACTATTTGTGCAAGACGAATAAAATTTGTTACATGTTGATTTACGTTTTATATTCATTAGTTTTAAGTTTAAAATGGAATACGAATAATATCAAGATACATATGTAAAACGAATTGCAATACTATAATATAGTCTTCAAACCCATACCTTCTTATGCGTGAGAGCAAACTTTCCGAACCCTAATGTTGACTAAGTTCCAACCCCACTTTATCAACAACAAAAAAGTACAGGAAGTGTAAAACAACAATTATGGTTGTTTTGTTCGTGAGAATAAAACTCCCACTTGTTTATTTTAATTCTAGGACGATCAACATACACCTACGTAACAATTTTTTTATACTCATAAATTATCGATCTTCGTTAACTGTTCATATATTTCGTAAACATCGGATTTACATTTTAAATCCTTATTCCAAAACACGATGATATAAGACGCTGAAAAATTTGTAATATGCTCCATATGTATATATTTTACGTTACATACCTACGTAAAATGACATGAGACATGAGGTCAGGATGGTCCTGTTTTATGAGTTGTTATTATTTGTGAAGAAAATGTGGAGTTTATGTGTTGTGTCACTGACTGTACACACGTCAAGGATGCTTCAGCTATGAAAAGTGAAAGGACAACAAATAGAATGTAAGAAATGGTAATTGGGAACTCAGTTAACAAACTGACGAATAATGAAAAACATTACGGTTAGGTACGGATGATATGGTGTATCAATAGGTAAATAAATATAATAACCTTCATTATATTATTATGTTTGATTTAATATATATATTTTAATTATATGCAGTAATAAAGAAATATGAGGAATAAATAAAAAAAGTGGTTGAATTCAGGACTTCATTTGACAAGTGGTTCTAGTTGGTTTACAAATACAAAAGCATTTGATGATCTCTTGTCCCTTGACAGGACATTTACGTGTTGATGTTGACGATGAGATTACTTGATTTTGATTAAGATAAACATAAATATTTAATAAATGATCTGGCTGATTCCATTTCAAATCGAACGCAGCGTCATGGACTCATTTTTTTTTGCTTGCAAATAGTTTGAAACTGTTGTTCTAATGATGAAAAACTCGTCGTTCGCCCAAAAAATTTAAAAACAGTGGAAAAACCGTGGAAAAACCGAAAAAAATTGTTTTTTTTTAAACGTTAATTACTCGAAAAGTGTTTTTTTTTATTTTTTTTATTTTAGTATGTTTTCCTACATAAAAAAGGCTAAAAGGTTTTTGCGTGGGTCTCATATAGCCATTTTTCGTATTGGTTTTCGTAATGTCTAATGTTTCGGAAATTAAACGGACACTTAGACGGCGGTCAGTGTTCAACAAGTCACGCACACGTTTCACATTGTCGTCGGAACTGGAGGTTGATGGCCGTCCAGCGCGGTTCTCGTCGTTGACATCTTCCCGACCTTCTGCGAAGGCCTTGTGCCACCGGAAAATTTGCCTGTCCGAAAGACAATCGACGCCGAAAGCCTTCTTCAACATTGGAATGGTTTCCGCAGCACTCTTCTCCAGTTTCATACAAAACTTGATCGCCATCCGTTGCTCAAGCGAACGTTGCATTTTTTCTTGCACCGGGTCACTGTAACGACTCTCAAAGAACGAGTGATGCGACCGCTACAACGACCGCTAGCCAACTGACGCTTGTTGGATCTTGTTGCCAGATCCCCCCACCACAATCCCAGCACGTAAAGCGCGGGCTGGCGCGTACAGTCTCGGGAAGAAAAATTCACTGACATTACTTTCCGGACAAACCCTGTATAACAGTGGATTGGAATTATTCTCATTTACATCTACATTTTTGCTAGAAGTTTTCTACTTCCTAGTCTCTTCACTACGTAAGAGGGAAAAAGTAGGTTCAAAACTGAATATTTAAAACGTCGTCCATTTCGTAACATCCTGAAATTGGTTTATTTTGTAAACAGACGATCTACCTTTCCCTATTAATGCTCACAAGTTAATAAGCATCAAATATCAAATCTTGTCATGCTTTATAGTTCCACAAAATGTCTAGTCGTCATATCAAAAAAAAGGTTGCGATGACAAAGACAAGTTGTTGGACTGACCTATAAATATATATGTTTTGTTTTTAAAACATAAAACCTAGAAAATTCAGAAAGTTTATCAAAATATAAATGTTTGTCCTTGCTATGCTTCTATTTCACAAGATGAATATTAAATTAAACATCTCGATATATTGTCTGGTTAAGGACATCGTGTTTGATGGTACGCATTTTTCAGATTTTTTATTTTTAAAGAATAAATGGATTCTTATTTTCAATGGGTCCCAGGAAATGAGATTGAATTAGCGATTTCTGGTTGGAATCTGTTTGTTATATCTATTGTTGACATTTATATGCTCTGATATCTAATAGAATGTTTGTGATTTTCATTCAATACCATGCCTCAAGTTTGTCCTTAAGAATATTAAAAGTATTCCATGCGAGAATGTGTACATCAAATTTAAATGTTAATGGACATCACAGTTATAAAAGTATTTCATCTATTATTGCTTGTGCAGGTTCAATTTTTGAACGAGGTAAACACTTCAAGGTAGAACTGGAAAAAAATCATCCAACAAATTCGAATTTGTTTTTTTTTTGACAGTTAATGTCGAAGAGAATAAGGAGTTTTAGCATTATTTTAAAATTTGTTTTAAAAAGCGACGGAAATGAGCTTCAAATAATTGTTTTGTTTTTCTTAGTTCAGGAATTTATGGATGTATTAATGGAACTCAGGAATCCTAGTAGATTCTGGTATTTTAAGGTCATCGGAAAACTTTTGAAGAAGAACAACAATACAGCTGTGTTTGCCGTATATTATTGTGAAATTATATCACATTACTCAACGTAATTCGTATAACGGAGGTTGTACAACAGTTTTCAGCTATCACAGGACTCCTGCAATCAAAATAAGGTAATTCCATCCCATGCTACACGAGGTGCCTATGTGTTGCCGTAGGCCAACTTTACATATGATCCACGTTCTCTAATAGGACATTATTACTGTTGAAAAATGGTCCTGAATAGTAACGAATTACAGGGTGCCTGGTAAATATGCGCCAACATTGTAGAAGTATACTGAGGAGGAGAAAAATATCAGGCTCCAAACCTACCGAGATATCAGGCTCCAAAGAGGTACCTCTTACTTTATTTTTTCTGGCAAGAACTTTTACACGTCTCTGTATAAATTTTAATACACATTCAGAAAATCAAAATTTTCGTATTTGTATATCATAAAAACTCATAAAACAGTGATTTAAGGGGCAGTTAACATCAGCAGGAAAGCTAGAAGTGTAAGTACTAACTCAGACTAGAAAAGTTGCGCCCAAAATATTTAATTAGGTACTGTTTTGTTGTGGAAAATATTGTACGTAGCAGAATACGAAACATAACGGTGAAGTTGTTCACATAAAAGCTCAATTATCTAAAAAAAACCATTACTATTAATTCACTGAAGACGAGTACTTTTTCTTTAAAAAAGCTCCAAGGAATCCGTAAATGATATTTTTTAGTTCATTTCTGATAGTCGTCACATTAATACACTAAACTGTATAACTGTATAGTCTCTAATTGATGCAGTACTGTACTTTATCGATAAGAGACTCCATATAGATTATGCTAAAATGGAACAAGATTAAATAAGGCTCAAGAACACTTTTAAAGATCAATTTTTTTTAATCTAGGGAAAAAAAACAAACCATTGACTGAATTGTTGGTTTCTCAATGATCAGGATCATGAAGTTCAGTATCTAAGAATTGAATAGTGAACTGTTTGATTATTATAAGGAATAATCCAGGAAAGAAAAACATTAGTTTGAACATTCTTATAGATGGTGCTTACATTTGACGGATGATTTCACCAAGGAGTGTATGCAACAAAAAGATCTATGAGAATTCGAACGAAACCGAGGGGGGGATCAGGCTCGGCTAAGGACCTTTCAGCAGTATCGAAAAATTGTTTGTAAAATTCTTAAGACGTACTTACAGATGATGGATGATTCACAGACTACAAAGGTACGCAACTAAATTGTACCTTAGGTAAATTCTATGATTCTATGAATTCTATAAAAACAAAGAAATTCTATGCGATCGATCTTAAATTTTCGTTTCATAATATGGAGAATGAATGACTCGATTGGTGGTAAATTTGGGGCTAACCAATGTTGAAGGACGATTTCCTACTACACGTTCAGAGCTGTATGATTTGGGGTTAACTTTATAGGATTTGAGAACCTTTGCCCATAGATCTTCAGGCTATATATTCAAGCGTATAGAGTTGAGGGGTTAATCAATCTGAAGATTCTGATTCTCAGAAGATTTTAGCTGATATACATATATCTCCCAAGATACGTGGTTTCTAGCCTAGCTTCATACATGCAAACCACTGAGCTACTGGGTTGTTGGTTTTAAGGGTTGTAGGTAGTTTCTCCGGCGTTGGTATCTTATGACAAGGAAGTCACAATCTCTCTATTTATGCTACACCACGATTCTCGTGTCAACCTTTATACTTGTACATACATTGCAAAATTGACTCATTCCATTTCTTGAGGTTAGGGACGAACTATGACATGTTAGTTTTAAACCGACTGCGTACTGAGATTCAGCAACTCAAAAATCATATGGTTTTTGTCGTGTAAAATACAATTCTACTGTCTACTGTAAAATACACTTCTTTGTGTACCGGTGTTATTACCCAAAATGAATATTAAAAAATATTCAAAATAAATATTAAAAAATATTCATTTCGAGGTTGCTGATTTCAAATTTCAACATTCCAAAAGCAATAATACACAACTTTTATTCCAAAATTATACCTCCTGGGGTTCTGGAGGATGCTGATTTCAAATTTTAACATGTCCATAGCATGAAAGTTTCAAGTGTGAAAATAGAGCAAAATAGAGGTTGAAAGGGGTGCAAAACGTTTCCAGGGGGTTTTGAGGTTGCTGGTCTCAAATCTCAATATAGAACAGAATATTTTTTGCGGACATGAAAATCCAGTATAAAAGAGTGTAAATTTAATAAACTACGCATTTTTTTCTTAGAATCTCAGCTGTTGTAATGAACTGAATTTTGTTCTAACGTTTCTTGTGATATCCATAATTTTCATCGTCAAACGATCTTCTCACACGTTGTCTTCTATGCACATCATTCGTCTCTAATTTCATTGATCAACAGTAGCCCACCATCGTGTGAATATCCCATCTTCCTTAATATCGCTTTTCCATTTCTGCTATATCCTGGTGGAACCTCTCACCTTGCTCTCACCTTGCTCTAGAAAATGTACTTTTAGACTCATGTTACATCCTAAACTTTTAAAATTTTTCACCATGTCCCCTATTTTATAATTTTCATCTTTCTTATTACCCAGAAACTTTTTATTACTTTTTTTAAAAAAAAAAAAAAATTTTTTTTCTCTGCACTAGTAATTTTCTCTGTAGGTAAAGGAGTCGTCTTTCATTACTTTTCTTATTTCAGGCCCGTTAAAGACTCCCTCTTTTATCGAACAATTATAGAACATCAACAACAACAAAAAAAACTTCTACAACAAAAACAACAACAGTAACAACAACAAGAACAACAACAATAACAAGGACAATAACAACGACAACTACAATATGAACAATATAAAAAACAACAACAACAAAGAAACAAAAATTAACAATGTAACCATTATATTTAAAAAAAACTGTCGGTTAGTTTATCACAGTAAAATATTGTTTCCACCATTTCATATCAAACTTAGCGTAAAGAGAAACGAATGATGTGAATAGAAGACAACGTGTGACATGACAAGATATTCAGTTCATTACAACAGCTAAGGTTCTGAGAAAAAAAAAATTGTGTAATTTATTAAATTTACACTCCTTTATACAGGATTTTCATGTCTGCAAAAAATATTCTGTTCTTGGCATACTGAGATTTGAAAGCAGCAACCTCAAAACCCCCTGGAAACAGACTTTCAGCGTAAAAGTTGCGTATATTGTTTAATTAACGTTTTTCACCCCTTTCAACCTCTATTTTGCTCAATTTTCACACTTGAAACAAATATAATGCTATGGACATATTAAAATTTGAAATCAGCATCTTCCAGAACCCCAAGAAATATAATTTTGGAATAAAAGTTGTGTATTTTGTCACATAAACATTTTCGCACCCCCTTCAACACCTGTTATACTCGATTTCTACCTCTGGGGTACATTTCCTGCTTTTGGTATGTTGAAATTTAAAATCAGCAACTTCGAAAACCCCCATAAATATGTTCTTGGAATAAAAATTGCGTATTTTGTCAAATTTTTATCATTTATTACCCATTTCAACCCCTATTTTACTCGATTTTTTACCCTTAGAATAATTCTTTTGTCTTAACAATGGTTATATCTAAAACAACCAACTTACGCAAACTAATGGTTTTACAGGTACACGTACTCTATTTCCATTTTAAATTGAAAATAGGTAGAAAAAAGCAAGGTTGTAGATATTTTCTAAAATTGCTAAGCTCACTATACAAGTATACTTCATACTTCAGTAAACTGTTAGTAGTTCGTGACGTTCTTAGAAAGCTAGTTTGGAAATATTAAAAAAAATACATCGATAAAAATTTATTAGTTAGCATTAAAATAAAGCGTTCAAAATTGCTGGAAAAAATAATTATAAATTCAAACAACTTTATGTATATTATTATACTTAAGAAAATTTTGAAGAGCCGGCAACGGCGGCTCAGGCGGCTGGCCGCACAGAGTAAGACCACTGGCGGTAACACCGGTCAACGAGATTATTAGACTACTTTGCATTTAATACATTGCTAATACTTCTTCGGTCCACTGTGCCATAAATTTTTTACGACGTCGTTAAAATGATTTACGACATTAGGCACTCAACTTGTTTAAGACGCCAGTGACGTGTATTTCAGCTAGGTTTATTAACACAGACAATTTTTTGAGATTATCTGGCTAAATGAGCATTATTTACAGCAAATTATATTACAAATATTAAGAGTTTTGTATGCAGGCTAATTTTAATCTCCTATATTGATTTGAATGAAAAAAATTATTTCACAATTTTCGAATATATAAAAGATATATGCACGCCTATGGAATCATAAAGTTGCACCGCTTTTTTTGTTCCCCAGGCGTATTTATCATTTTCAATTAAAATTAGAAGGACTATACTTCTTGTCATCATATATCACAGTCGAATTTACCCTATTTTAGAGGCGTTTATCACTGTATCTAAAAATTTTGAGGGTGTATTGACTTTTTTGAGGTTGGATTCGAATTCAGCGTCGAAAAATACATGTGGATACTAAGGTCAATATCCAGGATCATGAGTTCTTTTTTTTTGTGTAGCTGTGTAATTTTAGACGATTCTTCTATTTTGCCCCGTAGCGCATCCGTCTTAGGCCGTACGGATTTTTTCCGACACCGACCGACGAATCAGTGGCAGCCACGTGGGACGGGCACTCTCCACCAGAAAAAAAATCATCCTCAAATTGTAGGAGGCAAGCCAGGCAACCTGCTTACCTTCATTTTGATAATATAAAAGAGCCCCCCTGAGAAAATAGCCGCTATTATTGTTTTGTGTCGTGTGCTGTCACATCTCTCTACCTGCCATCGGAGTCGGGCGAGAGTAAAATGGTAAGGTAGCATCTTCATTTTTTTCGCGGTCGCTCTCGCGCGGACACATCCTAGTAGGCCGTCGAAACGAGGACCATCGCGGCAGGCGCTGCCGGAGGAAAAGTCGAACGGCGCGGCGCCTTTTCCGGATACTCTCGGCGGCAATTGTGTGCGTTGTGACGCTGGCTTTGCGTTTGCGGCGGCAGTGACTGTGCTTTCGCGGAAATTTTCACGCAGGACTCTGTTATGGCGACAATAACCCTGATGTATAGGGTGATCGATTTATCATGGGATGTGATTTTTTTCTCGGAAACGGCTGAGAGAAATTAATTTTTGTGAAGGTTTCAGTTCAGTTTTCCTCACCTTCGCTCAAAAATTAAGGCGAAAATAAAAAAAATATGTCAACGACGGTAAGCGTCACGACGCCTCAAATATTTTTTTTCAACAAAATACTTTTTTTACATTACCATTACAAAGATAATCAATTTTGTGTTCTTTTTATACTTAACATTTTTTTGTATTTTGAATATTCAAATAGTTGTGGCCTATTTTTTTGTTGAGTGCACTATTTTTTTCGCACTGTTTTTTCGTATACTGCTAGATAAATTAATATAATTTCTGTAGATAGTATATCAATTTATTTTCCTAAAGGCAAATCAACTAAACTAAACCAAGTTTAGTTTCTTAAACTAAAGTTTAAAAAAAATAAATCCAAAATCTTCTGCCTCTTAAAAAAAGTAGCTTGCTAACGATGTTAATGAAAACTATGGTGAGCATCGCGCCGCTTCGATTTCTTTTAGCAATAAACTTTTTTATAATTCGTAAAAGTTTTTGATTTTTTTTTACTCTTTTTTTATTTCCATTATTTCAAAAATTATGCCGGATCTCCAAAATCGTATTTGGTCTACTAAAACATCCGCTGAAAAATGTTACCAATCTACTAAATAGTCCACTTCTAAACTTCACACCATTGAGGGGACATCTTCTAATACAAATAATAACTGAGTAATAAACCGTATTCAAAACTCCCAGGATTTAACTGTGAAAGTATGTGTGAAGATCACTTTTGGTTTAACTCTAAGTAAATACATACCTATGCAATTGTTATTATTTTTTGAATTTGAATACAGACAAATGAACTGTGTACAAAACAATTTGTGTTTGAGCAAAATTATTGCTGCCTGTGCTGAATTAGGTGGAAATATTTCCAGAAAAGTAAATTTCAATGTACTAAGAAAACGTTACGAGTTGTACTTAAATAACAACGATGCATATTGAACATTTATTAAATAATTAATTTTTAATTTTTCTGGTTGTTGTTATTTTATTAAATAATTTGAAAATATTTAAGTAGCATTTGTATGTATATTATTTATTGTTGAGGTATTTAAAGATATTTGTTTATTATAAATTACACAATATTTCAGCTATCAAAACCTAGGCTTAGGTATTACATATATTTTTTGTTGTAAATAAAAACATATTTATTTATGTATTATGTATATGTTGAATGAGCAATAGCGTCGGAAAATGCAATTCCAAATGTTGCAATATTAACTATAAAGTAATTAATCGGGAAATCAGTAATAACTTTTGAAATAAAGAAGGTAGAAAAAAACAGGAAGGTATTTTACTAAATAAAAATGTCGGCGTCGTGATTCTTAACATCATTAAGCTATATTTTTTATTTCCGTCTCAATTTTTAGTAAAAGCAAGTAAACCGACACGTTCTTATACAGAAATTATATTAATTAAGCTAGCAGCTTACGAGAAAAACAGATAGAGCACTAAATTTATTTACGATTATTACGATTTATTAATCGACCAGAACTTTTTAAATATTCAAGACACAAAAAAGTATTAGTTAAAAAAAAGAACATACAATTAATATATTTTTGTAATGGTAAAGTAAAAGAGGTATGTTGCTGAAAAAAAATGAGGCGTCGCGACGCTTAGCGTCGTAGACATATTTTTTATTTTCGCCTTAATTTTGAGTGAAGATGAATAAAAGTGATTAACTGTTCACAAAAAATTAATTTCTCTGTCGTTTCCGAGAAAAATTCATTTCCTATGATAAATCGATCACCCTGTACAGTGCGTTGCGTTTAACGGAAGCTGGCGGACTTTTAAGGCTGTCGTATTTTGATGGTGATGCATGGGATCCAAACCATATTTTAGGAAGTAATCGTAGGGAGTCTCGTGTACACAAAAGTCACTTACTGGAAAATACTAAATTCTGAAAAGTCTCCCCTTTCAAAGATTTATTTCTTGATCAATGGATAAATGTTAATAAACACACCCTTTTGTTATAAATACCTACTATTAAAGGGCATATTCCCTTTTTTTTTCTGGAATCACGGAAATGTCCAAAAAGTATGAAATTATTCCCAATATTTTTATTATTGTTATTGCTACTATAAAACTTTAAAAATGTAAATGGAAAATCAGAAATCGATACTCACCTTTTTTATCATAAAAATATATTTAGTAAAAGTAAAAATTCATGGGACTACCGAAACAACATTTTTTTTGAGATATAGTCTGATCTTTAGCCTTTCTTTGAGATGGCGTGCTTCACTATAAAATTATGACAGTACCTATTAAATTGTACCAGCTGCATTTTTACGTTTTCACATTTAAATAAAATTTTACTTGACACGTTATTTTTTTATAAATATACTGTGTATGTATATATACATCATAGGAATTAAATATCCAGTTTTTGTAATATAACTAGTTATTTTCAAACCATACCTATTACAAAAAATCGTTTTGTTCACAAACACAGTTTATTTTTTAAAAGCAGAGGTGCTTTTAAAACATTTTGGAACATTTAAAAACGAGGATCTGTTCTCAAAGTAAGGAAATGTTTATTGAATGAAACATCTAGTTTGAGATGAGCCATCCCATTGTTTAGAAATATAGTTTGATTTTTAAAAAAGCGTTACCGTTACAACATATAAAAACGACTATACTCTACTCAAAGATAAGAAAATTACAATATTATTAATTTTAGGCGTCTATATATTTTTAAATGTTTTCGAAAGAGAATATGATACTTTACCTCAAAAATGTGTTGAATGGGACAAATAAAGGAGCAAAGTTTTACTTACTCAAAAATAATTTTTTTAATGAAACTTTTACTCATTAATATACCTGACATCTATAAGGACGTAGTTAATTTCAAAAAACGTTTATATTTAAACTTGTTTTTATTTAAATTAATAGATAATATAGTACTAATTGTGAATTATGTTAAGAACAAAGAAAATTATAAGACAATAATATCATATTTACAGTACGTTTGTATTTTTATATTTTTTATCATTAACAAAAAAATACCCAAAGTATACAGTATATTATATTATGAATATTTTCTAGCAATAATATGTATATGATTCTTAATTAAAAATATATTTCAGCAACTATTAACATAAAAAAACTTTACCAACTCTTGAAAATATAAGATTTTATATAAAAAAATTAATTAAACCACTGTTTCTAGAAAATATACTATAAAGTTCGTCCTCGCGTAATAAGTTTTAAACCAAACCAGGAAACAGTTTATTTATCACAAAGGAATTTCATAAAATGTTCGTAACTTGCAAATAAGTGGAATATTATTGCTGACTATCCCACATAAAATCTTCGGTATAAACTTGTGCAATGAAGATATGTATGTATCTAATGTGAATCAGTTATGGTAATGTGCTGTTTTAGAGCATTCTAAGCCAAGAACAACAACTAATAAATTCAGATCAATGCTATTGCATATAGCCCATAAATAAGAGACTTTTATCTCAAATTAATAATAATTGCGGATGATGCTGACTATGGAGAACATCTGAAAAGAAGAAAATGTTTACAACAGTTTTATTTTTAACTAGCGACCCGCCCCGGCTTCGCACGGTTTACGACATCACATTAGAAACCTCTAAAATTATCAGTGTTTCTCTACTATATTATGCATGTATTATACATATAAACCTTCCTCTTGAATCACTCTATCTAAAAAAAAAAAACGCATCAAAATCCGTTGCGTAGTTTTAAAGATCTAAGCATACATAGGGACAGACAGACAGCGGGAAGCGACTTTGTTTTATACTATGTTATGAAGTGTGCCTAATATTTTCAAACGCAAATGCATATAAAGGAGCCCGAATTCTCTTTGGCAAATGGCTCTTGGTTTTTACACAGTGGGGCAGTGGCGGCACGTGGGTGTGTTACATGGGTGGGTACAGGGTGTGTCAGTAGGATTACTTATTAGCTACCAATGGCGCCGCAGGCGGAATTTTTTTAAAAATTTACAAGGTTATGCGTTTTACTAACACTTCAGAATTTCAATGAAAAATTCTTTTATACAAAAATATAGACTTTCACAAGAATAATTTTTGGGATTTGGTAGCTTTTTTAAATAATATTTACTCACGAATATTGAGGGCTTAAATATATTAAAATAATGGGTGGCAACATGTGAAAAAAATTTGATATAGGTATCTTACCTTTATTTGTAGAGGAAATCAGCTCGCCTGTCTTTATTGTTCACAAAAATGTTAATCGCCTCTTCATTAAAGTCCCGGATTTGTTTCACAAAATTTGATACAATTATTTGGTTTAAAATATGTTTTTATCCACATTTTCATTGTGACGTCTTATATTTTCAAGATAAGCACTATCAAGCTGTTGCCTTATGTCTACCTTTCCCAACATACTAAAATCTAAGATGTTATGTAAATGTTTTTCATTGTAGCTAGCATGTTTCTTAGCTCGTTCATTTAAATGTTTTAAATCTCTCACCCCATCTTGAGTCCATGCACTTTGGTTGCCACCCATCACTAAACAAATAAAACAAAACAGTTTGTTTCTTTTAGAACACCCACATAACCATTTAAATCTGTCGTAGACACTATATTAAAATTTCGTGAATAATTTCGCGATTTTCCTACGTCTGTTTTGGAAATAATCATATCGGGTATCGGCCTTCCTAACCGTTTAATTTCCGTTCGGATCTCATATATAATATCTTTATTAGTCAATAAAAAGTCAATCGAATTCATTTTGAAATATTTTACAATCAAAAACAGTAAAAACACACTTCTCAGAGAAGAAAATAAACAATAACACTGAAAACTGTTAAACTGACTAAAAACGGTCACTCAACAAGTGTGACCCGTTCAGCTGATTTCCGACCGATTTAACGACGTTTTGTCTGCAATGGTCGCCAAACTTTACCAGTCAGCGAAAAAGCCCGATTAAAAACGAGGGCTGGGAAACTGTGTGCCCTCGCCCTCGCGCGCGAAATGCGAGGAATTCAGACTACGGTGGCTCGGTGGTCGATCGATAGTCTGTCATATTTATGTGATAAAAATCATTATTTGTGGTATAAAAGGAATAATAATTAGAATATGAATAGTTTGTCGTATACAATTAATTGATATTATAGTAACAGTCATTTATAGTAGATTAACACAAAAGAAATATTTTCTATTGAAATTTGGGCTGGGCACGTGCCCCTGTGCCCTTTATCACCAGCCGCCACTGCAGTAGAGTACAGTATATTTTCAGTGAAAGAATAATTATAATCATTGACTTTAAGATTTTTAAGTTTAGGTATCTACAATACTTTATAACTTATATTTTAGTTACTAAATCTACATCAACAAATTTAACTCGATATTCGAAGTCAATGGCTCGAGAAAACTCTGCATACATATCAGCTGTTTTAGCTACCTTTCGTTCACAATTTTGAAAGACGTTTGATAAAAATTAAGATGTAGCATTGCCATTGACACTGAACACTGATACACATGTTTTCGAAATTTTGAGTACCCACATATTTTGTTTGGAAAAATGTTAATTTGGGAGAAAGATAATCAAATCTGATTTGACGCAGATGGATGAGATGGAAGAAAACATATGATTGAACAAATGACCTGATAGTTAAAATCATGACACAGGAGAAATGTTGGATTATAAATGGTCAAAATAAAAATCGTTTAGAAGGAATTAGGAAAATGTTGGATTGGGCCTGTACGCAGACAGAAAAAAAAATCATCAGCAACCGATTTACTATGATTTGTAAATCTTGTAACTGTTTTATCTGCTATTATGAATGAAGTTAATATAAATTCAAATTCAAGCTCTATTCCCACATATTCGAACAATGCCTAATTTAAAGCCATACATTAAACGAAGTCCACGATAATTTCGTGCCAGTGCCAGAAATTTTTTATAAAAAAATACGACGCTGATTTACAACACAATCAAATGCCTTGCATTTGTACGCCTATTAAATAATTTTTACCAGCACCGAGTTTTTTTGACGGCGCTGTGCAACATGCCAATAAAATTTGCATATAATAGGATACTTTATGAATTCAGAACGGAATGCTGGTCGTAGTACACGTTTGCTGAGAATTTAAAAACTTGTAAATCCTTATCATCCAGCCTGTTTAGACGGCATCGCTGGGTTATATAATCGTTTACTAGTCCGTTATTAAACTCTCTTTTACATCACAATATTCCGGGTCAAGCTTGTTAACAAGAAATATAAGTGCTATAGCCTTTGACATATAGACAAAATTATAAGATCCTTGCTTTAATGCATCAGTCTCCCAATCATCCAGTTTTTTTATTGTTGTCTGTTTTTGTGAATAGCTCTGAACTGATATAGAAGTAACACTTACGTACAGTGGTAGCACTTACGTAGTGTGTGACAGTGGCGGCTCGTGACTTTTTTTTGGGAGGCAAACATATTTTGGAAAAATTTTGTTTCCTAAATTTTTATGATAGTAAACATTGTTAGTAATATGCCGCATAGTTAGGAAAAGGACCTCTACTTGGTCAATAAAATATATTAAGTACATTTGTCTAATACCTAATATATTTTATTGGTTCAGCAAACCCATATGGCAAACACGCCCATCTCCCCGCTATACAGTTTTTTAAATGACCTTTAATGCTACTGGAGTAAAGGGTTCAATTTATTAGCAAGCAGGTAGTTGCGAAACGCCCTATTCCCTATAAATCCATATGTGAAAACATTGACATCGGAGGCTTGCCACCACGGCGATATACTGGGCGCTGGGTCGTTTATGAGGGCTAATATGTTGCAAATACTAGTGCAGGACCTCCTTTGACATATGTTTATTAATATTTTTATTTTCAGAAATTAATTTTTTACCCGATATATGAATTTAAAAATTAAAGGTTATTAAAGTATTATAAACTTATAATTTAAATTTTATTAAATAAAATTAAAGTATAGCAGGTTTATAAAAAAAAGACTTGCTTGTAATTTTCACAGAGGAGGCACTGCCTCCTCTGCCTTCCCTAACGAGCCGCCACTGGTGTGTGATTGACAAAATAGTAGGAGGTTAACCAAAATGGAGTATTAAAAATTTGTAACGAGCTATTAAAAAAAAACATCAAAATTGGACGAGCAAAAAAGATGTATTTATATTCTTAATATTAAGTTTATAACCTTATTGAATTGTCAAGACTAAATATGATGTTCAAACTAATTATACGATCTTTTTAAATTCACCTATATAATTAATTGTTTCCTTAGTAGTATGCGCACGACTTCCATCTTGTTGAATATAACCTTCTTGCAATTTGTCGTCATGCAACATTTGTACAGAAGGTGTTATGATTTCTAAAAAGAAAAAAATAGGTCCAGCAATTCTCCTGCTCACAGCTGCCCATACTCTAATTTTTGTGGGTGTAGTGGTTTCAATATAAAAGTTGAGGTTTTCTGCACTCCAGTCTTATATTCTGAGTTAACATAGCCCGAAAGATGGAACCAAGCTTCATCAGTAAAAAAAAACTTTTTCGAAGACAGCATCGTCATTGTTAAAACTTTTAATAAACCACTGGAAGAAAGTCTTAGAAGTTCGCCAGCTCTGAGAATTTGATGCGTGGATTGCAGACGATCTAGCTCCAAATCATTTTTCAAAATTCGTTGACACGTGGTATAGAGCAGATTCACTCGATGGTTCAGATGTCTAATTGATGTTCTTGGATTGTTCATTATCAGTAGCCTAACTATTACTATGTCCTTACTCTAGATCTGACACTTCCTTGTTTCCGATTGACGCTTCCAGTTTGTCAGTACAGATTTAGGAAACGTTTGACTGATCGACTAAAATGGTCGAAATTATAGCCTAGAAATTTTTTTTCAAAAAATTCCTCAAGCGTTAAAAAAATTTGATAATTAGGTAAAAAATAGTGCAATTTGAGTGCACTAGTTTTGGATCAAATCGGTTTGTAGGAACATAACCAAAAACATTCATAAACATGTGAAAAACTGGTTTAATCACCAACACAAAATTATTTCAGAAAAACAAAAAATATCAGCAAGATAACACATACAGCGAATGAAACAAGGCAATGTTACACAACATTTTCCATAATCGCTTGATGAGCCTGATGTGAAACGCGAATTTCCTCCAAAGTCCTATGACATAACACCATGTGATTTCTTTTTTCCAATTTCCTATTATGTTAATAACCTTGGTCAGCTTGAAGAAATAATTTTGGAAAAAAATAAATCGAGATCGTTACCTCATCTTCTAGAGCAGAGGTTCCCAAAATTTTTTGCCCCGTAGACCACTAAACGTTTTTTGTGGACCCCCTACCTGCCTAATACTGAATTTTCCTAAATGTATTACCTTAAAATGTGTCTTTCGCAGCTGATACAGTGCTGCTCACATTGATAGGGTTTTTTGTATGTATAATTTAGTAAGTAATTTCTTCTATAATGTCCATTATAAATATTATGTACATACAATATGTGTTAAGTGTAACAAGTCATATACCGAAAGTTTAAATGTTGATGGCACACATTTACACCTCACGCAACCAATTTTTTTCCAAATCTAAATCGACCCTTGGGGATCCATATAGACTACTTTGGGACCCTATGTTCTAGAGGATATATTCGTTTCTATTCGAAATATATGTCAGAAATGTTTTTAGAATAAAATGTTTATTTTGAAATAGAGCAATCCAAAAAAAGTCATCAAATCTGGCGATGAATGAGAGAGATGGAAATAACGGTTATGTCGAAGCTCTTTGTTGTCGAAACTTTGTTGCCAAACTTTCGAGGACACAATGATTGTTAACAAAATGATTGACAATGGACAACGCAGTGGCTGTCACAATTATAAAATAAATAATGGCTCTAGACATTATGTAACCGTCTTGACAATTAAATAAGGTTATAAATTGAAGACAGATTAGAAATACGTCTTTTTTTTGCTCGGCCAACTTTGATGACTTTTTTTTGGATGGCTCGTTACTTTTTAATTAAAATGAATATTCGTCATACCTACTATGTGCGAATATATAATATTAAAAAAATAGCAAAAACCCTGGAATGTTTTCTCAGACCCATCTCAACATTGTCAACTATACTGATACGACTTTATACCCATGTCCACGTATCATGTGTCTACAAGCGACATTGAATTCGATGTAGACGATAAATTCTCATTGTCCTACTTCCAACCATCTATACATTGTTGTTATTTATTATCTTCGGCCTACTCTAATCGAAATTATCAGCAACACCGAATAACATTGCAATTATCTTCATAAATATGGACTTAATGATAGTGCAACGTACGTTTGGCAATGAGAAAAATTCGTGTGTCGTAAAACTTATGAAATTAAGATATTGATTGGTTTCATCACGATTTCGGATAATGTATTAGTATTTGCATTACACGGGTACGCTTGTTATATCACCGATCTTCTCGTTATGCCACCAAGGTCTCGCATGGGCGTTGACGTTAATAAATGAAATCTCTTTAGTTCGCGAAATAATTTTATTCAATTTCCTTATTTCTCTCGTGTTAGATGCGACGTAATTTGACAGCAAATGTACGTTATTAATTATCACTAAGGTCTGTTAATTATAACAGAACTACGAGTATTTTATCTATTCAGTTGTTTGTGTTAGAATTGCCCAACTTGTTTGTACACAAAACGAAGCATATGACCAGAAAAAATAAGACATATTAATGGATACATTAAATAAACAACGGTCTAATCGAAATGGATGTTGGCTTAAACCTAAGCAAAACTCCACACATCCCCAATGGGATTTAAATCCGGACTTCTAGCTGGCCAAGGCAAAATATTAAGGATATTGGTATTTAAACACTTTCTAATCATTTAACAAGAGTTATAATATTAATATAGGTACCGCTAAGAACGGTCTAATTGAAATGGATGTTGGCTTAAGCCTAAGCAAAACTCCACACATCCCCAATGGGATTTAAATCCGGACTTCTAGCTGGCCAAGGCAAAATATTAAGGATATTGGTATTTAAACACTTTCTAATCATTTAACAAGAGTTATAATATTAATATAGGTACCGCTAAGAACAATTATTCCCTAATTTGGCTATAGTCCTTGCTTTTTACGCCTCAATAAGATCTCATTACATGTTAGGAGGTCCAACTGTTGAAGTCAAGTGAGTTATGAAAAATGAAAGGGTAATAAAACTCTTTATAGGGAACAATCAGATGAAAAATCTGGAAACAATATGTAGAACAAACAAAACAATAGGAAAAGGGTCTCATATCAGAAAATTCAATTTTAGATTTGATGATGCTATGAAATAGATTGTTATGAACTACTAACTGTATGGAGCTTAACTTGGGGGACCCTGAAAAAAATATAATATTTTAAAGAACAAAAAAAGTATAAATAGATTTCATTGTACTTAGTTAGATATTCATCAACAACGATGATTGTGAAATATCTATAAGTACGTGATATGCTTTAATGAGGTATTATGCAGCAATTTTGCCATTTTTTTAAAGCAGTTGTTTCTAGCAAGGTAACATATTCTTGGTATGTTCTTAATAAGGTTATTTCAGTACATAAAGAATGTTTATTATCTAAGCGTAAAATACATATTCTAAAAGTTTTCGTTCAAATTGGTAAATTAAGATTAAATAAGTGAGAGCAAGAAAAATATGCTCAAGAGTATGCAACCTTGTAGGTTCCTGAGAAACTCCATATAAGATAAGAGTATAGTATTTTTTTAGAAACTCTAAACTTTAGAAATTCTAAAACAGTTAGGAATAAAAATTTAATGTACTTTTATCGCTATAAAATAACTATTTGATATAAGAAGAAACACTTTCTCAAATAAAAATCGAGTTCTTCTATTCAATAAGTTAGTTAAATTTAGATAAGTTGGGTAACGTAATTTTTGGATGACAAAATGTTTAAAATTCACAAAACTTAAATTAAATATAAATGTCTCATTTTTTATTTTAGAAAATATTTTAAAATAAGCCGTAATAAAATTGCAGAAGTCCTTAGTATCAGTTGAGGTAAAGACACGAGTTAATTACTAATTACTTTATCGATTCTTGTTCTCCTCACATTGTTCATAATATATCACGTATCATATGCCTAAGAGAGAAAACAATAGGCAAGTAAAGCTAAATGTAAACACAAATACGTACATCAGTATTCGGAAGTAGTACCGTTTAAAACCTTTAGTATTCTACATTTGCCTCACAATGAATATGTTTCTGTCTAATAATTACACAGGACCACAATTTTTGTTTTTGTTTTTACGCAAACAAGATTAGGTGTCTTATCACTGGTGGATCCAGGGGGGGGGGGGCATGGGGGCCATGCCCCCCCCCCCTGCTGTCCGTTTTAAAATGTTGTCCGTTTCCCTCTATCACGTCTGGATTTTGCGTAAATCAAGGAAATATAACCTCAAAAGCATGTAAAAATAAAGTAACATAAAAAAACAAAAAGCTTTGTAGCAGAAAGGCATTATACCATTCCATATATTTTTTTTGCATACTGAACACGATTTTGAGATCAGAATTGTTCCATAGGCCGTGCATTAAGACATAACCTCAAAAAAATCTTTAAATTGAAAAACATAAATACGTTTATCAAGTAAATTAGAAGTTTAAGTTAGCGAGCACGCGTATATACATTTTGGAGTGTCTAATCCGATTTGTGATCAAAAGGAACAATTCGCGGATAGATTTTCACATAACCTCCAAAAAAAACAGGTTAAAAAATATGACCAAAATGTGACATTACATAAATTAAAAGAATAAACGAACAAAAAAAAAAGCTTTGTAGTAGAAATGTCAGATTCTATGCCATATGTTTGTTGATGTGCTGAAAACGTCTTGGACATCATAATTTTTTCATATGTTGAGTATTAAGACATAACCTCCAAACGGACTAAAATAAATACTTTTTTTTAGAGGTATAAGGAGTCAACCTCGTCACAAGTATAAAATATTTCCATATAAACGTGCTTTTTTAAAAGGTGAGTCCCCTTTCAGATAATTGCATATCATACATATATGTATATTTAGACACATTATTTGATAAAATAGTTGTAGCCAAAAGAATATTTTCTTTGTTTAAAAAAAATACAAAATAATGTGAAAACCGTTTTTTTTTTTAATTGGAAAAGTAACATTTCTAAATGGTATCTTTCTGCAGTCAATGTTTGCGTTAAAAAAAATAGGTCCAACAATCTTCCTCCTGCTCACAGCTGCCCACACTCCATTTTTTTGTGGGATTAGTGGAGTTTCAATGTAAAAGTGAGGGTTATCTGCACTCCAGAATCTCATATTCTGAGAGTTAACGTAGCCCGAAGGATGGAACCAAGCCTCTTCAGTAAAAAAAAACTTTTTCGAAGACAACATTGTTATTATTAAAATGGTTGATAAACCATTGGCAGAAATGTACTCTTAGAGATTCGTCAGCTCTGAGAATTTCGTGTGTGCATTCCAGACGGACGCTATGGATGGAGCTCCAAATCATTTTTCAAAATTCGTTGACACGTTGTACAGAGCAAATTCACTTGTTCGCTCATATGGGTAATTTATGTTCTTGCATTGTCCGCTTGCATTATCCGTTTATGGTTATGTCTAACCATTTCACCGTTTTCTTATTTCCTTAATTACTCTGGATCCGCCACTTGGATCTTGTTTCCAATTGACGTTCCCAGTTTGCCGGTACAAATTTAGGAAACGTTTTACTGACCGGCTAAAATGGTCGAAATGAAATATATTTCAAGTGAACCACACCTATGTTCTTCATTAGAAATGAATTCCATTATTTATTTTACAATTCTGACAGTCATTTCAAAAGTTTGGCAACAATAAAGTTATGTTTCGAACTTCTACTTAACCGCTATTTCCATCTACCTCGTTCATAGCCAGATTTGATGACGTTTTTTTTTTGGATGGGTCTTTATTATGTATGTAGATGTCAAGTAAATGGATAACTCCATAGAATAGTGCGATTTGATGGGGTAATAAAGTAGCAGAGACTGACGAAAACAATTTTTAAAGAGAATGTAAACTATACAAACGAATTTACAATTGCTGTCAATTAATATCCATTTAATTTACGCACTGTAAAACGAAAGTGCAAGGTAGTTTTCCAATGACCAAATAGCGTTGTTTAAAATATTAGGCAGTGACGTTATAAATGCTCATCTTGGGATATAAAATTGATATGCATGAAATAAAATGTTCAATTAAAACCGCTTTTTAAATACACATTGCTTTGTATATAAAAGTACGGTCCTTTCAATAAATATGTTTTATGACTATATAATATAAATATATAATATGACCTTTATAATTCATTATTTAAATCTCGTAAATAACTCTTCGTTATTTTCACCTAAACAAGTAAGAATTATTATTAAGTAGCGATTGCATACGATGTGAATAAATTTTAAACGCTGATGTGGATAAAAATCGTGGTGGTTGTAGTAAATTGAAATATTGAATACAAAATGTCAAGTCACTTGCGTTACGTCTTCATTTTTACCTTAAATTGAATTCAAATAGAAATTTCACATATAATTACCATATTTAATCATCGTCAAGACAAACATATAGTAGGAGAGCTGGTAGACATTTTTGGGAAGGTATTTGAGGCAATGTGAAAAGTTGCTCAAAACTTCCTTTAGTGATACCTAAATACAAAAATGCAGACCTGGCTGATGGGTTAGGGGGCTTAAGCGACCATTAAATTTTTCAAGAAGCGAAATAATTTTTTGAAAAAAATGTTCTTGAGGCACATTGAGATTTTAACATTTTAAAATTTAATATTTAAAGAGTTGAAAAATCAAAAAGCCAGATCATTTAACCGGGTCAAAAAGTTTGACAGACGTTTGCAAAATTAATTATTTTTCAAAAAAATAAAAAAATGTACTTGAGGCACTTTGAAATTTTTGTAGGGTATTATTCTTGACTAAAAATAGTTATTTACAAAAAGACAGGTCGTTTCGGTGGGACATTTTACCCGCCAGGTGAGTGAGAATGTTCAATATGAGTGGGAGTGAGTAGTGCGGTGCGCAAGTTGAAATGGGAGAGAACGCGTATATCGGCAGCTGTCTCAAGAGGAAGCACGATACAGTGTGATTGGCTCCCGCAAAATCACGCGATTAAGAGCATTCGTGCAGTCTTTTGTAAGAATTTTAGAGTATTTAAAACGTTCTGTTGTATACTGTCGTATACTGTCGTATACAACGTATTTATCTAACACGTGTTTTTATAAAAGTCCTCTTTTGTCGATGATCATTTGCAATGGATAGTGATAATTATGTAAAAAAAGTGTGTGTTATTTGCACAAAAAGACACAGAAAAAATAATAATTCTTTTTAATGAGAAGACATTGAAAAAAAGTAATGAAGTGTTGGGAATTAAAAAAAAAACATGGGTATATAAATATAAAGACATTATTTTACCAACCAATTCCAACCTAAAAGACGGTTATCATACCCATTGTTACAAAAATTTCCTAGCTTTAATGAAAAAAATATCATGACACTTCATCTAGAAATTCTGATGTGCCTCCTTCCCCACAACGTATGGTATAATTTGTTTTTGTTTGTTTTTTTTTTTATTTAATATACCCATAAATAATGGTAGTTATTCGTAGTCTAAAAGTTTTTAAATAACAAAATTACGACTAAGTACGTTTTAAATACTCTAAAATTCTTACAAACGACCGCACGCATCCTCTTAATCACGTGATTTTGCGGGAGCCAATCACACTGTATCGTGCTTCCTCTTGAGACAGCTGCCGATATACGCGTTTTCTCCCATTTCAACTTGCGCACCGCACTACTCACTCCCACTCACATTGAACATTATCACTCACCTGGCGGGTAAAATATCCCACCGAAACGACCTGTCTTTTTGTAAATAACTATTTTTAGTCACGAATAATACCCTACAAAAATTTCAAAGTGCCTCAAGTACATTTTTTTATTTTTTTTGAAAAATAATTAATTTTTCAAACGTCTGGCAAACTTTTTGACACGGTTAAATGATCTAGCTTTTTGATTTTTTAAACTCTTTAAATATTAAATTTTAAAATGTTAAAATCTCAATGTGCCTCAAGAACATTTTTTTAAAAAACTATTTCGCTTCTTGAAAAATTTAATGGTCGCTTAAGCCTCCTAACCCATTAGCCAGGTCTGCATTTTTGTATTTAGTATCACTAAAGGAAGTTTTGAGCAACTTTTCACATTGCCTCAAATACCTTCCCAAAAATGTCTACCAGCTCTTGGACTAATAGACGGTCTCTATACAACCTCCGGACAAGTCAGTTTTATTAAGAAACAAATTCATGCAAATGCAATGAGTCCAAAAGAATCGAACGAGAATTTCGTAACACACCTGTAGTACTATGTTCGTGTGCCTCGGAAAATGTTTCGTAAATGTTACTGAATCGGCGGATGGATAGTCTGTATACTCGGTATCTCAATATGACTAAGCACTTATTACTTTATTACTTATTATCTTGTAGACAAAAGAAATTTTGAAACCAGAATAATTCGCATGGTCGTTGAACGAGATTTTACAATTGTAAACAAAACAATAACTGCTTATCGGCATTGTAGGCAGCATATGTTTTATTGTATTAAAAAAAAACGGAGTGGTAATATCAACATGAATGGATTTTCAAGTAGATTCGTCAAATGTAAATGATTATAATATTAACTATATTAAGTGAATTAATAACATTAAACGATGAAGCTTAGGAATATTATTTCCGATCAAAGCATAATCACATTTTTGTATAGGATTTATACAAACATATATACAGATGACAAGAGATATGGAAAATAAAAATTTTGGAAATGAAAAATCAGTTGCAAATTAATATAATATAGTTTTGAATTTAATGGAATTTTTTTCATTAAGGAGTAACACAAATTCTCATGATCTTTGAAAATTTGATTCGTATTTTTTGGCTTAAATGATACTTTGGCTAACAATTGATATACAATAGATCCCATAGTGAAAAAAAAGTTTAATTTTGGATATGAGATCATTTTTCGTGTTTTGAAATTTCACCTCTCGAATTTTTTTCTACGGATGCAGCAAGAAGACTAGAACTTTAAGGTGATCCAGAAAGGAAGAGGAGGTCGGTAACTCAATATAGACTGTCAAATGCATGGAGCAGATATCGCAGTTAAAGGTAAAAAGTGATTTTGAGAATATAAGTGCTCATAAAACTTACACGTTTCTTCGCAAGATCACGTTTTTCGAACTGCCGGAAAGATATCGGAGACCTACAATGGTGACTGATTTAATGTAGCTCCCAATGACATTTTCCGTAAGTACGTAGGCTTTTTGATCATGAAAACTGTTTTGATTTAATAAACAATTACCAATGCCAGAAGTTCTTTAAGTGCGCCATCAAATATGATTTAAAAGTGCGTAATTCTGTAGCCAATAGTATGTAGATTAAGAAAATTCGTTCCGAAGGTCTCAGTTTCAGAAATGTCCTAAGGACATTAAATTTGTCGAAATTGGCTGTCCCGACATTACTTGTGTAGATTACAATAAGAATAATTTTTTTTATACTGCAATACGTGTTTAAAAGCCTGTAAGTTTCAAAATGAATTCAATAGGCCTTGTTTCGGTGTTACCCTTAAATGGTATGTAATTTTCTAAATCAAAACGTTGTATATAGAAACTCATACTTGGATAATAACAAATTAACGAAAAATATTGAGCGTCTGCCACATCACGGACATTCACACGGACTCTAACGCACAGAGATTAGTACAGAAGGACACTGCTTACAGCGCCTCTGGAGGCGGACATATTCGAGCCCCTCGCGTTATACAGCGAAAAGCCGCAGCTTGGTCTCCTTAGTTCTAGTTTTCTTGGTATTCAATAAAATTCAGATAAAATAAACTGCTCGTCAAATAACGTAACATTTTAGATTAACCCATTTGCGTTCAATTGGAGTTAGATACGCGGTTTTTAATTTTCAGTAGTTTATAGGGTTGGTTTTCGTCGCTACGCTGTGACTTAAACGATTCGCCGTCCACACCCCAAAAAGCAACCCCATCTTATACGTGTCCTAATCGTATCCTAATAATGTATACATTTTACCTTATAGTGTCTAAAAATAAAATTTGTACATATTTGGAAAATCCTTTTCTAATTCTCCATAGTCTACACCGAGCTTTATCTCATGTTATTGATGTTAGTAAAAGTACGATTAAATATAACACCGAAAGGTCACCGATATGATACGTCGTACAAGTATTAGTAATATTTTCATAGAATTTATGGACGATGGCATCCTGCGAGCGAAGGACTTATTACCACATTTCAAATTTATTTCAAACAGCATATTAATTATGCAAAACCAGCGGTTTATTAAATTCACCGAGAAGGATCTATTTACTAACAAATATCGGAGATATTAAAATTCATGTTTATATTTTGTATACGACGAATATTAAAGGTTATCTCTAAATAACTGAATATTTTATGAGGTTAAAAGCAGTTTCTAAAATCCTTCTGCAGACACGTCTAGGGAATTCTAAGGCTACAGATATATTTGAGACTTTACGAGAGTTCTGACAAAATTCAGGCTTTCTAGAATTCCATGTAATTTTTGTATCGTTCTGTTTATTTTATGTAACAATTTCTGATTATAACTTAAGAATTAGTGATTTTGAATTAGTTAAAGAGCTCCGTTAGTGTTGCAGAAAACCATATTGACGAATCCAAATCAAACAAACTTATATTGCGGTGAAGTTCCAAGCATAATTTTCTATTTTCGCGGAAGGTGGAATACGAGGTGTGTAAATTAAGTAATAAGACTGATGTTTTATTATTTTCTTTATTCAAATAGAATTACAATTCAGTATTGTCTCCTTCAATATAAACTTCCTTGGGAACACACACAGCGCTGGAGACGGTTCTTCCATCTTCCAAAAAATCACAAGGACTCGAGTCAGTCGAATAAGGAGGCTTAGAAGCCACATGGATGTTTTGAAATAGAGGCTAAAAACTCGTTTACTGAAATGGCTGTGTGACAAGGCGCGTTGTCGTGATGCAACATACAGTTGTTCTTGATGTTCGGTCTCACACGCATAACCCTTTTTCGGAGTTTTTCAAAAACCTCTCTGTAAAAGTGTTGATTTGCTGTTTGGACTGGAGACACAAACTCTTGGTGGACAATTCCATTGCTATCAAAAATCAAATCAGCATGCATTTGATCTTCGACTTATTCTTGCTTTTTTGGATCTTGGAGAGCTTGAAGTGTGCCATTCCATGCTTTGGCGCTTGGTTTCCGGGTCGTACTCAAACACCCAAGTCTCATCACCAGTAATGACACGTTCCATACAATATGGATCATTTTCACTCAATTCCAAAAAGTCAAGACCACTTTCTCTCCTGATGTCCTTTTGTTCCTGCGAAAGGTTTTTTGGAATCATTTTTGCGCAGATATTTCTTTTCCCCTGTTCGTCAGTTCAAATCTGATGAGCAGTGGTGTGATTCAAATTTAACTCTTCCCCGATCATTCTCGTCGTCAATCGACGATCTGAACGCACAAGATCCCGTATTCTATCGACATTTTCATCGGTTCTTGAAGATGAAGATTCAATGGACTCCCTCTGAGAATGCCTTAAACCACTAAAATACCTGGGCTCTTGGAAAAACACTGTCTCCGTAGGTGTTGAATTTTGCAAAAGTATCCGTTGCGCTGTGTCCAAGTCTTAAGCAAAACCTGACAGTACAGACTTAATGTCTAAACAAATGACTAACAAGTTCAAACTTGTACTGAAGGTGCATTACATGTTAACCTACCGCCCTTTTGCTAGATCGGGCGCTACGTTGCCAGTCTCATTAATTATTACACACCTCGGATATAGATACTTCAGAAATTCTGCCTGTATTTGTTGAATTAAATGCTGATAACACTGATTTGTTATGCTGTCGATAACACTGAAATGTAAATGGTTGTACAGTGTGGAAAAAATGAAAGGAATAAATTCATTATTTCGGAAACAATGAAGTTTCGTGAAATTTCCAACGCATTTTAAAGATTTCCGCCCATCGATTTGTTAGCGCTGCGTCATCGCTTTTTTTAAATATACTTGTAGTACATTATTCAATATACACTTGTAGTACATTATTCAGTCAACTACCGGAAAAAAAAAATAAAACGTTACAGAAAATTTTAAAAAATTCGAAATATCACAATTAAATTTTTTTTATGGGTAAAATAATTTAATAAAACAAGCTAATTCATTAATTTAATTTATTAAACTGTATTTTGGGCCTCACATGATTTCAAGATAAGAAAAACAAATATCTATTAAAATCAAGTCACCTACGAGCTGCGTTTGACAAATTAACGAAATCGAATTAGCTTCCATCTGACAACTGATTAATTACTTGTAAGTAATCATGTATACTTTTCAAAATACATTTAACAATTACAGAGAAATTGAAATTCCTATTATGATTGGATGTGGTGATAAAACCCGAAGTCAAAACACAGTATGCGAAATGTTTAATCAGAAGTCTCCTAACAAACATATCAATCAGTCTACAGTGAGTAAAATTGAGAAAAAGTTTCGAGAGCATGGTAATGTGAATGACTTGCCAGAGGGAGCATGTTATAAGGTTCAAAAAATCATTATGCATCTTCTCGTACACTCGAACAGCAACACGGCATATCACATTCATCCATTCAAAAAATTCTTAGGACTCACAAATACCATCCCTATAAAGTTCATTTGATACACGAACTGAATGAAGATGACCAGGATCGACGCGTGCAGTTCCTGTGAGCAAATGTTAACAATCTGTAATGCAAATCCAATGTTTCTACGCAATTTAATATTTTCTGATGAGTTTACTTTCACCCTGAACGGAACTGTAAATAGACAGAATTGCCGGTATTGGGCAGATATAAACCTACACTGGGTAATGGAAGCACATAGGTACCCAGTATCCTCAAAAAGTAAATGTGTGGGCCGGTATAGTCGGAAACAGGGTCGTGGGTCCTTATTTCTTCGAAGGTAACTTAAATGGAGATACGTATTTGACATTTTTGCAGAACGAATTAATTACCGCACTGAGTGTATTATGTCCTAATGAGGTGGATCCAGATATTCCTAGCGCTAATTTATGGTTGCAACAGGATACCGCCTCCACATTACACCCATAGAGTGAGAAATTATTTGGATGACATATTTCCAAATCGGTGGGTCGGGCGAAGGGGGCCGATTGAATGGCCAGCACGGTCCCCAGACTTGACGCCCCTGGATTTCTTTCTGTGGGGCTATTTAGAATCAAAAGTTTATATTACCATGCACAGAGACTTAGAAGACCTAAAGGGACCTAATGAAATAAGGTTAATAAATCCAGCAATACTGGAAAACGTACTGCAAGAAACGTACAACCGATTAAACTTCTGTATGCAACAAAACGGTAATAATTTTGGACATTTAATTAATTTTATGTAAATTTTGTTTGGTTTTGTTTTGTGTTATTAAATTGTTAAACAAATTAACAAATAAAGAATTCTGTTTTGTGATATTTGAAAATTAAGTAAGGATTGATTTTTTTTTTAATTTTCTTTCTTGTAAAGTTTTTATTTTTTTCTCCGGTAGTTGAATGAATAATGTACTACAAGTGCTACTAATATTGCTGAATTCAGTAAGTCATAATCTTCAAGAATCCGGCAAAAAAATATAAGGGTTCCACTTAAAAAAAATTGCGATGACGTCATTACACGCTAACAAATAACTATCGAAATAGTGCACGTGCAATTTATTCCTTTCATTATTTCACACTGTATATGTAACGGTTTTCTCAATAGCGGTGTTTTTTCTTCATTTTTTTTTTGTATTTCACTGATAATAACAACTCATAAAAATTGAAACATGTTCTTTAAAACAATTCCTAATTCCAAAATGATAATCTACGAAACTTTTAATACGAGGTGTGGCTATTAATTAACCGAATTGATGCTGCTGCCAGCGCTCTGCGAGTTTCAACAGAACTGTGTCTGGTGATACTTTCCCCACCATGAGCGCACTGGACAATCCAGTGGGTCTCTCAGTTTGACTGTAGCAGTCGTTTGAATAGTCGTCTACGCACCAGTGGCGCATCAAAAAATGTTAAGTGTTAAGATGGAGCAACGGGTTAATCTCAAGTTTCTTGTTAAACTGTGGAAAACTTTTACAGAAACTTATGCAATGTTAAAAGAAGTGTACGGGAATGAATGTATATACAGCATACAAGGTTTTGAATGGTTTAAACGGTTTAAAGAGGGACGTGAAACGACCGAAGACGATCCGCGCCCAGGATGGCTCTTAACTTCAAAAACGGATGAAAATATTGATAAAAGTGGTAAATTAATCCGCGAAGATCGTCGTCTAAGCATCCGAAGGCTTGCTGAAATAACAGGAATCGACAAAGAATGTGTTCGCCAGATTTTGCATGAATCGTTCAACATGCGCAAAGTTTGCGCAAAAATGGTGCCAAAACTCCTCACTCCCGAGCAAAAGGAATCAAGAATCAACGTTTGCGCTGATATTCCAAATAACATTGACATTGATGAATGGAGGTTTTTTTAAATCGTGGTTAAAGCAAAAGCGACGGAGGTTCTGAACCAGCTGACAGAAGCGGACTTCCAGCACTGCTTTCAACAATGGAAAACTCGAATGGAGCGGTGTAGAGATCGCCAAGGGGAATACATTGAAGGCGAAAAAGTTGCTACTGTAATTGGTAACGAATAAAAAGTGTTATGACAGCAGTTCGGTTATTTAATAGCCACACTTCGTAAAACATGAAAATAATAGTTGTAAGATTAACCGCTGGCATTAGACTATTACCGTCCTTATAAAGATCCAGCGAATCGGTTTCATAATTCTGCGTCAAGAGTCAACAAAGCGCTGATTTTCTACTTGCAATCTTGCATTCGTGCACGGCCTTTTTAGGTCAACAGAGCGCGTAAAGTTTATGCGGCACTTAGATTTACAACTTTTATTAACACATGCACGGATTGCATCGGCCATTAAGCCATTATATAATAAAATTTTTCAGTTTGTCAGGTCGATAGGGCAAAATTCGTTACCATACGACTCTTACTCCTAGCTTGTATTCAAAAGCGTTTTACTCAAGTAACAAAGAGGTATTAGTACCAAGCGTATTAACTCGATTGGTAATCTTATAACATCGGGGATGCAATTAGGACATGGCGTTGTAAAGTGAAATGAGATGAGGTCAAATAAACTGCTCGTCAAAATTATATATTATTTAGGGTTTAGGGTTAGGGTTAGGGTTTAGGGTTTAGGGTTTAGGGTAAAAATTATATAGGGTTTGTTTGAATGCGCCGAAGGAGCTACGCTGTGTGTCGAAATTTGAATTCGCAAGATTTTGACGGCAATCTCAGACACTTACAGGATAAATAAATAAATAAATAAATAGTTTATTGCCCAACAGGTACACCCCATTTACTGGACAAGAATAAATTTATAAATAATCGGATCCACAAATAAGTAATAATAAAAATAATAATAATAATAAAAAGCAATAAAAAATAAAAAATTCTACTACTTATATCTTACTAAACATATTGTATTGTCAACCAAATATTTAACAATATAACCTTGTTTTTTTTTTTTTAGAAAAAAAAGTTGATATAAAGAAATTACACCATAAAAACTTGTCTCGCCTTTTTTTACAATTTCATTCTAGGAACAAACATTTAAATCACATAAATTACATATTTTATTAAAGTACATACACATACGATATACTGGACTCTTCAAAATCATATTTGTATTAGGTCCTTCACAATAAAAAAGTAAGATTTTGACGAGAACTTGATCTTGGTACATAAAAATTAAGTTTAGATAGAATTTCAGGACTATCTACTTCCATATTGATTATTTTATTGCGAAATTCAAGTGTCAAAATTAAACGTAGGTAAAAGAAAAATATTTTCTACACCTCTTTCAGGATACTACCCTAAGAATTTAAAACACAAAAACTTTAAAAAATTTTCTTTGAGTCTGCTCTAATTCATTTTTCTTAGTTTGGTAATATGGGCTCCACACTATCGATCCATACTCAAGCTTTGACCTCACGTAAGAATAATACAATAATTTTAGTGCTTGCACGTTGGTAAATGATTTACAGTTCCTCAGAATAAATCCCAGCATTTGAATTGCCTCCTTAGTTTTTATAATAATTTGTTCATTAAAATCTTTATGTTCATTAAAGTCTTTAATTAGCGTCTTACGTTGTACAGTCACGCCTTCCAGTAGGTAAGGATATTCTATCCATGTTTTCTTTCTTGTGAATGATACAATATTACATTTACTGATATTGAGACACAGTTTATTACGGGAACACCACTGATACATGTTTTATAACTCATATTGTAATATTATACAATCCTCCTCCGTGTATATTGCTTTAAATATCTTGAAATCATCTGCGTACAATAACATATCACAATTTAGTTGTTTACATAAATAATCAATAAAGAATAAAAATAATAACGACCCCAAATTACTTCCCTGTGACACGTGATTCATATATTGATGATTTATATCCGTTATAAAAAACAAATTGACATCTGTTGGTTAAGTATGACTGGAAAAACATTATTAGTCTATGATTAAATCCAAAGTCTGACAATTTTTGTAATAATATACGATGATCTACTTTACCAAAACTTTTGAAAACTCCGTGTACAAACGTCCATTTGCCCTTGTTGATCTAAAACTGTTGTTATTTCCTGAGTAAGAACAACTAGATTTGATACGGTAGACCGGTTTGTCATAAATAGGATAGACTAAGAAGGACGCTATCTGGTAAAAACTCCATTCCGGCACACATTTAGACCTCCTCAATAAGTTCTGTGTATTTGGTCGCTGTCCCATTTCTTCAACCCCTCAAACCACCCCTATGCATTTACACAGGGTTTTTCGTGGTTTGACCTCTGTTGGGTGAATCCATTGATCTTAATGTTGTCTAATAAATTGATGTGGGGTGCCTCACTTTCACCCCGATAACTCAAGCACCTCCTCCAGGCCACACCAACACTGCCCCCCACTTACCCCCCTCTGGTTCCGCCCCTGTAATGCGTGGGATGGCGTTCTGTCTCATGTTCATGTCATGGCATTACTTGAAGGCTCTCGAAGTTGGCGGAGTTGCTCACTTAGACGCATGAACTTTCGACTGGGTTAGCACCTGCGAGGTAGACCACCCAAACAACATATTTTCCCACTAATTTTTCTAGAGAAAGCATATTCTGGTGACCTCACAGGCGCTAGTCCAGTCGAGAGTTGCTGAGCCCAAGTCACAGTGAACACTTGTCGCGCGTACCATGCATCTCTCGCGAATTTCGCGATTGTCGATTCACACAAGTGGAAATGAAGGTTCCCTACCCAATGAGCCGTCTTTCAGGAATTTTCATCCACTTAAAAATGTTTTGTTGGGGGTCAAAAAAAGATGGGTGATGAAACGCAAGAGAGGATTTGAAGGAGAAGAACGACTCGAAGTGTGTCGAAAAAAGTTCAATCATCCTCAGGAAGGCTTTCAGAGTCACCTCACGTATCAAGACCTGCTTACAACCCATACCGCAGCAAATTTTCAGGGAGATAGTTTGGACAGTTTGGAAGAGCCTTCAAGTAATGCCATGACATGAATTCGGTGTAGGTGTGGTTTGGAGGGGTGCTTGGGTTGTCAAAGGATGGCACGCCACACCAATTTATTTCGTAGAATTAAAATCAATGGATTCACCCAACAGAGGTGAAACCACGCAAAACGGTGTGGCCAAAAGGGCGTGCCAAAAAGAGTTCATTCATAAATACAAATTGGTGGCTCACGGGGTCTGAAAATGGGTTAAAGATATGGGATAGCGACCAAATACACAAAACTTATACTTTTGGAGTGTGGACGGCGAACCGTCTGAATCACAACGTAACGCTTTCGGGGTATTCAAGCTAACACTATAGGCTACCGAAAATTAAAAACCGTTCTAGTCTCTAACTAAGGTCTAGTCTAAATAGTCTAACTAGAATAGAACGCCAATGGCGCTAAACTAAAAAGTGTTTATTATTTTGATTCCAGATTACTGATTGAACTGTAATACCGATAACATAATATTTTTAAATCAACAGTAGGTATATGTTTTTTGAATCTTTACTCGATATACTTTTTTTTTTGTTTATCACAATTCTTCTTTAAAAAAGTTTTATGTAAAAACTTTAAAATCACGGTTTACATTTGTCTGTAGCTCTCAAAATATAAACTTTAGATATAAAAAACCAACTCATCAAAACGTATCAATAAATTTTAAAACATACAGGGCATTTCGTTAAAAAAAACTTTGGTACCTCACCTTTTTTTGGAATACTCTGTATATTCAAGCTGAATTCAATGTATGGCTTTTTTGCACTTAAACTTTCATAGCAATATCTCTATTAATTTAAGAGATATTTATTTGACCCACACTTTTGTCCATCACTGTATGTAAGTTAATAAAAGGTACTGGTAGTAGAAACCACATGAGTCGGGTATTATAATTAAAATTGTGAAAAAATCAAAAACAATACATACTTCCGCATCTAAGTACCAAGTGATTTTCCTGTGTATTAAATGAGGGGTATAGATGCAAAACTCACACTATCCACTTTTTAAAATTTTTCAGGAAGAAGGAATAACCGATTTCTCACTTTTCAAGTGACTTAAAGCACTGAATTTTTTTTGGTATTTGCATTAGAACTTTAACTTCTTTGCTTCTCAATTAGTGAAATAACAGCACAACAATATTTGACGCCAAGAAAGTCAATTAAAATTTGGATAATGTGAATTTTGATACAACTTTTTGGATAATGGTAGTCTTGCTCCAAATTATTCTACATAATATTATTGTTTACACTAAAATTCATGAAGTTAAGCTAAGAAAAGGAACTTGGAAACAAACTCAATGGTATATCAATAAAAATTGTATGTAATATGGTACAATTCACAGATACCACAATTTAAAATAAATACGAAAATGTGAGTTTTATACCACTTTTAAGATTTAAAATGGTGTAGTTCAACACGATGAACAAGATAGCGCCACTAACTCTATTTCAAAAAATTATGGAGAATGTGAGTTTTGCACCTGTACCCGTCAAATGTGGAATACCACTGTTTGCAACAAAATTTCGTGACAACTATAAAACTGCATATTTTCGATATGCCCTTTTAAGAATTATTCAAAGCAAACTTGAGCTTGGATTTTCTTTAAGACAAATTGTAGACTTTCGTTTTTTGTACCGTCAATAAATAATATTAATTAGCTAACAATATAAATCTATAAAATGGTTTATGAACATCCTTGGCATTTTGTTTAATCAACTGGTACGCAACAATACAAAAGTAGCAAGAAAAAATATGGAAAGAATAAATGCAACAATAGAGAATATTATAATAATGGGATATCTACCAAAGAACAATGCCTGCGATGTCAATAAACGAAGGGTTTTTTTTTATTATCAGATGTGCAATACATATCTCGATGAATATCTTGATTATAATAAACATTTTTTTAGACATAATGTGTTCTTAATAATTATCAATGTGCAATACATATCTCGATGAATATCTTGATTATAATAAACATTTTTTAAGACATAATGTGTTCTTAATAATAATATCAAATATCTATATTTATGTACATATTATGTATACCGTATGTGTACAACAGACATCGGCCGGTTGTGAAAAAAGAAGAATGCCACATAGGGCAGGTCTTATTCCTTCACTACTTTCGATGCCTATGCCGTTGCTTCTTGTCTGTCGGCTCACTTCTATTTGTCCTTTTTCATAATTGGCCGATGTCTGGTGTACACACAGGATATAATGCAGATAGACTATAAACATATTTTTAATATACTTATGACATTAAATGCTAAGATTGTAATTTCAAATTAGCTGAGAATAATATTTGAGAACTTGTTTAAACATTGTATTGCATTCTAAATAAATGGGAGTAAGTCTTGTGATTGGACAGAAAAGTCATGTAGTGTTAAGGTCTATTAAGGTTGATTATATTAATTAATTGGTACAGTAAAGCATTAATGAATAGATTATTAGATTACAACAAATGAGATTGCATATAATTATATGAAATCTTTTATATGTTTTTAACCCATTAACGCCCAAACGGATACATTTTTTCGTCCTTTTTGGAGCGTCAATTTCGAAGAGAAATTAATGAATTCACTCAATAAAAACCACTTATCCTAATGTTTTCGGATGTGATCTTTCGATTTCCGGGGATCATAATTGTGATTAAATGCTCTAGAAAAAAATATGGCTGACTTTATGGAGAAAAGTACTGAAAATTTGGGGATTTTTTTAATATTTTTTTATAGTCCAAAAAGTACTCTAACCTACTCCGGATTGTGGAGGGAGGTGGAGGCAATAGTTGGAGTTGATGATAGGATTTTTTTTTTGCCGACCTCAATTGACTCTAATATTTTCAAAATGGCGGACATTGCATACAATCTCATAAAATATGATTTTTTCTATAGTATTAACGAGAAAATAATGTTATTGTGAGTTTTTCTTGATCCACAGTCATTTTCCGCAATCAAAACAATACTACAGAATATATTTGACCAAATTTTCAATTTTCAATGATGGCGGATTCAAAATGGCGGCCGGGTTTCTCAAGAAATGGCGCGTTTTTCATTATAAAAAGTAAATAGGAGTTTGTAATTATACTTTTCCTATGTCATTTCATGTTTTAGTAACATTTTGAGTTATTCCCGGTGAAAAAAATCTGAAATCCAAGATGGCGGATTCAATATGGCGGACATCATTCTTGAAAATTCAAAATTTGAAAACGGAAAAATTAGTCATATTTTACGTAGAATTCTGATGGAAAATGTCCTCTCAATCTTTTTCATAAAAATGCGTTCTATCTGAGTAAAAAATTATTTGTCATTCTAACCCCAAAACGAGTTTTTTTTTCCGGTGTTGAGGTTCTCATGATGAAATCATGAGACTTATATATTATGCACTTAGGGATGCTCGGGCGCAAACTACTCGCCGGAAGTACACAGCCTACTTGTTTCTCGTGGTGCATATGCGATTTTTTCTCACACCCACCAGAAAGTACGTTCTACGTACTATTATTTGAAAAAAATATGCGAGGAAGTTCCGGAAAAAAAAATTCGTCAATGCGTCCGAATTCAAAATATACATTTTCTATTTATATGCGTAGAAGTTCCGAAAAAAAAATTCTTCAATGCGCCTACATCCCTAAGTGCATAATATATAATTCTCATGATTTCATCATGATAACCTCAACACCGGAAAAAAACCTCATTTTGAGGCAATAATAAGAAAATTCTTAATATTGCCTTATTATAATTGCCAATTTCTTCGTCATATGATTTTGGAACTATAGGATTTATCAACAAATGTATATAAATAAAAACACAACATTAAACCTTACAAATTGTTTATTTATTGACATCTACATATACATATATAGCATACCTACATACAACATGGTAAATGGTAAAAAAAATAGTTTTAGTAATCGCTGGTGTATGTAAATTAAATAACATCCTAGAATTTATAAAAAAAACACGTGGGTATTGTGAATTTCGTATGAGAATCCTATTTAAGGAATTTTGGAATTTTTATTGGTACATTCTATTTCTACACAGCTTCAACTATTTTCATATTATTTTTAAACATCGTTTTGGTATTATTACACAATATTCAATTCACAAAATCAATTTGTAACCATTGCATATTACTTACTGTACATTAGAAAAGGAGCATAAAATAAAATCAAACATACAGGGTGTCCCATTAATAAGGGGTCACAGCGAAACTACAGATTCACAGCGAAACTACAGATTCACAGCGAAACTTTAGGGGAGTTACGTACAGGTGTTACGTACCCACATCCTACGCCACTGTCAAAAGTAAATTAATTGGTTTTTCGATAGTCAGGTCTTATCAATAGTATTTTTTTCAATTTTCAAATTTAACACCCTGTATTTTGCAAAAAACGAATAATGTTTTAAATTGGTTGTTGCAAACATTTAGATGATGCCAATAGATGATGGATATTTACAATAAAAACATAAATATACTAAAGCGCAAAATACTCACACCATTCTTTATGTATTCAGAATGTTGCAGAGAGCGCCCTCTACAATTGAAATCAAACTGACATATTAAAATTCATTTCCACAAAGAAAACCTAAAAAATCACTAAATTTTGTGAAAAATTGTTTTTTAAAGAAGTTATTTACGGCAATCGACAATAAAATTATAACTTTGACTAAGGTAAGTTTGGTTAAATCGTATTATTTTTACTCAAAGTATCTGTAGTTCCGCCGTGGCCCGTTAAATAATGGTACACCCTGTATGTATGTGTACAAATGAGTAAATTTTAATTCACTCATTTTGACACGTTTTACTAGGTATGTGTGATGGTGAACAGAATTTCCTAAATGTTTGAAAGTGTTTACCTATAGCATTCTTGTTAGTCATTTGACATAACAAATCAAATTTAATAACATGCTAAATTTTGCTGCCAAAACTCATAATAATTATTAGTATGTTCTATGTATAATGTGTTTTACTTTACTTACAAGTATGTATGGTGGTGAACAAAATTTCAAAAAACTTGTGTAATTAATAGTTGTTCCATTGTGTACAGCTTACCTTTGGGTAAGCAACAAAGGTAGGATGGTGAACAAAATTTCCCAGGTTTTTGAAAGTATTTATTGTATTCTTGTTAGTCATCTGACATAACAAATCTTTAATAACATTCTAAAATAAATAGTTTTTTTTTTAAAGTTTACCAAAGCTCGTAATTATTAGTTGTTCCAAGTATAATGTGTCTTACTTTACTGTGTTTCTTACCAAAAAGGTAAGCAACAAAGTAAAGTAATGTTATTTAACTTAAAAATTATGTTAAACACTCCAAATAGTCTATTGACCATCAGTGGCGGTTGGTGATATTTCAGTTCAGTATCTGTACTGAAAGTGGCACTGTACTTCAGTGGCTGTATGGTTGGTACAGCATATCTTGAAAACACCATGGGACCTTCACTTTTTAGGAGATGACTATACACCTCTTACAGAAAGGTAAGGAAAAAACCGCCAGCAAAGTTTGCGACAGAATTTTCAAAAAAACTGCAGAACACCCTGGGATTCAATAACCTCTGTGGAATATTGCAGTATATATTTTTTTCATAATCTAGAAACCAATATTAATGAGAGTTTTTCCATTTTGTTTTTTCAAAAAGTTATGGCCATTTTAATTTTGGGAAACAAAATGTTCCTATAAATTCCAAAATTAAAATGGCCATAACTTTTTGAAAAAAATATTTTGTAACAAATCGAAAAACCTCCTTATACCTATTTGTTTCTAGATTATAAAACAAATAATATACTGCAAATATTTCACAGAGCTTTACACAGAGTTTTGAGATCCCAGGGTGTTATAGAGTTTTTTTGAAATTTTTTTCGCAAACTTTGATGACGGTTTTCTCACTATAAATCCTTTCTGTAAGAGGTGTTTAGTCATCACCTAAAAGTGAAGTGGGTCCCCCCAACTAAAAAGAAAAGTGCGTCGTTTTCAAGATGGCTAATTGAAATATCACCAACCGCCACTGTTGACCATAGTCGGTTAAAAATAGAGTTCTTGATGTCGTAGAGCAATTTTTTAGATTTGCAAATAACGAATATTGCACCATTAATTAATTTATTGCACTATAAATATACTAAATATAATAAGATTACAATTAATACAAACGTAATAATTGTTTACCTGGTACCTAATTATTTAAAATCTTAATTGTGGAAAACAGTTTCGAATTAAGTCGGAATCTTGAGAACGTTTTGGTGACGTGTACTAATTCCGGTTGACTACAGACCTTTTCGTTTTTAACAATAACGAATGTGAAAATTTATTAATTAATTAAAATAACAAAAAACCCATAAAAGTCAAAATATGTACGGTATATAACAGAAGAAATCGACATTTTTCCTTAAACGACAAAATGTCAAGGTTCTTTTTCGATTATTTTTTTTTAACTATCGAGAATGTGAATGTTCGGATACTTTAAAGACAATAAATAACTATATTTTACCGGTGTATGGGCAAATTTACATATTTACGTAACAACATGTGGATGTTTCTTGAAAATTTGAAAAAAGTGGAAAAGGGTGAATATACGTTTTCATTAACGTTATTAAACATATGATAAATATATTTACATTAATTTTCTTTAACTCTGTGATGAATATACTTTTAAAATTAACAATAAGTAAATCAATACAACTAAAAACATTAATTCCAAAAACCGGGGCAAAAATGAAACCATTTACAAAAAGACTATTGGCAAAAAGGGTTGTTTTTATTTTTTTTTTACATTTCATACTTTACATTCCATATTTTTTTCATCTCATCTTTAAATACGTATTCAAACTGTATTCCTTTGTACATATTGTTTTATATTCTGTAAAAAAACCTTGATTTAATTATGTAAATTCCACCAAATTAAAAGGTCAGACCAACCAAGACATTTAATAAAATTGATTTGAAAAATTATTTTTTTTGTTACATACGTTTCAGTCTATATGAAGAAGTGCTTTAAAACGCTTTAAAATGTTCAATTCCCTTCAAAATGGGAATTTGTACAGAAATCTGAAATAAACAGTTTCATTAATAAGTAGGATTTCCTTTTACGCATTGAATGGGATATCAACAAATGTTTATTATTTAATAAACATGTCTATAAATGATTAATTAAATGATAATGTAGCTAAAATACTTAATATAAATTCATTAATTCCGCAATAAATATGTAATTTATTGATTTACAAATAATAAAGTATATATCTAAATATTAGGTATATTATAAAAATGTTTCTATGGAGATTTTGTTATTAGACAATATTGGTACTATTAGACGTGATACTGTCTGATTGTGAGTTCAAATTCATTTGGAAGTAACCAATTATAAAGACTAAAAATCCAATAAAAATATATAACTCTTTTGTTTATATATTTGTAGATTTAGATAATAGTTGTTGTAAATATACGTTTTTGGAGCCAGAAAAAAGCCTCGTATGTGCATGTACTGTAACAGATCTTATATTGATACAGGATCCAAAACGGCTTTAAAAAATAGCTGATACAAATACATACAATATTAGTTATTTGCTAATCTCAACTGCAAGAGTTAGGGAAATAATGGGGAACGGATCATTTATTGTATTGTATTGATCACCCTGTACCTATAGATACAATATTTCGAATTGAAAATATTATACAATGAAATTTTAACCACAGGCAAGGTTGAACTATGTCCACAAAAGTAATAAAATGACAGCAGCAATATGCAAGTGTAATTAAATAAATCATCCTAGTTGCACAGTAAGTAAGAGTGCAGTCTGCAACCTTAGACGATGCACTCACTATGAAGCGTGAAATTTTTTCTACTAGTTAAAGACGATGGCTCTGCTACAGTAAATTGCTTGGCGTTTTGCAACGATACACCTAAACAAACAAAACGATGAACTTTCCGCAACGAGTTTACGTAATAATTTTTTTTATGTAAGCAGAGTCCCGTTGCTGATTTTCTTTGCAAACCGGCTAAACTTTCACACCTGAATATGAAAGAAAACAAAATGGAATTTGTACAATTATGTTTAGCAAGCGGCTGAAGTCCTTAATTTGATTTTACCGGATATTGTTTTTATTGGTACCGTAATCTGGGGTGAATTCGAACGCATTTTTCAGGTTTTTTTCATATAACTTCACCAAATCATTCTATAAAAATATGAAAAAAAATAATTAAGAAACTTCAGACCTTCAGCTATTAAATTCTCAAGGGGCATAATTTTATTATTTCTCAGAATAAGATTTTTTTTTATATTTGGTGTTCGAATTCGCCACTATAGATGTGGTGAATTTGAACACCCATTTATTTATGGAGAAATTCAAATTTAAATTCTTATATAGTTCAATTCGCACTGTTTCAAAAAAAAAAAATTTAGGTCTGGGTGGTTAAAAATCCTGGTATATACCTAGGCGAATCAAATAATCATAATAAGTAAAAAAAGAGCATTCTGCTCAAAAACCTGAAAATACTTATACAGAAACTATAAAAGTCTGAAAAAAAATCTATTACAGATCAAATATAATAAAAAAATAATGATTTCATAAAAAAACAACAACAAAACAGACTTTTTCTCAATTATAATGCAGTTAACAGTTTATAACCTCGTTTATACGCTCAACCCTGTTGTTCGAATTCACCACCTATAATGGCAATTTTTGACATCAGAATTTATAAAAAAAGCTTTCAATATTTTTCAGCGAAAACGAGGTTTTCTATGACTATGTTAACATAAACAATATACCAAAAATTCAGATTGACTCAACTAAAGAAACCCAAATTACAGAAGTTTTTTTTCAGGGTATTTGCCAAATCATAAAATTACTATTTTTTTTCCAAATTTTTTTTGTACTTACTTTTTTCCAAATATTTTATTGACGCACGCCAACATCCACACAACCTGTCTACTGTGAAAGTACATTAATGCGTTTCGATATATCTAGTGAGACCTGGTAAAATTACAAAAAACTAAGAAAATCGCCAAACGTTCAAATTTAAATGATGCGGTCGAATACACCCCAGATTACGGTATATATTGGTTTTTGAAAATCAAAAACTTAAAACATGTCTGCCTCACTGTGATGCAGATGATTTTTTTTTTGTGTAATTATTGTCAAGTGAATATAAAAACGACCTTTTTCTACGACCATTTTATAATTTTCAAATTATATATTATAATAAGGTTCATTATAATAACAAATTTTCATTATGATACAAATTTCACAGTCAATCAAATTCCATGTTTTTTCAATCAAGTAGTCTTTTGCGAAAATGCGAAAATTGGTGATTTGACTTTGACAGTTGTTGTTTACGAAAGTTCGCTTCTTTATATAGCCCAGTTGATGCGTACCCTCAGAAGGGTTCAGCTTGCATTAACCCATTAACGCCCAAACGGACCACAGTTCTTCGTCCTTTTTGGAGCGTCAATCTCGAAGGGAAATTAATGAATACACTCAATAAAAACCACTTATCCTAATGTTTTCGGATGTGATCTTTCGATTTCCGTCAGAATTGTGATTAAATGCTCTAGAAAAAAAATATGGCTGACTTTATTGAGAAAAGTACTGAAAATTTGGGGATTATTTTTTTATATAATTTTTTTTTAGTCCAAAAAAGTACTATAACCTACTCCGGATTGTGGAGGGAGGTGGAGGCAATAGTTGGAGTTGATGATATAATTTTTTTTGCCGACCTCAATTGACTCTAATCTTTTCAAAATGGCGGATATTGCATAAAATCTCATGAAATATGAATTTTTCTCTAGTATTAACGAGAAAATAATGTTAATGTGAGTTTTTCTTGCTCCATATAGGAGTTTGTAATTATACTTTTCCTATGTCATTTCATGTTTTAGTAACATTTTGAGTTATTCCTGGTGAAGAAAGTCTGAAATCCAAACATAAAGGACATTTTCCATTAGAATTCTACGTAAAATATGACTGTAATTTTTCCGTTTTCAAATTTTGAATTTTCAAGAATGCCGCCATATTGAATATTGAATCCGCCATTTTGGATTTCAGACTTTTATCGCCAGGAATAACTCAAAATGTTACTAAAACATGAAATGACATAGGAAAAGTATAATTACAAACTCCTATTTACTTTTTATAATGAAAAACGCGCCATTTCTTGAGAAATCCGGCCGCCATTTTGAATCCGCCATCATTGAGAATTGAAAATTTTGTCAAATATATCCTGTAGTATTGTTTTGATTGAGGAAAATGGATGTGGATCAAGAAAAACTCACAATAACATTATTTTCTCATTAATACTAGAGAAAAATTCATGTTTCATGAGATTTTATGCAATATCCGCCATTTTGAAAAGATTAGAGTCAGTTGAGGTCGGCAAAAAAAATTCTATCATGAACTCCAACTATTGCCTTAACCTCCCTTAACAATCGGAGTAGGTTACTTTTTGGACTAAAAAAAAATATATATAAAAAAAATAATCCCCAAATTTTCAGTACTTTTCGCCATAAAGTCAGACATATTTTTTTTCTAGAGCATTTAATCACAATTCTGACCCCGGAAATCGAAAGATCACATCCAAAAACATTAGGATAAGTGGTTTTTATTGAGCGAATTCATTAATTTCCCTTCGAGATTGACGCTCCAAAAAGGATGAAGAATTGTGTCCGTTTGGGCGTTAATGGGTTAATTAGGGCAAATGATTTTTCTTTCTAGGATTGTTTGATATAAGGTGGGAAGTCTAAATCTAAATTTTCGACCTCGAAAGCCGGGGGGGAAGAACTTTTGGCAGGCGAAAAACCACGAAAACCAAGTTTTCGCTCTTTTTTTAGTTTTTTGCTTACATCTCCTAAACGACTCATGCTACAGAAAAGTATATACGCTCCGAAATTAAAGTAGACAAAGCGCTACTATAGCTACAAAGTGCATTGGTCAAATGTAATTGTATGTCGTGTGGTTCATATTTTACCGAAGTTTGAAAATCGTCGAATTTAAATGGGTTCGCCGTTCCCAAATGGACACATCGGTAGACATCGGTAGACATCGGACACATCACCTTCGAAGAAATAACGGATATACTTCCGTTTACGACTTATCTCCAAATCGCTTGAAATTTGGTAAATGGGGGTTTTTCGGTGTGCTGAGCACAAATCTGCATATGAAAATACCCGCAAGTGCCCGAAAGTGTCCGTAAGTGCCTTGAAGTGCCCACAAGTAAGGTTGAAATGTGCACGATTACGATTTCTGTGCCGCAAAATAAATATACTATATTATTCGTGTAGAACACGAATAAACACTTTTTATTCTTGTAAAAAATTCGATATCTCGCTTGGTTTTCGAGATATCGAGGGTGGAAGTTTTAAATTGTAATATACCAGTTACTTATGTGGCATTTGAAATGGTTTATTTGAAAACTAATTTTTTTCAATGACCCATTAAGTTCTTTTGTTGTTATGAAGGAAGGCGTAAACTAATGTAATAATTGTTGTTTTGAATTTACTTTGAGATTCGATATCTCAAAAACTAAGCGAGATATCGAACACTTTCATTTAGCGATATTGACGCATTTTAACCTTACTTGTGGGCACTTACGGACACTTGCAGGCACAATACTTTTATACCCAGATTCGTCCTCAGCACACCAAAAAAAAACCCGTATACCAAATTTCAAGCGATTTAGAGATAGTCCGTATGCGGAAGTACAGAAATACTTATGGCGACACCGTTGCGACAAAATGAATGTTGATCCCTTTAATCAATTTATTCAAGACATTAGAACAATCTACCCAGGAAAAACGGGATTAGAGTAAAAAGTTTATATACTTTATCATCATTGTAAATATAAAAATTAATACATTATTTTGTAAATAAAATAAAATTATTTAAAAATAAAAAAAAAATTGAAATAACTGAGTTACTCGTTGTCGATAAAACATACTTTACAGGCATTGTGGGGCACTTAGGAGTATTTGCGGTCGTTTTCATACACAGAGTCGTGCTTAACACACCGAAAAACCCCTATATACCAAGTTTCAAGCGGTTTGGAGATAAGTCGTAAACGGAAGTTGAGCCGAAATAACTCTTTCTCCTGCCGTGTCCCAGAAAAAAATTGAGTAATGAGAAAAACAAAAACAATCTAATCCAGATGTTGAACACACTCTTCGAAGCGAATTGCATAAATATGTTACAGGCAGCAGAGGATGCTGATGTTCTCATTGTGACAACAGCTTTGTCTCAATCTCCCAATTTCGATTGTGTATTTATAATCACCGAAGATGTTGACGTTCTTGTGTTGATAACTGGGATTCGTAATTTAACCAAAACGAACTTATACATGCTTATACATAATGATTGTAAAATAATTTATTTTTAATGAAGAACAGAGGCGTGTTTCGCTTGAAACTTATTTTAGAAATGTCAGTAGAATCAATGAAAATCAGTAAAATCAGGGAAGTTTTTCCGGACACAGTTATTCATTTTGACCATTTTATACGGTCAGTAAAATGTTTCCTAAATTTGTACCGGCAAACTGGAAGCGTCAATTGGATAATCGAATAAGGAAGTGGCAGACCCAGCGTCAGGACAGAAGAAAACGTTGAAATTGTTACGCAAGTGATAACGGATAATCCATAGCTCTGAGCCAACAAGTAGTGAATCTGCCCTATACAAAATGTCAATAAATTTTGATAAAATTATTTAGAAGTGGAGGGGGATCCACCCATATCGTCTGCAATCCATACATGAAATTCTCACAGCTGGCGAACCTCTTCTACAGTTCTGCCAATGGTTTATTAACCAGTTTAACAATAACGATGCTATCTTCGAAAAAGTTTATTTTAACTTTAACTTTAATCTTTCGTGCTATATTAACTTTCAGAATTAAATTTCAGTCTTTGGAGTGCAGACAACCCTCACTTTTATATTGAAACTTCACTACATCCAGAAAAAACTGGAGTGTGGGCAGCTGTGAACAGAAGGATTGTTGGACCTATTTTTTTTAACGGAACACTGAATGCAGAGAGGTTTAGAAATCTTAACAACTTTTGTACAAATGTTGCATGGCGACGAATTGCAAGAAGGTTATATTCGACAAGATGGAGCTCGTGCTCATATTACTAGGGAAACAATTCATAATTATATAAGCAAATTTTTCGAAGATAGTATTATCAGTTTGAACACGCGGACCATATTCCTTACAAGATGGCCTGAGCCCCTGTGATTTTTTTCTCTGACCTTATCTAAAAAATCTATCAATTTTTGAAACATCCATTGGCGAAATGGAAGGCCGTCAGCAACGCATTCTCAATTACACTTACGAAATTGGTGATTAAGAATAAAAAATGTAAACCGTTTCCAAGGTCTTGTGAGGCAGACATTTTTAATTTTTTTTAAAAGTCTTGTTTGACTATTTTTTTTTTGTTTTTGAATAGTATAACAACGTTTCGTTCTTTTGCAGAGACTCCTCCTTCTTGTATGCTCCTTAGCATCGTCGGTGCTAAGCGAGGCATACATTCAATCCATTACGCCGTGCTCAAATCCTGAGACATTTTTAGACTGTATCGGTTACCAGTCGGTAGCCAATGTAGAGCGGGGAAAGAGGCAGGAAGGGTACGTATATAACCCTCCGGACATACCCTTCACGCTGCCACCTAGGTAAGTTGAGCTAAAAAATAATTTTTACTACAACATAATTTAATTAGAAGGAATTATACATCAAATCCCTTGTTTTCTTTCATATAATAAATCTACTTAATTAAGTCTACAAAAATTAAGGGAACAAAAAAATCTAATTTTTCCCCGATTTTTTATTGGCTGTATCTAAGTGAAAAATGGTCGTATCGCGAATTTAAACAAAGTGTTTTGAAGCTCCAAGACTCTAGTTTTCGAATCTGTAGGCCAAAATTTTTAGAAGCCACGGTTTTAACGCAATCTGAAGAAATAGCGCGAAAAAAAAAATTCGCTTTCATCTTTCGCTTGTTTTTCTCGCCCCACGGTTGGGAAAAATGTTTTCGGTTAAACAACCCTATGGACCAGATAGCCTGTTTATTCAGCTTCAATTTTTTTTTATTGTTTGTTACCTCCATTTGTCGCGGAGATATCCGAAATTGAATGAAAAAGGACCGTTTTGTCTTCAATCATCGATATCTCAACAACCAATGATCGTAGAGGAAATTGAAGGGCAGTTTTGGAAACTTTCCTATAAAATCCTGTCAAAACATTAAACAAAATTCCACGCTCAATATCGACTTGAAAAAAGTTGAAAAAAGCGACTTGTTCCCTTGTTTTGGTAAATCGACTGCATCTTAGCAAATACTGATGGGGATGCTAGGATTTTTTGGAATTTTTACACCTCAATATATAATAGCCCTGTAAATCAGCAGATCGAGCGGTTCTTCCGGGCCCATTATTCAAAGTTTTGAAAAAAATTAAAGGAGCAAGATTTTTATTCTTAAACATTGGATATCCATCTTCATAAAAATGGAAAAATCAGCTTTTTTCCACCTTTTTCTCGATTCTGCATCGGTCACAGATTCGAAAACTAGAGTCTTTACGACCATTTACTACTTTTTTTTACATACGACCATTTTTTACTTAGATACAGCCGTCAAAAATCGGGGAAAAATTTAGATTTTTTTTGCTCCCTTAATTTTTGTGAGTAGTGTATTTTGTCGATACTTTAACTTGTCAAAAATACTACAAACAGTTATCTCAAGCAGTTGAATTATATTACATTTTTTTCGAGTGAAACTGCGGAATACTCATCGGTGTTTGTTATTTTCTAATGTTTTTTTTCTAAAGACCTACACCGCCTCCACCATCGCCGCCACCAAGAACTCCACCACCTCCACCGCCACCTCCAAGAACTCCCCCCACCTCCACCGCCACCGCCAAGGACACCACCACCTCCACCGCCACCACCTAGGACGCCACCACCTCCACCACCGCCACCGAGGACACCACCACCTCCACCGCCGCCACCAAGAACTCCACCGCCGCCGCCGCCTCTAAGTACCGGTTACATTTATTCACCACCTAGCATACCGTTTACTTATCCACCACCGTCTACCATAAGGTGAACTTTTAAGCCTATTTTTCGATATCTATAAATAATACAAACTTAAACATGTATTAGGAAACATGTAAAATATGTCTGCTCTGTTACTTTTTGTAATACTTTGGGATGATTACTAATGTGGTGGGCCTTAGTTTGTGTTGGGACTTAAATGTTGAAATGAATATTGAACACGAACAAAAAGGTGTTATAAAACCATGTAAAAGAGAATACCTCGTGCTATTAAATAAAGTTGTGTATCTGTTTTGGGTTGTGTTTTTCCACATGAGTTCTATTTTTTGCTGGAAAATTTTTCTTTCATCTGAAAGCATCCGTTTATGAGCCAAAACAATTTTTATAAGACCAAACGATTCCTTAGGCTTTCTTAATGAACGGATTTTAAAGTTTCAAAATGGGTTCGAAAATTTGAACTCTCTTTTATGTGAAAGAAATCAGATTGCTCGCGACTCTATATAGTTTGGAGAAACCGCGTTTTTTTTTTCACAAAGTATATAAAGTATAATTGCAAAATTATTGTGCAAAAACTATCAGACCGAATTTGATAAAATTTGGTGTGTTGTTCTATCATATCAAAGAGTTTTCTGAGCTACGATCTGTTTCATTTATAACGATATGTTTTTCTGTCCTTAACTTTTCTATAAAATTAATAGTTTTTTCTTTCCCTTTCCTGTTCGCTTTCTTCTAGATTGATTTTTAATATAAAACAGATATTTTTGAAATTTTTGCACATTTTGGTTAATAACAAATTGTCCGCACGCTTTTCAACTGGCATATAGAAATTAATCATTCATTGTGATACTCCAGAAGCAATCCAATAAAAATTATGGTTCAAATGGTAAAGTCCAAAGTATCTTATTTCAAAACAGATACTGCTTGTTGTATATATCTGACTACCTGGTGAATAATTGTAGGGTGACTACCCGCCCTCCTCCACCGGTAACATTTCCACCGCCTACTACGCCTAGGACGTTTCCACCACCCCCGCCACCTTCAAGAACTCCACCACCGCCTCCACCAAGAACTCCACCACCACCACCGCCAAGAACTACCGGTTACATCTATGTACCACCTAGCACACCCTTTACTTATCCGCCACCATCTACTATTCGGTGAGTTTTAGGTTACTTTCCTACAGTTATTCGTAAGAAAAAAAAACTAATTTCATTTATTAAGGTTAAGTAAAAATGTTGCCCACAGAATTCAAAAATTTCCTTCAGTCAAAATTTTCGTCTGTATCGCTAGATTATTTTGGAAACGCGTTGCACAATATTTGTGAAATATTTTTTTCAGTGAATCATTTTTACTCTTACTTACTTTTAATCGTAGGGTAACGACGCGTCCTCCACCGGTAACGTTTCCACCGCTAACTACGCCTAGGACGTTCCCACCACCCCCGCCACCTCCAAGAACTCCTCCGCCACCGCCGAGAACACCGCCCCCGCACCGAAAACTACTGGTTACATCTATACGCCACCTAGTGTACCCTTTACTTACCCATCACCACCAACTACACGGTGAGTATAAGCTGTAATTTTAGGAAACACTAACAAGATTTTCACCAAGATTTAAAAATAAAGTTATTGCTGTAGTTTGTGTTCTCATAGATAGTTTGTCTCTCAATATAAATCATATTTTTGTGACTGCAAAGTTATAGTAGATCAATGTTGTATAGGTCACTTTTAGGTTTAAATTTAATTCAGTTTAATTCACATAGAATTACATATTTTTGTTATCTGATTTATTTTATTGGCACTTTTACATATTGCAGTGTAACATTTCCTCCACCGCCCAGGACGCCCCCACCTCCTCCGAGAACTCCACCTCCAACTATAAGAACTCCACCACCAACGGCCCCACCGCCACCAAGAACTACCGGTTACGTTTATACAACGCCGAGCAAACCATTTACATACTCAACTCCTCCTCCTACTCCTAGGACATTTCCGCCACCTCCAAGAACTCCGCCTCCAACTATAAGAACCCCACCACCAACGGCGCCACCGCCACCAAGAACTACTCCCCCACCTCCACCAAGAACTACCGGTTACGTTTATACAACGCCGAGCAAACCATTTACATACCCAACTCCTCCTCCTACTCCTAGGACATTTCCACCACCTCCAAGAACTCCGCCTCCAACTATAAGAACTCCACCACCAACGGCGCCACCGCCACCAAGAACTACCGGTTATGTTTATACAACGCCAAGCAAACCATTTACATACCCAACTCCTCCTCCTACTCCTAGGACATTTCCACCACCTCCAAGAACTCCGCCTCCAACTATAAGAACTCCACCACCAACGGCGCCACCGCCACCAAGAACTACCGGTTACGTTTATACAACGCCAAGCAAACCATTTACATACCCAACTCCTCCTCCTACTCCTAGGACATTTCCACCACCTCCAAGAACTCCGCCTCCAACTATAAGAACTCCACCACCAACGGCGCCACCGCCACCAAGAACTACCGGTTACGTTTATACAACGCCAAGCAAACCATTTACATACCCAACTCCTCCTCCTACTCCTAGGACATTTCCACCACCTCCAAGAACTCCGCCTCCAACTATAAGAACTCCTCCACCAACGGCGCCACCGCCACCAAGAACTACCGGTTACGTTTATACAACGCCGAGCAAGCCTTTTACATATCCAACTCCTCCTCCTACTCATAGGACATTTCCGCCACCTCCAAGAACTCCGCCTCCAACTATAAGAACCCCACCACCAACGGCGCCACCGCCACCAAGAACTACTCATTATGTTTAACACAACCCCACCCCCCCCCCCCCCAAACACCCCCCACCCCCAAAAACCCCCCCCCCAAAACCCCACCTCCACCAAGAACTACCGGTTACGTTTATACAACGCCTAGCAAACCTTTTACATATCCAACTCCTCCTCCTACTCCTAGGACATTTCCACCACCTCCAAGAACTCCGCCTCCAACTATAAGAACTCCTCCACCAACAGCGCCACCGCCACCAAGAACTACCGGTTACGTTTATACAACGCCGAGCAAACCTTTTACATATCCAACTCCTCCTTCTACTCATAGGACATTTCCGCCACCTCCAAGAACTCCGCCTCCAACTATAAGAACCCCACCACCAACGGCGCCACCGCCACCAAGAACTACTCCCCCACCTCCACCAAGAACTACCGGTTACGTTTATACAACGCCGAGCAAACCATTTACATACCCAACTCCTCCTCCTACTCCTAGAACATTTCCGCCCACCCCAAGAACTCCACCACCAACAAGAACCACTGGTTATAGTTATACAACGCCAAGGGTAACCTTTACATATCCAACACCACCACCAACTAGGTAAGTTGGGTAAGTTTAGTTTGAGAATTATTCTTCAAATGATTGTGACCAAATAGGTTATTGGATGGCAAGAGAAAATGTATGAATATTGTTATAAATGTTCATGTCTGTGCAGCTGAGACAGTGTTATGTATTGGATATTATTAATAATTAAGTCAATCAATACGTTGCATTAGTAGGTTTCCTATTTGCTCTTTGGTAGTGGCCATTTGTAATATCAAATAAAATAGAGTATTTCTTTCAACTTCAATCGATGTGTCTTGTTGATTACCATAGAACAACACCCCGTCCACCGCCTACTACTCCAAGGACATTTCCAACGCCACCTACTACCCGTCCACCTCCACCAAGGACCACCAGCTATGTTTACACACCACCAAGAACGACTTTCACGTATCCACCACCAACCACGCGGTAAGCTAACAAATCTGCCTGTCTGTTGTTTATCTCCAGTCTTTTCTATTTAATATTCACATTTGTAAGTTTCAGCAGACCTTGTTTTCAAATTACATCCAATACAAATTGTTGTCAGTCAATTGCTGTTTTATAGAGGCGTTTACTGGAAATAGTTATTAATAATTCAAGCAAAATCACAATAATCAAGTCGACAATATATATCATATAATATATTCTTTATAGTCACATATATTTATGAGATTCGTAAAAAAAATAAAACCAAATATTTAATCTTAAAATTAAAGGAAACGAAAATTATATGCCAAAATTAATTTAGGAAATAATAATCATTGTTACATTGTTACAGGGTGACTAGATCTACTACACCAGCTACAACACCATATGTGCCACCAAGTTATCCAACACCTAGAACAACAAGATATACCCCTACATTTAGTACACTTAGAACGTTTCCTCCGCCACCTAGAACTACATCACCCCCTGTAACAAGAATTACAACGCGACCCCCGCCACCAGGACCTCACTATACTTATCTACCACCGCCTCCAATAACTCGTCCGCCAGCACCTCCTCCAACTCGTCCACCTCCACCTTCAACAAGACCACCACCATCTACTTATCTTCCACCACAAACCACCCCTAGAATCTACACTCCACCACCAACTCGTCCAACTCCACCTCCAACGAGACCACCACCATCTACTTATCGTCCACCACAAACCACCCCTAGAATCTACACTCCACCGCCAACTCGTCCAACTCCACCGCCAACTCGTCCAACTCCACCTCCAACGAGGCCACCACCACCTACTTACCTTCCACCACAAACTACTCCTCGAATCTACACTTTGCCACCAACTCGTCCACCTCCACCTCCAACAAGACCACCACCATCTACTTATCGTCCACCACAAACCACCCCTAGAATCTACACTCTACCACCAACTCGCCCAACTCCACCTCCAACGAGACCACCACCACCTACATACTTTCCACCACAAACTACCCCTCGAATCTACACTCCGCCACCAACTCGTCCACCTCCACCTCCGACAAGACCACCACCATCTACTTACCTTCCACCACAAACTACCAGGAGAATCTACACTCCGCCACCAACTCGTCCACCTCCACCTCCAACAAGACCACCACCTACTTACCTTCCACCCCAAACTACCCCTAGAATATATACTCCACCACCCACAACTAGACCACCCGTTATAACAACTAGGTATATCCCACCACCACCTCCACCAACTCGTCCACCTCCACCTCCAACAAGACCACCACCTACTTATCTTCCACCACAAACTACCCTTAGAATATATACCCCACCATCCACAACTAGACCACCCGTTATAACAACTAGATATACCCCACCACCACCTCCACCAACTCGTCCACCACCACCTCCAACAAGACCACCGCCTACTTACCTTCCACCACAAACCACCCCTAGAATATATACTCCACCACCCACAACTAGACCACCCCTTATAACAACTAGATATATCCCACCACCACCTCCACCAACTCGTCCACCTCCACCTCCGACAAGACCACCACCTACTTACCTTCCACCACAAACTACCCCTAGAATATACACTCCACCACCCACAACTAGACCACCCATTATAACAACTAGGTATACCCCACCGCCACCTCCACCAACTCGTCCACCTCCACCTCCAACAAGACCACCATCTACTTACCTTCCACCACAAACCACTCCTAGAATATATACTCCACCACCCACAACTAGACCACCCATTATAACAACTAGGTATATCCCACCACCACCTCCACCTACTCGTCCACCTCCACCTCCAACAAGACCACCACCTACTTACCTTCCACCACAAACTACCCCTAGAATATACACTCCACCACCCACAACTAGACCACCCATTATAACAACTAGGTATACCCCACCACCACCTCCACCAACTCGTCCACCACCACCTCCAACTACTAGACCACCATCAACTTACCTTCCGCCTCCATCAACTACCCCTAGGATATACACGCAACCACCCACGACCAGACCACCACCTACTACGATTACTGTAAGGTACACGCCTCCACCACCATCCACAGCTCGTCCACCGCCTCCTCCACCCTCAACAACACAAAGGATATACACCCCTCCACCACCACCTCCACCTACGACCCGAATAACCATTCCACCCACCGACAGAGAGTATTTACCACCAAAAACTGGGTATTTTTATCCTAAACCAGCTATACCGTTTTTAATTTAAATCGATCTAATTGAGATTTAATTTTCTGAGTTGTAATAATGTAAATAGATCGCCTGTAAGTACCCAATGTGATTTTGCCGATAGGTCTGTATATATATACCTCAGATGTAAGACCTACTGACTTAATGCGTAGCCAGTGGCCGCCGATGGAATTTGAAATTGTCGTATTTTCGTAAGGGGGAACCCACACGGAAGGCGAGAATGGCAAAAAAAACTTTAAACCATCCTTGCGAAAAATGTTTTCAAAAGTCTGCAGCACCCCCAGAAACTCTCGGAAATGAGCTGCAAAAGATTTGGGAAATATGTTTTTTCTAAATCATCAAGTAAATGCAATAATCTTTTTATTCTTGTGTATTTCTCGAAATATCGAGTTAAAGTTATGGGAATTTGAATTTGTATTTCATACTAGCAGTTCGTTTCTGAGATTTTGTGATAATAGCTGATAATAGATATTACTTATTCTGTAATCAAATTTCGCATGTTCCATTTGAACTTTTATCTATTCTAGCCGTCTATTGAATCTAGAACCAACCCCTTTAAAACATTCGATTGCTTGTTTACGAAAATACGAGAATTTCTAATTCGACAAACTGCCACTATACCTAGTTATAGATTAATTAGACAATATTACTTTTAAGTGGTGCTCAAATTTGGTATTTCTTTACAATTTCGATTATAATTATCTATACCACCGTCAAATTTTTTAATCGTTAAATGTTACAAACATGTATTGCTTGTAGGAAAAAACGCAACGCAAGTACTTTTTTTTGTAGGAGATCCCAATATAGATCTGTCTTGAATATGCATAATATGTAGGTAGTTCTTTGATATTTAAAATACGTTTTAGATTATTTGCTTCAGTATGACATCTCATTTTTTATTAATTCAGTGCTGACATGACACTTTTTAAAATGATTACACTGCTAAGAAAAGTATTCGATTGTGAAGTGTTAAAAAAAAAACATTAGATTTGGAGTCTGAAAATACTTTACCCATAACGTAAATTTAAGTAATAACACTTCCATAACACGTTTTACCGATAAATATAGCATAATATTCTCGTAAAATAATAGCTTTTATTTATCCAACACATTGGTGGTGTCTTTTTTGAGAGGATCTCCAGGATTTTTTATTACTACACTTTTGTTCTGGGTAAGATGTTTTTGGAGCTTCCAGTACTTAAAAATACTAATAATTGTAAATACGAACACAAAATCAACCGAAGAAATTATATACCTATATAATGTTTGTAAAAAATAATGTAATTATTGTAATGTACATATTTTTATATGTAAACTACTCAATAAAAAAACTTTCTGAGAGAAAATGTATAATAAAAATAAATTTATTTTCTAATTTCATTTGTTTTATTCTGTATATAATATTATTTACTATATTTTAATATATTTTTAACGTATAACGTGATTTTATTAATTTTGAGGAAGTAGCGCTATTACATGAAAGTAATTATTTATGTAGCTGAGTAATCCCATTGTATTTTTCTTACTGTGTATGTATGTGCCTGTTTTTAATTTGGTACACTAGGTACCAAATCGAGCGACCTGCCACCTACCGGGTAATAGCTCAATTTCAAGTTTGGATCATGCAATGCCCGTGATAACGCAAGAGTTTCTTACTGATGTTTTAGCAACGTGTTGATGTATTGAATTGTACACTAATTTAAATAAGCACTAAATAGTCAAACAAGGTTCAAATCTTACCATAATACGTTCATTGCAGCTTTCAAGGAAACTATTATATTTACGTTGGTTATTTTGTTATCTATGGCAATTATCTGCAAGGCGGCGCAGTTTTACACGACCGCGCATGCTCTGACTACGCGACTACGATTCAGTTAGGACGTACGTCTCCTGGTTTCCTGATGGTCAAGAAGAGGGCCAATCGCTGTGCGGACGTCCGAGCTTGCGTCAAGGTAGTTTATTTAAACTTGAACAAGTTGAACATCAGCAAGATCTTTCAACAACTGAATTCGACAGGAAGGAAATAACATCTAGGTGAGGTAGCGGTATTAACATCTTCCACCGGCCCGACCATCATGGCTGAAGCGGAGCAACAACAAGCGCCAGAAGAACCTAAGGCAATCCCGAAACTGAAGGAGAAGGAAATAATTGGTGAGAAACAATTTTGATTTAGAACGTTTTCCGTTTGCAGCGTGGGTACACGGCGTCCATGTTTCCTGTCCCGAGCACATGGCCATAAAACGCCGAGCCCCCGTTATATTTGCGCATTTATTGAGTGAAAGTAGCTTTTATATTTACGTTTGACATATTCGAGGTGAAAATTTTATAAAATGTCACAAGACAGTTCGACGTGGTTTACCGGAAAACGAGAATGATGCCACTGGCGGCCATTTACCTCTTGCTTGTACGCGCGATTTTTATATCGTGGCATTAACTGCGATTTCTAGGCACTTTCTATTTTACTAGTTTTTTTTTTTATAATTCAATATCTTTTCTAACGAACAACATGTAATCACAAAGGCTCTTTCTTGTCGGTTTATTTTTACTATTGAATCATGTTTTATTTATAGTTATTTCCTAATATTTTCTGTGCATGTCGTTCAGATTCATTTTTTATCGATTTTTTTCCCATTTGGTATCATAATTAATCTTTATGAGATTACTTATGAAGACAGATTCGGTATATTTTGTTATTTATGTTGTTGTGATGTTATTGTATGTTGTGTACTATGTTACTTACAGCTCTTATCAGTTATCAATTCATATTATCAACTGCAGTAAATAGATTGGTCTGCGTAATTCAAAAATTCAGATTTTTTCACTCTCTATTGCAGCAAGTAAGGTGACTGGCACAGTTAAATGGTTCAACGTGAAGAGCGGTTATGGCTTTATTAACCGAAATGATACCAAGGAAGACGTTTTTGTTCATCAAGTGAGTATTTCTGCAAACGTTTCCTACTGTTATCGCTATGGTAACTTATCATTTAAGTAATAATTTAGCATTAAATCTATATGTTAAAAAAGTTGTTTATCAGTACTTATGGTATTATCTATGCTTACACGTACTTAATTGGCATAAATAACATATTTTCATGTTGTAAACAATAGAAATGTATATTAAAATTGTCTAGTTCGAGCTGAATAATACTGCTCGAAGAAAAGTATTAGTGGGTTTGTACTGAGGTATAGACAATAAAGAACATGCTGTGTACTTTTTTCCCATAAAATTTTATTGTTTTTCACTGAATTCTCAATGTTTTTTTTTTTGTTTATTGAATGTGGTACGTAGCCTTTTGTACTGTACCCACTGAAATATTAATAAAAGTAACTAGTATGTATTCAGAAACAGTTCCTAAAATCGTGAATAAAAAAAATTGGTTGTTACTAATTTTTTCTTAATGGTTCCATATGGCTCTATGCTGGTATATATCAAAATGTTGCACCTATTTTTTTTTGCAAATATTAATTGAAAAAAAACTATTTTTCTATAAACTTATTCAGGTTTAGGTACCATAACAACAGTACATTATTTCTTGGTCACAAGTTGATCTTGAGTTAAAAAATCATTCCTTTCTATCAAATGATAACAGTGCATGTTACAAAAAGGTATATTATCCTAGTTAAACTAGTTAAAAATTGTCCTGAATTTGAAATTATGTGGGTATGTTTAAAATGGTTATAAAATCAATTAAAAATTGTCAAGGTGAATTTATTAAAAGAAATGTGAACTGTACTTGCGATAAAAGGAATATAAAAACAATGAGACAAAAACTCGTAACTTTTTTTTTATTAAGTTATAGAAAGTAGGTTTATCATTTTTATCATTATCATTATCAAATTGAATGGGTTGTTCACTTGTATTTACACTATTTTAAAAATACATTCAGTAAAATGTTAAACAATTTTTTTTTTCAGTAATTTAATCAATTCAATGCACAGGAAAGAAATTAAATTTATCTACAGGTCTGTTGACGATAGTTGTAGTCAGTTTTTTAAATGTTTGTCCAAGAGAGAAATAATAAATCCATGTAAACATATACAGTTTTTTTAACGTTTTATGAATATTTCATTCATAAAACAAAATTCATGATTGTATAGCCAGTTTAACATGAATTTTTTTCAGTAAGTTGTGTAGTATTATGAGAAATGAATTTTAGGTCAAATGCCTTGTAATAATTATGTTGTGACTCAGGAATATCCATTTACGGTTAGATTACTTGACTTGTCATAGCAAATGCGCCTGTTAAACTTAATGAAGTTAATGCCATTTTGAGTATTAGGTGTGTCTATTTTCAATTAATGTCTTGGAATAACATTAAGGGGTTTACCTTGGAAGTCCAAAATCTTGTCTCATTTTCTTGAAATGATTGTAGAAAGGCAAACAATTTATTGAAATTAGTTTTTTTAGACATTATTACACATCTCTTAAAGTACACAAAAATATTTTTTTAAGGTCATTTAAAAACAAAATGGCGGCACAACGGCTCTCGGAATAAAACATATTTTTTTATGATCTCCCTGGCCGTAAATTCAGGTCGCAATTGTTCATCAAGAACAAAAAACCAAAAAGATTTTGAAATTACATCGAAAAATCTAGTGAACGGCCATAGAACTTGAAAATTGATTTTAAAAAAATGACATCAGTTTAAAGAGACAAACAAGTTTTTTCGAAAAAAATGGGCCTAAAATCAGTTATAAAATCGGTAAATTTTCATAAATCAAAAAGTCTATGGGCGTTTCCTAGAAAATTTAATTTTTACCGACAGTTAAAATTTCAAGTCAATTGGTTGAAAATTGTAGGCGCTAGCTTGACGGCCAGCTCGAAAAACATGGTTTCCAGAAAAACGCGTTTAATATTTCAAATACACATATTTCGATGTAATTTTTTATTTACCACTAATCGGCAATGCCTGGGCCATACAACTGCCTTCTAATTCAAGGTTTTCATGCTGTCCTTTTGCTGTGTCCTGCTTTCATGTCCTAATTCAAGATATACTGTGTTTACGAAGGAATAGTGACCCCTACTGCACCAGTATCGACCGTGCACAAATCAGTAGTTAAACAGCACCATGACCACTCAGAAAACCGACTTTTTCGACCACTTTCAAAAATTTTCCTCCATATAAAACCTCTGGATACCATTTTTGGATAATTAAGGAAGCATTTAAACCAATAAAAAAAATTACGAGGTAGTGTTACCCCTTAATATAACAGATTACATATAATATTTTTTAAAACATGTATAATACAGGAGTTGAACATTTTTATTTATTTTTCTTCAAATGCTTCTTAAATAAATAGGTACATTTATAAGGAAAGGTGAAAATTATAAATAAAGTAGTTGTTTTTTGTAAACATGAAAGCACAGTCCACATCCTTGTTCACTGTTTATTTCTGAACAGTTTATTGAACCACAAACGTTGGTACAAATAAGTTAAATACAAAAATAAATTATGACACTATGTGTTATTTGCCCTGGTTTTAGTATCCAGGTTTTTCTTTTTCTAAATATTCTTATTGGGTTCTGTTGTTGTGAAGCTGTTTGTTGTATTATATCGACATTTTTTGTTAAAAGTAAAAATATTGTGTATTATGGTAGAACTAAGCTTCACGAAGTCTGACAGAATGGGTATAAAACATGTAGAAACCCAGTACAATTCTGCGCAAACTGTAATAGATTTTGCACGTTACAACATATTTAATATAATGAAAAATGGGGATCGTTTTCTAAAAATGTGTGTATTAGTTATAATTTATATGTAATGTGCACGCTCCTTAGATCCATCTCTGATAATCCTAGGAGATGCCTGAGTCATAAGTGTGCTAGATCACGATAACTCCAACTTATAGCTTCATTTGTGGGAGTTTTAAAAAAATTCTGCAATAGCTATATGTTGGGGAACAGTTATATTTACCGTACCATCTGATATATTGTGGCCATATATTCCAAAGGGTATTGACATTATATTAAAATACATGTCGGATAAGGTGCTTACAAAAAATTCTAGAAACGAATTTTTCATAAATTACTTGTTCATTAATTCGTTTAACAAAACAAAGTTTATTTTATTTTGAGAATAATATTGAATATAATTTAATATTCATATTATACAATAGACTAAAGGGTATTTTTCATTAATAGCCAGTTTTAAAAGATCACAGAGATGTATTAAAGGCAAATTTAAAATTTGTCTTTTTCTGCAGTTGGTCATCTGAAAGCTGACTGATTTTTAAGTTCGATGATTTTTTTTATTAAAGCACTCAAAATTGGTCTTTGGAGAATGAAAAACTAAGAACTCTAGTTTCAGACTGTGAACTCTGTAATGTGTTAAAAAAACACAACACAGTTATAGTCGAGGTGTCAAAGAAAACTTTTCATTCGTTTTGTTAGGAATAAAATATAGATCAATTATTTATTACAGTTCTCATTCTAAATAAAAAATTGTAGGGATGATTGCAGTGACGGCTGATGCAATTTGAAATTCTCATATTTTCGTTAGGAAGCATAGGACCAACACCAGAAAAAAACGTGTGCCTCACCAGATGTTGGAAAAGTCTTGTAAAAAATTTGCGAATTTTTTTTTTTTTTGATAATCGCCAAGTAAATTCAAAGTATTTTTTATGGTTGTGATTGTATCGAGATCTATAGAAGTTATGGCAATTTGAATTGTTATTTCGCCCTAATAATTCGTTTTTGAGATTTTACAATAGCGGGCTCTCTAAGCAAAAAGCTATAATATTTAGTAAAAAAGTCCAATAATTAAGAGTTTTTGTATTGACTTGGTAATTGTAAAGAAAAAAAATATTTCGAAAATATTCTGCAAGATGTTTCCAAGATTCTGGTGTTGTCAATCTCAAGATTGTGTGACCGGTCATTTATTATAAGTGACAAATTATCGATAAATGATCGTCATTTATAATGGTCATTTTTGTATGGCTATTTTTATTTGTTTGTACATCAGTTATCCAAAAAAAAACGTCATCAACTCTGGCTATGAACAAGAGAGATGGGAATAACAGTCATGTCAAAGCTTTTCGGTTATGTAAAACTTTTGACAAGTGACTGTCACAATGTGTAAAATAAACAATGGTTGTCATACGATGTGTCTTAACAAGTAAATAAGGTTATAAATTCGATTGAGAATAGAAATACTTCTTTTTTTTTCTCGGCCAACTTTGATTGTTTTTTTTGGATGGCTCGTTACTTGGAGGATGATTTTAAGATCAAATAAAGCATGGCGCGATACATTAGTAATATTTCCAAAAGCCACTGTCTATTTTATGCTGTTTGGTTTTTGCTTTCAGACTTGAATCTGAAGTAAAAATTAAAAAATAAATTTTGAGGTTAAATTTAACCTCAAAACGGGCAAAAAATGCAAAAAGTGGTTCCCAATAGATGGCCAAGTGATCGCGGTCACTGACATGACTCACAACACTATTTTTTCCTTATTTTCATTATCTAGGCTTCCATTTGGGTTTAGTAATAATTTCCAAATGCTTCCTTACAAAAATACGAGAATTTCAGATTCCAGCAGTTGCTACTGGACGATTTCATAAAAAATATAGAGTGTAACGAAGAATATGCTGTCCTTGGTCGTTGGCAGTAAGATACGCGAATTCGAATTCGATAGAATTTTAGGAACCCTGGTAAGATTTAATTTCTAAACAAATTGCTTGCGATTGCAGTCAGCCATCATCAAGAATAACCCGAAGAAAGCTGTCCGCCTCCGTAGGGGACGGTGAGCTCGTAGAGTTCAGCGTTGTGGTAGGCGAGAAGGGCAACGAGGCCGCGAACGTGACGGGCCCCAACGGCGAGCCCGTGCGCGGCTCCCCCTACGCGGCCGACCGCCGTCGCGGCTACCGCCAGTGGTACTACCCGAGGGGCGGCCGCAGGCCGAGCAACAGGCGCCCGCCGCGCGACAGCCAGAGCGAGGGCGAAGGCAAGGAGGGGCTGGCGCCGGGCGGCGACGCTGGCGGCCCACAGGGGCCCCCGCGCCGGTACAGGCCGAGGCGCGGCGGCCGCGGAGGCTACGCAGGCGGCGGATACTACAGAGGACCCTACCGCGGACCCCCGGGTGACCAGGAGAACGGCGATGCTCCCCGTGGTCGCGGACCTCCAAGAAGATTTTCCGCAGGTGAGCCTGTTCATAGTATAATAGACTTATGACGAGTACCAATTATAACGAGCATTTGGTTTTAAAGAGTGATTTTCGGTGTTATCAACAAAATCGTTCATTACACTTGATATAATTTGAGGATGTTGGATACGGTGGAACATGGAGTGGTTATATTTGTAGAGAGTATAAGGCGCTCTGCACATTCGACATTAGGGCTCGGCATTAAACGTTTAATCGCCAAAACGTTTAAACGTTTATTTAAGAAACGCGTTTATTATCCCATTCAATGATTAAACGTTTAAATTACAAAACGTTTAAACGTTTATTTTGCTTGTAAACGTTTTTTCCCGTAAACGTTGTTTTCCTTGTAAACGTTTATTGTCCACAAACGTTTCTTTTGTTTTTTTTATTTTTGCTCGTAACGTTTGTCTTTTCCTTTTCTTTTCTTTTCTTTTCTTTTCTTTTTCTTTCTTTTCTTTTCCTTTCTCCTTTCATGTTTCTATCTAAAGGAACGCTTTTGCCTCCAGAACGTTTTTTTGAGGTTTTGCTGCATAAAAACTCGGAAAAGGGCCTTTCTTAAATATTTTATTTGTCAATAATGTGCGTATTATATGGCAAGCTCTATTTTGCTGGACGACTGAATATCGGGCCCCTTTAGCGATATTTTTGTTTAAGATGTTTTGGACGCGTTTGTCGGGTGGATAGGCAACAAACAGAAAAAACACTTAATTTTATGAAATAAATGAAAAACGACTGCATACTGCAGACATCTTTTATGACTATACTGAAGTCGGTTTGTCGCACTCTTACTTTTTGCCGGGAATGTGATAAGGGTATTAGTTTGACTAGAAGTACCACAGGTCAGTCAGTACGAGCAGTAAATGTTTATATTAGGTCGGGCTTTTCCGTATTTCCGGACTTTACCAAATAAAGACTAGTGGTGGTACCTCGTGCATCCTTACGTCCCGATTTCATTCGAACGTGTGATACAATAATGACACGATCGTGGGTGTGGTCCTACGCTATTACGCTATTAAACTATAAGCTATTAACGCTGGTTCAAAATTGAATGCCAGAGGGTAGTTTCTAACGCCTGGTCAAAATAGCGTTTTTTAGTGAAAGAAGGTCGAAGAGTTCAAAGCCGTGTTGCATGGCACCCTCGGTTATATTAAAATAGACTCAGAAACATGTAATGGGGCTTTCAAACGGGGAGCTTTTTTGCGCTGGGTTAAAATGATATCTAGAAATAGATGCATTTTTGAATTTTTAATCGCTTATAACTCGAAAACGTTAGAGATAACTTAGCAACTTCATGTTGCTAATTTTTCCATCTCTAATGATATCTTGGTTGGTGAAAGTTGATGGGTTTGAGTCCGTTTGCGATTTTTATTTTGAAAAGACATTTTGCTTAAAAACGTATAATATCCGAAAAAACGTTTAATGTTCCACAAGCGTTTAAACGTTTAATGCATTATAAACGTTTAATGTCTCATAAACGTTTAAACGTATTAGTCAGAAAAACGTTTAATCGGAAAACGTTTAATCGGTGACGGTCTTAAACGGTTAATCGTAAACGTTTTAATCGTAAATTGGTTAATCGTCAAAATGCCGAGCCCTATTCGACATAAACATAAAATTAACCAGAACCACAAAGATGGGGTATATGAAAATAATGTTATTGTCTACAACTAATTCGTTTAACATTAGCAGTAACCCCTAGAGGCCACACCTCTTTCCAATCATGTAGAGACCACACGGGTGCAAATATAGTTTTCACTTTTTTAAATCCTAACACCTCTCTTACTTAATCTTTTTTAATTGATAAGAATTTGAAAAAGGGGTATTCGCAAAAGCATAAAAATACATTGTTACATTAATAAATAAGTTTTTTTTTAAAGAAACTTTTTTAAAAATGTGCACGAAAAAATTTGTATTTTTTTTTTAAGAGATAAGCTAATGAAACTTTGGGAAAGTAAAGGTAAAAACTTGTACTGAAGTGGGAAACATTTGTTTATTCAATAAATTATAATCAACTATTTTTAACAGGGGCTTGAAATAATGATAATTTTGCAACTATGAAAAATACTGTAAAATACAAAAAAAATGCTTTATTTTGAAAATATCACTTATAATATTTATATTTATTGTTTACATTAACTTTCATTAATACTATCGATTTATATATTAATTAATTTCATTAAAGCAATTAACACATAAACCTGCCCTATGCTCGTCGCACATGCGGCAAAGGCAGGAGGCCCACTTCATTCCTGTGCGTGTTGCCTGCTGACTTTCACACAGTTTGCATTTGGACCGCGTTTCCTGAAAATACGCTTTTTATCGCAAACATTTTCCAAACGATGCCACTTTTTTTATGACGCCAAAGCCACAGGGGTGCAAATGTGGACCATGCCTACATTTAACTGTTTAATACAAAACGGCTGTATAGCCAATGGACGCCAATCAACTGCGTTACACTAGTATACACTAGACAGTTACACTAGTGTATAGACATAATTGTCGTAAAAGATAGAGGGCTCTACTGTGCATGTCCTACGAGAGAGGCATTTGAAATTTTTGGCCTGCCCGATTTGCACCCATGTGGCCTCAGAGGGTTAAGAATGACCTTCAATCGTCATTAACCGTAAACATAAAGATGAAATTATTTTATCTTTACGTTTAAAATTACGTTTTGCTAGTCATACCAACATTGTGTCTGCATTCTCATGAAATGTGAGTTAAGGGTTTCCCTAAATACAGGAGCAATTAACACTAATTAATACTAAATTACTACAATATTTGTTAAAAAATTCATTGTCCATAATTTCTTCTAATTCCAGTATCGTTTCTGTTTTTTCACACAAAATGTTTAATTTAGTGAAATTTAAATAATTTAAACTAAATCCTCTATGCGGGAGTTTTAAAATACACACAATTTATATGCAGATTTGTTGTGGACAAAACATAGAAAATACAGTTATGGTTATGGTTGTGGTTAGCTCAATTGTGCAACAGGACTAACTTGCCAACTTGGACTGTTTGTACAATTTGGAAAAAAAGGATAAAATTGAAGGAACATTGATGTCAAATATTTCCAAATTTATAAGGAAATCAAGTTAATACGTTGACTGCCACGGAATTTTTTTACGATTCCGGTCTAAAGAGCCAATTTGATTTAATCATGTTATATTATTAAAAATGTTGATAACAGTACATAGTAATAATCAAAAAGCTTAAAAAATGTTTCTCTATGTGAAAATGTAAATATGATTCATATAATACAATTTATTTTCCTTGTACAGACTTTTTCTTTTTGAATAAACATGCACAAATATGCCAAGTAATGAAGGGACGAAATAACTCATGGCATCCTGGACAAATAAACAACCTACGAGAGAGATATCTCGATAGTTGGGTGTTAATAATCATTAATGAAGTCAATAGATTATAAAAATCATGATTTAAATCAGTGCCATTTGAAAAAAAAATATTCTACTGAATATTAAAATATTAGTACTGATGTGTATACACCTACCTCTACTGTAATTTGTAATGCATATTATATATTGATATTCACTTTAACACACTCCATTTTAATTCTTATAATATCCAATTGATTTAAAAGTATTGAGCCTTTTTGATATGTTTAAATATGATTATTTATTTTATAAACAGAAGGAATTAATTTAGAATGTAAGTGTCATCTAACTCAGTAACCTGTTGCCTAACGTGTAAGCAGACTGAGGACTTCCTTGAACTCATGCAGTTGTGGAGCGAAAAATTTGTGTATGATTATTTGTAGATGGTGATGATCGTCAAACCATTTATTTACTAAATGTTTGCTAAGGGCACATAACAAATGGCAGTCAGTGGGGGAAAGGTGTGGTGAATACGGTGGATGGGGCTGAACACCAAAACCTAACCGCAAGATTTCAAGCCGTGTCTGTTTTGCTACCGGTTGCTAAGTACCGATTGTGTTGGAGCATCTGTGTCAGTGGCTCAGTGGTGTTTAAGGCTGTGATTTACTTAAGCACCCACTTTTCATCCCCCGTAACAAGACTTTGTTACCGTTTGTGCTTCGACAGTTGTACGCAAGCGCTTGTTATCCAGTTGAGGTGCCCTACAAGATCCTGATTTATCGTTGATGCTGTAGTCGCCAGATCGGAAGCGTGCAAGCCATCTATTGCATGTCGCTAAACTAGGGGCGTTATCGCCATACGCGGCCACTAGATTTCGGTGTACTTAGGTTGTATTATGGCCTAAACTAAATTCAGATAATAAAGTTATTATTAGCATTGTTGCATATTACAGTTTCTTCTTATTGATAGTCAACTTCAAGCATAACTATTTTCTCATCTTGGTTAAATATTACTGTAGAAAATAATCTTTTGCTTCGAAAAAAAATAGTGCACCGAAAGTAGCTTTACCCTTGGCCGCAGCAGACAAAACCTGAAACTGTGTTGATTTCTTAGTGCTTGCAGCCGTGAACGCCTCGATAAGTACAATCTGTTATTGTTTGTTTGGGGGTATTATTTATATCCCCAATTATATACAATTATATACAATTGTATATAATTGTATATAAATGTATATCCCCAATTATATTCAATTGAACATCAAATAAAAACTAATCCAAGTCAGTTCTGGTCATATATTAATAGCAAGAAAAAACGTAACAAACATTCCCAGTTCTATGAAACACGAAAATGCTTTATTAAATAATCCTCAGGATATACTAAATGCGTTTGCTAGTTTTTTTCAGTCTGCTTTCATTTCATCTACTAACTTTGACTTAAATAACTTACAGAATTACCAAATATAAACCACTTGAATCTCCCCAGCTTTACTGAGGATGTTGTTCTGAGAGCATTAAAATCATTTAAGCCGAAAATGACAACAGGCCCAGATGGTATCCCAGCATTTTTTTTGAAAGATTGTGCCCATGTTTTGGTTAAACCTTTAACATTTCTTTTCAACTTGTCGTTGAACACCATGACCTTTCCTGCGCTTTGGAAGCAATCGAATATTTGCCCAATATTTAAAAAAGGTGATAAGACCCTAACCGAGAATTACAGACCGATAGTAATTATATGTAACTTTAGCAAATTATTTGAGGACGTGATATATGAGTATATGTCATTTAATTTAAAACCTGTAATCTCTTCAAGCCAACATGGATTTATACCTGGAAGATCAACGATAACAAATTTAGTTTGTGTTACACAGCACTTGTCAAACGTTCTAGACAAGGGAGGTCAGGTTGATGTCATATATACAGATCTATCGAAAGCCTTTGACAGACTAGACCATGGTATCCTGTTAAAAAAAGTATCTTCATATGGTTTAACACCAAACTTCACCATATTTTTTCTATCCTACTTAACGAATAGGCAACTAAATGTACACTACTATGGATTTAAGTCTGTCGAAGTTGACGCAACCTCTGGTGTACCCCAGGGGTCTATTTTGGGTCCTTTGCTGTTTAATATATTTATAAATGACATCAACCTGTCACTTGATAGCAATACACTAATGTATGCAGACGATTTAAAATTATTTAGAACTATTGAAAATGTAGGGGACTGTGAGAAGCTACAAAATGATTTGTCCAAAATTAATAAATGGTGTGCCGATAATTTATTAACTCTTAATACTAAAAAATGTTTCTCCATGAGCTTTACAAGAAAAACAAATAATATTACTTTTACGTACAACATAAATAATATGCCATTAACACAATGTGAGCAGTTCAAAGACTTAGGTGTTACGTTCGATTCGAAACTAACCTTTGTTGATCATATCAATGACGTTACCCAACAGGCCTTTAGATCTCTTGGATTTGTCATTCGTAACTCTAGGCAGTTTTCAGATATAGACACTATTAAACTATTATATTACTCGTTTGTTCGTTCTAAGCTGGAATATGTAGTATCGTGTGGAATCCAAATTATGACATACACAAGAATAATTTAGAAAAAGTACAGAGAAATTTTGTAAAATATATGAGTTTCAAAGTAGACGGCATATACCCCCCAAGGCTCACCACAAGCAGAATTACTAACCAGTTTTCATCTTAACACTCTCACACAAAGGAGGGACTATTTTTCTGTTCTTTTTCTTTATAAAATTTTAAATGGCATAATTGACTCTCCCGACTTATTACAATCTTTATGTTTTAACATCCCATCTTTCCGAACCAGAAATAATTCTCTATTTTACATAAAAACACCTAGAACTAACATACTGCAATTTTCCCCCATACATGTTATGTGTTCGACTTACCACTTCTACCAGAATAAGCTCGATATCTTCTACACTAATGTAAGCTACGTAAAAAAATGTATTTTGTCGACCTAATTTGTGTTTTGTTAATGTTTGTTCATAAGTGTATTATTATTTTAGTTTAGTTTAGGTTTTTTTTTTTTTTTGTCATTCCTACCATGTAATTGGATTGTATCTGTTTTGGTAGTTGTATGGAAATAAATAAATAAATAAATAAAATAAATAAATATCTCTGGGGTATGATTGTTCTACCTCGTACTACGTTTGTGGTGGTCAATCCGCGGGCAAAGCTATTCTGGGCATCCTGTAGATTTTTATTTAAAAATTATTGTATGACTGTTAATTTTTATAGAGAAATTTTTTTATAATTATATTGCGCCTACAAATTTTTTGTTTTGTAATTGTAGAAACTTCCGTGGCGGTAGAGGCGGAGGAAGACCACGATCTCAAGACAGCCAGGGCCAGGCTGGAGAGCAGGTCGGTCAGGACGGGCCCCGTGGACCACCACGCCCACGCTACCGCAGGCGTGGTCCACCTCGTCCACGTGGCGGAAACTCCCAATCAGAATCTGGAAACCCACAGCCGTCTGTTACTAAGGTAGGATTCCATTTTTTGTGACGGTAGCCTTATTTTTTCTAGTGCCGTAGAAACGCAAGCCTTAGAAAAAATTGCAGTTGCAATAAAGAGTGCTCGTTTTTTTTTAATGTGTACCATAAGATATTATAAAAAAAAATGTACAATTGAAATTTAATTTGCGGTCTTTAAGTGAAGAAAAAAAACTTAAATTCATATATGAATAAACGATCCCGATTTTAATTCTTTTTTTAAATTGTAATTTGATTGGAATTTAATAAAAAAAAAATTGTAGTGTGCGAAATACTTCTTTTATATAAATTATTATAAAAAATATAACGGGAATGTTAATGTTTAAAAAAAAAATAACCGAAATAGAATAATATATATTTTCATTATGTCACTTTTTTTTGCTCCTGCTATTATCATGATCAAGACTTCAATGGGGCAGTAGTTAGGTTCTTATTTTTTATTTCATTTGTTTTGGTATTTTTTTGTCGTATCTTTTTATTATTTCAGCACTCAAGTTTTGTAGTATTGTTACATATTGCAATTAGGCAAATTAATTTGGTTGCACCATAGTTTGATCACCGTTTCACTTGGATTATTATTTTAGTAAATTTTCACGCACTTATTTTTTTGTTTGCTTTGACCGGGTTCCTTTACATTCTCACAAAAAAAAAAAATGATGAAAAAATTGTCATTGCATTAGATTTGCGGTATATTTAACAGACTGGAAAGTATCAGTTTTGTTTTTTTAACTCTGTATTTTATTACAAGTAATATATACAGTGTCCGCTATAAAGTTGGAACCATATGGGATTTTTTTTTAATATTAGGGTTTGATAAAAACTTGGTGACAATCACTTGTGCTTCCAAAATAATTTAAAATGCACCAATTTGTGATTTTTTGGAAAATCACAAATTTGACAATTGCTTGTCAGATGTTAACTGTCAACTTTGAATTGGTGCGTTTTAAGTTATTTTAGAAGCATAAGTGATTACCATCAAAAGTTTTTATCAAATCTTAATATTATTTTTTTTAATTTGTTGGATTTTAGGTCGGGAATAAACAACAACTATTTGATTTTTGCCAACGTTTCTGAGATTTATTTCTCCTTCAGGGCTTAATCAATGTAAAAGCCCAGAAGGAGAAATAAATCTCCGAAACGCTTGGCAAAAATCAAATAGTTGTTGTTTATTCCCGGACCTAAAATCCAACAAACTAAAAACTAATAGAGAAGAAGGTCGCCAAATTCCCCACAGATATTTAATATTAAAAAAAATTCCCATATGGTTCCTACTTTATGGTGGACACTGTATATATAAAAAAACATTGCAGATAACAGACTCAAACAGCAAGATTTTATTAAATTCTAGTTTTTTATAGTGTCATTTTTTTTCCATAGTTTCTTGTCAAATTAAAATTGTCATCAGCCTGTTTGTGCTTTTAGTCTGCGTAAACGATACTTAATCGTTTTATTAAATTTTTTTGTTGGACCCGAGTATGGTAGTTAAGTAGTCACCCTCTGCACTTTTTCTTACACTTCTCTCTTGTTGTATTTCTAGGATCCAGAAAATCCTGCACCCATTAAGACTGAAGTAAGTAAATGTAATTATTAGGTAGTCTATATGCACCTATTTTACGTAATATATTTCTGCTTTGGTAGTTAGTTTTCGGTAGTAGTCTCGATACTGTACAGATTCTGGTCTACATTAGCAGCACATTTTGAATATTTTGACTCAAAAAATTTAAAGTGTGCTTACGACATTCATTTTTTAACATTTCCACTAGAATCCTGTGGCGTTACCTCATGGTGTCGCCCTCTAGTTCTTTTTAATGGGACCAGACATAATTTCGGAGGTCCGACAAGGTCGGCAATTGACAAATATCGGTTCCATAGCACTCTAATGGTAGAACTGTTACGTTCAGATGAAGCTAGGAGTCCTAGTTCATTGTCACTGGAACCCCAAAAGTCACATATCTGGATTTCGGTCTTATTAGATCTCTAAGATTACAGAGTGAGGAGACCTGATAAAATTGAAATCCGGATCTGTGACTTTTGATGTGCGGGGGTTACAAAGAACGAGAAATTTTTCTCGCTTCATTTTCAATGTGTTTTATAATTTTGCATACTGTATGTAATCGCAACCGCATTTATAAACAATTTACACTGTATTTGACACTTGTCACTCGATGTGACATTTCCATTCAACTTGAAATTCCGTCACTGTAATTTTGGAGTAATTTCGACAATTTCAAAGCTAGAAAGCCAAGGAATCATACCGGAACCTTTAGAAGTTTGTCAGTAGAGCGTGATTGGGCATTTTAACGACCTCTTAAGTGGGACTGTCGAATCGTTGTTTTTCGTTAAGTCGCCTTCGCTTAATTCACCTTTCCTCTTATGTCACCACGTTACTCTCTCTTACGTCACGAAACTCTCCCTCTTAAGTCGCCGCCTGTAAAAGTTTTAGAACTACGTTTGGAAATTGGATTCTCGCATGAATACAATTTTTATTGAAAAAAATGATTGTGTAATACATTAAATATAGACACCTAACCTTTAAAATAGGTTAGGTGTCTTTTAAAATATTTAACCTTTAAAATATTCACTCAAGCGGAAAAATTGAACTTTGTCACGCATGACTGGGTATACTTACGTTGATTTTTTCGTTCAGCTGGCTCATTTTTCATTATAACGTGCTGTGGTACATCTCTAAAAATGTCTTTTTGCAACTAAAAACACGAAAAGCGAGATGATGATGCACGGATTTGGTGACTTAAGAGGGAGTCGAGTGTAAAAATTGCACACTGTAAAGTAGCACAGAAAAATTGCGAACTGTATAGCCATCTTTAAGGCCGCTTTACAGTTACCAATTTTTCTTGCATCAATTTTTTTTCAAAGAAGAAGAAGACTTGCAAGAAATTTTGGTGCTACTTTAGAGTATGCAATTTTTATAGCCAATTTTAGTTGACAGAAGAAAGTTTATCCATTTTAAGCAAATAAAATAAACATTACTAAATAAATCGCAGTGAGGAAAAATTCAGAAAACCACAAAATACAGAAATTTTAGATATCAAAAAACAATACAAACGACGCCACGGCACGTTGAACGTTGAGGTTATGTCAAACAGTTGGCAATATGTAAAAAATGTCAAATGTGACTTCAAAAAATTAAAAATGTAGATAGCCGCCATAATTGTAGCTCCCGGATTGAAATTTTTATCTGCAAGAAATTGCACGACAAACATAAATACGCATGCTTGCAATAAAAGTTGTTGCAATTTTTATTGCTGGCAAGAAAATTGAGTACTGTAAAGCGGCCTTTAGACAAAATATTTTACAAGTATAATCCTATCAGAAGTAATGATATTGTAGTGCAAATATTATCAAAATTTAAGCAACCTTCAAAAAGTGGGTGTATCATGACTTTTGTTGCTGGCTGTATACGAGCCCAGTCACATATGTATTGGACCAAGGAAATATGTGACCTAATATTATATTTCCGTATTGTTATTTAAACACTTATTGTAGCTGAAACAAAAGTAACTAAAAGCTATAGCCGGGTAAGGGGTCAAATCGGCCATTGAACCAATCGAGGTTCTGGTTTGGCAGGTCGGAAGTATAAATAAAAAGACTCCTTTAGCTATATCTTCAGACCTGCAGGTCGTCTCTAGAAGCTCCTAACCTCAAAAGTGTGGTTTTTTGTTTTTTTTTTTTTTTTTCGATTCTGGGCGCAATTTTCAACTAACTGCATTGAAAAGAATTAGAGTCGCATGTTTCTGTTACAAATATGCTCAATTTTTTAAATTTTTAATTCCAAATGGCGCTCAAAAAAATATTGAATATTTCAATCAACTTTTAAGGCCATTTTTTTTATTTTTTAACGCTCTTTCACGTGGTGCTGTTTAAATTTAATTCTAGGTGGTGGAACATCGTCAAAAATCCAAAAAAAAACAGGTTTTTAGGCAGTCTTTTTTGCATTTATTTGGCTTGGATTACATTTTATCGGAGGTACTATTTTTTTTCCAGTTTTTTGGATTTTTTCACGATATTCCACCACCTAAATTTAAGCAGCGCCACGTGAAAGAGCGTCAAAACATACAAAAAAAAACATGGCCCAAAAAGTTGGCCAATGTAAAGCGTCCTAATGTAAATATTGATTGAAATATTCAATAATTTTTTTTGAGCGCCATTTGGAATAAAAAATTTAAAAGAAAAAATGAGCATATTTGTAACAGAAACATGCAACTCTGTGATTTTTTTCAAAACATTTGGTTGAAAATTGCGCCCAGAATCGAGAAAAAACGAAATATCACACTTTTGGGGTTAGGAGCTTCTAGAAACGACCTGGAGGTCTGAAAATCTAGCTAAAGGAGTCTTTTTATTTATACTTCCGATCTGCCAAACCAGAACCTCGATTGGTTCAAGGGATGATTTGACCCCTTCCCTGGTTATAGCCTTTATTTGGCATTATGTGGTGTTTGCAATTAATCAATAATGTTTGGTATATATTGCATGAGTTAACAATAATGAACAAATAAAAAGTTGTATTATTAATTTCAGTGGTCCAATGCATAGGCGACTGGGCTCGTATATGTCTAGTGATATATATTTTTTGTTAACGTATTTATGAAGCCTGAATGATGCCTCGTTCATTGTCATTCATCATCAGAAGTCACAGATCCGGATTTTGATTTTATTAAATCTTCATTGGTGCGATTTGTCTGACGGCGATACATTTTTTTTTTTTATTTCAGGAGAGTCAGCCAGTGCAGAATACAACCACAGAAAGCAGTGCTTAAGCGTTATCGCGCTCAAGTCCATCACTTCTATAATCGTAATATGTTAACAACTTTTTAGCGCGTGAGGTTTTATAAAAAAAAAGCAGACAAAAGGCATTTCATGGCGACACCCCCCACTTTTTTTGTTGTTAGTTTATAATTTTCAAGAGCAAGAATATTGCGCGTCGTTCGCGGGGTTTGGCGCCCCGCTTTCAACGGGGTTGTTGTAAAAAATACATTTTTGATACTTTTTATATTCTCATCGATGTTTGTATAAGGATGATTTGTACGACGTTTAATGTAGATAAAAAAAAAAGAAAGTTAACCCTAGGTGTGAAAGCGGCGACAAACCTTTTTGATTTTCACCAGCTCGTCCATGAAACGTCTTAAGACCTTATGTCTTGCTGCAATGATTTTTCCTTCATAACAATACAAAAAAAAACAAGTAAAAATACAGCGCGCGCCGCACCGTTACGAAAACATTTCGGCGTGCGCTGTGCCAAAAAAATGATTGCAACGTCTAACTTAAAAAAGTCTTTTCCACTTGCGAGCAAAGGGGAGAGAAAACTAAGGTTATAAAAAAACACAAAAAAAACCTGTAAAATGTGAAAAATGGAACAGATTATTTCCCCGGTATTTTACTGTTGCAGTTTTTTTTGGGGTTATTTTTTTCGCTTGCACGTAATGCATTTGTGATGGTAATTTTTTCCATAAATTGTAGGTATTTCTTCGGGTGCTAGTCATATGAGTCAGACATACATTTTCTACTTGTTTGAAACGATTTAATATCACAGATGTAATTATCGAGTTTTGTTTTATTTTTTTACGTTTTTTATGATTTAATAAGAACTGATGTAAAATGGGAAATAAATGTCTGTTCACGAAAATTACTTGTACTTCTTTTGTGTATAACCTTAAACATCCTTACAGTGGCGTCCAGAACAAAACTAAGTTTTTCAAACACTGGAAAACGAGAACACCCTGAGTGTTTGTAAAAAAAAAATAAATAAATATCGGTAGCCTATAGGCTTGGTTTTAATGCCTCGAAGTCACTTCACTGTGGCTCTTAAGGGCTTCTCTGTCCACACCCCAGAAACAGTGCTGCATAATAGGCTAGGAACGACACTGGAAGGTAAAAACCCACAAAAAAATGGTGACAGGAAAGAGAATTCCAAGAAAGAAAGCGTTTTTTTCCCTTGGCCGTAAAAAGCGAAGGTAAACCAAAAAAATCCTAAAAGTCAAAAAAAAAGTTTTTTGCCAAAAAAAAAAAAAAATTAAACGTGATGGGAGAAAAAAATAAAAAAAAAAAATGTTAAAAAAATAAAAAAAACAACCCTTCCTTTTTTTTAAAAAAACCATTGCCATAATAACCTTTGAGAAAAAAACAAAAAAAAAACAAAAAAACCCCTTTTTTTTTTTTTTTTTTCCCCGCCAAAAAAAGGGGGGGGGGCCGTTGGCCCCCCCCAAAAAAGACCCCCGCCAGGAAAAAAAAAAGCCCCCCCTTAAAAAAAAAAAAAAAAAAAAAAAAAAAAATAATTTTTCCAAAAAAAAAACCCCCAAAAACGCCCCCCCCCCCCCCCGGGGGGGGGGGGGGAAGCAAAAAAAAAGCCCCCCCCCCCCCCCCGTGGGGGGGCCCGGGGGGGAAAAAAACGAAAAAAAAAAAAACACCCCTAAAGGTCGCCAAAGGACGCAAAAAAAAAAAAAAAAAAAAACCCCCCCCCCCCCCTCCCTTTTTTCCCCCTCCCCCCTCCCCTCCCCCCTTTTTTTTTTTTTTTGGGTGTCCCTTTTTCTTTCCCCCAAAAAAAAAAAAAAAAACCCCCCCCCCCCCCCCCCCCGCCGCCCAAAAAACCCCCCCCCTCCCAAAAAAACCCGGGCGCCCCCCCGGGGCCGCGCCCCCCCCCCCCCCCGCCGGGGGGGGGGGGGGGGGGCCCTCCCAAAAAAAAAAAAAGCCCCCCCCCGCCCCCCCCCCCCCCCCCTTTGCGGGCGCGGGGGGGGGGGGGGGGGGGGGGGCGGGGGGGGGGGGGGGGGGGGGGGGGGGGGGCGCAAAGCCCCCCCCCCCCCCCCCCCCCCCCCACCGCCCCCCCCCGGGCGCCCCCCCCCCCCCCACACCCCCCCCCCCCCCCCCCGCCCCCCCCCCCCCCAACCCCCCCCCCCCCCGCCCGGGGGGGGGGCCCGCCCCCCACCCGCAAAAAGACCCCAAAACCCCCCCCCCCCCCAAAACCCCCCCCCAAAAAAAATTCCCTCCCTTTTCTCCTTCTCCCCCCCCCCCCCCCCCCCCCCCCCCCCCCCCTTTTTTTTTTTTTTGTTTTAAAAAAAAAACCCCCCCCCCCCCAGAAAAAAAACCCCCCCCCCCCCCGCCCCCCCCTTTTTTTTTTTTGTTTTTTGGTTTGCCCCCCCCCCCCCCGCCCCCCCCCCCCCCCCCGCGGGGGCCGCCCCCCCCCCCGCGCCGCGGGGGGGGGGGGGGGGGGGGGGGGCGGCCCGCCCCCCCGGGGCCCCCCGGCCCCCCCCGCGGGAAAAAAAAAAACCCCGGGGGGGGGGCGGGGGGGGGCCCCCCCCCTTTTTGCGCCGGGAAGAAAGGCACCCCCCCCCCCCCCAAACCCGCGCGGGGGCGGGGGGGGGGGGGGGCGGGTTGGGGGGCGGGGGGGGGGGGGGGGGGGGGGGGGGACTATCCGGGCACATATTAAGGCCTCCCGAACAAATCGTCACGGTTTGGTCGCTATCCCATTCCCTTCAACTCTTTTCCAGCCCCCGAGGGCTACCCATCTACGATTATGCTGAGTTTTCCATGCTCTGACCTCTGTTGGGCGACTCCCTTCATTGTTTTCATGTAAAATAAATGGATCTAAAGTGCGACATCTTTGCTTTCGCCCTTTGACAATTTAAACACTCCTCCAAGCCTTTTGCGATCTTCCCGATCCCGAGTTCCTCTCCAAATCCTTTTTTGCTCCCCGCCGCTCGTTTTTGGTCGTTTCTGAAACATTTTTGAGGATGAAAATTCCAAAAAAAGGGCTCGGGTAGGTGCAATCTTTTGCACTTGTGTGAATGGACAATCGCGAAATTCGTGAGATTTGAGGCTTAGCGCCCACGATAAATATTCTTTTACTATTTGGGCGCGTGAACTCACTAGACCTGCGCCTGGAAGATAGGCCAACCAAAACGGCATCTGTTTCCTCTAATTTTGCGAGTGATAGCTTCTTTGGGTGGCCTACCTTGCAGGCGTTGGTCCAACGATGGTGCTGACCTCTGTTGGCCGATTCTATTGATCCTAATGCTGCCAAATAAATTGGTCTGGGGTGCCACCTCGCTTTCACCCTTTGATAAATCAACTAAGGGGTTGTAAGCAGGCTTTATACGCGTAGAGGATTGGAAAGCTTTCCTGACGATGCTCTAACTCTTTAGATCTATCCTGGAGTCGTTCCTCCCCTTTACATCCCCTTTTGCATTCCACCGCCCTCATTTTGACCCCCTTGAACATATTTGAGTGGATGAAAATTTTTGAAAGGAAGGTTGATGTGTAGTCGCAACCTTCCTTTGCACTTGCGTGAATTGCGAAATTTATGAGAGATGCTTAGTGCGCGCTACAAGTTTTCTTTGCGACTTGGGTGCGTGAACTCTCGACTGGGCGTGCACCTGGAAGGTAGGCCAACCAAACAGCACCACTTTCCTTTAATTTGGCGAGAGAAAGTCTGAGTGGAACAAACAAAATTTAACCCTAATAGTACAGCGCTCTCAGTAGGGTGCTTAAAGAAAGCGTTGGGTAAAATTTACATGTATCAGAAAATTTGCATCCTACTAATGCATGACATTGGGTCATTAAAACACAAATACATATTTATTGTAACAGTTTATATTTATGAAAGCGAATATGCAAAAAATCAAAGAAACTAACATTATATGAGAATTTATATTTTATTCTTTCGCCTTTGCATGGAAAAGTAAATTCTACAAGTTATCCTTGTTAAATTCTTCCAAGTGAAGAGGTATCATCCTAAACGTCTATTATTTTTTCTAACTCACTCGAGGTTGAGACTTGAGACAGAGGAATAGACAAAGAGGAGACTAAGATGGCGCCACTTAGCTGGACGGGACCCATCATTGTTAAACCGAATGGATACATTTTACATGCCGCACAGTGGGTTAGAATCGGAAAATTCTGGCCAAAAATCGAAAAACCAAGTTCGTTATATTCTGTTTTAATTCATATAGCTTTGTGAAGCAGGGTTTCCTGCGTGTAATACTGAAACGATAGCTACCTAGGTTTTATACCTGCCGTTCTACTTCAGTCGGAAGTTGGCCACCTTCGAGTGCGTAACGGTACGAGAATCGGTCCCGAAATACTCAACGTTCGTGTGTTGTGAATTTTTGTTACCACAAGGTGTATTTCCGACTTAAAAAAATGGAGGGCTACTCTTGAAGGGATGTAAAATATTATCTATGCATTGAAATTCAAATTTTTGTATTTCTTATTATGGAAAATAAATGTTAACTTTCCGCTTATAATACAAACGCGCATGTTAAGGTAGCGAAAGAAAAGTAGGAAAATAGTTTGTATCTACATAGTTCTAACACTAATTCACAATTTAACATGTCGCAAATATTAGTGGAATAAGAAATTCATAAAAATTGGCTGCTTGAAACTGCTTATTCAATGAAAAATGCAAAAATAGAAAAGGCACGTCTAATAGAGCGTTCTCGGGGCAATTCTAACTGTACCTGCGTCAAAGCAGGTGTTCATCCCCGATATAAAAGTTCCAACCAAGGGGGAAATGTTTATACCTGGTGTACACTATTGACCAGTGGAAGGAGAACTATAGGGTGTCTCAATGTTCCGAATATATACTTTTATTTTATACTAGTTAACCCTAATCCAACTTAACTGAGGTTCTATGCGATCAATTTTTAACACAAAATAATTTTAGTAACCTAATGTAACTTAACTGAAGACACGTTGCGTGCAATTGTAGGTTCCAAAAGTTCTTACTTTTGGGCCCTCCATTTCTTCAGGGAGTTAGATTAAAATCTTATTAATGAAAAATATAAATAATCTTATTCGAATCAAAATATGTAGGTAGCTTTTTAAGAAAATTTTACTTCCGATTCTCCACCTCAAATGTTCTACCTTTCTCGATTTTTGGCCAGGATTTTCCGATTCTAACCCACTGTGCGCCGCTATCCTACTAGGGTCAAGCAACCTCCAAAAAGTGGTTGTATCAAGACTTTCGTTGCTCTCTGTATATATAAAATAAATATATTTCTATAATTTTTGTTTTTTTTTTTTATTTTTTTTTTTTGCTAGATATCCGCAAACTGCCACAAAGGTCACTCACATTGTTCGATTTTTAGCGCCGCATTCGTTTTGTTTAATTTTGTACGTGTGCATTTCCAACTTTTATCCATGAATAAAGTAGCACACGAACATCATGCAACCAGGCAATTACACACTAATGCATCAGTCAATATGATAAATTTTTTTTACGGCAAACTGTTATCTCATAAATCCGTGCACATTTTTTGTCGTTATTTGCCAACCTTTTACGATCGAATAAATCAATCACCTGCAAGTGCTCTACCATCGCTGTTTGTATATTGAGTGGTGAATTTTTCTACTAGGAATCCTAATTACTAAAGTTTGTATACGGCACCGCGACACATAGGCAACTTGAGCAGCATGTGATGGGGGTTGCTTCAATTTTATTTGATTGTAGCGGTCCTGTGAGCTGGATAGAGTTGCCACCTCAGAGAGACCGCTGACCCGGAAGATTAGTGTGTCCGCGGCGGAAGGGGGGGGGGGGCAATATTTGAAGAAGACGATTTTTGTGCCTAATTGTGTTTTTGAAGAAACACAATTGAACACAATTGGTTGAGTTGTGTTGAATACGATCTTCGTGACGTAATAAATACTATTTATTAATTAAATAGATTTTATTTCTTCATCTATAGATTGCACTATGTACTGATACTGCCCTCTAGAGACAGAAACACGCCAGAATTCAAACATATAATCTACATTTCAAACGACATATACATGGAACTATTATATATGATTCACAATTATATAAATTTATAAATGCAAATTTCAATTTCAAAGCTGACCCGGAGACTAACGTAAGAAACCCGGAGCCCGGAGATACTTATCGTGGAAGCCCGGAGTCTCCGGGTCATTTTCATGGAGGTGGCAACTCTACAGCTGGAGCTGTTGTATAGGGTTTTCCAATAAGGGCGGGTCGATGTTGAAATGGAATAAAACAAGCTGTGTGTGAGGTATTAGCGAAACTCTTTTTTTATTTGAAACACCCATGTATACCATTATTATGTATGGAATATGACATCGTTCAAATCACGCGGCTTCTCACGGTGTCACGGATGCGACAGGTCCAATTTTCAATGACTGCCGCATAGATCCGGTCTAATTTGAGCGATGGCCTGGGTTATGTTCGCTTTGAGGGCATAGTCAAGGGCGTAGCCAGGGGGGAGCGATGAGGGCGATCGCCCCCCCAAAGGGTCAAGTAAAAACCAAAATATACTTGGGGGAATGTGGTTGCCGTTGCCTCCAGTGACCTTTTTTTTTAGCTTTTTTTGTTTAATCTGCATTGGCGCCCCCCCAAACATAAATACTGGCTACGCCCTTGGCATCAGTCGATTGCGGCTTATTGGCATACACCTGTGACTCCAGAAAACCCCACAAGAAAAAGTCTAGCGGGGTTAAATCGCACGATATTGGTGGCCAATTCACGTCGCCTCCGCGAGAGATAACCTTACCCTCAAATCGTTCATGCAGAATGTCCATCATGGCGTTCGCTGTGTGGCACGTACCGCCATGCCGTCCTGATGAAACCATATGTCGTCCACGTCCATGTTGTTCAGTTTGGGCCAGTACAAATTGGTTATTGTTGATCTGTACTGGTCGCCGTTGACAGTGATGGCCTCACCAACGTTGTTTTCGAAAAAGTACGGACCAATGTCGCCGCCTGCCCAAAATCCGCACCAAAGAGTAACTTTTTGTGAATGCAGTGCCACCGGGTGAACCTCGTATGGGTTGGCGTTGTCCCATATACGGCGATTTTGCTTGTAAACATAGCCCTTCATCCAACAATGCGCCTCGTCACTAGAGTTGATTTTTCGACCAAAATTGGAGTCTCTTCCAAACGCTCCAAAGACCAGTCAGCGAACAACCTGTTGCGTTGTCTATGGTCATTAACTTTGAGCTCCTGGGTCAGTTGGATCTTGTACTTGTGCAGGCTTAAGTCTCGACGCAAAATTCTTGTCTGAAAGTTGTCAAAAAGTCGAAGTCTGAAAGGCATGGTGCACAGTTCTTGTGCACGGCGAGGAATTGACTGCCTCGGGTTCTCCTGTTCACTTACACGGACAGCGGCGATGTTTTCAGCCGATCTGGCGTTCTTTTGACGTACTGGTGTTGGCAGATTGTTTACCGAATCGGTCGTCTCGAATTTGGCCACCATTTGGTCAACATTGGAGAGTCGAGTTTAAAGGGCCATCGCGTCTGCCGTAAAATGGACGCAACGTTTTCACTAACGAACTATCATATTTGCACTCAAACAACATATTTGGCAGTCGCTTCCAAAACAACATGGTCGCCACAGCCTGTCAACATCGGCCCGTCCGTGTTGGAATACTCATTACAGCCTCCGCCCTACGCAATACGTTGGGTAGAGTGATATAATTTTATAATAAAATATGGTAAACATGAGAAAAGATACTAGCTACTTTTTGATGGTTTCTTAAATTCTGAATTTTTTTGCTTCTGACAGGATTACAGTATTTGAAATTCTGCGTCTAATAAGATCAAATTGAAGGTGATATGTCGATTGTCTGAAAAGTAAAACCGCGATATTTTCAAAAAATGATGAATACCTAACTCCGGAAATATTAAATCCTTTTCAAGTTTTGGACTCATATTAAGGAGAAATCTTCAGAGTATCTATGTACAGGGTTTGTCCGGAAAGTAATATCGGTGAATTTTTTCCCGAAACTGTACGCGCCAGCGCGCGCTTTACGTGATGGGATTGTGGTGGGGGGATCTGGCAACAAGATCCAACAAGCGTCAGTTGGCTACCGATGGTTGTAGCGGTCGCATCACTCGTTCTTTGAGAGTCGTTACAGTGACCCGGTGCAAGAAAAAGCAACGTTCGCTTGAGCAACGGATGGCGATCAAGTTTTGTGTGAAACTGGAGAAGAGTGCTGCGGAAACCATTCCAATGTTGAAGAAGGCTTTCGGCGTCGATTGTCTTTCAGACCGGCAAATTTTCCGGTGGCGCAAGGCCTTCGCAGAAGGTCGGGAAGATGTCAACGACGAGAACCGGGCTGGACGGCCATCAACCTCCAGTTCCGACGACAATGTTAAACGTGTGCGTGACTTGTTGAACACTGACCGTCGTCTAAGTGTCCGTTTTTCCGAAACATTAGACATTACGAAAACCATTGTTCACGAAATTGTGTCGGAGCCTTTAGGAATGAGGAAGATGTGCGAGAAGCTCGTGCCAAAAGTGCTAACGGACGATCAAAAAGCGAGGCGCGTCGAAACATGCCAAGAACTTTTGGACACCTGCGAAAACAACCCCGCTTCCCTTGATGACGTCATTACCTGGGACGAAAGTTGGGTTTTTGAATACGATCCGGAGATGAAGAATCAAAGTGTGGAATGGCACACGTCGAACTCCCCTCGCCCCAAGAAGGCCAGGATGTCCAGGTCAAAGATCAAGACAATGCTGATTGTCTTTTTTGATTGCCGGGGATTGGTCCATCATGAGTTCGTTCCGCAGGGGACAACCGTAACCTGAAAGTTTTACGTCGAGGTGCTGAAGCGGCTGAAACGCAGGGTGAATCGCGTCCGCCCAGACATCTCAAAATCCTGGAAGCTTCACCACGACAATGCGCCTTCGCACACCTGCTTCCTCGTGGCCGATTACCTCGTCAAGGCAGGCATCACCGTTGTTCCCCAGCCTCCCTCAGCCCCGATGTGCCCCCCCCCAGACTTTTATCTGTTTCCCAGCCTCAAAACCCCAATGAAAGGACAGCATTTTGGGTCGGTGAAAAACATTCAGAAGGTTTGCACCGACGCTTTAAAGGCGATTCCGGAAAACGACTACCGTGCGGCTTTTGATGCGTGGAAGACCGCTGGAACCGATGTGTGGATGAAGGAGGAATGTATTTTGAAAGTTTCTAAAGATTTGTACACATAGAACCAATAAAAACCATTTTTCAAAGCTCACTGACATTACTTTCCGGACAAAACCTGTATATAACTAACTGAGCCACTTTGGAAACATAAATTGGAAATGCATAGGTGATCTTTGACTTATTGTTGTATTCAATTATTAAAAAGCACGTATTTTTAAAAGAGTTTGAACTTGTTAGTATCATTTGTTTGTTCTTTGTGACTGTTTTCGTAAATCGGTTTTCTAATGCGTTTTAAAATGAGTGACATTAATTTTGAGCAACGACATTAATTTTGAGCAATCAGGTTTTGCTTCAGACTTGGACACAGCGCAACGAATACTTTTGCAAAACTTCAACACACCTACGGAGACAATGTTTTTTCAAGAGCCCAGGTGTTTCGGTGGTTTAAGGCATTCTCAGAAGGAAGAGAGTCGATTGAAGATGAACCGATGAAAATGTCGATAGAATATGGGATCTTGTGCGTTCAGAGAGTCGGTTGACGACCATGACGACCGAATGATCGGGGAAGAGTTAAATTTGACCAAACATCAAGAACAACTGGATGTTGCATCACGACAATGCGCATTGTCACATTCATTTCAGTAAACGAGTTTTTAGCCAGTAAAAACACTCCTGTGGCTCATCAGCCTCCTTATTCACCTGACTTGAGTCATTGTGACTTTTTCTCCCCCTGAGATTGAAAAATCACCTCAAGGGGCGTCATTTTGGGAACACAGAAAACATTCAAACGGCTGTAACCGACCAGCTGAAGGCTATTCCAGTATATGAGTTCCAGCACTGCTACGAGGAATGGAAGAACCGTCTCCAGCGCTGTGTGGCTTCCCAAGGAAGTTATTTTGAAGGAGACAATACTGAATTGTAATTCTATTCGAATAAAAAAATAAAAAAATTATTATCGTTACTCAATTTACATACCTCGTATAATAAATTAAAAGAATTTTATGGATGTACCTAGCACCTCCGCCAGAAAATAAAATTGACGTAATAAATTCCATGAATACCAACAAATACCAACTAAACTAAAATCAATCTACATATAATTGCTTCTGAAGCAGTACAGTAACTGATCATCAGAACTAAATTATACTTTCCGGGTAAATTACCGAAGATATAAAACTTTTTACATTTACGTTAATCTAAAATTTAATGCTGCCAGGCTTTATCTTATAACCATATTTCATTCGACATTTTTGTCAATGATATCAGCTAATCTACAAACATTTAGTCAACTCGTTTCAGGGTATAGTAAAGCTGTAACTTTTTTTGTATGAAAACTTCTTCGTTTCCGTTTCTTAAATCGAATCCACCACAGAAAACCCATTATTAGTTCTGCATAGTTGAAAGAGTAACTAATTTCTGCTGCCTTGCTGAACACTGAATGTTGTAACGTTTTGTTCACTACGGGTTCGTAAGGTGTGAAAAATTAAACTTGCATTTCAACTAACACTATTTATTTAACAAATACAAATACGGCTTAAACACTATGTTACTAACACTAATTTATTTTATACAATTTATATTCCGTAGTTGTATATTTTTAATTTCGTCCACTAGACGTGCTCTGAGTAAAAAATATGATAAGAATTTAAAACACTATTGCTAATATTATAAAAAACAGACATAAAAAAAAACTTGTGGATAATTTTGATGCGATAATAGTTTATTTTGAACACTAAGTGACTGGGACTAAAAATGCAATCGACATAGAATCTAAATAGGGAAAAAATCTCATTTTATTCGACATTTTTTAAAATACAGGGTGTCCCAGAATGATTTGTATAAGTTATATCCTCTAGTAATAAAAATATTAGTTCTAGTTATGTTTTTGTGGAAGGAGTCAGCATTAAACATGTCTCCCCCGATAAAGCTATCCCCACTTTGTCACCCTCAGCTTTTTTTTTGAAATGACACTATATTTTTTTAGTCTTCACTTATGCATTTTTTTGTCTATTGCACGCCTTCTTAAAATTGAAAATCGGTCCAAAATAGCGGAGATATTTTAAATTATTTTAATATTTTTCAAAATATAATATTTTGTATTGAATGTAGGAACGTTAATGTACCTTAGAAAAAGAAATAAAATCCGGGAGTTATATGCAACCTCTTGTTTTAATATATTTTTTTTATTTTTCTATCAGTTTTCAAGCCTGCTTAATTAACTTGTAATAAAATTGAACACCTCGTGTATTTTACTGAATTAAATTAATATCAACTGTTGAAAACTGTGTTTGTATAAAATAGTTAAACGCTTTTCTTTTTCGGTGCCTTTCATTTCTTACGCAACTGTTTTTGTTACCATTAACAATCTCGGAATTTGAGAGACGCGTTATATTTAGATATGCCTTCGAAGTGTATTTACCTTTGCGTTTTGTGAAAATGCTGCTGTCTATTCATTAATAAAATAAAAATAAACCGTTGGGAAGCTCGACGTTTCACGCGTCTGTTTCTAAGAATACCTTGCGTATTTACCGTTCATCCTCATTATTCATATAAATTACAGGGAATCCGATGCCATAATTGCGGTGGATTTTACGCTACAGAACTGAAAATGTTTGCAGAGTGATGGCTGTTCTACATTCTGTTAATTTATGACCCAGTTTATCAGGGTTATCCGATGAATTCGCAGCGGAAAGAAGTCCAAAAATAACAGCAGAAAGTCAAAAACTAAATTTATTGGCTTATTATGTTGTGTGGCCCGAGTATTTTCTGAGTATGATAAAACGTGGTTTAGAAAATCCAAAAGATTTATCTGTATTTATCACGAAAAAGCTTCTATCCGGGATTTTCCCAGTATCTACGTTTCAAAGATACATAATGCTGTAAAACTTTCAGTAGTTCTATCAAAAAGAACAACTGAATATTGAAACCGATGATTTTTTTCTAATTAGAATTATTTCTGTATGATTTACTTTTCTGTGAGACGTTTCGATTTCAATAGGGTTAATTTTTTCTTGGTGTGAGGTTTCATTCAAAAATTTTTGAGATATTTAAAGTTTTAAAATGGAATAACTAACTGTATTGGGACAGTCGGGCTCTACAGTCTTGTTTGTTTATTTTTTGTTATCATTTTCAAGGTTGTTTAAAAACATGGAAGCGGCAATGGTGTTTTATTAAAAACGTTGAAAGACGTTAAGAAAGATCTTAATTTTAAAATGACATGTTAATAAGAAAACGATAATGGTAGGTGCTCTCAAAAATGACGGAGGCGCCGATGTTAAATTTTATTAAAAATATAGAGGCGCCAAAGGTAAACCCATCGTACCATTGGCGCCTTTGTCATTTTTCAGTACAGTTATCACACTGTCTGTGTCTATACAGTCGCATGACTAAAAATAAGTAAAATGCGAGTATATGCAGAGGGCAGAGACAAAGAATATGGAGGGGAGTTTTTCCTCTTCTCCACACATCATACCTTACATTATAATACATTATAAGTATCATTGGCTGTGACTGCCGAGCAGTGTCCAGTGAAAAGCCGTACGAGAATACTAAGATCCTTACGACGAAGTCTTAGCAGTTTAGTGTTGCGTTTTGTAACAAGGCCTTTAATGAAGAGTCCTGACTTAAGGAGCCCACTTTGCATTTGATATTTTCGGTGGTGGCACAATTTTGTCCTATCTTTGAGAGTGGTTAAAATTACTACTACTATTTTTAATAGCAATCTTAGATGGAAAACTCCTTGTTTATATGACAACCTCAGAATTTCAGAAATCGACAACAATTCCATTCCTTAACCCTAGTAGGATAACGCTCTCAGTAGGGTGCTTAAAGATAGCGTTGTGTAAAATCAATTTATGAATTTAAAACACACGTATCAGAAAACTTGCATCCTACTAAATAAAGCACGGCATTGGGTCATTAAAACACAAATACATCTTTGCAATATGTAGTAGTATAGCGGTGTTTTGTAACAGGGCAGAATACACAACATGTTCTTCGTCCGTTTTGTTGTAGGGTAAAGTAAGGAGAGTTGGACCACCTTTTGAATAGCCGTCAATAACTATTTTATTGATCAAAATAAAACTCTACAAAAAATAAGAAACATAAACATTAACATTGTACAACTTGTGGCATAGTTTAAAGAACAGAGGAACTCGTCATAAAATTAAAAAAAAATACAATCTGAAACGTTACGTTGATCCAACTCTCCTACCCAGTATGGGAGAGATGGTCCACCTGAGGTAGGAGAGATGGACCTACATATTTTTTGTTTTTCTTTTTTGTTGCAGCAACGCCACACATTTGACACACATTATTATAAGGTGTGCAACCTTCATGCAACCACCGGGAACATAATAAACACAGTATCCAGTCTTCTTTCTTGTAAGTGCGACGATAATCTTCGCCGAATCCGACACAGTCACTAATATGTTCACCTCCACACGAGTAATCGTGTAAAACTATATTATCCGAGCAAAAAGAAGAGGAAGACTTACGCCTGGGCTTCTTTGGGCATATTTTATTCTTTGGCCGATATTTAGGTTTAACATTCTTTTTCCTTGAATGTATGTCTATGTATGTACGTCTAATGTATGTCTATGTATGTAAGCAGAACAAAATAAAATCATGTTGTTCTGCAAATTCCAAAGTCTCAATGTTGGTTGTATACAAGTTATGCCCGTACACTATCAATAAAGTTCTTCCAGACGCTTTTCTTGGCTTGAAATGGGGTTTCAGTCAATCCAAAAATATTTCAGAGCTCACATAAGCCGATTTTTCTGACATGCGTATTCCTGATGCTGGGGACATTCCGTCACACAATTCAGCCTTCATATTTTTTCTTTTAAATATATAGTCTCACCTTCTTCGCTGGGACCGATGGAAGGCACAGTTTTAGACCCTCGTTGAGCAATTATATCTACCTAAAATATAGGTCCATCTCTCCTCCGCAAAGCTGGTCCATCTCTCCTGAAACGGGAGGAGAGACGGACCGGAGAATTACAGCGGAATAAAACGAGGCAAACTGTTACTTTTTAGGTTATATTTACTTCAAACATATAACGAGACAATGGCATACATAAAATTGTAAATACAATTTACGTGTACTCGATTGATTCGACAGAGTACAAACACACGAATAATTTATGAGGGTATCCAAAATTACATTTGAAAATAACTTACTGTAGCGAAAACACTTCACCTTACCGACGCATTTCGCAGAATGAACTAACGCAAATGCACGATTGTATCTAACCAAAGCATGCATTATTGCCATATTTTACGGAAAGTCACGAGTGGTCTGTCTCTCCTACTGGGCCATCTCTCCTTACTTTACCCTACATTACATTTTCCCGAATTCTGGGGAGGTTCTGTCGGCCTCTTACAATTAGTGGTTTGCTCAGATTATGTAGTTTCAATCGCTCTTTCCACCAATTTGTACACATCTGCTGACATAATTGTAACATGAACTCCACGCTCTTTCTTTATCTTCACATTGTGGCGACGATTCCCGATTCCCTCTCCCATTGTACTTTGATAACTACCAACCAAAGGAGGAATGGACAAGGAGGAGACCAAGATGGCGCCACTCAGCTGGACGGGGCCCGTTATTATTTAGCCGAGTGTGTAAATTTTACAGGCCGCTACCTTACTAGGGTTGATGAAAAGTCCTGACTTACAGAGCCCCTTTGCATTCGCCACTTTTGGTGGTGGCACAATGTTGTCCACTCTTTGAGAGTGGTTCCAATTACTTAAACTCTACTTACTCCATTCGTAATCTTAGATGGAAAACTCCTTTTTTATGCGACATAACCTCAGAATTTTGAAGTCGACGTCGACTCCATTCGCGTGGGCCTGCCTGCAAGTGGAACCAGCGACTGATGGGAGATAAGGCAGAGCATCCTCGCGCGTTATCTCGAGATAACGTGGCGCGTTATCCGAGGAAAGCCTCGCGTAGGCGCACTGCCTGACGTTTCGTCACCACCTGTGGCGGCCGTCGCTCGCGTCGCGCGTCTAAAAGCTCCCAGTAGTTCGCGCCGCGAGGTTGAATCTGCATCAGCGCGCGACATCCTAGCCTCACGATCGCCTGCCGCGATTCCCTTTCTACAGTTCCGACACTCGTTTGTTCTGACCGTTGGCGGTCAGCGTGGCTGTCAAGTGCGCGTCATCGCCGGTGCCAACTGAGATGTAAGTGGCGCGAAGACTTCAGGAGACCGCGGACCTTCAGGAGAGGACCCGAGCAAATACTACTTCTGGTTAGTTTTCTGACGCTTACCTGCTGTTTGTTTCGCGGCCGTCATGCCGCTGCTGGCGCGGCTAAATTTATTTTGTCGTATTTGCCCAGTTGATTAGCGTTTGAAATTTATCGGTACACGAAATCGTTTTTTTTTTTATGCGTTCTGGAAAGTTACAGGAAATTATGTTATTGTTTGCCGGGATCAAAGGTATATTACTTGATTCAGCGGGATTTTGATTAAATAACAATTCAGGAAGTCGATTGGGATCGTTGAGTCGCCGAGAGAGATTCCATATAATTTTTTTACAGGACATTCGGTTTGATTGTTATCTGATAAGGAGATACATGCAGAATATTTAGAGAATACGCGTTCTCTAAACTGTGCCTAAACCGGGCGCATCTGATTTCGGAGGAGACGTAACTAATATGGTAACTAGGTAGCCATTAAGCTAAAAGCTTTAGCATAAGCATTAAGTCATTAGCAGGTATTTCCGATTTCCGTGGTCACCTGAAAAAGAGAAATCAAATTAAGTATATATATGAGGTGTGTAAATTAAGTAATGAGCCTGATTTTTGAAAATTTTTTTCGAATTACAATTCAGTATTGTCTCCTTCAAAATAACTTCCTTGGGAAGCCACACAGCGCTGGAGACGGTTCTTCAATTCCTCATAACAGTGCTGGAACTCATATACTGGAATAGCCTTCAGCTGGTCGGTTACAGCCGTTTGAATGTTTTCTATGGTCACAAAATGACGTTCCTTGAGGTGATTTTTCAATCTAGGGAATAGAAATAATCACAAGTACTCAACTCAGGCGAATAAGGAGGCTGGGGAGCCACAGTAATGTTTTTACTGGCTAAAAATTCGTTTACTGAAATAGCTGGACGCGTTGTCCTGATATAACATCCAGTTGTTCTTGATGTTTGGTCTCACACGCATGACCCTTTTTCGAAGTTTTTCAAGAACCTCTCTGTAAAGTGATTTACTGTTTGGCCTAGAGGCACAAACTCTTTGTGGACAATTCCCTGGCTATCAAACAAACAAATCAGCATGCATTTGATCTTCGACTTGCTCATTTTGCATTGTTGGGTCTTGGAGGGCTTGAAATGCGCCATTCCATGTTTTGGCGTTTGGTTTCGGTGTCATATTCAAACACCCAAGTCTCATCACCAGTAATGACACGTCCCATAAATGGGGATCATTTTCAATCGATTCCAAAACGTCAAGACACCTTTCTCTCCTGATGTCCTTTGTTCCCGCGAAAGGTTTTTTGGATCCCCAATTCGTTAGTCAAAATTTGATGAACAGTGGTGTGATTTAAATTTAACTCTTCCACGATCATTATTGTCGTCAACCGACGATCTGAACGCACAAGATCCCGTATTCTATCGACAGTTTCATCGGTTCTCGAAGATGAAGGCCTTCCGCTGAGTGATTCATCATCAATCGACTCTACTGCTTTCTGAGAATGCTTTGAGAAAACAAATCTGGGCTCTTGAAAAAACACTGTCTCCGTAGGCGTGTTGATTTTTGCAAAAATATCCGTTGCGCTGTGTTCAAGTTTGAAGCAAAACCTGATAGCACACCGTGCTCAAAATTATGTCACTCGTTTTTTTAAAACGCACTAGAAAAATCTGGTTTACGAAAACAGCCACAAAGAACAAAATAATGACTCTAACCAGTCCAAACTTGTACTGAAGGTGCATTGCATGTTAACCTACCGCCCTTCCAAGTCGGTAGGTTGGGTGCTATGTTGCCAGTCTCATCACTTAATTTACATACCTGGTATTATATATTCGTCATCAAATATTATGGCATTAAGAATATGTATTTACTAATACAACTTTTATACCGCCGCATTTAGTTGGTGTCATGACACTGTTCAAAAAAGTTTGACATTACTAATGTAGAGTGTGCTTCCTGTAATCTGAAACACTGAAGAAGGTACTACGTCAAGTGATTTCATTAAGAAAGATTAAATAAAATTGTTCCCTAAGTGACTTAAGTCTCTTAAGTTTACTGAGTAAATACTGTTGTTAGCTATTAGAGAACCAATTTTGGTGAAAAAGTGTGATAGAAGTATTCTTGTTAAAACAAACTCTAAATTTTTTGTTAAAATTTCACATGTATTGTTTTTGTGTCAATAACTATTTCCTTACACCCAATGATGTCCATTTTTATACAATGCCTTAGAGGGGTTTCTTATTTCAGCACAATTTTAATTCGTCTATTAACGACGTCATATTTGTTTCTGATGATTTTGGAGTTGATTTAAAAATTCTCCTGTGTGTTATATGAAGTGGGCTGTCATACAAGGCGTTGGGCGTCGCCATAATTTATGTGATCATTTTGCATTAATTCAACATCTAATGTAAAATAAACTCATGAATACCTTTTTAGGATACGCTTTGAAGATACCGACGTTTTAGACTGTAGCATATTCCTGTTTTCTCACACGAAAATAGGTGACGTGATGAGTTTTGTTTAACTTTCATAGTCTTCATTTGCAATGTAAAAGTGGTCTCAAGGTCACACTGTAAGAAACCTTTGTAATTTAAGTTTTAGTCTTCCAAAAAGGGTAGTTGAAGCTGTTGCTAGAAGACATATCCTATAAAAATATAGTGTTCATTATTTTCAAACCTTAATATTATGTTTTACTAATACTAGTATTGTTTATTGTTCGTAAATTTAGTATTTATACACCCCATTATTCGTTTAATAAGGAGTAATTATATTCGAATAACATGCAATTGTCTTCCAATTAAGCATTTATTGAAACATAGGTATTTGGCTAGTAGCAAGTAGCAAGAATTTAAAAATTAATGTGAATGTGATAATTATACATATTTATGTATGTACAATGTACAGTCTTGAATTGAATCGCTCAAAAATTAAATATCCCCATTAGTGTTGCGTGATAAAAACGTTTTATGATCATTTTATAGTCGATGAGTTTAACATTCTTGAGCCCCCCAAATACTGTCAAAATAAACTTGGGAAAGAATTATTTATTTCCCTTACATAACTAGGATAAACTAGAAGAAAAACTACGCATTCACAATACCTATTTGTTTATTATCATGTTACTTTTAATTGCAGAAACATCAAACGAATTTCCTCAGCAATTCAAACGATATTGTACTATTTAATGCCTATCGCTATTCAGCTTCCAATGCTCTGCTCCTCACTAAATTAGATTACAAGGCTACTTCTACAACAATCTGTTAGTTTAGTCTTTATAAATGTCTTTTCTAAATCACGGTCAAGCACAGTATTGTTGATACATGTAATAATTTTCTCTATATGTCTATCATTATCATAAGAATATTGTAAATAATTCAGTTTATATTAATATGGATCATTTTGATTATTTAAATCAAACCAGGAAATGATATTTATAAACAAATGTTACTCTATCATAACTAGGGTTCCGAACGTATACTGTAACGCAGCGTGTTATTGACTGAAGATGACATATGAGAGATGAAAAAGACAGGAGTAAAAATGTGTTAATCATGTATGTACAGGGTGAGCGAAACTCGATGTCTCAGCTATATTATAAGAAAAGGAAAGATGATAGAAAAAATCTGAAAAGAAGTTCTTAAATGGGATTGAGTAAGGTCCATTTTAAACCAAATTTGCATATTTTTCCATATTTGGAAACTGAAGTAATGACGTCATCGATTTTTTCCCCAGAAACATACCGGTATTTTGACATATTTAAAAAGAGCTAATTTTTCTGAACAAATTTTGTAAAGAAAAAAAATTGCCATCTTTTTTCGTTAAAAAAGTATAAGCAAATTTGTAAACAAAAAAAGTATTATCAAAAATTCGCAATCGTCACGATTTAAACAAGTAGCCTTTGTAAGCAAATAGCAAAGTCGCATCTGTCAATAATTAAACATTATTAATTAGGATTATTTATTAATTTAACATTACAAAACACATAATGTGTTACCTAATACTATTCACAGAAAAAAACAAAGTATGTAGGCAGACTACAACAAATTTTCAATGTGACCACCTCCTACTTCTAAACACTTATCCAATCTCTGCCTTACTTATCTCACTGAAGCCTTACGTAACATTTCTCTAGATAGTCCATCGCAAACATTTCTGATTTTTTCTTTTAAATGTTAACAAATGGTGTTTTGTAAACTTTATTTTTCAAAGGTCCCCACAAGAAGAAGTCTAGTGGGGTCAAGTCCGGTGATTTAGGCGCCCAAGGTATCGGTTCATTTATACCTATCCAATTTTCTCCGTAAGTTTCATTTAAATATTGTTGGACAATTCCTGCTTTATGCGGTGGAGCTCCGTCATGCAAGAAACACATGTTTGCTCGCAACTGTCATGGCACATTTTAGAGAATCACAGGAAGTTGTTCTTGACGAAATTGTCCATATCGCTCACTATGTAAAATTCCTTCGTAAAAATATGGACCAATCAAATGTCCATTAATTATACCACACCAAACGTTAATTCCGAAGTGTCCTGGGTTATCAATCGGGTTGACAAAATGTGGATTTTCAGTAGCACAGAAATGTTCATTTTTTCTATTGGGCTTACCGTTACTAACAAAACGACGTTCGTCCGTCCACAACACATGGTGAAAAAACCGATTTTCATTGATCTCTAGTTTACCATCACAGAAGTTTACCATCACTTGGGCAACATAATTAATTCTTCGTTGTTGATGTGGATCTGACTGATGTGGAATTCTAAGTTGTGAAGTTTATAATCGTGATAACCATTTTCTTGATAACTATATTTTAAATTCAACTCACGACAGACTTGCCGAATCGAGTTCCTTGGATGGTCTTCAAAATACTGCAAAACAGTGGCAACAGTATTGTCAGAATTGCCCTTTTTAACAATTTTTCTTCCCTTTCGAGAAGAAAATGCCTCGTTATTTGCACGTAAATTGCGTTCCAACCTTGCAAATATTTTTAAGCTTGGAATAACACGTTCGGAGTATCTCTGGGCGCATAACTGAACTGCTCTTCTAGGGTTCTTTTGAGATTCTACATAAAGTAATAACATGTCGACTTTTTCGTTGTGCGTGGACATTTTTCAAAGTCAAATGACAACAAAACAATATTTGTCAACCATTAGCTTAATTATTGACAGATGCGACTTTGCTATATGCTTACAGACGCTACTTGTTTGAATCGTGACGATTGCGAATTTTTGATAAAACTTTTTACAAATTTTTCACATATTTGCTTATAATTTTTTAAAGGAAAAAAAGCAAATTTTTTTTGTTTACAAAACCTGTTCAGAAAAATTAGCTCTTTTTAAATATGCCAAAATACAGGTATGTTTCTGGGGAAAAAAATTCGATGACGTCATTACTTCAGTTTCCAAATATGGAAAAATATGCAAATTTGGTTTAAAATGGACCTTACTCTATCCCATTTAAGAACCTCTTTTCAGATTTTTTCTATCGTTTTTCCTTTTCATATAATCGAGCTGAGACATCGAGTTTCGCTCACCCTGTACATACCTATTGCTTGTGTCATTCAGAAACACCGACTGTCCTCATTGCTTGAGCGTACTTTGCCAACACCAGTAGTCTTTCTGCATTTATTCTCGTTAAACGTGAGCGATTTGGTCTGCTGATGTTAAAGTGCAAATCCAAAATAGTTCACATGGACAGAGGACGACACAACACGCACATTATTTTCACGAATTTTGCACAGTTTTTTGTTGTTACTAACATCAGTGCATTATTTTTGTTTTACATCTACAGGACAATACACGTGTTACTACTATTTCTATACTTTTAGCCGCTGTTTGCAAAACCCGTTTATTAGCTATCCATATCGGGGGCATTAAGGACCTTATTACCACAAAATCTATTGTTTCGTCCACTGTCAGCGAGAGAAATTAGATAATATAGTCCTTCTATTTTTAATTGAAAATGATAAATACGCCTGGGGAACAAAAAAAGCGGTGAAACTTTATGATTCCATGGGCGTGCATATATCTTTTATAAATTCGAAAATTGTGAAATAATTTTTTTCATTCAAATCAATATAGGTAGATTAAAATTAGCCAGCATACAAAACTCTTAATATTTGTAATATAATTTGCTCCTGTGGGTAGGGAACCTTCGGCGTAGAAACAAAAAACGTCCAGTTTTATATAATTCGCTGTAAATAATGCTCATTTAGCCAGACAATCTCAAAAAATTGTCTGTTTTAATAAACCTAGCTGAAATACACGTCACTGGCGTCTTAAACAAGTCAGAATTACTAATGTCGTAAATCATTTTAACGACGTCGTAAAAATTGTATGGCACAGTGGATCGAATAAGTATTTAAACAATGTATTAGATGCAAAATAGTCTAATAGTCTAATGGATCGTTGACCGGTGTTACCGCCAGTGGTTTACTCTGTGCCGCCAGCAGTTGGCCGGCCAGCAGCGTTGCCGGCTCTTCAAAATTTTCTTAAGTATAGTAATATACATAAAGTTGTTTTAATTTATTACAAGTGTGAATTTGTTAGAGTCATTTGTTTGTTCTTTCTGACTGTTTTCGTAAACAGTTTTTTTTCTAGTGCGTTTTAAAAATGAGTGACATTAATTTTGAGCAATGGTGTGCTAGATATCAGGTTTTGCTTCAGACTTGGACACAGGGCAACGGATACTTTTGCAAAACTTCAACACGCCTACGGAGACAGTGTTTTTTCAAGAGTCTAGGTTTTTCGGTGGTTTAGGGCATTCTCAGAAGGAAGATAATGCCTTAAATGAGTCGATTGAAGATGAACCATGCAGCGGAAGGCCGTCATCTTCAAGAACCGATGAAAATGTCGATATAATGCGGGATCTTGTGCGTTCAGATCGTCGGTTGACGATAAAAATGATCGGGGAAGAGTTAAATTTGAATCACACGACTGTTCATCAGATTTTGACTAACAAATTGGAGATGAGAAAAATCATCGCAAAAATGGTTCCAAAAAACCTTTCGCAGGAACAAAAGTACATCACGAGACAAAGGTGTCTTGACTTTGTGGAATCGATTGAAAATAATCTCCATTTTATGGAACGTGTCATTACTGATGAAGAGACTCGGGTGTTTGAGTACGACCCGAAAAACTATCGCAAAAGCATGGAATGGTACACTTCAAGCTCTCCAAGACCCAAAAAAAGCAAGAATGAGCAAGTCGAAGATCAAATGCATGCTGATTTGCTTTTTTGATAGCCGGAATTGTCCACAAAGAGTTTGTGCCTCCAGGCCAAACAGTAAATCAACACTTTTACAGAGAGGTTCTTGAAAAACTTCAAAAAACGGTCGTGCGTGTGAGACCAAACATCAAGAACAACTGGATGTTGCATCACGACAATGTGCCTTTTCACACAGCCATTTCAGTAAACGAGTTTTAGCCAGTAAAAACATTCGTGTGGCTCCTCAGCCCCCTTATTCGCCTGCCTTGAGTCCTTGTGACTTTTTTCTCTTCCCGAGATTAAAAAATCACCTCAAGGAACGTCATTTTGGGACCATAGAAAACATTTAAACGGCTGTAACCGACCAGCTGAAGGCTATTCCAGTGTATGAGTTCCAGCACTGTTATGAGGAATGGAAGAACCGTCCTCAGCATTGTGTGGCTTCCTAAGGAAGTTATTTTGAAGAAGACAAAACTGAATTGTAATTCTGTTCAGATATAAAAATTACAAAAATCAGTCTCGTTACTTAATTTACACACCTCGTAGTATAATTGTGTTGTTTTTGCATTCGTTTGATTAATACTTTGGAATAGCAACTTACTCTTTGATTCTGTAAAGAAGTGCTTAAGGAAATTTATTTTTTTCCGCAATATGAAGTAGGTCCAACTCGTGAATCTAATTTTATTCTACTTTAGCTTCTCTATTCTCAATCTAAGGAGATTAACACTCCATTCCTATGAGATTTCTTTCTTTCTGAGATTGGAACTGGAACAATAGCGACAATATTGTGCAGATGTAATATCAGACATAAAAATATGCGAAACTATCAATAAAAAGGGCGTTTATCTGTCTTATCAGGCGGTACTTAAGAAGACGGTGATTCGGTAAAAAAAAAACACGTTGATAATATTATTTTATAGACACATAAACTTATACATTTTATTGCAGTAGTGAGATTGACACCCAAGATAATTCTTGGGGATTAGAGTAGAAATAAAACAATTTTCAGAAAATACGTTATTTAGACTTTAGATTTAGGCGATGTATATTAATATACAGGGTGTCCCATTAATAAAGGGTCACAGCGAAACTACAGATTTTGTGGGTAAAAATATTGCGACATAACCAATATTACCGTAGTATCAGAATAACTAAAATACAGGGTGTCAAAGTTATAATTTTATTTTCGATTTCTAAAAATTATTCTTTTAAAAAACAATATTCGTTTGCAAGATTTGGTGATTGGGTTTTTTTTTTGGAGAAGAATGATAGTTTGTATTAATTTAATTTTAGAATTATAATTTTGATGTTAATTCTAGAGAGTATGGGCGCTGGGCACTGGGCACTGGGCACACCGAGACATAAAAACTGATGTAACTTATTTGCACCTTATTTATGTCTACATTAAAAATGTGAATTTTCTCATAATTTTTCGATAGAAAAAGTATTTTTATCTCTTAAATTTACACCGCTGTCCCAAAACAAAATTTTTATATTACTCAATTTTTTAACGTTTTAGGTACGATAGATAATAAAGTATACTTTGGAACTACGCGTTTTTGAGGTATTCATATTAATTTGAAATGCTTTTTGACTTTTTTATATGAGGATTTTTTTTTAATGCACTATACAAGTAGTTTTATTTCAAATTCGATAGGCCAGTCAATGAGTAAGGTCAACTTGGTTAACTGGGACATCATTTTACAACACTCTCAGGAAAACTGTTTGCACATACAAGACTTTAGTTGATTTAAATTTGTAAAATATTAATATGGATCTACATACCTTCGGCTAACTTTATGTAAAAGTAGATTTGATAATAATTTGATAATAATTAAATGCCTTGTTCAGAGTTTCAATTTTTTTCTTCTTTTGGAGTCGGCTGTTCCAGTTACCCCAACTATTGGGGCAAGTGGAACAAGAGTACCTATTTCACAATATACTCGTATTGTAAATTATATGGGGCAACTGGAAGATGTCATTATGTCTACTCAAATACCATACCAAATTTCGATTTTTCTTCCGCAGAATTGACGGAGATATGACACATGTTACAGAAATACTATTAAAAAATTGAACAAAATGTTTTATGAAAATGGTTTTATTTATGTTTAAGTATATTTAAGTACCACAAAATAAACTCATATTGCAATAAAACATTTGTTTGTTAAATAACTTAAGAGAACTAATTTAAATATGGATATCTAAGGATAAATAGTCTTCATCTATATCTCGTGTAACTGGAACATATGTTCCAGTTACCCAAACATACCTGTTCCAGTTAATCCAGAATGTAAAATTTCTGGGGCAACTGGAACATAGGGTATATCTGTGTTACGGGACTACTTAACCTTAAAATTTGTCAAATACACCTCTACAATGCAATTATATCATTATTAAAAGCGGTCCATATAAAATTACTTCTTAACAACACTTACCAGTGGTCAGTCAGTAAGCCGGCAACATATGATGTATGTGGTATAATTTGAATTACCGGAATATAATGATTTTTCACAAAAATTCAGCTAGTTAGGAAAAAACAAGTAAATGGAGAAGGTATGGTAGATGCTCTGTTGGTAAGAGCAAATGCGCGGGAAATTCAAAATGAATCACTAAGACAGAAATTAGCATATAGCCCAGTTACTCCGGTGTTCCAGTTAACCAAGTTGACCTTACATTAAAATCGCAAACTAACGTGTAGTTCTGAATTTTTGGTATATTGTTAGGACCAGTACCAGTAGTATAAATCCAAGTTTGCAGCTTCAAAAGACCTGTGCTACCTTTGTGGCACTTAAAAAACCGCTAAATTTTCGGACTTTTTTTGTTTTTTTGATAATATCTCCTAAACTATACGTTACATCGAAACGGCCAGTCTAAGCTTTTTTAGAGCATATTAAATTTGCTACAATTTGAGACCTGAACCATCTCTGTACGTCAAATAATACTCAAGATACAGCAGGTTGGAAATTGGCTATTTTTTTTCAAAAAAAGTGAATATTTAACTTTTCCTCAACTTCCGGCTTAAATATCGGGGAAAATACTTATCCTACGATAAAAGTCGTATCAAGAGAAGTTTTAGTAAATTTAATTAGCATTAATTTAAGTGCCAGAACGACGCCTGTAGACCTTTTAGTTATCCCATGATCTTAAAAAAAAACAAACAATGGGAAAACTGCATTTTTCACAAATTCGACATCACTAGTTCTCAGGATGGTTTGAGGGCAGTTTTAACGAAAAAAACCATACCAATCTAACAAAATATATATTTAAACGCACTACTCATGAATATTTACGTACAATCTTATTAATAATAATCTACAACTATAGTTGGTAATAAAGTTCACTTAGTCCGTTTCGAAGGTGGTTGTGAATCCTCTATTGTCATTACCATTACGGGCAGTGGGTCGTCGATATCGTCGTCGTTATCATCCCATTCTTCGTCGATCTGGATAACGGCGACAGTTTTGGCAGGAGACCCCAGAGCAGAATTTGCACATAGAAGAGCATTAGCTTTCTTACACTGGCAGGAAATAATTTTGAGAAGGGTTGGGGGTGCCACTTCGCCCATCATGGTAGTAGGTATGAGCCCCTGTTCAGTTCTAGTCCACCCTCACTGAGTGGCATCTCTATCAACCCCCAACCATTTTTGAACCTGACCTTCGGCATGCGTGCTGATGGAAGCATGGAATGTCGCACTATCTTAGCAGAGTCGGCCGTTTTCATAAAAATGTTGTACCACAGATTTTACCTTTTTCTCTTGTACAGAGCTACGAGGCACTTTGCTCCTGAATCTCCTATGGTCTCGTGGGACGCAGTAGGTTGGAGAAATTGTTCTGCGATGGTTATCAGTTCGGGATATTTCTGAAGAGTGCTCAACAGTTTATTTTTCCCGTACCAGAAAAGGGCAGAAGTAGTGTTGCACCCTGTGAACGCGTGTAAAAACAACACAAATCCGGGGGAGAACTCCAACTCTTCCCGGTTGAATAAAGTTGAGTTATTGCAATGGACCAGAGTCACATCTGCCACTTTTCTGGAAAATAACATTTTTGATAGTGGATCCCAAGCCATTAAGAAGGACTAGGAAATCCACATCTACATCCACGTGCCGGTAATATAGGTACCAAGTCAAACAAGTTAGAGGCATGCGATTTCGTTAAGTTGATAAAGCCGCTGAACTTTATTACCAAGTGTAGTTGTAGATTATTATTAAAATTGTACATAAATATTCATGAGTAGTGCGTTTAAATACATATTTTGTTAGATTGGTATTGGTATTGGTATTGGTAAACCATCCTGAGAACTAGTGAAGTCGAAATTGTGAAAAATGCAGTTTTCTCATTGTTTGTTTTTTTAAGATCATGAGATAACTAAGAGGTCTACAGGCGTCGTTCTGCGCTTAAATTAAAGCTAATTAAATTTAAAAAAAAGTCCGAAAATTTAGCGGTTTTTTAAGTGCCACGAAGGGAGCACAGGTCTTTCGAAGCTGCAAACTTGGATTTACACAACTAGTGTTGGTCCTAACAACATATCAACAATTCAGAACTACACGTTAGTTTGCGATTTTAGCGATTTTTAGTGTACTCATTGACTGGCCTATTAAAATAATTCAACATTCTAGTGCAAAAATTTTTAGAAAGACTAGAAAATTCCTCTTCCAAACAAATATCACACAGATAACAAAATATCACTTTTTATGAAATTACTTTTTTTCCCCGTGAAAAAAGTGAGTACTTTTTTCCCGGATATATATACACATAAGTAAAGGTTAGATATTTAATTTTAGAATATTTTATTATACAAAAGTTACATTTCCTTTATATCAAAAGTACAATTACTAAATGTGAATTGCATGAATGACTAGATTATTCAAAATAACTACTAAACAACCACTAAGTTCGCAATTTTTAAATGAAATCACAGAATTAATTTCACACATACGTTTTTGATTACTTTAAAGGTTTCCTTAGCAACGCAGATCTAATTGTCGCTATAAGTACAACAGCCTAGCAGTTTAAAACTTCAAATTTCACGTCTATAATTTTCTGACTTTAACATAGTGTAATAATATGTTTTTTTCAATATTAAATCGTCGTTTTTCCCGCCACAGAAAAAAAATAGTGTATTATACACGGGAAAAATATTAGATTTTAGCTCTCGGTTTTGTGTCTCAACACAACACAACAGCTGTTGACAACACAACCTCGATCTAAAATCTAATACTTTTTTCCCTTGTATAATAAAGAACTATTTTTTTTAAGAAATTATTGACGAAAATCGATAATATAATTATAACTTTGACACCCTGTATCTTAGCTAGCTCTGTACCTGTAGCTAGCTATGTCTCTATCATTCATAAGATTAATTAATATGGGACACCCTGTATACAACATGCAGTGTTATTGCCGAAATAAGTTATTTTATGTAATTCCACGGAGGTTGGTGTTTTAGGACCAATTTTCATGAAGATATTTAGAGCTTCGACCAGAACCATTCAATGCTCATGAAAACTATCAATATTTTAAACGATTTGAAACTTAAATATTTATAAGAAAAGTAAAGATAATTTTGTTTAAATTTAAGGTTAAACCGTAAAGTAAACTTCAACAAATTATATATGTATTCAATATTATTTTTTTCAACGGTCATACTAACGAGAATAGTTATTCATTTACTAAACCGAAATGTATTTTCCCTGCCTGGCTTATCTGCACATGCACAAGGAAAGACAATGTAAAAAAATGTATGGCTAATTTCCTTTGCATATGGTAAATGGTTTTAGCGTGACATCATACCGCGCGTAACACTAATTAACAAAACGATTAGAGCCGTGTAATTCACCGGCAACGACGGCTAATTTTTCGCCGTTATATAAATCAATACGCTGATGACGGCGTACATAAAACGAAACGTAATAGTGCAATAAAAAGTGACAAAGTTTTAAAGTGTAATTGCATTCGGTTTAATAGCAGTCACGTGGTTCTAATGGAAATGCAGCTGGGGAACGCTTCAGTGGCTTCAGTATTTTTCCTTGTTACGATGCGACTGGACATGCCTCATTGGTTTAAAGTTCTTTAATTAGGCGTCTACTTTTTAAATCAAAGTCTCAAGCAGTTTTCGCCTGTTTTTAAAATGCTATTTATTAACCAATCACAGCGAGAGAGGCAAACTGGCCGTTGATCATCGTTGGCATTTGATGGCTCATATGACGTACTAAATATGGCGCGTTACGTAATACGTATCAAATATGACGCACAAAATATGATGAGTCAGTTTCCCGTATATCTAGTTTTTATAATAACTTACAAGTGTAGTATATTGTTATTTTTGCTATATTTATTATACCTATTCTTATTAACCAATCATAGCGAAAGAGGCAAACTGACCGTTAGTCATTGTTGGCATTTGATGCCTCCTATGACGCACTAAATATGACGCGTCATGTAATGCGTATCAAATGTGACGCATGAAATATGATTCGTCAGTTTCCCGTATATGAGTAGTTTTCGGAATTTCATGAAGGACTCAAAACAATAACTTACAAGCGTAGTATATTGTTGTTTTTGCTATATTCTTAATCAATAATAGTGAAAGAGGCAAACTGGCCTTTGGTCATTGTTGGCATTTGATGCGTTGTACGACGCACTAAATATGACCCGTCATGTATTACGTATCAAATATGACGCATAAAATGTGATGCGATCGTTTCCCGTATATGAGTAGTTTTTGGAATTTCATGAAGGATTCAGAGTCTTACACTTCTAGTATATTGATATTTTTGCTATATTTATTATACTTATACTTATTAACTAATCATAGCGGCAAATTAGCATTCGAAAGAGGCAAATTAGCCGTTGGTCATTGTTGGCATTTGATGCGTCATACGACGTACTAAATATGGCCTGTCATGTAAGTATGACGCATAAGATATGATGCGTCGGTTTTCCGTATATGAGTAGTTTTTGGAGTTCCATGAAGATAAATTACAAGTGTCACAATTAACTTACAAATATAACAAAACTATTGTTAATTTTGCGATATGTATTATATTGTATTGTCAATGCTGTCTTCTACAAATCTATTCTTTAAAATATATGCATATTTCGAAGGGGACGTGAAAATACAAGTATATATTTTTTTTAAAACCACATGTGCCACATACATATAACACAACGCAAACGTTATATACGTACATATGTATAGAGTAAAGTGAATATCAAGGGGCTTGGAGATTAACCCTGATAGAAATTCAATGTCACATCCGATTAAATCAGTTGACTACAGATTAACTTTATTTTTATCTGCTGGAAGAAATCAACAAACCATAACATAAACACGTACCTGAATGTGAAATAGTGATATACTTTTTTAGTTACCTAAAACGACGAATCACGATTGATGGTTTATAAATTTATAAATTTTATTTTCCAAAAATTATCAGTTGTTTTGTAAGGTTTAATTATCAATTGGATCTGCAGTTAAGGGGCACAACAAAAATATTTTTTGAAATCATAAAGCAAGAGGGCAGTTTCGAGAAAATGTTCTCTAGAGCTATAAATAAATAAATATAAGAATAAGGAGAATATTTGAGGACAATTTCATTTTAACACATTTCAAGACAAACACAAATGTCCGTATACTGGAAACATCACCAAGAAATGTTATCCCAAGTATTTAATGTTCTTGGTAAATATAATATTACACTCCAGTAGGCAGAGGTTTTTATATGTTCTTACTGCTGAAGTTGAGAGAGTTTTTCACCATTTTTTTACTTTGAAAGTAGGGTGACTATGATCACAAAATTTCTTGGAGGGACTGAAAAAAACATTTCGATCCGTTAATAACTTTTCGAGTAATTAACGATCGATTTTTTTTGCAAGCCTTAATTAACAATGACGACATTTCTTTGTTTATTGTACGATATTGATAGTTAGAAAAATCATAAATCTCTTCAAGTTTGCGAGACTTTTTGAGATATTGAAAAATATTAATTTGGGCCAGTTTTATACCGTTTTCTACGCGACTACCTTTTTTGACGCGACGTATGTATTATTGAAATTGATAAAATTGAAAGTACGCTTTAAGACGCGTATTTAAAAAAAATGAACGTCAATATATTATAGTCACAATTCCGAGAATTTCGAAGCGGCAACGCTAAAACAATATATACGTCGCGTCAAAAAAGGTTAGCGGATTGAACTGAATTTTTTTTGTAACTTCATACTACAAATACCAGTGTCTCCAAGAAATTTCATGATCATAGTCGCCCTACTTTCGAAATAAAAAAAATAGTGAAAACAAAGCACTTTTTCAACCTCAACAGTCATTTGCAAGTCACACGTTTAAATTTATGGTCACACTTCTCAGCGTAAACGCGGGGAAGCATACACCCACTCCTGCTGCAGATAGTGATGTGTGGATATGGCATCCCCGCCTGCAGCAAAAATTAGGTTCAGGCGAGGGGAGGTAATTCATCATGTCCCAAAACCTTCCTTACAATGTGGCAAGTTTGTAACAATATTGCCTTCTGGCCATTTCTAATAATATTATAACACAGTCCTAATGCCGCAATATTCCTGGCGAATCTGGTTGTCATCACTCAGGAACTCAGTGTTCAGCTCGATTGACAAATTTTCGTATTTCGCGATCTTCTCCCGTTCAGTCTTCTGAATGTTGTGGGTAAGTGGCACTATGATGATCCCTCTTCGTTGTTCCTTGTTGATCAGCACAATATCTGGTCGGTTGAAGACTACTGTTCGGTCGGTGATGATTAGCCTATCCCAGTACATCACTGCTACTTCCGATTCCAGCACAGCTTCTGGGTTATATTTGTAGTATGGCGGAGCCGTCGCTAACAGGCCATACTTGAGTGCCAGTTGTTGGTGGACCATCTTCGCAAGTTGCCGATATATGCCGACTCTGCTAGCGCGGGACAGCTCTGTTCTCTTGACTCCTCTTCTGTTGGTACGTCGACCGGAATAAGTTCACATCCCAGGCTCAAAGGCGTGTGTCCAGCGTCATCTCTTGCTACTGCTGTTATTAGCGGGTCCCTGTTGTTTAATATTTTTCTTCTGAAGGAAGCTTCTTGGTTAAGGCACTGATTCTTGATATTCAATAGACCTCTTCCACATCGTCTTCGAGGCAGGTAAAGTCGGATTACTGAGGAGTTCGTGTGCAATTGTCTGAATTTTTTTAGTAGTCGGCTAGTAAGTCGATCGAGCTCATCCAGATCAATAACGGACCACTTAACGATTCCAAAAGAGTACGTCAGTACTGGGACAGCCCACGAGTTGATGGCTTTGATTGCTCAAGATTGCCTCCAAATAAAAGCGTATTCAGCAACTTTGTCACGTGGCTCTTGTATTTCTCTTGGAATTCTTTCTTCAGTTGTGTGTGGTTGATCCTGCCATCTTGACACACTGGGGATGTAACTGTGTTGCTCTTCCGGTGGTAGTTGATGAATGTCAGCATACACCTCTGGATTGTTATAAGGTGCTCCCTTCACAATACTCAGTGTGGCGCACTTATCCAGGCCAAAGGACATTTTGATGTCATCGCTGAAGGTCCTAGTAGTTCCAATGAGGGTCTGGAGATTTGGCTTGGACCCACTGAATAGTTTTAGATCGTAGAGCAGGTGAGTGAGTGTTGCTCGGTTTCTGGCGTTGATCTTGTACCGAGCTGTTGTCTTATTCAGTAGGGTAGATAATGGGTTGAGTGCCAAATAGAACCAAACCGGCGACAGTGAATCATCTTGGAAGATTCCCTTCTTGATGTCAACTTGACCTGTGTTCCCTCCAGAGACCCAAATGTTTGTTTTCCAGGAGTGCATAAGATGTTGGAGAAGTTGTATATAAGAAGTTGAATAAGATGTTATTATTATTAGATATTATTATTTCGCCGACTTTATAGCCACACTTCTCAGCGTAAACGCTGGGAAACATTCACCTATTCCTACTGCAGACAGTGATGGCTTGATATCTCATCCCCGCCTCCAGCAGAAATTAGGCTCAGGCGAGGGGAGGAAATTCATCCTGTCCCAAAACCTTTCTAACAATATGACATGTTTGTAATACAACTGTCTTCTGGCCATTTCTAATTATATTATAAGACAGTCCTAATGCCGCGATGTTCTTGGCGAATCTGGTCTTCACGCCCTCTGCCGATATTACTAGGGCGTACGTCTCCACCTTCTCCAGTTTCCATAGGCGCTTCAGCTCGATTGATAGATTTTCGTATTTCGCGATCTTCTCCCGTTCAGTCTTCTGAATGTTGTGAGTAAGTGGCACTGCGATGTCAAGGATGATTCCTCTTCGTTGCTCCTTGTTGATCAGCACAATATCTGGTCGGTTGAAGTCCACTGTTCGGTCGGTGATGATTAGCCTATCCCAGTACATCACTACTGTCTCCGATTCCAGCACAGCTTCCGGGGTATATTTGTAGTAAGGCGGGGCCGTCGCTAACAGGCCATATTTGAGTGCCAGTTGTTGGTGAACCATCTTCGCAAGTTGGTTGTGCCTGCCGAGATATGCTGACTCTGCTAACGCTGGACACCCTCCTATTATGTGTTCGATAGTTTCGCATGCAGATCCACATTTTCTACATAGGTCTTCGATGTTGTCTCTTAGGATATGCTTCTGGTAGTTTCTTGTTTTTATAACCCTGTCCTGAATGGCAGTCAAGAAGCCTTCGGTTTCGGGGTACAGATAGCCGTCGGTAATTCGTCGGTCGATTTATTATTATTATTATTATTATTATATGTTGTATAAAATATGCCAAGGAACGGAGATATAAGCGGAAATGTGAAAAATATACGTTTTTTTCACAGTTTCAGCTCTACGGCCCTCGCACATTGTGTTCTACGCAAAAAAATACATAGGAAACCGTCAAAACTAGCCCTATATGTTTCAAGAACAGTTTTTGATGATTTTAGCTCCCTGCCTACTGGACTATTAAGGTTATTAGAAATTGTAATGTAAAATTACCGAAATATGTAAGGACTTTGATGTTTCTAGACACAGTACTTTATAAATAAATCTGTTACAAAATGAACATGCGAAATATAATGTGTATTCTTTGTATTAACTAATTATAAATAAATGTTGTAAATAAATTTTAAACAGTGAATTTCAATTTTAGGTGCGGCATTATCTATTAGAAAATTATCACGCTCGTAGACTGCAAAACCATCAAGCAACTACATATACTAAGTCGAGCCATAAATTAATTTATTGTATAGATAAGTCTGTCGACGATATTACCGACGTGTCACTTAATTTTATTGGCAGTATTTAAAAAAGGCAAAACATTGAAATAGCATTGAAATATCATTCGTATGAAACAAATGTTGCTACATTGTGTACTGCTTTATTACTAAAATATACTACTATTTTACTGTTGCATATATTTTACTTGTATATCACCATTTTACTATTGAACTAAAATAAGCAGTAAGTTTATGTAAGTGGTCCTTATAATACAAATGTAAGTTTTATTACCTGATATATTACCTGACTTTTTGTAAATTTAATAACAGGTTGCAGATTGTAATTTCCTTTAGCTATTTACGAAAAAAAATGGTGTGATCGAGACAAAATAATCAACGTGTATAAAATATCTGTATAATAAATCACGACCATCTTCAGGACGTAATGGCTACGTGATTACTACATCTATTCAGGCCGGTCCAAGAATAGTAGCTTTTCGCGTACTGTATAGCCGAGAGAGAGACACTGTCAACAGTCTGTATTATCATCACATAGCATTATATTTTCGATGCCGTCTCAGTTAATTATATCTAAAATATTATCTTTCAAGATAATTTCCCTTAATAAAGTATTTCCTGAGTATAATTCTGAAAACGTTTATGTTCCATTCGATTTCGCTATCGTCGTACCCTGAAATGTTCAAAAGTTTATTTATAATTTGATTACTGTTCTACAGTCTCGACCCTATGCGACTTAAGTTCAAGTTAGTTCGCGTCAGTGAGTGTGAAATCATTCTCGACGTGTTAATGTTTTCAGTCCGACAACAGTTTACTGAGGATAGCAACGGATTAGCTTGCCACCAATTCAGCTAATGGCTAAGAAAGTCGATAGTTTGTTATGGATAGGCCCAAATAAAAAGTTGATCACTGTTCTCTGTTTGACATGAAGTAATTAAACAAGCCAAAACCATATAAATTTAATATAAACATTATATTTTAAACAACTTAAATATACATGGCTTTAATAAGGTTTTAATGTAATGGCCGCCTCAATTGGAAATTGTTCAGTTTTGTGGCAGATATTTCTGTACTTGCTTGTTTTGTACGGTTGCACAGTTTTTCTCTATTTTTATGTACATATTTTGAGAATTCCATTTGTTTTAATCTACCCTAGAAATAAAAATCCATTGTGGGTAATTTTTTTTCTGGAGACTACTATACCAATGGACTATACTTTTTAATATATCTATTTGTAAACGGTCGGTTTAGCCGGTTCCTAACTACTATGGAATTGTGAGCAAGTGCTCCATCTAAATAGAAGAAGCAGAAAAGTAGTTTTCCAGAAAATTTAAATAGGTGTTCAATTTTCAAAGAACTATGGTTCAACGATTTGACACTTCGATAGTTCACATCCAGTCAGATCACCCAGTGTGAGTTTTTGATAATCCAGTACCTATTTTTCATTGGAAGCAATGCCATTTGTGAATTTTAAAGCAGATAGTGGTTTTAAAACATGCTGACGTATGATGACAGCATGTTTTAAAATGTACATGCTGATAGCAATATAGTTTTACGTTATATTTTTAGATGCAGTTGTTATTATGATAAGCTACAGTAACAATGCCTTCTACATGATGTAAAAATTGGCCAATTAGCTCCAGTCTCCCCTGCACAATTTAGTTAAAACGGTGTTATTTTCAAATGTTTTGTAGAATCGGATGGATTTAATTTTTAAACTCATTATCTGCTAGTGCGCCAGTCTTATTGGAATTAAATTTATTTACTTTGCTTATGTTTTTATTCCGTTATCTGACTCTGACTAACGTGCCCAGGTAGATAAACTAAAAATATCTAAACCTCAGATTTGGCGAAAGCGGTTAAGACTTTTACGGCTTCAGAATTTTCCTAAAAAAATTCTTTGCGCATTAATCTTAAAATTATTTTTATGGGCACTTCTGTATCTTCTGTGGTATTTTTGATAGTTTCAGTTTAGGTGGTTTAAATATAATCATATGATCGACAAAGTTTTAGTTAAAAAACTGCATAATTTCGAGTGATAATAGTTGACTATTGTTCAACAAGGCAACAAACTCATAAAAGGTGAAAAATTCTAATAATGGTTTTTTTCTACGAGGTGTGGCTATTAAATAACCGAACTGCTGTCATAACACGTTTTATTCGTTACCAACTATAGCAGCAACTTTTTTCGCCTTCAATGTACTCCACTTGGCGATCTCTACACCACTCCATACGACTTTTCCATTGTTGAAAGTAGTGCTGGAAGTCCGCTTTTGTTAGCTGGTTCAGAACCTCCGTCGCTTTTGCTTTAACCGCTTCCACATTTTCGAATCTTGTCCCCTTCAGCGTCGATTTGATCTTGGAAAATAAAAAAAGTCACAGGGGACAAGGTCGAGCGAGTATGGTGGATGTTCCAACACAGTAATGCCGTATTTTGCAAAAGACGCCTTTACAGACAAAGCAGAATGGGCCGGTGCATTGTCTTGGTGGATCTTCCATGATTTGATCTTTCACAAATCGGGTCTTCGTATTCTCACACGCTCACGAAGGGCCGTCAGAATCTCGATGTAATAATATTGATTGACCGTCTGACCCTCAGGGACTCAGTGAACGTAAACAATGCCTCGAATGTCAAAAAAGACGATCATCATCGCTTTGAATTTGGATTTGCTCATCCTGTTTTTTTTTTGTTACCTTGGCGAGTTCGGGTTCTTCCAGTGCATGGATTGGAGCTTTGTTTCGGTCTCGTAAGTAAAAAAACCACGATTCATCACAAGTAATCACCGCGTCTAACAAGCTTGGATCAGTGTCAATGTTGTTTAGAATGTCAGCGCAAATGTTCATTCTTGATTCCTTCTGCTCGGGAGTGAGGGGTTTTGGAGGAGTTTGAACGATTTATGCAAAATCTGGCGAACACATTCTTTGTCGATTCCTGTTATTTCAGCAAGTCCTCGGATGCTTAGACGACGATCTTCGCGGATTAGTTTACCAATTTTTTCAATGTTTTCGTCCGTTTTTGACGTTGAGGGCCGTCCGGCGCGCGAATCATCTTCGGTCGTTTCACGTCCCTCTTTAAACCTTTTAAACCATTCAGAAACTTGTGTGCGGGATAATCATTCATTCCCGTACACTTCTTTTAACATTGCATAAGCTTCTGTAAAAGTTTTCCCCAGTTTAACAAGTAACTTGAGATTAACCCGTTGCTCCATCTGAACACATTTTTTCGACGCATCACTGGTGCCTAGATTAATTCAAACGACTATTACAGTCAAACTGAGCGACCCACTGGCTCGTCCAACAGCTTCAATAGCCACATCTCGTATATCAGGAATTGCGTTTGTTAAATTGAATATTATTTATTATTATTATTTCGTTGGTTAAACAATTGTACTGATTAAAAACCTGAATTCCACTTGAAAGCTGATACAGTTTGTAAGTGGAGAATAATAACTTGACGGTATTTTGTATCTGACGGTAGTTTGTAAGTTAGTATTCTTGTGAATCATGGTCCTAAGTCATAATTAAAATACATAGGATTTAGTCACTACAGTCGGGAGAAAATAAGGTTGTGGCCAAAAATATGTTGTTTGCGCATTGTGACGTGATTTTTTTAAAAGAGCTCTAGAGCAAATATTTCGCAAGAATGGCGTAGTCGATTAATATTAAGTCAACATTGTGTAACAGGCCGCAGCTCAAAAAAATACAGTGAACAAGTCAGTGAACGATATTTTAAAATTATTTGTTCTCACTGTTAATTCGATTAGACATTTTTCGTCATCAGTTCATACTGTGTTCTGCATTAAAATGTCATTTAAATAATTGATTCGATTTGAGAACAAATAATTCAAAACATGCAAAGACTGATGTGATGTGATGTGATGTATAATCTAGTAATATGTATTTTCGTTACAAAATGCAGGGCAGGATAACACAAAACGCATGTAAGCAACAGACAACCTGACGCCTCCTGTCTGTTTTAAAATTAGACGTGATAATTACAGATATTTTGTTTTCAGAAAATGACAACCACGAAATGTATCTCTGTCTAGCGCAGTACAGCCAAAACATCTAAGGAAACATTCAAACTAGTAAATAATGTCACATGTTCAATACTCATTAATAAATCATAAAATTAGCTTATACAGTGAGGGCGTAAAGTCGCGCTTATATTTGATGAATAGTAAAGGTTCTATTATTCTGAGACACGTCAATTTCTAATTCTAAAATGACATCTTGCGACGTAAAAATGTCTTCCCTAAATTCAACACCCTTCAGGTGACAGCTACAACTCCTAAATTTTCAAATTGGAAGTAGGGGCTTGTGATACTTCATTTGAAAGGTCTTTTCATTCTCTATTCAAAACTGTTACGGTTTTAAAATTTATTGCAGAAATTAACAAGAAAAAAGTTTCTCCAGCGTAGGAAATGTGTTACATTTAAATAAAAAACAAATCGTGATTAATGCAGCAGATGTTTAAAATGCATGCCTCCAGCATCTTGGCAGCATCCTAGACGTAAATACGTAGAAATGTCTTCTAACGTTAGTTAACATCTGCGGGGTAATCGACTTAATTGCAAGTGTTATTCTTCTTCTTAAGTCAGCTAAATCGTCGGGTTTGGTTTTATAGACCATACTTTTTACATATCCCCATAGGAAGAAGTCTAACGACGTGAAATCAGGTGATCGTGCAGGCTATTTTACAGAACCACGTTTCCCTATCCAGCGATTTGGAAAGATTGTGTGGAGATATTGCTGGACAGTGACTTCGTAATGTGCTGGTGCACCATCCTGCTGGAACCATATTGCATTACATGGACTTTGTGGGTTTCCTTCAGCTGGATACAAGTTTGCCATGGTATAACATTATTTTGGAGCAGCGCTAAATAAGTTTCTCCATTCAAATTGCCGTCAATGAAGAAGGGACCAATAATATTTTCTCCAATTATTCCTGCCCAAACATTAACTTTCTCAGGGTTTTGCGTGTGTAGTTCCCTCATCCAGTGAGGATTTTCTCTCAACCAGTAACGACAGTTTTGGCGATTAACACGGCCGTGAAGTGTAAATGTAGATTCATCCGAAAATAAAACATTTTCTATTTATAAAGTATTGTCATCTATCATTTGCATCATTTGTTCACAAAAGAGAATTCGTCTATCAAAATCGTTTTCCGCGAGCTCATTAGTTGGTACCAGTTTATATGGGTGCATCTGATTTTCTGTCAATATGCGGAGAATCGAGGAATGGCTAATATTTAATGCTGAAGTTGTTTAATGTTTGAAGCTGTTTGAAGTTGTATTTATTAGTAAGTTTTTATCTTATAGTAGTAAATGTCGGCAATTACAGACATTTATTTTTTTGTTATTATTAACATTTCAGACCGAAAATTGACAAATAGTTTTACTTATAACAGTTTTATTTTAATGTAACGAATTTCCTACGCTGGAGAAACTTATATTTTTTCTTGTTAATTTTTGCAATTAAACCATAGCAGCTTTGAATAGAGAATGAAAAGACCTTTCATATGAAGTATCACAAGCCCCTACTTCCAATTTGAAAATTTAGGGGTTGTAGCTGTCACCTGAAGGGGGGTTGAATTTAGGGATGACATTTTTACGTCGCAAGATGTCATTTTAGAATTAAAAATTGACGTGTCTCAGGATAAAAAAAATGCATAATAATGGAGCTACTGCATTTATTCCATTTGGCTGTTCCACACTGTATAAAGTAGTAGGTATAACAATTTTAGTAAACAGAATTTTTTGGATCTACTATGTTTGTTGCCAAGAAATTCTATATATCCAATTTTTGTTTTGTGATTATTGATGCAGTCATATAACAAAAAAAAACTGACCTGCTTGCGAATCTAAATGAACGATAAAATACACGCTAGAATATTTTTTATATGTACTCGATGAATGAAAATATTTAATAAAAACTGAAACAAAACATACAGAATGACACCGTTTTATGAATTTATAAATTAAATGATTCAAAATTATTTTGCAATATATTATAGTTGGCCGTCTCTGAAATGTACAATTGTATTAAATAAAATATTCGTAAACATATTAAGGAGTCTTTCTGGTTACGATTTTCAAAAAAAAATATTTTTAAACATTTTGTTTTTCATAGAAAGAAAAGAGATATCGTTTTGAAAATTTGTAGGTATGTTTAATGACGTTTAAATATTATAAAAATTTTTTTTTAGATTTTTAAAAATTTTATTTTTGACAGATTTAAAAAAAAACATCAAAAAATGACTGCAGGCATGATTTTGGGCGACTGGATGATTTGAAATAAAAATAAAAAATGGCAAATTATTCCTTGTTGAAGTGGCTATAGCATGAACTAGAATATTTGTTTTTCATCAAAGAATAATAATATGGCGGCCATTTTTCGAAAAAAATAATTTTTGATCAAAACGATTCTAGTTCATGCGATAGCCATAAATGTATACAATAACATATTCAAAAATCAAAGCAATTGGTCATGTAGTTTTTCTTAAATCGTGCCCGCAAGCCTAAAAAACATGGTTTCTAGAAAATCGCGTTTAAATTTTTGTTAAGGAAATTAAAAAATATACGTTGCTTATAGACTAACACGTTGTGGAATAACAAGCGAGATGTATGTTATAGAAAGAGATCATAGTATAGAGTGAATTAGATCGAAGCAGATGTTAAAAATAGGTGGGAGTCGAGATTAACGAAACACAGCCGTGAAGATATTCATTAGTAAAATCCGTAAAAAAAAAATAGATTTTTTTGAAAATTTGTAACCAGAAAGACCCCTTAAGCATTTCCGTATTCAACTGACACACGACCAAAATTATGTTTGTATTATCCGTTTCTGTTAACTACATTCAATGCTACGCTATTAATTAAGGCAATTGTGTAGTATGAGAAAGAAGATATAATATGACGTCTTAATAGAAACGAATGTTTGATTAACAAGAATTGGCATTCTTATGCTTCTACGTATTGTGGTCTGTATACAGAGTGAGGATTTGACGTGTCAAAGTTTTGAGTTCAATTTTTTGGATTTAAAATAGGCAAGAACAATTTTGTAGCCTTTCAAAAAGATTGGATTTTCAGAAAATGATTTTTTTAGGAATCTCATGTTTAAAATTAGTTTTGAAAAGTGATTATAAATGTAGAATTAGTTTAAATATTTCGAGATATTCTTGTCCTAACATTATTTTTTAGGGATTTATGTGGTGATAATACATTTTTTAGTGGAAACTTAGCGGAAAATATTTCCAACGAATTCCATATATTATTTAATTTCGTTTTTCATTTTTACGTCTATTTCAACAAAAATCGGACGACCTGTTGCATAAAGTTGTCAAGGACTATTATAAATCAATCATGATCTTAAGCGTTGCTCAAATGAATGCGAATTGCTACAAAATCCTCAATATTATTATGTGAACAATGCTAATTCTTATATTGATAATTCTAAGTATGATCGATGGTTAATCACTTCTGTTTGTTTTTTATATTTTCCGTGTTATCCAGTTTTAGGAATACATTGTTTCTACCTTATATTAATTTATTTATATTTCGGCTTTTCATGTTGTGTGTTCAAGAATTCGTTAACAAATAAATGCATTTTATATATGTAGATATACGAGGTATTTAAATTAAGTAATGAGACTGGCAACTTAGCGCCCGATCTAACAATACTGCGGAGACGGGACTTGGAAGGGCGGTAGGTTAACCTGCAATGCACTTTTAATACAAGTTTGAACTTGTTAGGGTCATTTGTTTGTTCTTTGTGACTGTTCCGTTTTAAAAATGAGTGACATTAATTTTGAGCAACGATGTGCTATTAGGTTTTGCTTCAGACTTGGACACAGCGCAACGGATACTTTTGCAAAACCTCAACATGCCTACGGAGACAGTGTTTTTTTCAAGAGCTTAGGTTTTTCGGTGGTTTAAAGCATTCTCAGAAGGAAGAGAGTCGATTGAAGATGAACCATGCAGCGGAAGGCATTCATCTTCAAGAACCGATGAAAATGTCGATAGAATACGGGATTTTGTGCGTTCAGATCGTCGGTTGACGACAAGAACGATTTGACGAAAGATTTTGACTAACGAATTGGGGATGATAAAAATCTGCGCAAAAATGGTCCCAAAAAACCTTTCGCAGGAACAAAAGAACATCAGGAGATCAGGACATCAGAGTCAGTGTCTTGACTTTTTTGGAATCGATTGAAAATGATCCCCCATTTATGGAACGTGTCATTACTGGTGATGAGACTCGGGTGTTTGAGTACGACCCGAAAACCAAGCTGCAAAGCATGGAATGGCACACTTCAAGCTTTCAATACCCAAAAAAAGCAAGAATGAGCAAGTCAAAGATCAAATGCAGGCTGATTTGCTTTTTTGAAGCTAGAGATTTGTCCACAAAGAGTTTGTGCCTCCTGGCCAAACAGTAAATCTTGTTTTGCGGAACAGTAAATCTTGTTTTGCAGTTACATTTTTACATAGAAGTTCTTGAAAAACTTCGAAAAAGGGTCATGCGTATGAAATCAAACATCAAGAACTGCCATTTTTTTTACAATGCTACATCACGCTTTATCAACGTTTTATCACACAACCATTTCAGTAAACGAGTTTTTAGCCAGAAAAACATTCCTGTGGCTCATCAGCCTCCTTATACGCCTGACTTGAGTCCTTGTAACTTTTTCTCTTCCCGAGATTTAAAAATCACTTCAAGTTCACCTCAAAATCACCTCAATTTTCTATGGTCATTTTGGAACTATAGAAAACATTCAAACGGCTGTAACCGACCAGCTGAAGGCTATTCCAATATATGAGTTCCAGCACTGCTATGAGGAATGGAAGAACCGTATCCAGCGTTGTGTGGCTTCCCAAGGAAGTTATTTATAAGGAGACAATATTGAATTGTAATTCTATTCGAATAAAAACAATTAGGAAAACCAGTCTCATTACTTAATTTACATACCTCGTAAATTCGCTTTAATGAGGCTCATTAAAAAAAATGTGTTGCAGAATAAACTGTGAGATAATAGAGAGTTTGTATAGGTCATTAATTTTCATAAAGAACAGCTAATGAGTTGACGAATTGTTGGTTACATAAAAGTCAAGTTAATTATTTAGGTCTTGTTACTAATTTGGAATATAGAATGAATTCACTGTACAGTATTAAAACGTGCGTTACAAAAAATATCAGTCAAGTAAATGTATGGTCAAAGTCATGGTATAATGAGTCCAATGGTATGGTGTGCGATTACAGTACTTTTTTTTAACGCACGACGTATGAATGTGAGTGTGGAATACCTTAAATGTAAAAAAGGGGGGGTAAGTGAATTAGAGAAATTAGATATGATTATTAGATACTAGTTATAAAAAAACTGGATAGTTTCCCTTAGGTGGTGGTAGATAAAAGTCAATCCAAAAAATAACTTACCAACCAATCTAATCAAACCTTAACTTAAGGGGGTATTCTAGTCTACAAATCTGAAAAAATCGAAATTTTTTTTGTTTCATATTTCCAAAGTTTAGACATTCAAGAATATGCCCTTAAAAGGATTTTTCAAAATTTCAATTATTTTATGAGTTACAGCCATTTTTGTAACGCGGCATCGGCTCCGGTCCGACCGGAACAAATGAACAATAGACGGTAGACGCTGCCCGAGTACTTACGAAACACGAAACGTATTTAGTCAGAATCTTTTCGTCTTAGTATTTATTTCAAATTAGTTTTGAGCCAGCCTTCAAGCAACGTGGACGTGCTAACTGAGTATAATTCCCGGAAACTTGTCTCAAAACTTTAAACGCGTTTTTCTCAAAACTACTTTTTTCGAGTTGGCGTGCACGATATCTCAAGTTCTAATTAACCGATTTATCTGAAATTTGGTGTGAATGTTCTTTATACATTCCTCTATCGCCTCAAGCACGCTCAGATCAAAATTTTTAATTTTACTATTTAAAAAAAAAATCGGAATTGTTAAAAAAACATGCAAAACAAAATTTTTTTTTCAAGCGGCCGCCATTTTATGAAAAAAATTTTTTTTGACTTCCAAGGTTCGGGCTATAGGGGCATTCTATACTAATTAAGAATCCGTTCGGCTTTTTTGTTTCAGTTGACCAGAAGGGTTGAAATCATGCACGCCAGGACACCTTTTTTTTTTGGACCCCCACTTTGCCAGCTCATAATTGCCCCCCCACTTTGTCAATTTTGAGTCTTTTTTTCAGTTAATTTTTTATGTTATTTTAAAATATTAATAAACAAATGATAAAAAAATGAATAGTAAAAATATTTTTTGTTTCGTTTGTACAGAGCTTCAAAAACCGCCCGAAATTCATGCCTCTAGACTAGAATACCCCCTTAACCCATTAACGCCCATAGGACAGAATTTCGACACTGAAGTTCGAGTTGATGCCGTTCAATGAATTTGAGAAAAACAAAGTTTCAAACTACCTTCCTATGTTTTTGAGGGCGCTCTTTCAAATGGTATTGGTTAAACAATTCTTAAAATATATCTAGCCATGGAAAAATTAAAATTAATCCAAAAAACGTCATTTTTCGCTTGCATTTTTTTTGTTTCAATTACTTTTCGTTCGCTTTTTATTTTTTTTTATGACTTAAACCTATTCTAATCTGAAAAAAATTGATAAGATTCTTTGACCAATTCTAAGCATTTTTGTTCTTAGAAAATTTTTGATAAAGCCTATAGTTTTCGAAGAAACATTTTTTTTAACTTCAAATTAAATGAACTAGGAAGCGTTAGTGTACTTAGAAGGAGCTTACATATTTTTTTCTTGTAGGGTTTATCAAAAATGTTCTAAGAACAACAATGTTTTAGAATTGGTCAAAGAATGTTATCATATTTTTTCAGATTTTTTTGATGACGTTTTTCAAAATTTCGATTTCACGATATTTCAAAAAATCGAAAATCGTTTAGGAACATTCTGAAAAAAAATTGAGAGTATTCTTTGACAATTATAAAACATTTTTGTTCTTAGAAAATTTTAGATAAAGTATATCGTTTTCGAGAAAAAAATTCGTAAAGTTTTGAAAAAAAAATTCAATTAGGTCGCCATTTTGTTTTAGTAACAATTTTTTAGACCTTAATAACTTTACCTATTTTAAGTTTAGACATCGAGTCCACGATCTGAATAGGTTTAAGTCATAAAAAAAATTAAAAGGGAACGAAAAGTAATTGAAACAAAAAAAAATGCAAGCGAAAAATGCCGTTTTTTTGGGTTAATTTTATTTTTGGTTTAATCACTATTTGAAAGAGCACCATCAAAAACATAGGAAAAGGTAGTTTGGAACTTTGTTTTCGAACGTCTCAAATTCATTGAACGGCATCATCAACTCGAATTTCAGTGTCGAAATTCTGTCCTGTGGGCGTTAATGGGTTAAAGTGCAACGTTATAGGCATGGCAAATAAATCCTTTCCATATACAAAGCGTATTCGTAACTCGAAAGGTTCTGATAACAAACCGATATTGTTATAAAATCCAGATGTTCAGTTAACGCACTACTTCCCTGGAAAATCAAATGTTTATCTAAACTGCTCTCTCTCTCGTGGCGGAGAAAAAAATATATTTCTATTCGGCATTCGGGTATCGTCAAACGCTACATAAATTAACCTGCTCAATATGTAGAAACGAATCCGTTTGAGAAATACGTATTAAACACATTCTTTATTTTTTTGACATCGTTCTGTAATGTTTGCGGTGTGTTTTTTTAGCAGATCTCCTCGGTTTTCGATAACCCCTCTGAAAATAATAAAAGGGAACAATGCGGGCAACAAAAAAATGTATCAAAGAGAGAGAGAGAGAGCTGGAAAAAAACTGCATGTGTCTGTTCAACAGAAAAGGCGACGAAGAAACAATAGCCGTGTATTTCTATAGCACACAGGGGCGCCAATTTTGATTTTGTTCTAGAATTCTTATTTAAGTATTAAAGCATCCCTTTTGTTTTTTTCTGTTTTTGGTTATGAACTTCTCTTTGTGCTAAGGGTTTTGTAATCGCGTTTCTCTTCACTTAACTTTTTTGATATAATGCGATGTTTTATGGGACAATGGTATAAAAAATTTATGAAATATTTCCATTAACAGCAAATGCTGTTGTATATATATTTTTAAACCATGCTACAGAAATTTATATTCTTTTCCTAAGAATCACCGACACTCTATTAGAGAAAGTTTTTTTTATTATTATTAAATACTTCCACTTCATTACGCGGATGTGGAAGTAAAATTAACGGTAACGTTAAAAATAAAATGCATCAGACCAACTGATTCTTAAATTGCCAACCATTGATTGTTATTTACAAATTCACTGAGTACACTGTGAATTACTTCTTCTATTATTTTTCTTTAAATCCTCTGATTGTTGTAATCTGTTTGCATAACTTTTATCTTAAATTAACTATTGTCTTTTGTCTCCAAAGAAAATAGTGAAGGGGCGTAAGATCTGGATATCTTGGAGGCCACTCTATTGGCTCTCGTCTACCAATCCAGTGGACAGGAAAAAATTCAGTAATACAATACTTTTGCCGATCTCTGTATGTGAAAAATACGTATATACCTATGTGGATGGTATAGAGACATCAAAAAAAAACGTCATCAAAGTTGGTCGAGAAAAAAAGACGTATTTCTATTCTTAATCGAATTTATAACCTTATTTACTTGTCAAGACTATCACATCATATGACAGTCATTGTTTATTTTACAAATTGTGACAGTCACTTGTCAAATGTTTGACATAACCGAAAAGCTTAGACATTATATTAGAGCTATTTCCATCTCTCTCTTCACAGAGTTGATGACGTTTTTTGGGGGTTCTCTTTTTTTTTGGCCCTAACATGGATTTCAAACGACCTAAAGTCATGTATTTAGTTATTATAATTATTACAAAATTAAATACCCTTAATTTATCGTTTATGATGATCCAAAATGGAAGTATTCTTTATCATATATTTTATTTATATAGTAAAAAGTACGTATTAGCTATGTAAGTAGTAAAAAATGCGACGTCCTTGGAACTGGAATATTCCCAAACATAATCCTTGTAATTCCTAACTCTGGAGAGAATGAGGAAAACAGGACGCAGAGACATCGCCTGATTTGTTCTGTACGCATTGCGGCTCTTCCATAACGTCGAAGCATAATTTAAAGTTATTTTTCGGGATTTTCTGGCAGTTTCCTGGCTGGGTTTCAACTATACAAGTTATCGTTTCATCTACATAACTTCAAAGTGATACGTGTATAAATATGGTATCGTTTCTGCATCGTTCAATATTTTTGCTGTTAGTTTAATACTACATATATTAATGTTATGCTTTTAACATTTTAAGGAAGATGAAACAGAATAAAAGAAAATATTTACATTCAAGTAGATTGCAGTTCCTTTGCAGGCACGTTTATAACTTACTAAGTAATTATTTAATTATTAATTGACGTCAAAGTAAAATAGGTAATACGAAACGGCGATTAAACAAATATTTCAAAGGGAAGATCAATCAGTACTCGCAAAGTGCATCTGGGTATACACTAAAGAATTTATTTAGGACTATAATATAAAGTACACCGGAGATTTTCTCGGAGCACACGCTAACGGCAAATCCGTTCAAAGTTCATGAAACGAGAATGATTTCCCATTCGTTGTTATTCACTATCAGAAATCCAGACCCCGATTTCGATCTCATTAAATCTCATCAGATATACAGTAGTGGTCAAAAAAATAAGAGTGAAGTGATTTTATTCAAGTTATTTCATAGCATTTAATGTGCAGCACATTTAAAAAATTAAATATATATTTTTAGTTTACAATACAACTCTCTAAAGGAAAAAACGCCTTTAGTTTAAACTTAAGTATCTTTCATTCAAAGATATAAATACATAATAAATTCCAATGGATATTAAACATGGACAAAAAAATAAGAGTATTGTACAAAGAAAGCCGCGAATAAAAGTAACTGTTACAAATCCTGATAATATTATTACTACATTATTACTAAATTAGTACTTTGTAGAATGACCTTTGTTTTTTAAGAACAGCTTCGCATCTCCTTGGCATAGAATCGATCAATTTTCTGCAAGTTTCTACAGGGATGGAATACCATGCTTTCTTAACATCTTCCCCGACAGGATATTTTTGTTTGCGATTTTTTCAAGCGTTGGGTTTTTAACTCTTTCCAAAGATTCTCAATAGGATTTAAGTCTGGTGATTGCGAGGGCCACTCTAAGACTGATATTTGATTGCTTGTAAACCACTGCTTAACTGTGCGTGCCGTATGTTTGGGGGTCATTATCTTGCTGGGACACCCATCTTAAAGGCACATTGTCTTCAGCATAGGGTAGCATGACTGTTTGTGTAACTGATGTGCAAATAAATTTCTTTAGTTATAGTTTATTTAATCCTAAATATAGGGCCCACTCCATTATAAGAAAAACAGCCCCACACTTTTAACATTTTCTCCGCCACGTTTAACTGTACCAATAGTATTTCTTGCGTTGATTTCCTCGTTCTTACGTCTTCGTACATACAAACTTCCATCTGATCCAAAGATATTTATTTTTGTTTCGTCACTGAAAATAATGTTGTGCCAATTTCGTTGATAGTTTGGGTTACAATTGTCTCGAGCAAATTTCAATATTTGCTGTATTTTCTCTTACTTAGGAATGGAACTTTTCTGGCAACTCTACCATACAATTTTCTTTCTTCTAAGCGTCTTCTTATTGTCCGGGTACTAACGTCTAAGCACAATCACGTTTTTATAGTCACAGATGTCGAAAAGGGATCTTTACCAACTTTGCACGACCCACTATTCACTATAGCTTTCGAGTACCATGTGTGAAATTGTCTAATCATTACTGTATTCTTCACGAAATTGTCATGCGAATAGAAATGGGTATAACAAGAAAAACACTCTTATTTTTTTGTCCAGTGGAATTTGGCAAATCAAACAGTAAACAAGATTTTGTGTTCGGAAATAAGAAACATGAAATTGGGTTATAATATTCCAGCAATGAAGCCTAAAGGTGTGTGCACACGAAGTGAATTAATTTATTTTGTCTGATCAAGAACTCACGAAATTAATTGAATTTTGCTGGAGTTTGTTTGGCACTCTTATTTTATTGGCCACCACTGTATAACGTTAAGTGTATGCCTAATATTCGTGGCCACTGTGCCAATGGACGGTCTCGTGCCTAGATAAGGCACCAACTGGAATCCTCTTCGAATTAATGTAATAGCAGGTTTACACGTGCAATCATGTGATGGCGCCAGTAATAACGCCAGTTTAACTTGCATGCCAGTGAAGGTTTACACATTACTGAAATTTTATCTCGCCAATCTCATTCGCTGAGTGCAAGGTGTTAGAGTGACTGTATAAAGAACGCCATTATATTGTTTATCAACTAAAAATGTCAAGTGAAATACTTCGTAGAAGCTGTCAAATGGTAGCAAATTTGTTGGTTAATGATATCATTGTATATGTACTTCTTGTGGAACGTATTTTAGATTTTACATTAGAAGAACTGAAACCGTCGATATTTACATTTCTTGCGATGTTTTCTTCATCTTCTCTTAAATTTCTATCTTTGATATGAATGAATATATGAACTGGAATGTACATCCCACAAGCAAGGGCATTGTTCATAATATTCTAAGAACTGAATAATATTTTCAGAACCCCACTTTTTGCTCATTGTAAATAAATCTAATTACCAAAATAAACACAAATGTGATCTACTAAACTGATACCACACAGTATAGATTCCAAGTACGTAATATTTACTGGCGTGCGTGAACTCGATTACATTTGCAAATATTATTTGCAGTGGCGCATGAATCACTACTGGCGCATGAAAAGTTAGAACGCTCTAACTTTTTTCGTCCATGCGTGCACTGACAAAAAATACACGATAGTAAAGGTTTACATTTGAAATTTTATTTTACTGGCACGCCAGCGGCCACTGGCGCCACAAAATCCATGCATGTGTTAATAATGCTATATATTAACTGCGATTAAGACAGCCGTTGTCTATAGTCTCGAAGCTGTCGAAGCCAGGGGAAGGTAATTTAGGCCCTGGCTTCGTATCTTTGTAGTGAGCTCGACGATTTATCAGGTCTTAATGGGATTGTCGGAAACGTTTGATCTTATAATGACTAAACAAACGAATTTTCACTTTTCGGAACCGCGAAGAAAATGGGAAAGCGGAATCTTCACCTAGGAAATAATGACTGGTAGGAGTATGTGGTAATTCGTTTAGTCTCCCTTAGTTTAGAGAAATTAATTTCAGGAGTAAATGTAAATTGGTTACGGAGTTTTAGTAACAATATATTACTAGTTGAAAACATGTACTTAAATAGTTTCTGAGGAACATAGCTACAAATAAATGAAACATTTCATTTTGTCTCAACTACAGTCGAAACTATTCAGCTGAATGGCCTCCTCGGTGACCAGGACCTTGCTCCATTTTGTGCTACGCTTAGTAATAGTTCAGAAGATATGGTTAGTTTTAGGCGAAAAATCACGTTTTTCCGAAAAAAACACAAATCATGAAATTTCTCCCTTATGCTTGAGAATCGGACCCTGGTCAAGAGCAATTTTTTTGTTGCATTTGAGGTGTACAATCACCACCCAGCGTCTGTACACTTTATCAACAGACCCAATTGTGGCAACAGATTCCAATGCCTTTTTTTCAAGTATTTCAATATCCTAAAACTGTACATAAATAATTTCCATAGTCATATAAAATTTCACTGTGCCCCTACAGGACGGAATAAATTCAGTAAATGTAAACAAAAATTTTTGGAGAAAATCCTCGAACACTTTTTAATAAAAACCTGGGGAACGTCTATTTTCAGATGTCATATGTTTCTTGCGTAATGACGTCATCAACTTATTTTTCAAATGGCAACCCCCATTTTTTTAATTTAATTTGAGAGACCCTTTCATTGTCGATTTAACGGTATAAAAATGTTGCCACCTTACATAACAAAATTTTTGAGTAAATGACAATTGAATGTTACAAAATGAAAAATATAGTTTTCACAATAAATACACGAAACATTTCTGAAAAAACTGAACACAAACAAAACATTGCAAAAAAGTACGTTGCTAAGCAAAAATTTATCGTTAAGTTTGACGTATCCTTTTTACTGTCAGTTAATCAGAAGATTTGTCCACATTAAATTGTCCGAAAAGTTAATGTAACGTGTTAATAGGACATCCAAAAAAACGTATCAACTCTGGCTATGAAAGAGAGTGGAAATAGCGATTCCAAGCTTTTCGGTTATGCAAACTTTTGACAAGTGACTGTCACTAAATTTGTAAAATAAACAATGCCTGTCCATATGATGTGACAGTCTTGACAAGTAAATAAGGTTATAAATTCGATTGAGAATAGAAATACGTCTTTTTTTTCTCGGCCAACTTTGAAGACGGTTTTTTGGATGTCTCTATATTTATAAAATTTCCAATTTTATATGGCATTTAATATGAAAAAGATTGAAAGTCTGGTAAATAAGACCAGAACCCAGCAGGGGGTATGCAATTTATTTAATGTAAAATATCCAGATAACCCTATCACCCAATCCACAGTTAGTAAGATTGAGTTCAAATTTAGAGAAACTGGTGATGTTAAAGATCTACCAAAATCAGGACGTCCAAAAAATTACCCAAGATAAAAAAGATTGACATTGTGTTAAGTATGGAAGAGAACCCTCAGAGTATCTCCACATTAGTTGCCTCAGAAAATGAAGTTAGTCAGACGACAGTTCTACGTATCCTGAGGAAAGAAAACTATCATCCCTACAAATTTCAGCTTGTGCAAGAACTCAACGAAGACGACCCCGACCGGCGACTGCAATTCTGTGAAACTATGATGAATCTTTGTCAAACAAATCCAAATTTACACCAGCAAATACTTTTTTCCGATGAAGCCACGTTTTGTCTAAACGGCACAGTGAACCGTCAAAATTGCAGGTATTGGAGTCGGACGAATCCTCATTGGATCATCGAAGCACATACTCAACATCCGCAGAAATTAAATGTGTGGGCCGGAATAGTCGCAAACAGAATAATAGGGCCTTTATTCTTTGAAGAAACTCTCACAGGAGAAATATATCTGGAGTTCTTGCAAAATGATCTAGTTCCAGCGCTTGCAGTAATTTTCCCAAACGAGAATGATCCTGACATTCCAGATAACACACTCTGCTTTCAGCAAGACGGAACACCCCCGCATTATGCGCGCTCAGTTTGTGAATATTTAGACCTCATCTTTCCTCAGAGGTGGATTGGCAAACGAGGACAGATAGAATGGCCCGCGAGATCCCCAGATCTTACACCACTTGATTATTTTTTATGGGGTTAAATAAAATCAAAAGTTTACTGCATAAGACCACACTTTAGCCGAACTACGAGATCGCATTAGAGATGAAATGGGATCCATTACCCCGGAAGTCATTCAGAATGTACAAGAAGAATTGGTACACAGGCTTGCATATTGCCAAGAAGTTGATGGACGGCATTTCGAACTCTTAATTTAAAATTCTATTTGCTTAAAAAGAAATTTTCGTTTATTTATTGTGAAAAATATATTTTTCATTTTGTAACATCCAATTGTCATTTACTCAAAAATTTTGTTATGTAAAGTGGCAATATTTTTATACCGTTAAATCGACAATGAAAGGGTCTCTCAAATTAAATTAAAAAAATGGGGGGTTGCCATTTGAAAAATAAGTTGATGACGTCATTACTCAAAAACAACTGACGTCTGAAAATAGACGTTCCCTCAAAAATGTGTGTTTTTATTAAACAAAATCGACCTGTTTTTGTTTCACATTTACTGAATTTATTCCATACTTTAGGCACGCACTGTATATTCAGTTTGTTTCACACTTTTTTTGCGCACTGTATAACTTCACAAAAATATAAAGAAGCTTACATAATGTACAAAAAAAAAGATCTAGGACCACGTAGATAAAGATATAGACTTGCAACCAATGACTGAGGTCACACATTTAGAAATAGTCTCTTTCTTTTTGGTGGTAACCTTCCTTGCATCCCAACTTTGTATGTATTCATTTTCAGTGTGACTGAAGTAAGTATTTTTCATTTCTGTATCTCCAGAATGTTTATCAACTGACATTCTTCAGTTCATTTCAGATCTAGATGCTGAACTGAAGAACTCTAGATATAATTGTTAGAATTTTGACCGACTGACGACTGACCATTTTCACGTACCGCCTCGTACTGCCTCGTACTACCTCAAATCTGCTTCAACTGCATACTAGTCGACTCTTATCGGGTTTCGTATCCTTTTTTTGTGCCGCGTTTAGCAGAGATCATTCGAATGCACTTGTTGCAGAATGAAGATAGCAACCAGTAGCGGTTTGTAACGGTATTCTGATAACATGGTATAAACATTTAATCGTTTATCTGTTAATAGTGGCTTTATTTATTCCAGTTATATGCGCGTATTTACAAAGGACTATCACTGTATGTGTTACCATAGTATGGATAGTCACTAAACAAATAGAAAATCTATAAAAGACATGACGCAAAAACGTATCTACATAACACCTAATTCTCAACGGGTAAATAAAGTGCGTCATTTGCCTCGCAAACGGTGTAGCTCATTTCACTAGTAATCTCCCTAGTGCTTGAATTATTATCATCGAAACTTTTTTCAAATTTTCGAATGTTTCGGATTTTTTTTTGTTGGTGTGATAATAGCTAAAAATATTTACAGTGTGACCCATTTATTACCCAAGCGTAAAATTAATTTCTCTTTTTTTTTAAATAATTTTTTATAGCCAACATTTTTTTTTAAAAAGTTACTATAAAAGTATTTAATACAATGAGCCTACATTAAAATTGTTATGAATCCCTCATTATTAATTATCTATTTACGAAATTTGGCATAAAACCGCTCTAGGGGATGCTGAATCCAGTGCCGTAATTAGATTTGATATAAAAAAAATCGCTGAACAATTTTTGTAAAATTTGACAATGAAAAAAAACCGAAGTAGGCTTTGAACATAGAAAACTATTTTAATATTTCACGCCAGAATAGAGTTTTTACTGCTCCATCTTTTAGAAAAAACCCGAAATAAATCGGATAACAAATATCATTTTGTCTAGGCCTGTTTCCATTTGAAATGGCTCACACAGTATATTCGATTGGCTTGAAAATATAGATGTGAAATTTTCCATAGAATGCACCTGCATAAATGATTTATCAAACATTGTAAAACCATAAAATGGTTTTATTATATTTCGTTTATTATGTTTCTCTTGCATATCTTTTTTTATCGCTTATATTTTTTTTTTTTTTATCAAAAAGTGTAATTTAAAAATATACCGAATATCTCGCACACAGGTTCAGCTATGATGTAAATAATATATTAATAAAACCCTCGTAATAAAATGATGTTTGGAAAAAATATTTGTTTATATCGACTAGGTTATTTTTTATTGGCCTATAAAATTGCAAATATTTTGATTTCCTTAAGAACTTAAGTCTGGTTTAACAATTTTACGTTACAATTTTAGTTTCTCGATTAAATACGATTAGAATGTTTTCTTTTTCATGTTTTTTTTTTTATTAAATTTTTTTAGCACTTTTCTGAATAACAAGTTTTGCAAAACTCAAAAGCATTTTATAGTTATAAATGGTTAAGTATTTATCGCCTCAAGGGCTTTATTTTTAGAAAATTGTGGTTTACTGGAACTGTACAAAAACTGCATTTGATTTAGAGGTACAATGCCACAAGTACTCCTAAAGAATGATTTTATCATTTTTATTATTTCTTTGAAACATATTCTGAATGTATTTTATTTTCTATCAGAGTCAGATAATTCGTTAGAAATGTTGTTTTAAGTAGTTAATTAGTCTCGTGTGAAATTTGACTGCATACTCTTAGGATGTAAAATGAACAAGCTTTTCAAATGTAAATCCTTAAGGGCAGCTTAAGGGTGTACTTTAAGAACGCAAACTGACTAGAACAACCTTTATTGTAGTAACGTTGTTCAAGCAACATTTGTTGGTGTTCTGTATTCCAAGATTTACAACTCAGATTATCAAGTAGATTTTTCTTTTTTGAGATATGCCTATAGTTTGTGTCCTATAGTTTAAATAAAATCAGCATTAAAAGACAATGTTAAAATAGGCTATTTTTTTGCCTTTCAGGCAAACGGATTTAAGGTTGAAAAAATTATAGGAAATTATTTGTTTACTTTAATTAAATACCCCAAAAGATGCAGAATGCCGAGGAAACCTCTACATCACCTCAAAAGAGCTGTGAGTCACCCTAAGATGCTCATAGGAAATACAACCTTGGAACAGCAAAAAAATATTTTATTTTACTTGCGAATGAGTTTTTTAGGGAAAAAAAGGTTGAAATCCAATATTTTTTTCAATAACTGCACATCTTGTGATGACGAAAATATTAAAAAATATATATATTCCCAGATTTTATCATCAAATATTGATAAAAAGGGATACTCTGTCGTAAAAAAAATGTTTCGCTGATAAATACGAAAACTAAGCCAAGATTATTACAGAAGGATCTTTTAGCCACATTTTGTGTTTCCCAGAATGCACCGCGAGATCCACTTAGCATTCCATATATTTTTTTAAAAACTATATTTAACAAGAATAATTACTAATAATATAATAAAGCAAACATGTTGAAAAAAATAAAAAAATGAAAATATAAAAAAAAAAAAAAAAATCGAATGCTAAGGGATCCCAGTGCATTCTAGGAAACACAAAATGTGGCTAAAAGATCCTCCTGTAATAATCTTGGCTTAGTTTTCGTATTTATTAGCGAAACTACACTATTAAATATTTTTTTTACGAATTAGAGTATTCCTTTTTATCAATATTTGATGATAAAAACTGGAAATATTTTTTTATATTTTTGTCATCACAAGATGTGCAGTTATTAAAAAAATAATGGATTTCAACCTTTTTTTCCCTAAAAACTCATTCGCAAGTAAAATAAAATATTTTTTGCGGTTCCAATGGTTGTATTTCCTATGAGCATCTTAGGGTGACTCACAGCTCTTTTGAGGTGATTGTAGAGGTTTCCCCTGCATTCTGCATATTTTGGGGTATTTAATAATTTACAATAACAACAAAACAAATAATTTCCTATAATTTTTTTCAACCCTAAACCCGTTTGCCTGATAGGCAAAAAATAGCCTATTTTTAACACTGCCCTTTGCTCTAAGTGTACGGATTTGCATCCATGCATCTGAGGTTTTTTTAAAAAGACTTAATTCGCCTCCTGCTGTTTATTGCTCCTGCAATGAATGTTTTTTTCCATTATTAATTAAATGAAGATGCTTACCATATACGAGTATATTTTTTTGGTATATTTATAAAAGATATATTCTCAGGCCGTTAAAACCCATGTTAGTAATGAAATCCATTAATTTAAATTAATAATTTGACGTTAGTTCAAGAGAAACATGGGGTAAGTACCTAAAATTATCATAGCTCAGAAAAAAAATACAAGGAAAATAATTTGAATTCGTTGAAATACATTTTAACTACTAATGTACATGATTTCTACAAAAGCATTTGGTTTACATAAACAGTGGTGTTTGTTTCAAGTGTAAATGAATAATAAATACAGATCTGCTATATTTTGCATATTTATTTATAGTTTCCTATATAATTTTTGGCGCTGAATTCAAATACGGCCTGGATTTGTACTGGATAAACAGAGCTGATATAAAGCAGTTTTTCGAAAATGCTCACTAGTTCTCAGACTATTAAACTACTCGTCAAAATTAGCATAATTTGTGTTCTATTCGAGTTAGAGACTTGCGGTTTTTAAATTTCGGTAACCTGTGGTTGGTTTTAATGCCCCCAAACCGCTGCGCTGTGATTTAAACGGTTCGCCCTTCACACCCCAAAACATAACCCCATGTCGAAATGTGGATTGTCAAGACTTTGACGGCAATTCAGAGACTTACGGGATGGACTAAGAAGGACGCTGTCGAGTAAAAACTCCATTCCGACACACATTAAGACTTCCTCAGTAGGTTCTGTACATTTACTCACGTGGTTTTGCGTGGTTTGACCTCTGTTGGGCGAATCCGTTAATCCTATTGCTGCCAAATAAATTGGTGTGGTATGCCACAACTCGCTTTCACCCTTTGACAACTCAAGCACCCCTCCACGTCGCACCTACACCAACCCCTATCCACCCCCTCTGGTTCCGCTCATGTAGGAGGTATAATCTAAAAAGTGGTACGCTAATTTTGACGAGCAGTTTATGTGATTACAAGATATATACAATTAGTTGGATCCCTCTATTGGACCCTCTCTATATTTAAACTTTAGTACCATTTTACGCGTAATTATAAAAAATATATATATTTTGTAACGCTCCTGGCAATGCTTGTCCTTGTCTGAATATGTTTGCGTACACTCGGTTGACATGTTTATTTACGGTAGTAAATTATTTTATTTAAAATTCGCGTTATCTTCTAATTTATGCCTTTAACATTTCGCGGTAACTTAACAACTTAACCATTGTGTAGTTAAAATGCTCTGATGCATTTTATTGTATATAAAATAAATAGTCGGTATATACAAAAAAAAAAGTATATACAACACAACGTTATGTGGTTTTAAGAGTTAGACTTGCGGATTGCATAATAATTAGAATAAGAAATTTTAATCCACTTTTACGATTATATTCGTCTCCTATATTAAATTAAAATAAAATGAATATTGCCAGAATGTTGACATTAGGAGGTTATGTTAAGAAATACTTATGTTTGTCTTGTATGTAGCAGCGTAAACATATTCCTATACGAGGTGTGTAAATTAAGTAATGAGACTGTTAATTAAGTAATGAATTTTAAATTTTTTTATTCGAATAGGATTACATTTCAGTATTGTCTTCTTCAAAATAACTTCCATGGGAAGCCACACAGCGCTGGATACGGTTCTTCTACTCCTCAGCGCAGTGCTGGAACTCATGGAGTAGCTACTGGTAGTAGGTACTAGCTAGTAGATACTGGAATAGCATTTTTTTTTCTATGGTCCCAAAACGACGTCCCTTGAGGTGATTTTTCAATTTCGGGAAAAGAAAAAGTCTCAAGGACTCCCGTCACAGGAATGTCTTTACTGGCTAAAAACTCGTTGACTCATATGTCTGTCTGACAAGACGCATTGTCGTGATGCAACATCCAGTTGTTCTTGATGTTTGGTTTCACACGCATGACCTTTTCGAAGTTTTTCAAGAAAATCTCTGTAAAAGTGTTGATTTACTGTTGGAGCCTGAAGGCACAAACGCTTTGTGCCTCTTCGACTTGCTCATTCTTGCTTTTTTGGGTCTTGGAAAACTTGAAGTGTGCCATTCCATGCTTTGGCGCTTGGTTTCCGGGTCGTACTCAAACACCCAAGTCTCATCACCAGTAATGACACGAAACTGGGAATCATTTTCAATCGATTCCGAAAAGGCAATACACCTTTCTCACCTTTCTCTCCAACAGTGTCCTTTTGTTCCTGCAAAAGGTTTTTTAGAGCCACTTTTGCGCAGATTTTTCTCTTCCCCAATTCGTTAGTCAAAATCTAATGAACAGTGGTGTGATTCAAATTTAATTCTTCCCCGATCATGCTTATCGTCAACCGACGATCTGAACGCACAAGATCCCGTATTCTATCGACATTTTCATGGGTTCTTGAATATGAAGGCCTTCCGCTGCGTGGTTCATCTTCAATCGACTTTCTTCCTTCTGAGAATGCCTTAAACCACCGACAAATCTGGGCTCTTGAAAAAACACTGTCTCCGGAGGCGTGTTGAAGTTTCACGTTGCCAGTCTCATTACTTAATTTACACACCTCGTATATTGAAAATGGGCATTCAAAATCTAGAAGAAATTGTTATTCAAATCGAGTTAACGGATCTTCAAGCACAGAGTTGGGATAAACATTCCTTAGTTGTTCCAGACCTAAAATATTTTCAAACTTTTTTCACAATAACATCTGTTTTATCAGTCTGCAACTGTGTTTTTAGTTAGCATATGAATCACAAAGATTCCATTAACGATATGTGATTTATGTTGGAACTACTGTATTGCATCCGCCACCTTTGTATAATTATTGTGATCTGTTTATAAACTTGTTAATTTTGAAATTGCTGTTGGCTCTTTTTTTATGCAATCGGCTTCTTTCAAATTAAATTGTGTAAGTACATACAGTTTTTATTACTTCAAAGTAATACACATAATAAAACACGGCCTGTAACCACGTACCCCATATTGTTAAAATCCAGTGCGGTGCGGTGGCTTAGGAATTCCTGTGCACAATTGAAATTCCCGAAAACGTCTTCGTAAACACAGCTTTAGTTTTTGCTATTAACGGATCTACTCGTGGATTTTCAAATTGTTCGGGTGTCGTTTGTAGTAATTAGATTTTACTATTACTTGTAGTTAAATTTCATAAATACATAAGAGATCAACATAAATGGCTGCTAAACAAATCACAGTTTTAAAAGTTGTACAGGTTTATTTGAATTCAGTTTATTTTCTCTCACAAAAACCCTTCAATTAAACCCTTCAAGTACACCCCATTCATTTTGTATTTTAAAACACTTCAATTAACGTCCTTAACTTGCCATGTCGCGTATGAAATATCTAAAAATAGTGTCATGATAACGTTTTGTATTTACGTAATAGCATAAGCGATATTTACCAAATTAGCAGGGACAATTAATCGTCCAACTAATTGTGCTTGTAGCGAAAACAGTTACTAGAAACCAGCGCGTAAGACTTAATTATTAGCTAACTAATTTTTCCACTAATCTAGTAACTCGCTCTCACAGTAAGCCGACCACATCCGATTCTAGTTTATTTTCGTTCCACTTTTATAACTTTGTAATCGCCGATCGAAGGAAAGTGATGGATGACATGATCGATACGGATAGAGCAGACCTGTGCAGTACTACTCATCAGCGTGCTTGAGAAAACTGGTTCAGCCATCCGTGGTCTGGGATCGAGTCAGTCACTCATTGTGCTCGGCAACGAAGGCTAGACAATGCGGAAGGGGAGATCGAGGAGAGTTGAAACAATTTTGATATTTTACATCATACAAAAAATTCTATATAAATACAAACCGTATGAGATTAGTGCCAATCGATAGTCCATTTCTTATATTTTCAGATGATTAACACAAAGAAGTGCATTTTGTTTCAACTTACCTCGGCATTAGAGGCCGAGGTGAGTTGAAACAGTTGATTTTAGGTAGAATTAAGGGTTGCAAAGTAGAAACGACAATATAATTTAAAGGTATTTTTTGAAATACAACATTTAAATATTGAATTTAACCTTTCTAACAATATTTTGTACTGAACTGAGCAAATCTTAATAGTTACTATAAATCTTAAACAAAGAATCATCTCTTCTTATTAAATTGTAACCATTAACTATTAAAAAATGAAGTAATATGATATGAGATCATAAATAACAAATATAAACAAATATAACATTAATAACACAGCCACACACACACACACAAAAAAAAGTTTCTGACCTGGAGGTCTCACTATGTGTGCTATATGTTTTTGTGGTCGCTGAATCCGAATCCGGGGTCAGTTTCATCCCAGCACGTGTGGGTTCGGCCATAATTTCAAAAAACACCCTCAAATTTGCTATATCCATTAAAACCACAAACCATATAATACAATAACCAACTGACACCACAACCTAATAACTCCAAACCCCATAGTCACATAACCACATAACCCCATAACCCAAAAACCCGGTAAAGGAAAAGTTTCTGACGTGGGGGTCTCACTATGTGTACTGTATTTGTTTTTGGGGTCGCTGAATCTGCATCCTGGGTCAGTTTTATCTCAGCACGTTAGAGTTCGGCTATAACCTCAAAAAATACTCTGAAATTCACCATATCCGTAAAACCACAAACCCTATGGCTCTTAATTCTCATGATACTATAATACAATAACCCAATAACCTCACAGCCACATAACCACATAGCCACATACGTACATAACCCTATAACTCGATGCTGTAATCATGTAACGCAATCTCTCACAATTAAACTGATTTTACAGTTCTCAAGCAAATATACACCATAAAAAATCTATAAACAAATAAATCTGTAAATAAATTAATGAATCTGGGAATGCCAAAACTCCGACTGTATATGTGCATGCACATGCCATAATCCGTTTTTAGGGTTATGGAGTTATGTGATTATGGGGTTATGTGGTTATGGGGTTATGTGGTTATGGAGTTATTAGGTTGTGGGGTCATTGTATTATAGGATTATGAGGTTTCGGAGCCATAGGGTTTGTGGTTTTAATGGATATAGCAAATTTGAGGGTTTTTTGAGGTTATGGCCGAACCAAGACGTGCTGGGATGAAACTGACCCCGGATTCGGATTCAGTGACCTCAAAAACATATAGTACACATAGTGAGACCACCAGGTCAGAAACTTTTTTTTGTGTGGCTGTGTAATTAAAGCAACAAGCGGAGAAACAAAAATCACGTTCTTAGTAGTGCCAATTGATCCAGAGTGTCCACGGCATATAAAAGGTCTTTAAATCTTTTCCGCGGAAAGATGAACATTGAGGGTAGATGGTTCCCAAAGACGTTTCCAGCTAGAGCTATAGTAACTAATGTTCCCCTCTCCGCTGAAGTCATGGCACTCACTTGTTTCTGTCCTCGTCTAGCAATGATGCGGTCAGGTTTCTGAACAGTGGTAATGCCACATTCACTCGTTAACGTTCCATATATCCTTGTATCCTTGTATTTGTCAAGTACAATGGTGTAGTTTTGAAAAAAGTTGCACATTTGTGCGTTTAAAACTTGTAGCTCGAGCTATGTCAGTTGGTTTTTCACCCACAAGGTCAGCTTTGTAAAAAAGTTATGAAAAGCACCCCTTGTAATTAAAAAAATTGAGTCGTGACCTGTGGCGCCGCCATGCGACACTTTCTGGCATAACTAAGTACACCAAAATGTTCCTTGTAAAAAAACTCAATGGACATGTCCGAGCGTTTTTTCCAAAAATTATCAATAAACTGCTCGTCAAAATTAGCGTAACACTTTTTAGATGAGTGCCATTTTCGTTCTGTTTGAGCTAGAGACTTAATGCCCCGAAGTCGCCATACTGTGACTTAAACGGTTCGCCGTCCACACCCCAAAAACCAACCATACGTCGAAATTTGAATTCGCAAAATTTTGACGGCAACTTCAGACTCCTACAAGATGGACTAAGAAGGACGCTGTCGGGTAAAAACCCTATTTTGGCACACATTACGACCTCCCCAACAAGTCCTGACCATTTGGTCGCTGCCCCACCCCTTTCAGCCCATTTCCAGTCCCCGTGATTCATCCCTCTGCAGTTATGCTGGGTTTAACATGCTCTGACCACTGGTTGGCGGTTTCATTGATCCAAATGCTGCTAAAATCATTTGATCTGGAGCCTCACAACCAATTTTCACCCGCAGACCATTCAAACATCCCTCCAGACTACACCTACCCCCCCCCCCATTTACCACCTCTTGTTCCACCACTGTTGGAGGCTACGTGGGCAGTCGTTTGGTCTTTAATTCATGGCCTAGCATCACATGAAGTATCTCGAATTTGACTGAACTCACTAGGGACTGTCGATTGGACGCCAAAAGTAAAATTCCATCCCCCAATCGACCCCTTGCAAATTTGCTACGTTGAGGGGATGTAAGCAGGTCCTGAGTAAGCCTGAACCCATTCCGACCCACTCCGAGTAGTTCATCTCTTTCAAATCCTTCTTTGTGTCCCAGCACCCTCTTTTTTTAACACCCTGAAACAAATTTTTGAGTGGGCGATAATTCTTAAATGAGAGGTCGTTGGGTAGATGTAATCTTCCCTTACATGTGTGCGTTTCGATAATCGTGAAATCCGTGAGTGAGACGCTCGGCGAGGGCGACAAGTGTTCCTTACAGCTTAGGCAAGCGAACGCCCAACTTTTCCAACGCCTGGAAGGTAGGCCACACCTAACAACACCTGTCCAGTGTCACGGCAGAGAGGGTCACGGAAGGGTCCGCTTTGCACAAATTTTGCCAGCGAAATTCGATCTTTTTCAGCTTTTAGTTGTGCTTTAGGAATTTGTTGATGGAGAAAACATTGTTTAACGGTAATAGAAAAACCTAACATTGGGTTCAAAAGACGGAACAAATCTTTTAATGAATTGAAAACTTCAAAAAATTACTTGACACTGGACAGGTGTTGTTAGGGGTGGCCTACCTTCCAGGCGTTAGGAAAGTCGGGCGTTCGCTTGCCCAAGCTGCAAGGAAGACTTGTCGTGCTTAGTAGCATTTGGATCAATGAAATCGCCAACCAGTGGTTAGAGCATGTTAAACCCAGCGTAACTGCAGAGGGATGAATCACGGGGGCTGGAAATGGGTTGAAAGGGTGGGGCAGCGACCAAATGCTCAGGGCTTGTTCGGGAGGTCGTAATGTATGCCAGAATAGGGTTTTTACCTGACAGATCAAATGATTTTAGTAGCATTTGGATCAATGAAACCGACAACCAGTGGTCAGAGCATGTTAAACCCAGCATAACTGCAGAGGGATCAATCACGGGGGCTGGAAATGGGTTGAAAGGGTGGAGCAGCGACCAAACGCTCAGGGCTTGTTGGGAAGGTCGTAATGTATGCCAGAATAGGGTTTTTACCCGACAGCGTCCTTCTTAATCCATTTCGTAGGACTCTGAAGTTGCCCTCAAAATCTTGCGAATTCAAATTTCGACATAGGGTTGGTTTTTGGGGTGTGGACGGCGAACCGTTTAAGTCACAATATATCGACTTCGGGGAATTAAAAACAACCATATGGGCTACCGTTATTTTCAAACCGCAAGTATCTAGCTCAAATAGAACGAAAATGGCGCTCATCTAAAAAGTGGTACGCTAATTTTGACGCAGTTTAATTCATAGGTTCTATACTTTATTTCCACCCTGTGTATAACCCAAACCAAAATATAAATGCATTATCAAAATATGCGTATCTCGAAATATACTATACGTTATAAAAATAATACGTTATCATCTCGTTACCGGTTTTAAGTTAGGCGAAATCAGTGCCGTTTCAAATCACCTCTGTTTCAAAACACCTCGGTCTCCCCTACGAGCCTGTAATTATGTAAATAGCGATTACGCGTAGAGAACATTTCAGGAATGTTCCACGATTGTCATAACATTGCGGCGGTTTCAGTCTGGCGGATTTGTCGGATTTTGTAGATTCTTTGGCGGAGCCAGAGACTTTATTATTCCATTGTTCTATATATCTGCAGAATAAGGTTTCAGACTATCAAGGTAATTGTCTAAAATGCTTTAGATTATAACAATCCATTTAAAAAAAGTAATGTACTAAACTTGCAAGCAAAAAAATCGGCCCACCTTAAAAAGTCGATTTTTTATCTTGAATAACTTTCGCAATGATGATTTTCTCACTCTCATACTGAAACTATGCTACTCCTACATTAAAATCTATTACGTATAATGTTGTTGACACAATTGAAACAAGAGTTGGGGTGTGAATAAATATAGGTGACACAGAAGTATGGTCTCCTTAAAAATAACTTCCTTGAGAAGCCACACAGCGCTGGAGACGGTTCTTCCATTCCTCATAGCAGTGCTGGAACTCATATACTGGAATAGCCTTCAGCTGGTCGGTTACAGCTGTTTGAATGTTTTCTATGGTCCCAAAATGACGTCCCATGTGGTGATTTTTCAATCTCGGGGAGAGAAAGTAGTCACAAGGACTCAAGTTAGGTGAATAAGGGGCTGAGGAACCACAGGAATGTTTTTACTGGCTAAAAACTCGTTTACTGAAATGGTTGTGTGACAAGGCGCATTGTCGTGATGCAATATCCAGTTGTTCTTGATGTTTGGTTTTACACGCATGACCCTTTTTCGAAAATTTTTAAGAACCTCTCTGTAAAAATGTTGATTTACTGTTTGGCCTGGAGGCACAAACTCTTTGTGGACAATTTACTGGCTATCAAAAAAGCAAATAAGCATGCATTTGATCTTCGACTTGCTCATTCTTGTTTTTTTTTTTGGGTTTGATTTGCTTTGGCGCTTGGTTTCTGGGTCGTACTCAAACACCCAATCATCATTTTTGCGCAGATTTTCCTCATCTCTAATTCGTTAGTCAAAATCTGATGAACAGTGGTGTGATTCAAATTTAACTCTTCCCCGATCATTGTTGTCGTCAACTGACGATCTGAGCGCACAAGATCCCGTATTCTATCGACATTTTCATCGGTTCTTGAAGATGAGGGCCTTCCGCTGCTTGATTAATCTTCAATCGACTCTCTTCCTTCTGAGAATGCCTTGAACCACCGAAAAACTTTGGCTCTTGAAAAAACACTGTCTCCGTAGGCGTGTTGAAGTTTTGCAAAAGTATCCGTTGCACTGTGTCCAAATCTGAAGCAAAACCTGATAGCACACCGTTGCTCAAAATTAATGTCACTTATTTTTAAAACGAACTAGAAAAAACCGGATTACGATAACAGTTACAAAGTACAAACTCCAACGAGTTCAAACTTGAAGGTGAATTACTTGTTAACCTACCGCCCATGTTAACCCTTCCAAGTCCCGTCTCCGCAGACGGGCAGATGTTGCTAGATCGGGCACTACGTTGCCAGTCTTATTACTTAATATACACACCTCGTACACCTGATTTGTTCATTTATCCAGGCTCAATTGTGATGACAGATATTAGTTTACACTTCAAGGAGCTGATAAAGATTATACCGCATTTATGGCGTGTTGGCTACGTTGTCTGTTCTTAAATATATATTTTGCGCAGCAATCAGAAGCGTGCGAAATTTCTGTATTAAAAAACCGCTATCTCTACAAGCGCAAATTGTGAAAGGATTTTTAAAACCGCTCATTAAGAGAGCTTTAACACCTGCTCAACTTTGCCGTGAAAAGGGTCTGTTAGTTTGCAACGTTTCAACTGAACTCGACGCCATTATTTACTGAAATGGTATGAAAAACATTTTTAGCGCTGTTCCAGGCCGAAAGAGGGAACTCCAGGCGACAGTAACCCTTACAACGCATAATCCCGAGCTTTACGTAATTTTCTCATTAACTGAGAACCTCTCTTTGTGTCGTACGTCATGTGATATTACCAGCAATTTATTTCATACTTATGATTAAAGCGACTTAAACCGTGGAAAAGTTTGGGCTTTGTATGCCGGGAATATGGATAAAATAAATGTATTGAGTGGAAATATAATATTAATGTTTTTAGTTTGTCGTTTTAGGATTCCATGTCGTCCATTAGCAAATTAAAAGAGGCTAATTTAATTTAGACCAAAGTATAATACTGTTTTCCTTCTAGTTTGTATTTTATATTATATGTTCTTATATCTGATGAAAACCAACTGAAAATGCATTATTCTTCTTGCCTATCTCTTTGCCCCCCCCCCAAACGTCTGTTTATATGTTTTTCATAAACCTTACATTTTCTTAAAATAGTAAAGTATTGTGTGTGTTTATACAGTCTACTCATTTCATTTTATGTTGGATGGAAAGTAGGTACTGAATAAATGTCGAAACTGCTAATATAAATGTTCCAGTCAAACTTTAAAACCTTTTTTAACGTCTTCTAAGAGTCAGTTCAATTCAAGAAAGGGTCCAATAATTCGAATGTGACAAAGTAATAGCAGTGCGTCCATCATATATTCCTCTTTTGATTTGACATAAATTTTGATGATTTAGATACGTATATTGCTACCTTTCTCTAGTTCAATCATGTAAAGTAAATGTATTAACTATTAAACGAGTAAATGTATTAACTATTGTTATGATGCCATTATCAGTATTATAATATTACTTGACGCTTTTCTTAAAGTGGTATCATCTGTATATTTAATGATTTTTAAGAACGTTTAAGATTAAGTCTGTCTATATAAAATGTGGGATACTAGGCCTAATCAAGTCCTTGATGTATATGTGGATTGGTATTACTGCATATACGAGGTGTGTAAATTAAGTAATGAGACTAGCAACGTAGCGCCCGATATAGCAACACTGCCTAGACGGGACTTGGAAGGGCGGTAGGGGTAACAAGCAATGCAATGAACTTATTATTAATTATTTGTTTGTTCTTTGTGACTGTTTTCGTAAACTGTTTTTTTTTCTAGTGCGTTTTAAAAATGAGTGAATTTAATTTTGAGCAAAGGTGTGCTATCAGGTTTTGCTTCAGACTTGGACACAGAACAACGGATACTTTTACAAAACTTCAACACGCCTACGGAGACAGAGTTTTTTCAAGAGCCAAAGTTTTTCGGTGGTTCAAGGCATTCTCAGAAGGAAGAGAGTCGATTGAAGATGAACCACGCAGCGGAAGGCCTTAATGTTCAAGAACCGATGAAAAACGGGTGTCGATAGAATACGGGATGAGAAAAATCTGAGCAAAAATGGTTCCAAAAAACCTTTTGCAATAACAAAAGAACATAAGGAGAGAAAGGTGTCTTGACTTTTTGGAATCGATTGAAAATTATCCCCATTTTATGGAAAGTGTCATTACTGGTGATGATACTTGAGTGTTTGAGTACGACCGGGAAACCAAGCGCCAAAGCATGGAATGGCACATTTGAATCTCTCCAAGACCCAAAAAAGCAAGAATGAGCAAGTCGAAGATCAAATGCATACTGATTTGCCTTTTTGATAGCCAGGGAATTGTCCACAAAGAGTTTGTGTCTGCAGACCAAACAATAAATCAACACTTTTACAGAGAGGTTCTTGAAATACTTCAAAAAAGGGTCATGCGTGTGAGACCAAACATCAAGAACAACTGGATGTTGCATCACGACAATGCGCCTTGTCACACAGACATTTTAGTAAACGAGTTTTTAGCCAATAAAAATATTCCTGTGGCTCCTAAGCCTCCTTATTCGCCTGACTTGAGTCATTGTGACTTTTTTCTCTTCCTGAGACTGAAAAAATCACCTCAACGAACGTAATTTTGGGATCAGAAAATATTGAATCGGCTGTAACCGGCCAGGTGAAGGCTATTCCAGTATATGAGTTTCAACACTACTATGAGGAATGGAAGGACCGTCTCCATCGCTGTGTGGCTTCACAAGGAAGATATTTTGAAGGAGACAATATAAAATTGTTATTCTATATTCGAAAAAACAAATTTAAAAAAATCAGTCTCATTACTTAATTTACACACCTCGTATATCCAAGTTATATGAACGAAAAAAACTGAAGAAACATGTTAATGACTGAGATGTTAATCAACTGAAGAATTGAATTTTTTAAGTTAAAAACTTTTTCTTTCAGTTGCTCGATATATGTATGTACATACTTATTTATCTTCGAAAGTACGAGTAGAATCGAGAATAAATAATTTGAAAACATTAGCGTTGTTCCGGCGAGAATAATTCTAATTATATCAATGTATATCTTACTCTGCGACAAAAATAAACAACGGTCTGCGATTCCTGGTGGAGGTCAATATTCTCTCATTCACGATGAATTGATAATAATGTTGACTTAATTAAATTAATTAATTTATGCTTTACGTTCTCATATAAAAACCAGGAAATAGTACTTAATTGTGTGTGTATACCGCCGAGACACTCGATTGTTTTAGACTCCCCCTTCAAGGTCGTTATCAGCCCACTTGATTGCGTATCAGTTACACCGCGTAATCCTAGCGCGGGCAATGGAACAGGATGCTGCGAACTCTCGTTAAATTGGAGAAAGTAATAAAACGGAAGATGGAGGGAGATAGAGCATATATAATATAAGCACGGGAAACGATTTTAATGGTCATAAAGTTTGTTGGCGAAATAAAAGATTCTTAGAATCGTGTCGGTGTCTTATTATGCGGAAATTATTATCAATGAATATAGGGTGCTTAGCTTACGAACCTCATGGAAACAAATTACGTGGAAGTAGAACACGATAACGCGTTATTAAAAAAAAAAACTTCTGTAAAGTAACGTACGCCTCATATGTAGATTCCGCATGACTTGCATGACAAAAGCTTGACAGACTCCACAAACGAGAATGTGGAGCTCTGAAATTCCACATTTCTTTGTAGAGAAGTCCCTGCTTTCTCAGAAAGTTGGCGTGTAGGCGGCCATATTGAAAAGAAAGTTAATTGGACCTAAAGGACTCTCAACTCGGCGCGAAACCGTAATGCAATTTCAGAAGATTTTAGAAACGCATTAGACGATGAACTGATGCGACAAGGCTACTGTCACCAGTTCACTTAGCCATTTTGTTTTTAAAATCCCTTGCGAAAAGGAATACCACCCCAAACCCCCTAAAAATTGATAATTTTCGGTTACCTGACAAGATAACTCATATAAACCACAAATAACAGTTGGGGATGGTTTAAAAATAATAACATTAAGTATTTCGTTCTTTGATAATAACATGTCGCTTTCACCCTTAAAAAATATAAAAACCACCCCCAAATGTCTTATTTCCAATTTCTAAAAATTGCTGATCTTGGGTGTATCTTGGGAACGCTTGAAACCCAGAAAAAATGATTGAATATGGTCAAAAAGTATATAAAATCACTCCTTAATATATCACATGTTTGGGGGAAAGTCTATTTCACCCCTAAATATAAAAAAAAACTTGTAAACTGCTATAGCCCATATCTTTTGACTTTAATAGAAGTACTTTTTTGACACAGGTAAAATGATTAAAACTGGTTCAAAAATAGTAAAAGAACTATTCGTTACATCAATCTGACTGGAAAATTGTTTTCACCCTTCACCTTTTCACCCCTAAAAAATAAACACAACCTTTAAACTGCTAAAAATAGCTCATTTTGTCTTCTGCCTGAAAATACTTATAAACTAGAAAAAATGAGATTCGGGATGATTTAAAAATAAGTTTTTAAAATATCAAGTGACCAAGTTAATGTCAAATTCACCCTTAAAGTCTTAAGAAACAACTATTTTTTTTCTTTTATCGGGTAATGTTTAGTACCAAAAAAAAAAAAAATTGCAAAGGGTTCAGAAATGAGAAAAAAATGATTCGGGCTGATTTAAAATGAAAATAACCAGTCTTTAAATTATCCATTGTCTAGGGAATGTCCAATACCTATTAAGAGTTTCATCATCTTATGAAAATATTGTATCCATGAGCTAGGATCACAAATAATTTTCAGGAGATTGACTCCCTCAAGTTCTCACCAATGTTTTTGATTCTGTGAAAGGAAGAGTTTGGAACATGTTTGGAAGCAGAAGGTGGACACGACACTCATTTAGTTTAAGTTTATAATTTTTAGATTCTTTGTTGTATAAGTGCAGGGTGATCGATTTATCACAGGAAGTGAGTTTTTTCTCGGAAACGGCTGAGATAAATTCATTTTTGTGAATGGTAAATCACTTTTACTCACCTTCACTCAAAATTAAGGTAAAAATAAAAAATATGTCTTAACGACGCTAAGCGTCACGACGCCTAATTTTTTTTTTCAGGAACACACCTTTTTTACTTTACCAATACAAATATATATACATTGTGTGTTCTTTTTTTATTTTACATTTTTTCGTATCTTGAGTATGGTCGATTTATTATTTAGTGCTCTATCTGTTTTTCGCGTAAGGCGCTAGCTAGGCTAAATGAATATAATTTCTGTATAAGAATGTGTCAGTTTACTTGCTTTTACTAAAAATTAAGACGGAAATAAAAAAATATAGCTTAATGATGCTAAGCATCGCGACGCCGAAATTTTTTTTAGCAAAATACCTACCTGTTTCTATATAGTTTCTTTATTTCAAGTTAATAATGATTTCCCGATGAATAACTTTGTAGTTAATATTGCAACATTTGGAATTGAATTTTCCGACGCTATTGCTCGTTCATTTTTTTGCTATGTATTATGTGTATGTAAGTACACATAATACACATGTACACATAATGTGTTTTTATTTACAACAAAAAATATATTTTATATAGTAATCCTAGGTTTTGATATATTGTGTAATTTAAAAAAAAAATATATTTAAATACCTCAACAATAAATAATATAATTACATACAAATGCTATTCAAATATTCACAAATGAGTAAATAAAATAACAACAAGAAGCTAGAATAGATAAAATAGAATAACAACAATTAGAAAAATTCAAAATTAATTATTTAATAAATATTCAATATGCACCATTGTTATTGACGCACAACTGGTAACGTTTTCTTAGTTCATTGGAAGTTTCTTTTTTTGAAAATGTTTTCACCTAATTCAGCACAGGCAGCAGTAATTTTTTGCTTCAAATCAACACACAAATTGTTTTGTGCACAGCCCATTTGTCTGTATTCGAATTCACTTAAAGTTAAGCCAAAAACTGTTCTTCACACATACCTTCACAGTTAAATCCTGGGAGATTTAAAAGTTAAACACGATTTAAAATTATTATTTGCATTAGAACATATCCTCAATGCTGTGAAATTTACAAGTGGACTATTTAGTAGATTGATAATATTTTTTAAGCGAGTTAGCAAGTTATATTTTTTATTTGTGTTTTAAAAGGTAGAAGCTTCTGGCTTTAGTTTTATAAACTTTAGTTTAAGAAACTAAACTTAGTTTAGTTTAGTTTATTTGCCCTTAGGAAAGTAAATTGATATACTCTTACAGAAATTATATTCATTTAGCTAGCAGTATATGAAAAAAACAGATTGTGCACTCAACAATAAATGAGCTATAACTTTTTAAATATTCAAAGTAAAAAAATGTTAAATAGAAAAACAACTCATAATGAATAGACATTTGCAATGGTAAGGTAAAAAAGGTATCTGGCTGAAATAAAGTTCTTCAGGCGTCGCGACGCTAGGCGTCGTTAAAACATGTTTTTTTTATTTTTGTCTTAATTTTGAGTGAAGGTGACTAAAAGTGATTTACCGTACACAAACATTAATTTCTCTCAGCCGTTTCCGAGAAAACTCACTTCCTATGATAAATCGATCACCCTGTACATATTCTTTTAAACTATGTATATTTATACAGGGTGAGTCATTTCAATGGATGGATGTGATTATCTCCGAAAATACGCTACCTATGGAAAATGTTTCGGACAAAAATTGTTCAGGACAGACGGAGTCACCTTCCTATACTACTGACCTTGATCTCAATTTCGAACTTCAAGGTCATTTGAAGGTCATGATGATTTGTTAATAAGGAACCTCTAGTTTTGAGTTCAGATTTTGAAAGAGCGGAAAATTTTACGCGCAGATCGGTCCTCACACCCTAGAAGTCAACATGACCTCTAATACAGATCATTTGAAGGTCAAATCATAGGAAGGTGGCTCTCTCTCTTGAACAACTTTTGTCTGAAACATTTTGTCATAGGTAGTGTCCATCGATTAAAATGACTCACCCTGTATGTGCAAATACGATGACATTCATGTAATTTTCTAAAGAATAAAAAGTTAAAGTTCTAAAAGAAATCATTCAAGACATGCGGGATATATTTCACGGTTACTATGACGACTCTTTTTATCTTCCGATACGTTAGATGATTAAAGTCCATTTTTACAGTTATAATCATCTCCTGACGATGTCAATATGGTTGGCGAAATGCGCGTGTTGAGCGCAAAAAAATAATTTCTGTGTTAAGTGGAAAAGTGATCGATATGCCACGAAAACTGTAATAGTATACTCATCTGTCGTCTGTTCACCTAATAGAAACCTGTAGGTCAGATTTTTTTATAAATATGCTCACGCGTTCAGAAAACACCTATGCCCGTCAACGATGTTCAAGAAAATATTTACGCGATCAAATTAATGAAAATAAACTATAAAACATTATAAAATAAATTTTAGCAGCCGCAAGATGTATACTCAAGAATAAATAGTTTATTTACGTTCTGGTATACCAGGGATCTAATGGCAAAAGGCAACAAATATCTATTTGCAAATTTTTAAAAAGCTTACATTTTTGCTTAAATATTGCTGTGGTGATATATGGATACGAGGTGGGTAAATTAAGTAATGAGACTGGCAACGTAGCGCCCGATCTAGCAACACTGCGCACGCGCACCGGTGCTGCACTTCGCAGCACCGGTGCCTGTCCACTGTCTTCCTCACTCATCCGCAGCATTAGCCGCCTTTGCGCGCCAGAAACAGACAGCATCATATTCTTGCATTTAATTCCCAGTGAATGGCCGGCGCTCGGCCGGTGCGGCAATGGCACCAGAGTTGGAGAGGCCTGGTTTAACATGTAATGCACCTTCAGTACAAGTTTGAACTTGTTGCAGTCATTTGTTTTTTTTGTGACTGTTTTCGTAAACCGGTTTACGTAAACGACATTTGAGCAACGGTGTGTTGTCAGGTTTTGCTTTGGACTTAAACACAGCGCAACGGATACTTTTACAAAACTTCAACACGCCTACGGAGACAGTGTTTTTTTTCAAGAGCCCAGGTTTTTCGGTGGTTTAAGGCATTCTCAGAAGGAAGAGAGTCGATTGAAGATGAACCACGCAGCGGAAGGCTTTATCTTCAAGAACCGATGAAAATGTTGATGGACTACGGGATCTTGTACGTTCAGAGCGTCGGTTGACGACAAGAATGATCGGGGAAGAGTTAAATTTGAATCACACCACTGTTCATCAGTTTGACTAACGAATTTGGGATGAGAAAAATCTGCGCAAAAATGGTTCCAAAAAACTTTCCACAGGAACAAAAGAATACTAGGAGAGAAAGGCGTCTTGGGTGTTCGAGTACGACCCGGAAACCGAGCGTCAAAGCATGGAATGGCACATTTCAAGTTCTCCAAAACACAAAAAAAGCAAGCTTGCTTTTTTTTTGGTTTGGATAACTTGAAATCAGCATGTATTTGGTCTTCACCAAATACATGCTGATTTGCTTTTTTGATAGCCAGGGAATCTCGTCCACAAAGAGTTTATGCCTTCAGGCCAAACAGTAAATAATATTACAGAGCGGTTCTTAAAAAATTTCGAAAAAGCGTCATGCGTGTGAGACCAGACATCAAGAACAACTGGATGTTGCATCACGACAATGCGCCTTGTCACACAGCCATTTCAGTAAACGAGTTTTTAGCCAGTAAAAACAATCATGTAGCTCCTCAGTCTCCTTATTCGCCTGACTTGAGTCATTGTGACTTTTTTTCTTATCGATATTAAAAAATCACCTCAAAGGACGTCATAAGTCATTTTGGGACTATATAAAACACTCAAACGGCTGAAAACCAGCTGAAAGCTATTCCAGTATATGAACTCCAGCACTGCTATGAGGAATGGAAGAACCGTCTCCACCTCTGTGTGGGTTCCCAAGGAGACAATACAGAATTGTAATTCTATTCGAATAAAAATTAAAATAAAAATACACACCTCGTATATGGACCTGACGTGTTCCAGTGGGTTCTATTAATGCATACTAGAGGGCAGTCCATATGTCGCCACTGTATTCTCCTGGTGGAAAAACAAGTCGAGGCTCTCGTTCGTTGCTCTTCGTTTTCAGATGCTGATGAGACCCAACAAGGTCAAAATCCGTATCCATAATTTCCTGATGACGTTGCTACTTAAAAAAAGACAAATGAAGAATATTTTAAAGCACAATTTCAGAATTGAAATTACCAAATTGAACAGATTAAAATGTGCACTATTTCAGAATGCACAACGGATATATGTGCATTAATAAAGGTCTTGTATAAACATTTTTCTGTACTTTTTTTACTTATTTTCGCATCATTCTCTTCTTTTCAATTACAACGACATGAATGTATTTATTTAATAATTCTCATTTAATGTTTGCAATATAGAGTTAACACATTGTTGGGCCTTCATCGGTCAAAAATGATTATTTGTTCAAAGTGCTACTGGAATAAATAAGGTAAAACTTTTTATAATACTATATAGAAACTAAATATTTTTAGGTACTCTGGATTTTTTCGTTTGTTATTTAAGAACATTACCTTCACAGGTTAATAAACATTATGTGCTAAGCGACATAAAATGTATCGTTTTATATACATAAATACATTTTTAAAATCTAACTCAATCTATTTACGAAATTTCAGCACATGTCCAATTATCAGCTTGTATATAATTAATTAGCAAACACTTGTGTAGACCTCAATACAAAGGTTATTGAGAAATGACAAAACGCTAACGTCTGTGAAGTATCAATGTATTTTGTTGGTCCTGCAGTCACAAGACTTTTTCAGGTATCAGATATATTTTTTAATATATGTATAGATTAGTTTCGGAATAAACATAAAATTGGTGTACCATAATTGTAAAAAAGAGAATTATTAAAATGTGGAAAATTCTGTTGGGTTTTGATAATACATTTTTATCTGACAAGAAAAATATAGGAACCTACCACAAAAATTGAAAATACAGAAATTTTTCTGATCTTTATTTCCAGGAAAAACGAAACTAGTAAATGAAACACATCTATCATAATTTAAATAAATTGCAATAAATATATACCTCATGTCTACTTTTTTTATGATTTATTTATACTCGTGGGTAGGATTAACTGACATTTCGTCAAGCTGCAAAAAAAAAGTTTATTATCAGAGTATAAAATAATTTACTATGGCATAGGAATTTATAGTGCACGTTGCATAGTTCGAGCAATTAAAATATTTGTTAAACACCGTCGTGCTTTATATATTTTTTATAACATTGGAGTGCAGTTAAATTCCTTGCCTGTCTATTAGCGATTTCCTGCAGCATTTTCAAAATGTTTCTGATTAAAATGACTTGTTTGTTGTTAATAGGTTACTTGAAGGTAATTAATGTATTTCAAGTAGTACTTCTATTATACACGGTGGAGACTTTAACTGGAATATATTCGCTAGCGGGGTGGTGAATGATTTTTCAAAAAATTCCCGAGACACGTCAACTTTTAAATGTATTTACCTACATTTTGCAAGTAATATGAAAAATATAGCCCTTCAGGGGTGGCTGAAACCACCCTCGACATGATTTTTTTCAAATGCAACCCTATGGCTTGTGACCCCTCATTGTAAAGCTGGTGGAAAGAGGAATCCAACGCACTGATCAAATTTTAATTTTTAGTTTGTTTGTAGGGTTGCATACAATTAAAACAATTTAAAAATATTACCCTACTTTTAAGATGTCCACACAAAAAGAAATCCAGTGGTGTAAGATCTGGAGATCTTGCTGGCCACTCAATATTACCTCGCCTCCCAATCCACCTACCGGGAAAAATTCTGTCCAGATACTGACGAACAATGGCAGCATAGTGTGGTGGGGCCCCATCTTGCTGAAACCATAACCTCTCATCGGTCAAGTTAGGGTTTAAGGGGTTTGCAAATAGATGACATAGCACTGGCATTAGTTCGTGCTGGAGTAAACGCAAGTATATAGCTCCATTAAGAGTGTCATCAAAGAAAAATGGTACTACAATTCTATCTTGTATTATTCCGGCCCACACATTAGTTTTCTGTGGGCGCTGAGTATGAAGTTCCCTCATCCAATGGGGGTTCTCTTCAGCCCAGTAACGACAATTTTGGCGATTTACGTGCCCATTTAATGTAAAAGTAGCCTCGTCAGAGAAAACTATCCACTCTAAAGATAACTGGTTTTGATCAATACAAGTCATCAATAAATCGCAAAATTCCACTCGTCGATCTGGATCATCTTCAAGTAGCTCTTGAACAGCTTGCGTTTTATATGGGCGTTTTTTCTCATATTTAAGTATTTTTAAAACTGTTTTGTGATTAAGATTACTATCACGGGCCAGTTGACGGGCTGGAGTGATTGGATTTTCTTCTAGAGCAAGCAACAAATTCAACTTCGTGTCGTCATCAATAACAGCCTGCCTCTTACTCGGTACTTTCCTGACATGACCCATCTCTCGATATTGTGCCTCAATTTTACTAATGGTACCTTGATTTAGTGGTGGCAAGTCAGGATGCGTTTCTCGAAACAAGCGAACAACTTCGCATTGAGTTCGCGCCCTATCACCATATCCAATCATCATCAAAATTTCGATTTTTAGTGATTCAGTTAAATAAGACATTTTCACCAATTTGAAATAACACTTCGTTTCAAACTCTGAATACAGCATACAAACTAAATTACTCTTTGCGGCCGTGTAAAAACTAGCAAAAAATAACAAATATCAGTTGTGGCAAAAAATTGCTTGGAATTTTTTGTGGGGACATATGAAAAGTAAGGTTTACATTCCAAAACTAAACAACACACATTTTGAGTACGAAACAATAATTGTATGCAACCCTACAAACATACTAAAAATTAAAATTTGATCAGTGCGTTGGATTATTCTTTCCACCAGCTTTACAATGAAGGGTCACAAGCCATAGGGTTGCATTTTAAAAAAATCATGTCGAGGGTGGTTTCAGCCACCCCTGAATGGCTATATTTTTCACATTACTTGTAAAATGTAGGTAAATACATTTAAAAGTTGACGTGTCTGATTTTTTGAAAAATCATTCACCACCCCGCTAGCGAATATATTCCAGTTAAAGTCTCCACCGTGTATACACATACGTCTAAAATTCTTGCCCCCCCCCTCGTATATTCTTAAACCGTTTACTGTAGAACGACAAAAAATTGTATATAAAAACTTTATTCTCTTATCGAAAGATTAAAAAAAAACTTGATAGCAAAAAATTGTTTTGTTCAGAAAATAAACTAAAAAATAAATCTTGAAAAGCAAGCAGTTTTAAATTGTAATCGAAAGACTACATTTAAACAAATTTTGTGCAGAATGCCGGGAAATCCGATTTCTCAGTTTAATAGAGGAAGAATAGAGGCTTTACACCAAGACGGTTTGTCAAACCACCAAATTTCGGACCGTCTTAACATCCCCAGGACCTCAGTGAGACGCATAATAACTTTGTTTCAAGAAACTGGAGATATTGACCGAAGGCGAGGAACTGGTCGTCCTAGAGTAACGACACATAGAGAAGACCGTTATGTGACCGGTTATGTCCGGAGGAATAGGATTTGGTCTGGAAAGTGACAGCCGCCTGGAACGGGTATGGCGGGGTCCAATCAGACTAGAGCGACTTATTTTTAGCAGAGAAATTCTTCCGTACCACGGGGGACAGTCATGTTTGGGGGGGGGGGGGGGGTATAATGTACGCGCAGCGAACTCCACTTATTCTTATCGAGCAGACCATGACGGGTGCCATATACAGTGCGTCCATAAAGTGACGCATAAATTCATTATTAGCTAAATGAACAATATTATTGAAAATTCCCGAGACAGGTCAATTTTTGATTGCGATTTACTATTTTGTCACATACTAATTTAATATACAGGGTGTCCCACCTTCGAGTAATGACGCCACCACCGATTTTTTTAAATGGAACACTACATTTTTTTTTCAATTTTCGGATGACCCTGGCCGAGCTGAGTCCAAAAATGTATCACAAGTTGCTTCTATCTATTACAGGGTGGACAACAGTACAAAAATTACAAATTATGTATTGCTGATTAAACGCACTAAAAAAAATTAAATTAACGTTATTGTGATACAAAAATACAACTACTTTAATAAACACCAGTTTGGACAAGACGCGCGAATGACGCGAGGCGCGATACGTGGTTCGTTATTTTTTTGTCATTTGTTTTTTGATTGTCATTGTCATTTTTTGCCATATTAAAAACGGCTATTTAGAGTTCACTTTTGTATTGTTAACGCTTCAAAGTAGGTACTTTAAGTGAAACCTAAATCTAATTTATTTAAAACGTTTTGTTGAAAATGCCTTTAAATGAAAGGGATAGGATTGAAATTCTAATGATGATTGGTGTTGGCGACAGAATGCGGACTCAACAAGAGGTGTGTAGATTATTCCATGAAATGCACCCAGATCGTGAACCTGTTTCACAATCTACAGTAAGCAGAATAGAGCGAAAATACAGAGAATTAGGACACGTGAGGGATGCACCAAGGCAAGGTAGACCTAAAATTAATGAAAATGTTCAACAAGACGTAATTTTGTCGGCACTAGAAAATCCACATTGTACAGTACGGCAAGTATCTAGGGATTTGAATATTGGAAAGTCTTCAGTATCGAATATTTTTAAAAAGGTAAAATACCATCCCTATAGGAGTACGCCTCATCCATGAATTGGCTGAAGACGACTTTGACCGAAGAACTGAATTCTGCGAGTACATGATGGACCACAATAATCAAAATAACGGTTTCATTGCTAATATTTTATTTTCTGACGAGGCAACGTTTTTTTTGAACGGGCATGTTAATCGGCAAAACACCCGCTACTGGTCTCAGGAAAATCCACACTGGATGCAAGAATACCATACGCAACATCCACAAAAGGTCAATGTGTGGGCTGGTATTGTGAGAAATAGAATTGTTGGTCCATACTTTTTTGATGAAAATTTGACAGGAGCATTGTATCTGAATTTTTTACAATATACATTAATTCCTGACTTGACCCGGCTATTTCCTGATATTGAAATAGCCAATACTTTAGACGGCAGAATTTAGTTTCAACAGGATGGTGCACCACCACATTTTGCTATAGCTGTGCGCGAGTTTTTACACAGAACCTTTCCAGATCGGTGGATAGGAAGAAGAGGATCAGTGGAATGGCCCCTAGATCACCTGATCTTACTCCACTAGATTTCTTTTTATGGGGTTATTTGAAATCTAAAGTTTATACTAATAGACCCGAGAACATCCGTGAGCTCAAAGATCGAATCAGGCAAGAAACGTTAAACATAACACCTGCTATGTTACAAAATGTCAGAAGCGAATGTATTGCCCGATTCGGTCATTGTTTAGCAGTCAACGGAGAACAATTTGAGCATTTATTGTGACTTTTCTAAAAATACAGAAACGTATAACTTTCTAATGAAATTTTTTCATAAACACTTTATGTATTGTTGTCCACCCTGTAATAGATAGAAGCAACTTGTGATACATTTTTGGACTCAGCTCGGCCAGGGTCATCCGAAACTTGAAAAAAAAATGTAGTATTCCATTTAAAAAAATCGGTGGTGGCGTCATTACTCGAAGGTGGGACACCCTGTATATTAAATTATTATGTGACAAAATAGTAAATCGCAATCAAAAATTGACCTGTCTCGGGAATTTTCAATAATATTGTTCATTTAGCTAATAATGAATTTATGCGTCACTTTATGGACGCACTGTATGCCGAAAACATTATAGAACCTATCATTCAACCCTTGCGCAATGAATTTGATGAAAATTTTATTTTTCAAGATGACAACGCCAGGCCACATCGTACTCAAAGGATACAAAACATACTTCGAGAAGGAAATATTGAACGATTGGACTGGCCTGCGAACTCGCCAGATATGAATCCCATCCAAAATGTTTGGGACCATATTGCTAGGGAATACAAGAAAGAGAACACCCTCCTAGAACACAAGAAAAGAATGCATCAAGATTATATTGACAACCTAATTCGCGGTATGCCAAGACGTGTTGGTCAACTCATTGAGAGAAGGGGTGACCATAGTGATTATTAAAGTTTTGTTATGTTGTATCCTCATATTTTTTTACTATAAAAATTTCATAAACTCCTTTATGTTTTTGCATATTTTTTTGGTTTCATTTTTTTTACAGAATTTGAGGGGCACACCTAGTGTGAAACAACAAAAAAAAAAGAAACAAAAAAATCGATTTTTTGTTTTTGCATATTTCGATAGTCTATACCTTTCAAAATAACATACTAAAAGTTCACGTGCGCATCTCAAATAGTTTTTGAACTACAGCCTTCTAAAGAGTAGCCGCAAATCGGTTAGAAAGTTACGTTTGCTACGGGGCCTACCTGAGTTATTGTTTGGGCTCTGTCGTCGTCAGCGCCGGATTTATACTTAACGGGCCCTTGGGCACGAAAGCTGTGGGGGCCCCCTTGTAAGAAAATCAATTTTTTTTATTATCTAATTATATATCGATTATTAAATATTATATTCTCTCGAAGAAGTTTTATTATTTGAATGATCAATGTGTATGTGTATGTTCCACGTTCTTTGATTTTTCGAAAATGTAGGAGACAAAAAAATGGGTTATTCAATTTATGGGGGCCCCTGGCTTGTGGGGGCCCCCGGTCACGCGCCCAAAGTGCCCTTATGTAAATCCGCAACTGGTCATTGTAAGTCATTATAATAGGGTTCCAACAGGCAGTTTTTGAAGAAGAGGAAGGTGAATTGTATGGGCCTGGAATAGCAGATTAGCTCTAGGTATGATGTTTATCTATTTATAACAATGAAATCAATCATTTTATCTTTGAACGCGTTTTTTCTTCAAACTGCATTTTTCTAATTTGCTGCAGTTATAACTTGATTACAAATCATCCGATCGATTTGATTTTTTTTTCTGCTTATTTTGTATATGTTTCTCTATACAATGACCCTCCAGTTTTTCGATTGTATGAAAAATGTAATTTTGCCACGCCAAAAATCATCAGATTTTTTGAGCGAAATTTCAAACTTTTATTCAAAACTCTGTCATTTTGTTAAATTCCCTGTTTTTTCACAATTCTGGGTCATTGTATAGGCAATACCTTCTAGATTATTGGTTTTTTTATTTTTTTATTATAGCCACTGTGAAGGCCGCAATCACTGCAGCAGTGGAGGAACTTTTTTTTCGAGACTTGGGAGATAGCGAATAACTCGCTGAAAATCAAATTTTTTGTTTAAAAATTTTACTATGTATTCATTATTTATGTACAAATATATCCTCAAAATGCAAACATATGATGCAGTACTCTTTTTTTTTAATTCCCAAATATCACCTTTTTTTAGGCGGTCACACTAGGTGTGCCCCTTAAGCAGCAAAATAAGAAAATTTAAGACTACAAATTATTAATAATAAAGCAATAAATTAAATCTAATACATGTTTAAACTTTAATTAAACTAGATTTTTTAATACCCGGGGGCCAAGAATTTTGGAGATGTGTGTAATAAATGTGGTATACGGTTCAATAAATAACAGGTTTACAAAAAAAAGTTGCCGGAATCTGGGTTCAGACCATCTGTTTCACATGTATTTTTCGACGCTGAATTCGAATATTTAGTTTTGCTCTAACACGTCAGGATTTTTTTTTTATATGTACAATTTGGTGTTAAATACACATAAGTGTTTACACACGTCAAAAAAAGAACAAATTTTTGTAAGTATATAAAAAAAAGGTAAATGTAGATACAATAAAACAAATTTAAATATACAATATATACATAGATAAAATTAGATGTAGATATAACATTTTTTGAGACAACATACACAATAAAATACATTACGAAGTACAGTGTATACGACAGATAATATTTATAAAAACAAACAAAACAAACTATAATAATTACATTTCACTAACCATACTTAATAAAAACTGATTGGTGTCATAAAAAAGCATTTTTTTAATAAATAAGTTTTTACTCTCCTTTTAAAATGATTAAAATTTAGATTCCTTATGTTTACTGGCTTCGAGATATCCTAACCTAAATGTGCAAAAAAACACGGTTTTTTGACATATTTGAGGTTAGTTAGCTTCGAGAATTACAGGATCTTAACTTATTTGAGCAAACTCAACGGCATTTTAAAGGTGAAGATTTGTACTTTAAGATCCCACACATGATTTTTTTGAGAAAAAATTCTCGAAGCTACATAACTTCAAATATGTCAAAAACGGTGTTTTTTTGCACATTTAGGTTAGGATATCTCGAAATCCTGACGTGTTAGAGCAAAACTAAATATAGATTAGAATTCAGCGTCGAAAAATACATGTGAAACAGATTCAGAAAACTTTTTTTTTTGTAAACCTGTGTAATTATTAGATATAATTACATTATATATTCACTGGCCGCCACTGACACAATACACACACAATAATAAAAAAACATAAGTTTTAAGTTATCCTCTATGTACTACCACATATTTTTAAATTGTTTTTAATAACGTTTGGGGCTGTATTACTCTTACAGCTCTCAATTTGGAGAAGCTACTTAACGATTAGTGTATTTTAATAGGCGATAACAGATCATTCTCTTACAAGCTATAGTGATGATGTAATTGAATTATAAATAAACCTCGGATCAAAAATTGCCTACACCTACGTATTGTCATGCATTTTAATTCCTGTGTAACACCGATGCATGTGGAATGTTTTCTGCCTATCATCGTTCTTTTGCTGCAAGTATTTATGAAATATTTCTTTGAACTTTTTCAACATTGAACTTGTATATCTCACATTCTAACACGCGCTACAGACTAAATATTGGCCTCATGTATCTCACTTTATTCACTTCTCCCCTCAACTAATGATTAATATTTATAAAGTTATTTAAACACACGGCGAATACGTAAAAAACGAAACGTATCAACGCGATGCAATACCGGCGACTGTCTGTTGCAGCGTGCCATAAATAACTAAAATTGCTAGCGCAGTTTTCGTAATGCAAGTCAGCTGTAAGCTGTGAAGGCCAACGAGTCAAGGGCAGGACATGCACAGTGTCGGCCCTGTGACATTCGCGCTTGGTAATAAGTACTAATATTATTTAATAATGTACTATGATGCAACATAGTTTCTGCGAACATATTAACATTTTCATTCGTAAACTGACTACGGTCCTGTTACACTCCGCGCTCGCACTAACTGTAGTTATAAAAAATATGTCACTTTCGACGATAATCGGAGGCAATAAATTACCATTAATCCCTTTTTCCGCTGTTTTTCGCTACCGTTTGAACGCTAAACCGGTTTCAGTTAGACCTTTTAATCTTTCAGCCTCTAATTATGGCATAATTCGCCGTGGGACATTAATCGACGTTAAGCTAATTATAAATTACCCGCGACCGCGTTGCATATTCGGTGAAGTGATTTGGAACAGGACGCTTCTGCGTGAGTTATTCGTTACCAATAAAATTAATCCCATTAGGTATCTTTATTGCCGCCGCCTTTAGTACGCGCGATAACGTAAGAGGCAGTAAATCATGTTGTACAGGGCGAGACGGCGCTGCAGAGACCAATTCAGTTCTATCCCGAATTGAATTTATCATGAGGCAAATTGATACAAAATAACTAAATTTGTACATACAGCCTCGATCGACATGCGGTTTTCTGCATCGTATTTAGGAAGGCATCAGATAAAAAGTCGACAAAGGTCCAGACGGTGCCGGTGCATAATTATATCCGGAGTAGGGATTGCAATCCGGAAAACCGGATCCGGTAATCCGGCCGATCCGGCATCATAAGACATGAATCGGATCCGGCACCAATTTGCCGGATCTGGTCACCGGATCCGGTAAATTAAAAAAAATACATGAAACATGAAATTGTTGACAATAAAACCGAGTAAGCCGAGCTCTGTAAGAAGTCGACTGGAAGATGATAAAATTAACACTATTTGTTTTCTAAGTTAATTTTTTTCAAAACCAAGTGATTTTTTTATGATTGTTTTACTTAAAATAATAATTTATGTTAAAAATAATAAAGTATGTTAAAAAAATAAGTTTATTCACTCATTATTGTGACAATTGTGCCATTGATTAAACAGATTTTTGGTGACTGTCATAATTATAAGAATGAAACTGCCTGGCGTCCCTAAATTACCTAATTATTGTGATCCCAGTTGATATGCTCGATTTTAGTTAGAATTAATATAAGTTACTTATAACGAGCCATCCAAAAAAAGTCACCAAAGTTGGACGAGCAAAAAAAGACGTATTTCTATTTTTAATCTTATAACCTTATTGAATTGTCAGGGCTGTTACATTATGTGACAGTCATTAGTTATTTTACAATTCTGACAGCTACTTGTCAAATGTTTGACAACAACAAAGTTCCATTTTGAGCTTCAAAATAACCGCTATTTCCATCTCTCTCGTTCAGAGCCAGATTTAACGACATTTTTTTTATGGATTTATAATGTAATGTAAGTTACATTACAAGACATCATTGATGTTGTTATTTGTGAAATCTAGTAAGTGAAACTGAACTTAACCGCCCGTCATTTCTAATTATTACTAAACTAATATAACAATTAAAATCTAACTAGTTACACTATATCTACTAAATTTGTATTGCTGATTCATACGTAAATGTTGATTAATTATAACAGTGTAAATAAAGTTGATGTCATAAGAAATAAACGTTTTTTTATATATACTTTGTAATACATAGACTTGATCATCTTTTATACAGTTGATTTAGGAATGAAAAAGCAAAATGATTTTGATGGAATCAATACGGCCCGATCCGACCGGATTGAAATTACTGCCGGAATGCAATCCCTAATCCGGAGTGCATAAAATGCATATGAAAATGCATGATTTTTTTTTAAATCTTAAAACATCGTGAAAAGCCGTCAAAATGAGTATCCTGGGGTTTTCGAGGTCGCTGATTACAATGAATCCTTGAAAATATCCTTGACACCCGAAACTCCCTCGGAATGCATGCATCGATGCATTTTATGCACTTTTTATGCAATCATGGAAAATTTTCTGTGAATTATTATAAATTCATAGAAACTGATTACCAAAAAATAAGTGTAATTGACCTGATCTGATTTTTATAACCCTTTTATAATCTTTTATAATTGTATAACCTTTTTATAATCCTCTAATACCCTAACGGATTTCGACGTCATTTGTGCCGTTCTCTCGGTACTTATTTTAAGTGAGCTAGGTCTCCTTGTTCTAGTCTTCTTGGAATCTCCCATAGGATACGAATGAAATAAAGTCTCTCGTATATTTGGTAAAGCGAAGAAAAACAGTCGGGAGAGATAGCTGTGCCATCTATCGGAAATTCAACCAAGTTGACCCAGGTCGATTGCCGAACGTCAGCCGAGGTTTGCCAAATAGATTTGGTTGTTTGCTAAGTTTATTTCGATATATACAAGGTGCGGCAAAACAAACAGTGCAGTTTAGAAGAGCTATTAAACAAAATTGGGACAACTTATGAAAAAGTGGTTTATTCTGCTCGAGTCAGTACTACACCCCATTTTTTCACTTAAGTTTTAAAGATCACACCAAGAAGATGGTGTCCTTCAGAAGCGATGCACTGATGTAGGCGATTTCTGAAGTTTTCAGCTGCATTCTGGCACATATCGATCGGAATGGCGTTAATTTCCTCTCTAATACGGATCTTCAGTTCTTCCAAATTGTGAGGACGATGCTTAAAAACATTTTCCTTGAGGTAGCCCCACAGGAAAAAATCGCAAATGCTCAAATCCGGTGATCTCGCCGGCCACCCCAGGTCGCCCCTCAGAGAGACGAGGCTCGCAGGGAACATCTGCCGCAGTTTTGTCATTGAAATCTGTGCTGTGTGGGCCGTAGCCCCGTCTTGTTGGAACCAAATATCCCTAAGGTCTTGTTCTTCAACCAACCGTTCCATTTCTGGTTCAAAAAAATTTTCTAGCATCGAAACATAACGCCGAGCAGTGACGGTTGTTGTACGCCCATCCTCCTCAAAAAAGTACGGTCCAATAACCCCAAATTTGGAAATGGCACACCATACAGTCACTTTCGGAGAATGGAGCGGTCTCTCGTGAACTTCCCTTGGGTTATTGTCCGACCAATAACGGAAATTTTGTTTATTTACGGCTCCAGACAGATGGAAGTGGGCTTCATCACTACTGAAGAATGTTGACCTTGGTGGGATACGGTCTAACATTTCATGGGCGCGATTAAAGCGGTTTTGAAAGTCTGGAGGCATCAACTCCTGAACCACCATAATCTTATAGGAATGGAAGAATAAATCTTTATGCAAAATCCTCCTTACAGAGCGGTCAGACATGTTTAATGCAGTTGCATGTTTCCGGGCAGAGCGTATTGGTGATTGTTCGACAGCTGCTCTCACCAGAGCGACATTTTCGGGAGTTCTCACTGTTTTGGGTCTTCCCATACCCCAAGGCCTTCTTGTTGAACCACTTTCTTCCAACGCACGAACCCAACTCTCGATAACATTGCGATGCGGGACGGGATTCTGACGTGGAATGTTAAAGTGCCGTCGGAAGGTCCGCTGAGTGATGATGAAAGAACGACCGCTTTCAAAAAACGTGCGAACGGCGAAGCCGCGATGCTCACCGCTCCAAACCATTGCTACGACTGAAAACTGGGTGTGTGACGGGACACAATGAGTCCCCTCCCAGGTTCCTATCCCCACTACAGCGAATGTAGTCGCTCATCGCAACTGCACTGTTTGTTTTGCCGCACCTTGTATATTTATTATTGGTAAATGCCCAAAAAGCGCATAAAATGCATCGATGCATGCATTCCGAGGGAGTTTCGGGTGTCAAGGATATTTTCATTGTAATCAACGACCTCGACAACCCCCGGATACTCATTTTGACGGCTTTTCACGACGTTTTAAGATTTTTAAAAAAATATATGCATTTTCAGATGCATTTTTATGCACTCCGGATGTAATTATGCACCGGCGCCGTCTGGACCTTTGTCGAATTTTTATCTGAGGCCTTCCTAAATACGGTGCAAAAAACTGCATGTCGATCGGGGCTGTACGTACAAATTTAGTTATTTCGGCGTTTCTTGGTCTAATTTGCCTGGTCTATCAGCTCTTCTTCTTGTGTCAATTGAACTTTGTAAGCATGGAGGCGCATTTCTTTAGCGAATATAAGCTGCAGGGAGCTTTTTGAAATTTGCAATTCTTGTACACGACGCCGAATCGAGGAGTCAGGAATTCCTGGAGTTTCCTCAACACTCTCACGCACTGCTTCGATATTATCATTTGGACGTCTTGTTATTGGGCAGCCAATGTGTTTAGCGTACCCTATTGATTCAGTCCTCAATTGCATTTTTCAATTACTCTCTTCACAGTTGACGAAGTTAAATCAATATTCCGAACATATTTAAACGTGTGCGGACGGTGTAGTGCGCGTGGGAGTATTCGATGTTCAACTGTTCCTAATTACCCCACCTTCCCCTACTGTTGTGTTCCGCCAGTTGTATGAGCGAATCCATATAGTTTTTGACTGTCTGGGATTGTATTTCTACTGCTTTCAGGGCTTTCAGTGCTGCTTGGCTATCAGTGATGATCTGTATTATGGACCTCCCGATCATTTCCTGAGCATAAGCGGATATTGCATTTATTTTTGCCTGAAATACGGTTGCTGGGTTCCTCCGTTCTGATGGTGCTATAATCACCCGATAAGATTTGTGGAAGACTATGACTCGGCCGATTCTGTCCGACAGCATGTGTAACATGCGGTTTTTTTCTCTAATTCTTTGAATATCTCTGTTATTCCTAAGCAGGCAAGTCTATGCAGCTTGCCTAATTTTGCTAAAAAATATCAAGGAATATTTATTCATTCACACAAGATCGCTTCTCGCGCGATCTTTTTCGGTCCATGATACTTTTTACGATCTCTAGTAGTAATTTTAAACGATAATATTTTTCTAAGTAATGGCCCTCGGTAATTGGCTATAAAAATAAAAACGCGTTTCGGAAAGTTATCAATTATGATGGCGTTTCAACGTCGATATAACGCGCTTTCCGGATACTGGGTTAAACGTTGTTAAATGTGATAATAACTTTTTATAATGAATAAAGTGTTGGCGCCATAATATGGTTCGAATACGGTCTTTGAGTTAGAAAATAAACATATACATACATATTTTTATCCACCTATTTTGCCTACATGGAAACCCATTTATCTTAAATTTGGTTTGGAAGCCCTGAAGGCAAATTCAATCGGCGATTATGCTGCCTTTTCATTTTTATTTGCAATAAAACTGCATCTATAAAGGTACATTCAAGGCAAGACAAAATGCGCTTTATCAAAATTGCATATTTTTCAGGAAATAAGAAGATTTATAGTGGAAAAACTAGATCATTTTTGAAGCGGGAAATATTCCTCGTTCATAGTCAGCGGCCACCAAAATTCACATATCCGGATTTAGATTTTATTAGATATCGTCAGGTGAATATAGTGAACGTGTCGGTTGTGTCCTGACAAGGAGAACATACGGTGGTGGTATTACCCTCTAATGCTACTATTATTTAATGTCCTACCCTTCCACTACCTTCAAAATAATTCTACTCTTTGAGAAATGTCAAAATATTTTTTTTAAACTATGTGCGTTGAATCAGAGATGAATAGACGGTGCTCCATTAGAAAAATATAGTCCATGACAATTACAAAAGAATCAGGATAGTGGAAAAAATGACGTTATTACTAAATATGTGACATTTTTTATAGTTGTTGTTTCGAATTGCTGTTTCCGAGGTATTTGGATTTTCCATACTTTTGACCCACTCTGTAACCTAAGTAGTAATATCTGAGTGTAGCCTTAAATTGATAACAATTTAGCGGATATAATTCTCACTTTCTTATGAAACCTATTTGGAAATATGTAAAAAACAACTGAAGGAAAACAGTTGCTTTCATATTTCACGATATAAAATTTAAAACTAATGAAGCCTAAAATGTGCTAACACTTCCCGAAAAGAAAACAGGTAATAAAAGTGTAAAATATATTTACAATAAGTTATTTTGTTTACATAATTCGCGAACGAGATGAGAAAGAGCTGTCTATGAATTTTATTTATTATATATTGGAAACATTATTTTTTTAAAGAACGTGGGGGTAATATTTTATTTATTATTATACAGGGTGAGTCAAACTTAACGCGACAAACGAAAGGTACGGATAGGGCATGTTATTCTAAGCAAAAAAGTTCTAATAAATATGTGTCCGGAAATGCTTCCTAAGAGCGCTACGGACGTTCAAAGATGGCAGGCCCAAATTGATTTTCTTGCCTTTTATTTCAAAAACTGCTCGAAATGTCCACCGTCATTTTCAATGCAAAGTTGAAATCTGCGAATGACTGATTGCGCGGCTGCACGACACTCCGCTAGTGGTATTTCTTGGGCAGCTTGCAAGATCCTCGCTCGGAGACTAGCTTCGTCGTTGACGGGCTCAGCATAAACTTTGCTCTTCATTCTGCCCCAAACATAAAAATCCATAGTGGTTAAGTCCGGGGAACGCGGAGGCCAAGGACGGGGACAGTCTCGACCGCGACCAATCCATCTTCCTGAAAAATGGTTGTGAAGCCATTGCCGCACTAGTAGAGTGTAATGGGCTGGGCAACCGTCTAACTGGAACCACCTGTTTGCTCTATCAATTAGAGGCATGTCATCTAATATTGCTTCAAATTCATTTTCCAGGAAATGAAGAAAGGCCGGACCATTTAGTCTTGGAGGCAAGAAATATGGACCAATGAGTGTATCGTCGCATAACCCCATCCAAACGTCGCACGAAAATTCATGTTGAAAATGTTGTTCTTTTACAGCATGCGGGTTTTCATGGGCCCAAATATGCGCATTATGTTGGTTAAAGATACCACTACGGGTAAAAGTTGCCTCGTCCGTCCAAATCACCTTCCGATAGTAAGAAGCATCGTTTGTTATTTGTTCCAAGAACCACTCTGAAAATTCTCTTCTTCGAGGTAGGTCTTCAGGAAGCAAATTCTGAACTTTCTGCAACTGATAGGGGTGGCGACCATCTGCTTTCAGAGTTCGGTTCACAATGCTCTGGGAATAGCCTAATTGCAAAGAACATCTCCTCGTGCTACTTGAAGGTATTTGATCGAAGTGTTCTAGGATATTTTCTGTTCTTCGATTATTATGAAGGGGTGCAAAAATACCGTCTGCTCGCGATTTCGAAGAAGTTGTCACAGTTTCTCTTAATCGTTGAAATGTTCTAGTAAATACCGCTTTGTCGGGCACTCTTCTCATTGGAAATCTTCGGGCGTACTCATTCACAGCAGCGCGCGCATTACCATCACAGTACCCGTAAACAAACACAATATCCGCATATTCACTTGTAGTGTAGGTATTTGGCATGTTTCCGCAATTTACTCATAAACTAGCTTAAAATTAGTGACAAATTGAATTCAATCGACACGTCAAACAAGGCTGCCAAACAAACACTTTCAATTGTTATCAAGGCCTGCTTCTCTTTTTAATTAATAAGGCAGCGGAGTGAATTAATCAGTCATTCGCAGATGTCAACTTTGCATTGAAAATGATGGTGGACATTTCGAGCAGTTTTTGTAAAATTTTAGTTTGTTTTGTTACGTTAAACCAATTATTTTAAGCAGTTTTTGAAATAAAAGGCAAGAAAACCAATTTGGGCCGGCCATCTTTAAACGTCCGTAGCGTTCTTAGGAAGCATTTCCGGACACATGTTTATTAGAACTTTTTTTGCTTAGAATAACATGCCCTATCCGTACCTTTCGTTTGTCGCGTTAAGTTTGACTCACCCTGTATATTATTTACAGCGAAATTTTTAAGACGGTTTTTCTAATGTAGTTAGTAATTTTAATAATATACATTGAAAAAAAATGTTATCTGTATTAATACAGCTTTATGTAAACATATGAGTAGGAGTTAAACTAATAACTAATAATATAAATAATTGTTTTACTGCCAAATGTTGAAATAAATAACATTCCTGTACTAAACATTATTTTACTAGTTGAGTCAATTGGTAATTTATGTTGATTATAATATTTAAGTATATATTTAAAGCTTCATACATCTTCTGAGTTTCCCCTTCTTTCCAACCTTTTAAACAATATTACTCGTGCTCTGACACTGTACAACACCCTTTAAAAGTTTTAAAAATGATTGGGACACCCTGTATATAGTATAAAAAAGAATATATTCACTAAAGATCTACGTCTCCATGCTTACAAAGTTCAATTGCTAGAACTGCAGTCTAATGGCCATGCACAGCGGAGACTTCGTTGAATAGATTATTGAACAACAACAAGAGATGCAGCTCACTTTCACCTTGATAGTTTCAAAATCGTTAATATTGCGGCATTTGGGGTTCAGAGAACCCACATGTGATTGTCGAAAACAAATACATTCACAACGTGTCACTGTTTGGTACATATTTTGGACTGGAGGCGTCATTGGACCATAAGTCTTCGAAAATGAGGCTGGTGAATCAGTTACTGTTACTGGTTCTCAATGATAGCCGAGTTCTTTCTGTCTAAATTGGATGATATTGATACAATTGAAAAAAGCTATGTTTTATATTTAATTCAAATCTTGCGTAAATTTTGGGACACCCTTTATTTATTATTTGTCAAAAATCTTCTTCACTAACTCCACTAAAGTGTTCCACTTTAAGCCGTTCAGTAGCCTAAAGATGTAAAAAAAAATGGATGTAAAAAAGTCACTTCATTCTCACAACTTACTTTTCTTTAAGCGACGGTCTAATGTTTTGTCATTTATAAAGAAAGACGTTTTGCTTTTATCCCGAACGGTATCGTACACATTTGCGAATGAATGAATGACATTAAGTCGATGCCGTTCATTTTCATCCATCCTTTTAGATTTTTATGTAAATCGCTGCCGAGAAACAGTGGAACTTCTGAAAATGAAAGAGTTGAAAAATCTTTAATTTGAAGGGTGCTTTTTAAAAAATCCTATACAATATTGGCATTAAGTTTTCATAGAAAATACCCATTGTCGTCTACTAGTAAATAGGTCAATATGAATTTTATGGAAATAACAATTCCACTTCTATTTATTTTTAGGGTCGACCAGGAGGTATTTGTTTTCAAATCAAATAGTTTGGACTTTCTCCATATGATTCTTTATTTTTATTGAAGAGAATAGAATATCATAAGAAATGATAATTTCGATATGCACCAGTTGAAAAGTAATAAAATTTGTTATTAAACAAAACGTAAAAAAAAAACTCTAAAACATTTTCTTTTAGATAACTAGTGCAATATTCACTGTAGAGAAAAGTTGAAGGGAGAAAAATGTGTTGTTATTACATTTTATACATGGTGTGTTAGGTTAGAAATTATAAAATCGAAATTATTGCCAAAATAGCGATAATTGGGAACAAAATTTTTGACCTGATAAAACAACACACCAAATTGCATCCAAATCGGTCTGATTTGATTTGATTTTTCCAAACTTTATAGAGCCGCAAAGAAGCTTTGAGCAACCCGATTTTTTTTATGCATACAATAATATTCAAACGTTCTAGCCTTTTTTTGAAAATTTAACATCCCTTCATTAGGTGAGCCTAGGAAATATTTTAAAGTTATAACCATAATGACATTTTTATGTCTTTCAAAGAGACTCTGGTCTCTGTGTATAATATAATTATTATTCTCACATTAATCATATACATGGCACGTGTTTAATAACACATTATCTTATTCAATATGCTACACATCCAACCAATTTGCAAATATATACATATGTTACATTAGTAAACATAGGAATATGTAGTTAATACATGAATTAATTTAGCACATAATATACTACCGAATAAACTAATCATTTGGCATATTTGAGATAAATATGTATATCAGCACGATTATTAGTCTCTCATTTTTCCATATTTCTGTCAATAAAACATATGCGGTGCAACAAATTTGATATATTCCTTAATAACTGTCATTTTTTATGTATTACTGTTGTATAATCTAACGAGATCAATTTAACAAATGCGCGTTCCTTTGGTGATACAAGTCTTCGTTATTTTATATAATAATTGCTGTAAATATTTATTTCAGAACTAATTGTATTCTAATGTCAATTAGTCAGCTCATAAAAATTAATTACTTTCTGGAATGGGTCATACCTCATTTAGTTTTTATATTATTTCTCAGTATTTTTCAATTTAAATCGTAATTGAATAGATGGAACGATAAAATATTTATTGAAAATTATCAGAAAAACATGACGGTTACTTGTGATTTCCATTCTGTCAAAGGAATCTACATACAAGTATGTATATCAATATAACTAGATTAGTCTTGGTTTATAGTTAAACATGTATACTTTATCGTATGAACATAAGCCACATCCAAACTGTTTTCGTAATTCATGTCAGTAGTAATTTTGGCTCTTAGTTATTATCATCCAACACTGTTGAGTTTGTAATTTACATGGTGTCCAAAATGTTTATCTTAAAAATATTACAATGATGCATCATTTCAGTAATATTTTCGTTCTAAATTGAAATATAAATATTTTGACTTGAACTGACATCGCGTTATGAATACAATCGTTTTATGAATAAAGTCAGTGATGACTCATCACTGTGATGGGTTACCAGATCAATTTTTATTACAATATTTAGAATTGTTGATTTGTTTCTACAAATGGCTTACGAGGTGTGTAAATTAAGTAATGAGAATGGCAACCTAGCCCTCGATCTAGCAACTTCAAGAAATGATGAAAATGTCGATAGAATATAGATAGATCGTCGGTTGATGACAATAATTATCGAGGAAGATTTAAATATGAATCACACCAGTGTCCATCAGATTTTGAATAACAAATTGGGGATGAGAAAAATCTGCGCAAAAATGGTATCGAATTTGACTTTTTGGAATCGATTGAAAATGATTCCCATTTTATGGAACGTGTCATTACTGGTGATGAGACTTGGGTGTTTGAATACGATCCGAAAACCAAGCGCCAAAGCATGGAATGGCGCACTTCAAGCTCTCCACTACCCAAAAAAAAAACAAGAATGAGCCAGTCAGAAGATCAGTTGCATGCTGATTTGCTTTTTTGATATCCAGGGAACTGTCCACAAAGAGTTTGTGCCCACAGGTCGTGCCCACAGGTCAAACAGTAAATGAACACTTTTACAGAGAGGTTCTTGAGAAACTTTGAAAAAGGGTTAGGCGTGTAAGACCAAACATCAAGAACAACTGTATGTTGCATCACGACATTGCGCTTTGTCACACAGCCAGTTCAGTAAACGAGTTTCAGCCAGTAAAAACATTCCTGTGACTCCTTATTCGCCTGACTTGAGTCCTTGTGACTTTTTTCTCTTATCGAGATTGAAAAATCAATTCAAGGGACGTCATTTTGGAACAATAGAAAAGATTCAAACGGCTATAACCGACCAGCTGAAGGCTATTTCAGTATATGAGTTCCAGCACATGAAGTTGGCACCCCGAAAAGCGAATTTTTTAACGAAATTCGTCTGAGTCGTTTGCCCAAGATAAGCCCAGGATAGCCCAGCATTTTATTTTGTTAGCCACCTATCAATCAAAAGTTATAACAAAAAAAAAAATTAGGTTGGGAACCATTGAAAATTAATTTTTTTTAATTCGATGTTTTAACACTGTCATTCGATTGCCCAAGGTTACCCCAGGATAGACCAAAAGTTTTTTTTTCGTTAGCCCACCCTTGGTTAAAAAAATATGGCAAAAAAAGAATTATTTTCGAAAAAAAAATTAAGAAAAAAAAATTGGTAGCTTTCGATGTTTTGATACTGTCATTCTATTGCCCAAGTTTAACCCAGGATGATCCGTTTTTTTTTCGTTAGCCCACTCTTGGTTCAAAAGATAGAGCTAAAAAATTTTTTTTTCGAAAAATATTTCGAAAAAAAGAAACTAGATGAAGTTTGATGTTTCAACACTGTCATTCTATTGCCTAAGTTTAGGTCAGGATAGCCCAAGTTTTTAGAGCAAAAATTGTTTTTGCTCTATCTTTTGAACCAAGGGTGGGCTAACGAAAAAAAAACTTGGGCTATCCTTGGCTAGACTTGGGCGATCGAATGACATTGTTGAAACATCAAATTTCACCTATTTTTTTTTCGAAATATTTTTTTGAAAAAAAAAACTATATATATATATATAACTATATATAACTTTTGATTGAAAGGTAGGCTAACGAAATAAAATTCTGGGCTATCCTGATGCTAATTTCGTTAAAAAAATCACTTTCCGGGGTGCCAACTTCAGAGAGCTTTCCAGCACTGCTATGAAGAATGGAAGAACCATCTTCAGCGCTGTGTGGCTTCCCAAGGAAGTTATTTTGAAGGGTACAATACTCAATTGTAATTCTAATCGAATAAAAAAAATTAACAAAATCAGTCGCATTACTTAACTTACACACCTCGTAGTTATTTAGGTAGAATTCTCTGCAGATTTCCCTTTAATATGAGTCCAAAAAATTTGAAAATGATTTATTATTTTCGGAGTTATTCACGATTTTTCAACTTCGGCTTATTAGACGCAGAATTTCATAAGAAACAAAAAAAATCAATACTGAAGTACAAAAATTATCAGTCTTAAAAATTTAAACATTCTGATGGCCTTTGATATCAGTTTCTTGATATATAAGTGTTATCAACCTTAAATCATCAAATTTTCTAATCCTCAAATAAAATTGTTTACTATGACTCACTTTATTATTTGCTTGTTATACTATACATCATTTTTGTCGTCCAAATATTCCTTATTCCATTTAATAAGCATTTCACGTAACAAGCAAATAAAAGTAGAAAACGGAAAGCAGAACTCGCGTAATGACTCCGATCGAATAGCTGAATCAATTACGATTATCGAGACTACTATTCCCGTGACTATAAATTACTCTGATTTACTGCAGATGTTATCCTACGGGTTAGACGTATCCGCGGGCACTATATCAATCTTTTATGCAAACGGAAATGAGGCGGTAGACCCGCAAGTAAATACGCAATATCGTTCCTGCCACATAAAAAAATGTATTTCCGCCCCGAGATTGAAGTATATAGTTTAAATATGACGAAACATAATCACGAGGGATGTTTCTAATTGGGAAAGAAACTTTCTTTGTCGTTCGCATTTTTTTCCACAAAAATTCGGAAAAATAGACATGTAGCTGAGGTGAACATAAATTTATCCACAATCGTTTCATAAAGAGGCTTTATATACTTTCATTTGAAATACGTAAAGTGACATTTTGTCCACTCAAGTAACTTGCAATATTATTTCGCTAATGTGAAAATGATGAACAGAAATCAAACAAATTTATTCAATTATATATTCATATTAGCATTTACTTTAATGAATTAAGTAGTTTGCTTTGTTAAGCTCAACTTAATTTCTATTAATTATTAAATAAATTTCCCAACAATACGTTGTTTGTCTTCATTCATCAAATGAGATAATGTACGAGGTGTGTAAATTAAGTAAAGAGACTGATTTTTTTAATTTTCATTCGAATAGAATTACAATTCAGTATTGTCTCCTTCAAAATAAGTTCCTTGCGAAGCCACACAGCGCTGGAGACGGTTCTTCCATTCCTCATAGCGGTGCTGAAACTCATATACTGGAATAGCCTTCAGATGGTCGGTTACAACCGTTTTAATGTATTCTATGGTCCTAAATTAAGGTGATCCCTTGAGGTGATTTTTCAATCTCGGGAAGAGAAAAAAGTCGCAAGGACTCAAGTCAGGTGAATAAGGAGGCTGAGGAATGTTTTTACTGGCTGAAAACACGTTTATTGAAATGGCTGTGTGACAAGGCTCATTGTGGTGATGCAACATCCATTCTTGATGTTTGGTATCACATGCATGACCCTTTTTCGAAGTTTTTAAAGAAGCTCTATGTAAAAGTATTGATTTATTGTTTGGTTTAGAGGCACGAACTCTTTGTGCACAATTCCTTGGGTATCAAAAAAAAAAAGAAAATCAGCATGTATTCCAAAAAACCACGACACCTTTCTCTGCTGATGTCCTTTTGTTCCTGGAAAGATTTTTTGGAACCATTTTTGCGCAGATTTTTCTCATCCCCAATTCGTTAGTCAAAATTTGATGAACAGTGGTGTGATTTAAATTTAACTTTTCCCCGATCATTCTTGTTATCAACCGACGATTGAACGCACAAGATCCCGCATTCTATCGACATTTTCATCGGTTCTTGAAGATGAAGGCCTTCCGCTGCATGGTTCATCTTCAGTCGACTCTTTTCCTTTTGAGAATGCCTTAAACCACCGAAAAACCTGGGCTATTGAAAAAGCACTGTCTCCGTAGGCGTATTGAAGTTTTGCAAAAGTATCCGTTGCGCTGTCCAAGTCTGAAGCAAAACCTGGTAGCACACATTTGTTCAAAATTAATGTCACTCATTTTTAAAACGCTAGTGCGTAAACCTGGCTGTAAAAAGGTAATACAACTGGATAATCTAATTCAACAATCACAGAATATGTGATTGTACCACCAGAAAATAAAATAAAATAAAAGTAAAAACGTAAAACAATATCAAACGTTTTAATTCTATTATTGATACTAGTGATATTGATAATTCTGATGATAATATACAATGATATATAATGTTCGATAAAATGAGGTAGTATACATTATTGAACGACAAAGAGAGGCTATTTTTAATATTCAAGAAAATATAGTACTTACTTTAAAGAATAATAAATATACAGAACCATGTCGCACAACATTTTGGACAACTAATTTCAAAGAAAATAGAAACTTGTGGTTGTGAAGTGCATTTTTGAGATATTTTTTGAGATGCTTATATTTTTATTTTATGCAATACATTTGTTTTACTGTCCTTCAAGCAAGATTGATTTTTTGTATTTCAAGCACTTAAATATTCCTTTTATGTATGCTTTTTATTTATATTTAGCAAGCGCACTGTAATGATAATGTTTCAACTCTGGAACTAAATATGTGTGGCATTCATTAAAATGGCTGTAAGTAAAACGATTACAGAGAATATTTTTACCACTAATTAGTGTCTATAGATTGTTTAAAGCCTATTTACAAGTTGTAATTTTTTATAGCATCCTCTACATAATTTTCCATGTTGATTTTAACCGATTTTAGTTCCAGTGGCGTTTCAGTAGACTAGGCGTCAATTAAATCAATTTGTTTAAAACAGTAGCGGCTGGTATAATTTAACTTGCTCGTATTTACATAAAGGGGCATGGGACCCACACCATATTTTAGGGGGTGGTTGCTAGACCTAAGTAGAAGGCTATAACAGTAAAAAATTTTCAAATGAGATTAATCTTCCCAGAAGAATGTGTACTAGATATGTGCTTGTTCATTGTAAAAAAAAAACTTCGCAAATTTTTTGCAAACCGTTTTCAAGATTTTCTGGGCTTTTTTTGAAAATTTTTTTCGCAATTTTCTGATTTTTTTTTATAACCTACTTAGGTCTAGTATCACCCCCTAAATATTATGTGGGTCTCATGTATCTTTACGAAAATACAAGAATTTCAAATTTCACTATCCGCCACTGGTCTTAAAGACTTCTTCATTAAGAGTGACTTAAAAATAAAATAAAGAGGAATTCTATTATCTCCAGTCTCACCCATATACCGTCTGTTAGTGACGATGACTGGTGCTTGGTAATTTTAGAACGTGCTAATTGAAACATACCAAGCATTATGTGTCAATAACGACTGTGACGATCATAATATTGTATTAGAGCTCTATAGGTAGATAAAATAATGACTTCATGAGAATAATAGATCATAAAAGAAAGCAAATCTAAACTAGGCATAAATTTTAAACTTTTTAGAGAAAGATCAAATACTAAGAATATAATAACTTATTAGTTGAAAACTTGTCAGTTATTTATTATAAATATGTATGTATATAATTCTCATACAACGTGCCACGGAGGCGTACGAATCATAAATGCAGTTCACTGCATATGAAACTAGTAGCTTTTCACAGGTTTACCATATTTTATTATGAAATTATATACTATTCAACGTATTGTATACAGCGGATGTTGTATACAATACCCCCATCATGTGCTACACGAGTTGCCTTTATATTAATAGTAGATTGTGTAGTTTTAAATTGAGTAGGTAATCAAAAATAGCTCACTTTATATGAAAACGCAGACCTACAAGTATGTAGATTTGTATAAAAATTCTCTGGTCTTATAAATAGTAATAAAATCTAGTGTATTTACTACCAATTGGATACAATTATTGCGTAAATTTATTGTCCCGAATTATAAACATGTCAGGTGAAAGGTTTTATGTTGTTTTTTGTAGGCAATAAATTGAGTATAGGCGTATAAATATTTCAAAGATGTCTCGTTGGAATTGCTCGTACATATGGGCGATAATGAAAGAGTTGGGAAATAAGAGTAGAATTAGGAAAATTTATTTGGTATCTGCTTAGCACAGAAATCATAAACGCGAATGAAGTATCAAAAATATGTCGTGTCAAAATTATTCAGCTTGGCTAACGTAAATTTGTAGTTTTTACTCATCCAAAATTATTTAAATATATTATAAATCGATGTGTTTACATTTGATTACATTACATGTTCATGGTAGTGCATTTAACACTGTAAATTAACACAAATCAAATTTAAACACCAACATAGTATACATGTTTTAATTATCCTTTATAAACGATCTATATGGTACCTTTAGATAACTAACCTAATACAACACCGTTCGTATTATTCTCAGAGTAAAAGATTTTAATTTCACTTACACGGGCGTAAATCAAGGGGCTAATTTTATCGTATGTGAGTCGAGCAGAAATTCTATTGCACGGTCCTATTTATTGCCGCCTAAAAGATTATTAAACGAAGTACAATATTACGAGGTATGTAAAATAAGAAATGAGACTGGCAACGTTGCGCCCGATCTAGCAACACTGCGGAGACGGGACTTGGAAGGGCGGTAGGTTAACACGTAATGCACCTTCAGCACAAGTTTGAACTTGTTAGAGTTATTTGTTTGTTCTTTGTGAATGTTTTCGTAAACGGCTTTTTTCTAGTGCGTTTTAAAAATGAGTGACATTAATTTTGAATAATTAAGGTGTGCTATCAGGTTTTGCTTCAGACTTGCTCAACACACCTATGGAGACAGCGTTTTTTCAAGAGCCCAGGTTTTTCGGGCATTCTCAGAAGGAAGAGAGTCGATTGACGATGAACCACGCAGCCGAAGGCCTTCATCTTCAAGAACCGATGAAAATGTCGATAGAATACGGGATCTTGAGCGTTCAGATCGTCGGTTGACGACAAGAATGATCGGAGAAGAATTAATTTGAATCACACCACTGTTCATCGGATTTTGACTAAGAATTGGGGATGAGAAAAATCTGCGCAAAAATGGTTCCAAAAAACCTTTCGCAGGAACAAAAGGACATCAGGAGATAAAGGTGTCTTGACTTTATGGAATCGATAGAAAATGATCCCCATTTTATGGAACGTGTCATTACTGGTATGAGACTTGGGTGTTTGAGTACGACCCGGAAAACCAAGTGCCAAATCATGGAATTGCACACGTCAAGCTCTCCAAGACCCAAAAAAGCAAGAATGAGCAAGTCGAAGATCAGATGCATGCTGATTTGCTTTTTTGATGGCCAGGGAATTGTCCACAAAGAGTTTGTGCCTCCAGGCCAAACAGTAAATCAACACTTTTACAGATAAGTTCTTGGAAAACTTTGAAAAAGTGTCATGCTTATGAGACCAAACATCAAGAACAACTGGATGTTGCATCACAACAATGCGCCTTGTCACACAGCCATTGCAGTAAACGAGTTTTTAGCCAGTAAAAAACATTCCTGTGGCTCCTCAGCCTCCTTATTCGCCTGACTTGAGTCTTTGTGACTTTTTTCTCTCCCCGAGATTCAAAAATCACCTCAAGGGACGCCATATTGAGACCATAGAAAACATTGAAATGGCTGTAACCGACCATCTGAAGGCTATTCCAGTATATGAGTTCCAGAACTGCTATGAGGAATCAAAGAACCGTCTTCAGCGCTGTGTGGCTCCCCAAGGAAGTTATGTTGAAGGAGACAATACCGAATTGTAATTCTATTAGAATAAAAAAATGTAAAACGTCGTCTTAATTACTAATCTAATAACGTCTCATTACTTAATTTACACACTTCGTATGTATAACCATTTTGAGGCAATAAAAACTGTAGTTTCCCAATTTAATTCGAAAGAAGCTGAGTGTATAAAGAAGAACAAAGAAATTTAATATAGGTGATGGCTATGGGAGTGAATTAAAATTAATGACCCTAATAATAAAGTAAGAATAAAACTGTACAAAAAGGCCAACCGCATCCGGGATTACTTCCGTGTTACAGACGAATCTTTCTTTTTACTTTAGAACATTATAGAGATCTGAAACTTGAGGTAATGGGACAACTTTACATTACGGCATTTCGGGGCTTCAGATGGCCATAAACTTCGGCGAACTTTCTTATAAATGGCAGCGATCCATCAATTAACCTAAGTTTTAGAACGTTCTTTGCAAAATCTAGATTAGCCGAAAACATTTCTAAATGTATAATATTATTCCATTTGTTTGACGTGTACGACGTGTATTGGCAAGAGGGCTTTTCATCTTTTACTCGAACTGTATTGGAATTCCCAAAACGGTCGGGCAGCAACAGTAAAAACTCTTTTCGCTTTTCGTAAGCGTTTTTGTCTTCTATTCGAGGTAAGCGGTCGACAATTTTGATTTAATTGAAGTGTTCGAAATAAGGAAAAAAACTGAGAAAATTCTAAACTCTCAAATCTAAAGGTTATCCTAAAAATATTGCTAAGTTATTTTAAAGTTTTTCAAATAATTATATGAGACACAAAATTAAATAACGGGTACGTAATATACCGGGTGATAATATCCGGAAATGGACCCAAATCAAGAAATTTTAATTTAACCGTGTATATTTTTTATACAGTTGAATATAGCTTAAAATTCCCTTTTCAATGACATACCACAAGTTGAATTTGTTTTCAAGATGGCGGCATGAAAAGGTATTTTCTTAAATTCAATATGATTATGGCGTAACCGATGAATCTTCTATAAAAGAAAACCGTTTTGTACTGGTTTTTTGTTAAAATTTAAAAAAAAACATGATCTTTCACTAAATGGGCTACGTTTTAAAAAAAATCGAAATGTCAATTTTTTTCTTGACTTTTCTCGTAAGTTGTTCAACTCAAACAAAATACCTCTTCAGTCTTTTTATAATTTTGACAATATTTGTTAATCAAAAATTTGCAAAAAATATGTACAAAAATGCATTAACACTTGAAGTAGATTCATGACTCATGACTGATAGAACTTAGGCCAGTTAATTTACGAAATTTACGTTAAGTTAAGAAAAAAATTGATATTTTGATTTTTTTAAAACGTACACCATTTAGTGAAATCATTTTTTTTAAATCTGAGCAGAAAAACAGGACAAAACCTCAAACTATTTTTTATTTTAACTGTTTGTTTGACAGAAGCTTAATCGGTTACGTCATAATCCCGCCATATTGAATATAAGAAAAATACCTTTTCGAGCCTCCATTTTGAATTTGTGAAAATACATATGGTTCCATTAAAATGTTGGTTTTTTATGAAAAATGTGCGTCTCAATGACTAACCTCTTCCACCCAATTTCCAAATCGTTAACTTTAAAGACAACTGAATATATGAAACTGCCTTGTATAACGATTTCGTTGTCACGATGGTATATTTAGAATTAGTTAACTATTTGAGAAGTGACATATTTTGTTTATTTAAAAATAACTATTTTTTTTTATTTCAGGACTTCGTTTGTGGTGATGATACAATAAATTAGGTGAGATAATCTTAATTTACTATGCTTATACCTACCAAATAAACTAATAAAATAGTTGTATGTATTTACATACCTATATCAAGTTAACTAACAATTGTTATCTTTTTCAAATACCTCATTTGAGAAAAAATAATGAAAACATCAACAAAATTTTGTTATAATTAAAGTGTAATAAATAAGTTTATCCTTGGTGCGTGATACACGAGTTAATATACAAAGTATTTGTAAAATAGGTGGTCAAAATTAGAAGACCAAATCTGGAAGAAATGAAACGAAGAAAAACTTTTAGAAAAAAATAAGAACTTGGTCTTTCTTTTCGCATGCATGCATTATGCAATATGATAAATTACGAGGTGTGTAAATTAAGTAATGAGACTGAATTTTTACAATTTCTTTATTCGAATAGAATTACAATTCAGTATTGTCCCCTTCAAAATAACTTCCTTGGGAAGCCACACAGCGCTGGAGGCGGTTCTTCCATTCCTCATAGCACTATTGGAACTCATATACTGGAATAACCTTCAGCTGGTCGGTTACAGACGTTTGCTTGTTTTCTATGGCCCCAAAATGACGCCCCTTGAGGTGATTTTTCAATCTCGGGAAGAGAAAAAAGTCACAAGGACTCAAGTCAGGCAAATAAGGAGGCTGAGGAGCCACATGAATGTTTTTACTGGCTGAAAACTCGTTTACTGAAATGGCTGTGTGACAAGGCGCATTTTCTTGATGCAACATCCAGAGGAACGAATTCTTTGTGGACAATTCCCTGGCTATCAAAAAAGCAATTCAGCATGTACTTGATCTTCGACTTGCTCATTCTTGCTTTTTTGAGTCTTGGAGAGCTTGAAGTGTGCCATTCCATGCTTTGGCGCTTGCTTCCGGGTCGTACTCAAACACCCAAGTGTCATCACCAGTAATGACACGTTCCATAAAATGGGGATCATTCTCAATATATTCCAAAAAGTCGAGACACCGTTCTCTCCTGATGTCCTTTTGTTCCTGTGAAAGGTTATTAGGAATCATTTTTGCGCAGATTTTCTCATCCCCAATTCATTAGTCAAAATCTGATGAACAGTGGTGTGATTCAAATTTAACTTTTCCCTGATCATCTTGTCGTCAAGCGACGATCTGAACGCACAAGATCCCGTTTTCTATTGACTATCATCGGTTCTTGAATGAAGGCCTTCCGCTGCGTGGTTCATCTTCAATCGAGAATGAGAATCAATTCAAATTCAATCTCTTCCTTCTGAGAATGCCTTAAACCACCGAAAAACCTGAGCTCTTGAAAAAACACTGTCTCCATAGACGTGTTGAAGTTTTGCAAAAGTATCCGTTGCGCTGTGTCCAAGTCCGAAGCAAAACCAAAAGTTCAAACTTGTGCTGAAGGTGCTTTACATGTTAACCTACCGCCCTTCCATGTCTGTCTCCGCATTGTTGCTAGATTGGGCGCTACGTTGCTAGTCTCATTACTTCATTTACACACCTCGTATACTTTGGTTTACAAAGTGTAAATGTTTTAAAAGAAAAAAATGCGTAATAACTACAGAAGTCTTTCTGGTTTTCGATGCTACTTTCCAAGATGAATTATTAAGCCATATTTCCTTTCGACCTTACCATAAAAAGTTTGTACGAAAATCCCCCTGTCACATTTAAATAATAAAATATTACGATCGATGGAAGACTTTTTCTTATTACCCGTGAGAACACGTTTCTCTTTCTATAACTTGCTTAGGGGCGTTTTATGTGAGATTTTATTTGGGGCTGAGTCTACTGAAAAAACCTTAAGTCGAATTTGCCGCGTTTGTAACAGGAAAATGGCCAATAAAATTTGAATTGGGATGGCGAGAAGTGTCAGGAAGAGTATGTAACTAAACGGAATGATGAAGAAGTATACCTACTATGAGATACATACGAGGTGTAAACTTTCTCCGTAGACAGTGTTTTTTCAAGAGCCCAGTTTGTTCGGTGGTTTAAGGCATTCTCAGAAGGAAGAGAGTTTTTAAACGAGTTTTTAGTCAGTAAAAACATTCCTGTGGCTCTTCATCTTCTTTATTTCCTGACTTGAGTCCTTGTGACTTCCCTTTTTCTTCCCGAGATTGAAAGATCACTTCAAGGGACGCCATTTCGGGACCATAGAAAACATTCAAACGGCTGTAACCGACCAGCTGAAGGCTATTCCAGTATATGAGTTCCAGCACTGCATAGCACTATAAGGAATGGAAGAACCATCTCCAGCGCTGTGTGGCTTCCCAAGGAAATTATTTTGAAGGAGTCAATACTGAATTGTAATTCTGTTTGATTAAAAAAAAAAAAAAAGAGACCCATTACTTAATTTACACACCTCGTATATTGTATCAATTTTAACGTCGTAGTAGAAATTTAAAATACATATGGGACGTTCCATGTCAACCGGGACACCGTTCTCTCCAAAAGTAGAAGCAAGGAAAAAATACGTTTAAGTCTCAAAATGTTCGTATACTCAAAAGCTTTCGAATAAACGATGGCCATTTTTGGGAAAATTTCAAAATTCAAAATAACGGCTATAAAATGACGAGTATAATTAGAAATTAAAACAAAAATAGTTCAGTACCTAGCTTAAAATCATCTATACATGGAAAATACCCCGATCTAATAGTAACCTTTATGATTTTGTACATGCTGAATCTGAATTTCATATTCTTAAAGTCCAAAAGTGGTAGGAGTATTAGTACCAGCCATTTTTGACCATATTTTTGGTTTTTAGACCATATCTCTCTGGAAAAAAAGGATTTTTTTGTCTAGAAGTAGCTAATTTTGAAAATGTTTTTTGACGTACTGACTTTGTGTTATTGGATTATGAAGTCTAAAAAAATTAGGGCAATTAAAACGGTCCATTTTTTTATAATTTTTTGTCACCTAGGAAATTAATTAGGTAGGTTTAAATTACTAGGGTTCTGATTAATTAGGCAATTAAAACCAGATATGTTATGTTTACAGTTGTTAGGTTTGGTGCTAATCACCTTAGGCTATGTTAGGTTTAAAGTTGATAAGTTTTGGTCTTGATGCCAAAAAATGCCAAAAAATTGTCAAAAAATGGCCAGTTCTTACAGCACAAATTTGAACATCCCAATAATTGAAATTATGATGTCAAAACACATAAAAATAGCTAGAAAAAAATCCTTTTTTCCACAGATATGGTCTAAAAAACAAAAAAATGGTCAAAAATGGCTGTTACTAATACTCCTACCACTATTGAAATTTTCCGTTTATTCGAAAGGTCTTGAGTATACGAACATTTTGAGACCTTAAACGTATTTTTTCCTTGCTTCTACTTTTGGAGAGAACGGTGTCCTGGTTGACATGGAACGTCCCATATATACCTTCTTAAAAACGTACCTTTAACAGTAGAGATGAACCGAAACCGATGGAACTAATTTATTCCTTCAATGTTTTACATCTTACTGTAGGAAAATTGTAAAGGATAAATTCACTGATCAAATTCCAAAATCATTTAAAGTAATCAAAGATGTCGTTATTTTGTAGCATACTACATATGTATATAAAAAGTAAAAAGAATTGCTGCCTAATCCAGTCGTTGTTATAAACATGTATTAGTTTTTAAAAACTCACCCTGTGTGTCATGGGATTTATTAGTGTGCTCGTCTGCAGCATCTCAGGTTATTCAATATTTATGAGAATGTTGTGTGTGAGTAGTTCCTGACTTTCAAGATGCTTTTAAAACATTAAGTTTTGATTCGCTGTTCGTGTATTGGAAGGAACAAAGTTTTTTCTTAGAAAAAGTTTATTTCAAACTTAGTCTAAGCTTTATAAAATATTATGCTTCTTTAAAACTAGAAGCTCATCAAGAATTGTACAGGCAAACGCTATGTTTTTTATACTGTTGAAAATTATTGTAGTAAAATCCATACGTTGTATCTCATTTACCACAAAAAACGATGTCTCTGAAGTCAGAACTTCTATATACAATTTTACACACTTCTGTTAATCAAATTTCAAAAAATATAGGGTACGTATTTAAAACTGTTATATGTTACTTCTTACTTCAAGAAACCATTAAATATGTCATCTTCATTCCTTAGAAATTAACATAACAGAGCCATGTTCCAATGGCTCTATCCAAGATTGTTCGTAAAGACATTTTTTTATGACAGTACTGACTTTACGTGTGTTGTTATTGTTTATTTTTTGCTTAACAACATCAAATACAATAAAATGTTCCTGCCATAAGGCCGCGTAAAGAGTGAAAACAATGACGAGATGAAAACAAACCCATGACAGGTCGTCGTGTAACATGCGGCGGCGACGCGGTTGCTATGGAAACGGACGTCGGCGGCGCACAGTGGGACAGAACTGTAGTGTTTGACCCAAATCACTCTAGAGATCGTAAAAATAAAGGTTTTAAGATGTTTTTTGTTTTAAAATGTTCGTTATGTATTTCTCAAAAAAATCCTCTAGCCGGATTTTTGATCCTATTCATTCCCAAAATTTTATTATTCTAATCTAAAAACGTATTTTTATTGCGAAATATGGGTTTTCCAATGAAAATCAGTGTCAAGGTCTCAAATGTATAATTATTTTTTACTTTTTAATTTTAAAATTTCATTTTACAAATAGCCAAATTATATTATCCGATTTCTTTTTTGTATTGTTGACAGCTACCAAATTAACTGCCAAACATAATAAAATAAACATATTTGTTAAGTTATACAGAAAAAAAATGCATATATTTAAAGAAAATACATACATAGAACATACTTTAAAACTTTCTATTTACGTAATTTATAGTAAAATTTAAATATGACAGCTGTCAAAATGACTGTCGAATTACTTAAGATCCATTCATTTATTATTTCCAATACTTCAAGTGCTTAATAGTTCATTTTCTAAGAATTTAAGGAACACTGGGCAAGGAATGAATAACAAATATATTATGTTAGATGACAGCTGTCATCTGTACTGACAGATGACAGTATCCTGCATCATTACAAAATATTCTATACTACACAAAAAAAAGGATACAGAACTTGATTTAATATCAATTAGTTCCGTAATTGATACGGTCCTATTGGCAGTTGTCAATTTTTCAGTAAACTTAATGGAGAAACTATTTGTCAAGTATTTTTAAAATTTAAATAGCTAAAATACTCATTTTCTATATATACAGAGGATATTCGTCAAGAAATTAATAATAAATATACTATGTTAGTTGGCAGCTGTCAAAATATTTGTCAAATGTCAAATTAAGCATCTTAAATCATCATAAAATATTCTGTTTTTTTTTTTAAAGAAGAAAGATATTTTAAGCAAATTTAAAACGATTTTCAATTAATTAGTTTCGTAGTTAATAATAATTTGTTATCATATATTGTTGGCAAAACAATAAATATTTTAATATTTAATAATTTATATTAATATTTAAAAATATAAATTATTTTATTTATATAATTTTTTAAAAATTTAAATGGGAACTTTATTTTATTAAGTTTTTTAGTTAATATATTTTTTTTATTAAAAAATTGGTATTAAGTACAAAAAAAAAAAAATTTTGAAATGTCAATAATTTTATATAAATTACGTAAATAGTAGTTTAAAGTATTCATATTATTTTTTAATATTTTTTAAATTTTTTTTATAAAAAAAAATATTATATTATAAATTAATAAAATTAGAAGAAATTTTTAATTTGATTAAATTTAAAATAAAAATAACTTATTTTTTTTTAAAAATACGTTTTAGATAAAAAATAAAATATTGGGACGAATGTAAAATAAAATTAGGAGAATAAAGTATTTAAAACAAAATTTAAAACCTTTATTTTTAGATTTTATTTTTGGGATAGTTTTGTCATGGAAGTGGTAAGGACCTCAAGAGGGAATTGTAAATTATATTTTTTGGGTGTATTTGAAATTTGTACTTTATATTTCAAAAAAAAAATGGTTTTTGGATAAAAGCACTTTTAAAAAATCCAAATTAGAGTATTCATATTTTCTTTAAATAAGATTTCAATTTAATACTCTCCTCGAAAGGGAAACAAAATGGCGGACCGGCAGTATGTAACCATTTTTTTCGCGATAAAAGGTACTTATTATGATCAAAATTAGAGCATTGATATTTTCTGCTTATATAATTTCAACTAAATCTCCTTACCGAAAAAAAACAGGTGGAGAACCGGAAGTAAAATTTTCTTAAAAAAGCTACATATATTGATTCGAATAAGATTATTTATATTTTTCATTAATAAGATTTTAATCTAACTCCCTGAAGAAATCGGGGGCCAAAAGTAAGAACTTTTTGGAACCTAGCAATTGCACGCAACGTGTCTTCAGTTAAGTTACATTAGGTTATTAAAATTATTTTGTGTTAAAAATTGATCGCAGAGAACCCCAGTTAAGTTGGATTAGGTGACTTAACTAGTATAAAATAAAAACTATATATTTCACGGAACATTGAGACACCCTAGTGTCTCAACTGGTCAATAGTGTACACCAGGTATATTCATTTCCCCCCTTGGTTGGGACTTACTATTGTATCGGGGATGATGACCTGCTTTGACGCAGGTACAGTTAGAATTGCCCTGAGAACGCTCTATTGGACGCGCCTCTCTATTTTTGCATATTTCACTGAAATGAGCAGTTTGTAGCAGCCAGTGTTTCTTATTCCACAGTATGAATTTCTTATTCCACTAATATTCCCCTCATGTTAAATTGTGAATTAGTGTTAGGTCTCTGTAGGTACAAACTATTTTCCTACTTTTCTTTCGCTACCTTAACATGCGCGTTTGTATTTATTTTCATGCGAGTTAACATCTATTTTCCGTAATAAGAAATACAAAAATTTGAATTTCAATGCATAGATAATATTTTACATCCCTTCAAGAGTAGCCTCCATTTTTTTAAGTCGGAAATACACCTTGTGGTAACAAAAATTCACAACACACGAACGTTGAGTATTTCGGGACTGATTATCGTACTGTTACGCACTCGAAGGTGGCCAACTTCCGACTGAAGTAGAACGGCATGTATAAAACCTAGGTAGCTGTCGTTTCAGTATTACACGCAGGAAACCCTGCTTCACAAAGCTATATGAATTAAAACAGAATATAACGAATTTGGTTTTTCGATCTTTGCCCAGGATTTTCCGATTCTAACCCACTGTGCGGCGTATCGTTTGTTATTCCGTCCCTGTTGTGGCTCATCGGAACAGACGCTTTATTAACAAACACAGCATGTCATGATATCAAATATTTACAGGAGTGCTCTCTGTCTGAGCAGGTCCTGACCTCCGGAACGCTTTTAAAACATTAAGCGGTGATTTCCGGTTGGGGATCCCGGTCTTGCTAGCGCTGTGGGGCGAAAGCACTTTAAGCCAATTAAACGTCCGAAATTAAAACCGTCTAGGAGTCCGCACGCTCCGCGAGGGAATAGTGGAATTTCGGGTGCGCAAAAGGGACCGGTAGCTGCCCGCGATGTAGACTTTTAATTACTTTTTAGAGTGCTTTTAGAGTTATTAAAGTGGAAGAAATATGCAGCTCGTTGCGAGAATTTTAATTCGCGAGGAATGAGATACGTTTTGTGTCTGGAATATAATTAAATATTAATAATCCTTGAATAATATAATATCAAAATTTAAAATGGGGCCAATTTACTTAAGTATAGCTCAGATTTCGCCTTAAGGTAACCAGGTCACGAATGATATTTTGCTCCTGTTCAGTTGGTATTTAAGATATAAACTCGCGGTTTTAACCATGCTTTAGAGGGCGAATTACGGATTAAAATGAGTACTAAACAAACCCTGTGACTTTATTAGTGTGAAAGTTATTAAAATTACAAAATGTCAAGAAAAAAATAAAAAAAGATAAAATTAACTTATTTAGGTACACTTTTCTCCTTAACCACTGGTGTTATCTGCTCCAAATTGATGGTGAACCTGAAACAAGAGTAAGGCAACATTGTATACCTAAAATTTTCAACCTTTTGCCTAAATTGCAATTTTTGTACCTTTTTTCCTTGAAAAAAGTCAAAAATCACTCTTTAAAAAATGCATTGGGATTTAAAATAAAGTTAAAAATGGAATACAAAGATGAATTTAGGTATAAAAGATGAAGGACATAAAGGATAAGCACTGTGCAAAATTTCATCAAAATAGGTTGAATAGTTTTTTTGCAAATCGTACCTCAAGGTCAAAAAAAGGAACTTACGGGGAAAGGCTAAACAAGTAAGGCATGGGGTGGAGGGACTCTAGAACTGTCCTGGGCCATACATATCTTCTGCTAAAGCTTCCTCCTCATCTCTCTGTCTTTTCCTATTTCTAGCTGCTATCCTGCCTTCTTTAGTAGATGCTTGGGCCACTTTTTTCAGCTTCTTTCACCCGTTGCTCATCCAACAAGCGCAATCCTGTTTCCAGGTTACATCCTGATTTTATCCCCATTTTTTCTAAGACTGCTTTCCTGCTCAAAGCACCTTCATTGAAACATAAAACTGCATCATATGTGGCAATTTGAAGAGTTTTAAGTCTAATGAATACATTTTTAGGGGCTCTTTCCCAAATCAAATTGTTTAAAGCTTCATTTGCATTCTGTGTGCCACCATGAAGGCATTTTTGAGCAGGTTTTCTTGGGAAAGGTCTCTGTATATTTGCTTGATCTTTTCAAGGACTGCTTCTGGCAATGAGTTGGTGTGTGAAAAGGTGGCCCTCCTGCCTTGGCTTTTTGAAATCCACACCAGGAATCTGGTCCACTTGGACAAAGCGCATGATGGGGTTTTTCATCAGTTGAAAGTCTATGGAAATATGTAGCCCAAACTGCCTGTTTCATTTTTTCCAAGTTCCCTGAATTTCTTCTTATTGCCAGTCCATAGTAGAGCTGCAATTTATCTATTTCTTTATCAGTCAATCTTCCTTTTCCTTTCAGTCCTTTTCCATCACTTAGTTTTTCACTACTTTCCTTCCTAAGCTTGCGCAGTCTTGTGCCTAACCTCTTTTGTACATGGCCTACACATTCCAACTTCACTACTCTCACATCTTTCCCATAAGGCTGAAGCTCACAAACTTTTGAAAAACCTTTACAGTCCCCATCACCTAAATATTTAGTGTACTTGACACCCCTGGTCCTAACTGATCTTTGGAAAATATCTATTACTCCTTGGACTTCCATCCCACCACTAGAACCTTCATAATTTTTGGTGCACTTGTGATCAATGTCTCTGTTTGACTTGCACTTCAAACAAAACTTGGACAGACACTCTACATCTGAAACTTTCCCTGTATTTACCCCTGTACAGGAAACTACACCATTCAAAGAAGTATGTCCCCTTTTTTGCCAAGTCCCGTCAAACGCGGCTGCTATTTCATTGCTTTCACTTTCACTGTCATTTTCCGCGATTTCTAGAGTGGCTGCTTCTTGCATAGAATTAGCAGCAACATCTGACAAAGCCTCTAAGTAAAGAGTAATGACTCTTACTTAATACCTATCAAATTTAGTCACAGGGGAAGGGAGGTCCATAATAGAACACAAAACTTTAGCTGCTTTATGTCCTTTACCAATACACCCTAAGTCCGTACGCTAACCTAACATTCACATTGTGACACCTGTTTGGGTTTACGCCAGAAGTCATAGCACTCTTGCTCATCTCGCACTTTGTACACTGTATCACTAATTTTGAAGCTAATCCAACTCTGGACGCACAATCTTCAAAAACTTTCAATGAATTAGAACTTCCACAGTCGACGCATTTGGAGGACTTTTGCACTAACGAGGAGAGGATATCCACTTGCACTATAATATTTCCACTGGGTAGGTCACTTTGAGGTTCAGGATTCTCATTTACAAGGGTTAATTTTCGTTTTGATGCACTTGGGGGAGATATAACGTTTGGGGTTGAAGTTGAAGTAGGACGTGAGGTTATCGGGGTAGCACCACCAAGACTTGTAGGAACCGCAGGAGCATTTTTCTTCACCGAATGTTGATTACCTTGGTATTTTTTCTTATTAAAAGTCTTTAGACGAGCCATTTTAACACAAATATGATAAAAGGTTGAACAAATTTAGACTAACAACTGTTGTTCACTCCAAACAACTCACAACTGTAAACATAAACAAGAAGCCGTTGTCATGGGAACCAGCGCCTTGTCGCAAGTGACAACACTGTCAAAGTGAGCAGATAACACCAGTGATGCAAACCTAGAAAAAAATGATTAATTAAAACTTCGCACAGAACGATTAAAAACTCGAGAAAATATGAGCGCCAGCGTTAAGAGAAGGTTGAGACGAAAATCCCTCGTGACAACTGTGCAGCCGACGCGTCCCCATCTTTTAAAATATCAATTTTTGGGGTTAAATAGTCGCGTTGGTATAACATGTCATACATTTTCTGAAAGGGGAAAGCGCGGGCTTTCAAATAGGAATGTTTTTAAAAAATCGATTTTTTTGACCCCATTCGTGACCTGGTTACCTTAATGCAAGTTCATTGTGCGATGATGTCAGATCAAGTGTAACTGAAACTGGGTTAGGTTAATTTCATTTTCAAATGTGTTGCGTATCAGAATTTACTGATACCATTTTACAACTTCACTAAGGCTAGAATGCTGGCGTTCACGGCTGCTGTCTGATGCTGAAGTAGTTTCTTCCAGGTTCTGCCGCGGGTAGTTTCTTCCGGGTTCTGTCTAATTTGTCTTGACGTTTTGGTGATCGTGTTGTCAGTTTCGTCAGAAGTTTTCCAAAGTATAAGACAGTATTTGACTTCTTCAAACTAAAAAACTACTTCAGCATTCACCAAGGCTGTAAGACAATTTTTCACAATGTTAAAACAGCTAATAGCAACTTTGTGGCAATCGTGACCAATAGTTGCAGCAGGAAACGCTTCGTTAAAAATTATCCCAATTTCGATCACCGATATATCACCATAACCATTTAAGGGGTAACATCACTCTAGCAGTCGAAAAAATGGCCCAGTTTTGATCATTTATTGTGGGAGAATGAGAAAAGGAATATGGTTTCTTTTTGAGGGCTTAATTAAATATGTATTGAACTATTAAAAGCAAAATTTCTATTGCTATTTTCTAAAATTTGCTATATTTGTTAAAGACCTATAACAAAAAACCAAAACCTTTCTTAATTTACATATTATTGGCTAGAGAAATACGCAGGGATTTTTTTAAATTGATTTTGTGCACTAACGAAACTTGTAACTTTGCACTAACGAAAAAAATCGATTTTCGCCCTAAAAATTCGGCAGTAAATTGTTTATAAAAAAATACATTCTATCAAAAAACGGCTACGTTCTTTTATGGAGAATATAATATATAAGCTACTGTTAAAATTTCAAATCGATCGATGGAACGGTCTTTGAGCAATGTGTCCGCCCAGTTCGAAAAAATTCGTTTTGAGATAATGATGTGTAAAGTTTAAAATAATTTACATATATATGTGTATTAAGGTATTTGCGCACCCTGGTGGACTTCTGAGGAACCCAAAAGACTTTTACTCTGTTGGTAATAGGGCCACTTATTATTTCGAAAGGTTAAAGCAGTATAAAAGCAACAAATTCGATGAACACAGTCGCATCGCGCTCGACGCGCGCTTAGAGGTGCTGCGGCAAAAGTCGAGAATCAAACCTTTTTTTCGTTATAAGAACAATTGCATATGATTTTTATGATCCTAAAGTATATCTTAAACCAAACACAAAAAAAACGATTTTTCGAAAATCCTAGAGTGTATCTATTTATCTAGTGCATTTTCAGAATGCATTGATGACCTATACAATGTTTTCAGGAAGACAATTATTGTATCAGCTGTTTAATTAACATTATTTAATTAACACCCTGTATTTTTTTTTTAATTTTTTGAATTCCGCTTCTTCTTCTGATTACCATATACCTAAGATTATGTTTACCATAACATACATGTATTTTCTTTCGCATGTTTTTGAAATATTATTAATATGACGCAATTTAATGCAAGTATTGGATAATTACTCGTTGTCAAAACAAACACAAAAATTTCAGTCTTAATTTCTTAAGTTTCTGCAGTCTTAAGTATATGGAGTACATCAGGGATCTATCCTGGGCCCATTTAATGTATATATACTTCAAATTTTATGTAATGGATGACACTTTAAGATACACTAGGTGCAGAAATTGAGGGATATAAAAAAATCCCTTTTTAGGTGAAAAAAACATTTTAGGTTAGGTTTATTGAAGCTTGAAAGTTTATAGTTTTTGGATCTTGAGTTGCTTTGATTCTTGATCAGCTGTTTTTGGGTAATCATACGAAAACCATCGAATTTTTTTCTATGTAATAGAGTACCCGAGTAATTGAGTAGCAAAGTCATCAATGACTTTTTTGCTTTAAACGGCGATAACTCAGCGAAAATCATCGTGCAGGACTCGAGGATAGGTCAAATAAAAGAGAATTAAATTATCAAAAAGAGATGTATGATGAAATGATCGAAAAAAAATTATTGAGGTCCGTGGACCTTTTCAAAGACAAGCAAAATTTTCGAAAATTATTAATCAAAATGATTATGATTACTCAAAAACTGCTGACGCCAAAAATGTTTAAACTCAAAATTCAAAAACTAGAAACTTAGAGCTTCGATTTCATTTTTTGTTCTTTTTACTTACGACCATTGTTACCCAAGTTCGAAAAGCACCTTGCTCTCACTGGCGGATCCAGGGGGGGGGCATGGGGGCCATGCCCCCCCTTCCCTTGGCACCCTTAGAAATTCCAAAAAGTATTCTTGTGATAGTCGGTATTTTTGTACAAATGGATTTTTCATTGAAATTCTGAAGTGCCAGGAAAACGCGTGACCTTGAAAATATGATTTTTTTTATAGATGTACCATAATTTCAGCGCCTAGTGTATTATTCATTTTAAAAAAGAACGGAGTATAAAAGACTTCGGAACAGATAAAAAAGTGTACATCAGTGGCGGTGCATGATATTTCAGTTAGCCATATCTTGAAAACGACGCATGGGACCCACTTCACTTTTTAGGTGATGAATATACACCTCTTATAGAAAGGATTTATAGTGAAAAAACCGTCAGCAAAGTTTGCGAAAAAAATTTTCAAAAACACTGGAGCACTCTCTGGGTTCTCAGTAACGCTCTGTGGAATATTTGCAGTATATTTTTTTTCATAATCTAGAAACAAATATAAGGAGACGTTTTTCGATTTGTTACAAAATATTTTTGTTTCAAAAAGTTATGGCCATTTTAATTTTGGGAAACAAAATGTTCCTATAAAATTAAAATTAAAATGGACATAACTTTTTGAAAAAAAAAAAAAATTTGCAACAAATCGATAAACGTCTCCTTATATTTGTTTCTAGATTATGAAAAAAAATATACTGCAAATATCCCACAGAGCGTTACTGAGAACCCAGGGAGTGCTCCAGTGTTTTTGAAAATTTTTTCGCAAACTTTGCTGACGATTTTTTCAATATAAATCCTTTCTGTAAGAGGTGTATAGTCATCATCTAAAAAGTGAAGTGGGCCCCATGCGTTGTTTTCAAGATATGGCTAACTGAAATATCACGCACCGCCACTGGTGTACATTAGTCCTATCTCTGTTTCTACAGGCTTTATTTCCTCATCTTAAGAGGCAGTACTTCAAATATAGTCAGTATAGGTAATATAAAAATTCGAATTAATGACATATAGGTATGCCAGTAACAGTATTTAATGTTTTATAAATTTAGTATTATGTTTAAATGTTCACCGAAGAAGTTCACCGAACATGCTTCACCTATTGTGTAAAATGAATTTTAGTAAAATAAAATTAGCAATACCAGGCATTTTTTTAATCATAACGTTCTGTTTTGGATCATATTACGAAAATGGAAATTCGTGCTAAGAAATACATTTTAATATCACTTGAGGCAAATATTTGAAAGTTGAAAAGCTGAAAATGAAAACCCCCACGTGACTTGCGTCATTCATAATTACATTTTTTTTTTCGGCTAAAACTTACCCTCCTTTTATTTTTTGTTAACGTATCCATTCTAAATGCGAAATGAGAGCGTCTCCCTCTTGGGTGGATGAAGACGAGACATCACGAATTGTTACCTCTTGCTGCCAGTCGGACTGTCACTTTCACTATTCCCGGCGCTCCGACGAAACTCACATAATCGGATAAATTGTCCCGAAAAACCTTCGGAAACACAAACACAGGCAATCTCTTAATCTTTCCTCCGTTTGCAAATAAACATTTGAAACGTCTTCCACTTCCATTGTTTGATTATACCTTGGCGATTCTCCTTCTCTGCAAAATGAAACATATTACAGTATAGTAAACCTGTACCTGTCTGTTTTTGTTTATTATTCCACATACAGTGTGGAACAGCCAAATGGAATAAATTCAGTAGCTCCATTATTATGCATTTTTTAGAGAAATCTAAGACATATCAATTTCTAATTCTAAAATGACATCTTGCGACGTAAAAATGTCATCCCTAAATTCAATCCTCTTCAGTCTACAAATCCTCTACAGTTCTACAACCCCCAAATTTTCAAATTGGAAGTAGGGGCTTGTGATACTTCATTTGAAAGGTCTTTTCATTATCTATTCAAAACTGATACGGTTTTAAATTTTATTGCAGAAATTAACAAGAAAAAAAAACGTTTCTCCAGCGTAGGAAATTCGTTACATTAAAATAAAAAACAAATCATTATTAATGCAGCAGACGTTCAACATGCATGCCTCCAGCATCTTGGCAGCATCTTAGAAGTAAATAGAAATGTCTTCTAACGTTAGTTAACATCTGCGAGGTAATCGACCTAATTGCAAGTGTTATTCTTCTTCTTAAGTCAGCTAAATCGTCGGGTTTGGTTTTGTAGACCATACTTTTTACATATCCCCATAGGAAGAATTCTAACGGCGTGAGATCAGGTGATCGTGCAGGCCATTCTACAGAACCACGTCTCCCAATCCAGCGATTTGGAAAGATTGTGTGGAGATATTGCCGGACATTGACTTCGTAATGTGCTGGTGCACCATTCTGCTGGAACCATATTGCATTACATAGAAGTTTTGGGTTCCTTCAGCTGGATACAAGTTTGCAATCGTCGGTACAACATTATTTTGGAGCACCGCTAAATAAGCTTCTCCATTCAAATTGCCGTCAATGAAGAAGGGACCAATGATATTTTCTCCAATTATTCCTGTCCAAACATTAACTTTCTCAGGGTTTTGCGTGTGTAGTTCCCTCATCCAGTGAGGATTTTCTCTCGACCAGTAGCGACAATTTTGGCGATTAACATGGCCGTGTAATCTACATTTACATGGCAAGTGTAAATGTAGATTCATCCGAAAATAAAACATTTTCTATTTGTAAAGTATTGTCATTGGCATCATTTGTACACAAAAGAGTATTCGTCTATCAAAATCGTCTTCTGCGAGCTCATTAATTGGTACCAGTTTATATGGGTGCATCTGATTTTCTGTCAATACACGGAGAATTTATTTTTGGGCGGATATTTCTTTAGCTGCCTTAACATGTCCACGTTCCCGAAACTGCTTCTCTATTTTACTTACGGTACTTTGAGATATCGGCGGCAACTCCGGATATTTTTCTTGAAATAGGCGAACAACTTCGGCCTGCGTTCGTGTTCTGTCTTCGTAACCAGTCATTTGCTGAATTGTTATGCATTTCTGTTAGGTAAACCATCTCTCTGAATTGCAACACGAAAACTAAAGCAAAACGTTTAACACTGATAACTGTTAACTACTGTTACAATGACAAGCACGTTTCTAGGTAATTTCACTAAAGCTGATAATAGCCAATTTCTTAAATTTCAGTTTTGTTTTTTTTTGCTGCTTGCTCGTTTTTGTCGTTCGATTGTCAAACAAAAACTTGTATGTATTTGTTAGTAAATTTTTTATCTTATAGTAGGGAATGTCGGCAATTACAGACATTTATTTGTTGTTATTATTAACATAATTTCGCACAGTTGTTTGTATCACTAACAGTTGTTTGTTGTCACTAACATCAGTACACTATTATTTTTTACATCTACAGAGGACAATGCATGTATTACTACTACTTCTATACTTTTAGCCGTTATTTGCAAATCTCGTTTACTAGCTATCAAATCGCGAAACGAAATATCTGAAACACTTAAAATTCGTATCAGAACATTAACGACCTTATCACCATAAAAATCTGAAGTTTCGTTCACTCTCAGCCACAAAAATGTATTGCTTATGTCTTCTTCGATATTTCCCATGACAAGTTGATATGTCTTCTGTAAATATGTTTTACGCAATGTATGGCTAGCTGGCAATGGAAAAATGGGATATATATTTGGTAAAAAAAACTTTTAAAGTGAATATTGCCGACCACGTTCCACGAAAGGCTACATGCGCAAAACATGCACAAATCAAACCGAAATTCAGTTTTTCTAACAGTACCAGTAATATTTTTTTGCTGTATCTATTGCTGCATCTATCCTTGGTAATTTTCAGTCATATGTTTCAGTCTATTCAGAAATGGTAACGAATATGCAATTATTCGTATAACAAAATCAGATAATATGTAAATATACTTCACGAACATAGAAATACGTACACGGTGCAAAATACGTATGTACACACGTTTATTAATCACTAACGACACATAAAAAGTTAATAAGGACAACAGAGCCTAAAGAAAATATTACTGAAGATCTGCTCTTAATATGACACTTGTAGTTAAAATTATGACCAAAGTTCATGTACAACTTATTACATTGGATAATAAACGACCTTTTTTAAAAACAATATTGCGCGGCCAAATAAACAAAGTTGTTCAATTAAATACCTACATCAATTCAAGTGTTTTGATCACATCAGTTTTCATAATCAGTTTAAAAATCTGTGAGCGAAGATAATGCCACTCGTTGTCTCCATTTCAAATTCGACGTTTCACCATCAGAAAACGAGTCTATCGGCTTAGTGCCTTGTGAGAATGCCAAATGCTGGTAACGCGCAAGTATCGCCCTCTGGTGGCCATATATGTGCGTGTATAAATAAGTTTGATGATGTATTTAATAACAATAATAAACAACGGGGATATTTTTTACAGATATTCTGCGTTTTCTTTTTTTGCAATTTAAAAGCATTTTATTAGTAATACTAACAATATTTTTCTGAGTGTGACGAGCTGTCACTGGCGCTTTTAGTAAAGAGCGAAATATAAAATATCCAGCGGTGTCAAAATTGCCTCTAACGTCTAGACTTTAGAGGCAAGTCTCGATCTTAGCTTGCTTTCTGAGACACCTCGACAAAAAACCGTGCAAATTGGACGTCGACAAAGGAGGGAAACACGTCCCTCACGATTCTCGATTTGAATAAGACGTTTACTGCAGTCTGTATTTTATTCTGTTTAGTGTAGCTTTCTACCTCGTTATTATAGAAGACGATGTTTGTTGACAGAACCTTTTGTATCTATGTAAAAATACGTCAACAGGATGTCGTACAAATAACAACTTGTCATTTTATTATTAAAAGCTGTAATGTCTATGGTTTTATATTATTAATAATAATAATAATAATAATAATAATAATAATAACGCACGGAGAAGTTAATAATTTAATGCACGTTAATAATTTAACGCACGGAGAAGCAAGGTTGGTGAGAGCAACTTTGTTTACGGGTGTGGCAAACCCGCGTACTTCAGCCGTCACAGGAACGTGGCTCATGGTGTTCCGAATACCCCCGTCCGGGCCGGGGACCTGCACAGCATCGAATACCCGAGGCTAGTGTTTGAGCGACGAGTGGCTCTTGACCAATCTTTGGCAGAAGAGTGGTTCTTGCTCAAATTGGCTTTGTAAAGGGATATTTTTGTCCTTTTCACCCCCCAAGAAAAAGACACAAGATATAAGTATTGTTAGAGAAGGGTCGCTACCTGGGGTTCGCCAGGGCATGTCTGGAGCCGGCGCTGGACATGACAGCATGCGGGACGTCGGTGGCAGGCAGCTGAGGAGGCGGGCACATGTCGTTCAAGAAGCTACAGCCCCAAACCCAAACTCAAACTCACAACCGAACAGAGGAGTGGACGACACGAGAAGGACCGAAGACTGCGAAGCCCCCTCTACCCCAGGGTTCGCCTGCCGTACGACGGAGGGCTGCCCGAAGGAGAGAAGATAACAGAAGGTTGAAGTGGACCGTCGAAATGAACATAGAAGTTATGAGGACGTTCTACATCATCAACCACAGCAGAGACGAGCCGCTCCCTGGATGGAGACATTCGCTACATGTTGAATTTTTGCGCAGAAATCCCACCTTCAACATCACTGAACAAAATATTGTCGACAGGAGAAACGTCAGCGTTAGGAAGCGCTACCTCACATATCTTCAACTACAGGAAGTCAAGAGAGAAGTCGGCCAGATCCTATACCAACAAGAGGAGTTCCAGAATCTACCGGAAGTATGTGCGGAAGAAGAAATCCAGCCACAGCAAAGACGTATCTCCCGAACGCCATCATCGTCTAGATCAGAGGGAAGAATTAGTGATGTACACCTACCGAGAAGCCATGAAGAACATGAAGAACGACGAGAACGATTTCTACAGCTTGTGGCCCACTACGAGCTCATAAATCCAATTAATAGACCCAGAATACCTAAACTCAGGAATGTCAACAAAGCACGTGACATAATATCCAGTGCCAACAGTATTCTACAACAATATTTGGATGGCACGAATGATCTACAAAAGGCACATTTGGGTCTGTATTGTGCATCAGCACTCATCCTTGAATTGAATGGACAGCAAGTATATACGCCGAACCCCAACCGAAGGAAAAAGGACAGTCATACCCTGATGTGGAGGAAGAGGCTTGAGAAAAACATCGACGAGCATAGAGCTGACGCTGATGTCCTAAACGAATTTCTAGCAGGAAACGACTCTCGAAGGGTCATGGCTAAAACACAAGCCATAGCTAGAAAAGCGCAGATAGATCTGAATAATGCAGACCATCGGTAACAACTATTGAACCTCAAAGATCTTCTAAGACAAAAGGCGAAAGCGAAGGGTGCCAGGCTACGTAGATACAACAAGCTAACAAAAAGAAAATAACAGAATGCTGCGTTCGAGAACAACCAAAAGCAGTTTTTGAGGAGCTTGGAGAAACAGGACGAAGAACAACCTGCAGAAATCGATCCAGCGCGATTCACAACATACTGGAATTCTATATGGAGTGACGCCGACACATACAACGAGAACGCGCCATGGATTGAGGAAATTGAAGCACACAACGAAGATCTCAAATCAAATGGCTGTCGGAATCATTACAGAAGAGGACGTAACCGTGGCAATCAAGAGGACTAAGAACTGGAAAGCACCGGGCCCTGATGGGATTCACAATTTCTGGCTCAAGCAACTACCTGCATCTCATGGCATTCTGGCAAAGTGTTTCACGGAGGCGATCAACGATCCGCATGTCGTACCTGATTTCCTGATGACAGGCAACACGTTCATGCTTTTCAAAAAAGGGTGATGCTGCACAACCGAAGAACTACAGACCCATCACATGTCTGTCCACAATATATAAGCTGTTCACGTCTATCATAAATGAAAAAATCTATCGTCACTGCTTGGAAAACAACGTCTTTGAGGAAGAACAAAAGGGATGCATCAGAGGCGCAGCGGGGTGTAAACATCAACTGACAATCGACGCTGTGGTATTGAAGCAAGCCCAAGTAAGAAGAAGAAACCTGCATATGTGTTACATCGACTACAGCAAGGCGTTCGACTCTGTACCTCACGACTGGCTACTAAAAGTCCTAGAAATTTACAAAGTCTGCCCTCGGATAAGAGCTCTTCTCCAACATCTTATGCAGTCTTGGAAAACAAACATTTGGGTCTCTGGAGGGAACACAGGCCAAGTTGACATCAAGAAGGGAATCTTCCAAGGTGATTCACTCTCGCCGGTTTGGTTCTGTTTGGCACTCAACCCATTATCAACCCTACTGAATAACAGCTGGGTACAAGATCAACGTGAGAAACCAACACTCACTCACCTGCTCTACATGGACGATCTAAAACTATTCAGTGTTTCGTGAAGGGATCACCTCATAACAATCCAGAGGTGTATGCCGACATTCATCAACTACCACCGGAAGAGCAATACCGTTACTTGGGAGTGTGTCAAGATGGCAGGATCAACCACACACAATTGAAGAAGGAATTCCAAGAGAAATACAAGAGCCGTGTGACAAAGTTGCTGAATACGCTTTTATCTGGAGACAATCTTATCAAAGCCATCAACTCGTGGGCTGTCCCAGTGCTGACATTCTCTTTCGGAATCGTCAAGTAGTCCGTTACTGATCTCGATGAGCTCGACCAACTTACCAGGCGGCTTCTAACTAAATTCAGACAATTGCATACGAACTCTTCAGTAATTCGACTCTACCTGCCTCGAAGACGAGGTGGGAGAGGTCCATTGAACATCAAGAATCAGTGCCTTAACCAAGAAGCTTCCTTAAGAAGAAAAATACTAAACAACAGTGACCCGCTAATAACAGCAGTAGCAAGAGAGGATGCTGGATACACGCCTTTGAGCCTGGGATGTGAACTTATTCCGGTCGACGTACCAACAGAAGAGGAGCTCTGGACCCAGTGGATGGAACATGCTTTGCAGGGACGTTTTCCGAAAATGTTACAGCCAGACCACATCGACAAAGAAAATTCGTTAAAATGGCTTACCGACGGCTATCTGTACCCCGAAACCGAAGGCTTCTTGACTGCCATTCAGGACAGGGTTATAAAAACAAGGAATTACCAGAAGCATATCCTGAGAGACGACGTCGAAGATATATGTAGGAAATGTGGATCTGCAGGCGAAACTATAGAGCACGTAATAGGAGGGTGTCTCGCGCTAGCAGAGTCATCATATCTCGGCCGGCACAACCAACTTGCGAAGATGGTTCACCAACAACTGGCGCTCAAGTATGGCCTGTTAGCGACGGCTCCGCCATACTACAAATATGTCCCGGAAGCTGTGCTGGAATCGGAAGTTGCCATGATGTACTGGGATAGGCTAATCATCACCGATCGAACAGTGGACTTCAACCGACCAGATATTGTGCTGATCAACAAGGAACAACGAAGAGGGATCATCATAGACATCGTTGTGCCACTTACCCACAACATTCAGAAGACTGAACGGGAGAAGATCGCGAAGTACGAAAATCTGTCAATCGAGCTGAAGCGCCTATGGAAACTGGAGAAGGTGGAGACGTACGCCCTAGTAATATCGGCAGAGGGAGCGATGACGACCAGATTCGCCAGGAATATCGAGGCATTAGGACTGTGTTATAATATTATTAGAAATGGTCAGAAGGCAATATTGTTACAGACTTGCCACATTGTAAGGAAGGTTTTGGGATAGGATGAATTTCCTTCCCTCGCCTGAGCCTAATTTCTGCTGGATGCGGGGATGATATATCAAGCCATCACTGTCTGCAGCAGGAATGGGTGAATGTTTCCCAGCGTTTACGCTGAGAAGTGTGACTATAAAGTCGGCGAAATAATAATAATAATAATACGTCTTTATTCATCTAACAAAGCATAATACAAGTATCACCCTTGTCGGGCGCTTTTAAACTTAACCGAAATAAATAATCACAACATATTGACATAACATAACAATACTGGATAAAACTGTGTGCATGAAAAATAATAACATAACAACATAATAACCACTCCTGATTAGTAGTTAAACAAATATATACCCACTTATTATATTTACAACATTATAATAAACATATTTACCTACGAATATACCTAATATGCAGTAATATATATACACACTTTTCAGTAAAATTTCAGGTCCTTTTCTTTTATTTTCTTTTTTAAAGTTTAGGATAGTGTAATTGTAGAAAATGACAGGTAGAGTATTATAGGCTTTGCATGCACAATATGTAAAAGAACGTTGATATACCGAGGTTTTGTGCTTGGGTATAACTAACAATCGCGAGTTTCTTGTTGACAAATTATTGACATCCCGAAATCTTACTAACTTTTTATTTAGGTAAGTTGGCTTACTATTAGTCAAAACTTTATGTGTTAAACTTAATAAGTGCACTTTGCATAAGTCTTCTAATTTCAATCTTCGCATTTCGTGTATTTTATGACTAACATGGTCATATTTTCGAATTCCAAAGGCAAACTGATAACAAGAATTTTGTATCTTTTGTAACCTCAATTATTATATTTTTACATCAAAATAAAAATATGCAACTAGGTATTATGAAGCTTCAAAGATTCATTTAGATCATTTTAATGTATTATTATTATTTGATATATTCATTGAACTTTTGTCACATCACTTGCAGTTGTAAAATAATACACACAAAATTAGCGACACTTTAATGACGAGTGTATTTCACAATGAAATATGTGACCGGATTTGTTTGCAACATGTCGATGACAAAAGAGATTTCAATTTGCAGTAAAATTGTAATGGGGCATAAAAAACAGTAGATAATGGATGCTGCTGTGGTCCAGTTTGATATACTATAAAACGGAATCTGAATTAGAGAGTGATGGATATAAAACAAAAACACTTTTTTAACACCCAAAATACGAAATTGAATCTCTGTTATAGTTACGGTCTGTTGCGTGTACGGAAAATCCTACATGTCAACGTTTTAAGAATGTTTGAAACGAAAATTATAACTAGTGTCTTTAAAATGTATAAATACCAAAGCCTGTAACTAGTACCATCTCAAGTAAATCTTCGCATGGATCAATAATGTAGATTTGCTAAAATAATTTTTGAATGAGCTATTTTGAACTTAATTTTTCAAATTAAAACAAAAGATAAGAAGGAACAAAATCAGTGAAACAATTATTCGAGGTATGTAAATTAAGTTTTGAGACTGGTTTTTTATTTATTTTTTTCATGCTAATAGAATTACAATTCAGTATTGTCTCCCTCAAAATAACTTCCTTAGGAAGCCACACAGTGCGGGAGACGGTTCTTCCATTCCTCATAGCAGTGCTGGAACTCATATACTGGAATAGCCTTCAGCTGGTCGGTTATAGCCGTTTGAATGTTTTCTATGGTCCCAAAATGATCCTTGAGGTGATTTTTCTATCTCGGGAAGAGAAAGAAGTCACAATCATTCAAATCAGCCGAATAAGGAGGCGGAGGAGCCACACGAATGTTTTTAATGGCTAAAAACTCGTTTACGAAAATGCCTGTGTGACAAGGTGCATTGTCCCTGGAGTGCATTGTCGTGATGCAACATCCAGTTGTTCCAGTAACTCTTCCTCGACCATTCATCGTCAACCGGCGATCTGAACGTACAAAATCCCGACATTTTCATTGGTTCTTGTAGATTAAGGCCTTCCGCTGTGTGGTTCCTCTTCCTTCTGAGAATGCCTTAAACCACCGAAAAACCTGGGCTCTTGAAAAAACGCTGTATCCGTAGGTGTGTTGAAGTTTTGCAAAAGTATCCGTTGCGCTGTGTCCAAATCTGAAGCAAAACCTGATAGAATACAAAATTAATGTCACTCATTTTTAAAACGCATTAGAAAAAAACCGGTTTACGAAAACAGTCACAAAGAACAAACAAATGACTCTAACAAGTTCAAACTTGTAATGAAAGTTACATACTTGATTACATGTTAACCTACCGCCCTTCCAAGTCCCGTCCCCACAGTGTTGCTAGATCGGGCGCTACGTTGGCAGTCTCATTACTTAATTTATACACCTTGTACTCCATATTTTATAGGAATTGTTGTGAAAAACTTTTATGGGAATTGTTGTTACGTTACTTGGTCCTGGAGCCGGAACGTAGCCTGTACACCGGCAGAGCTAATAACAGAAAACTTTTCTGAGAAAGGGCGGACAAGAGAGGGGTTGATAAAGGGGAGCTGAACGGCACGTAACATTGTAATCAGGTTACCTTGGATATTTCTGACAACCATTTATTAGATCACGGTTTATCGGATTTTTTTACTAAGGCCCTTGAAAAAAAAAAGAGAAATGAAATAAACCGACGTTTTGAATGGAAATGTATGAATACCGCTGCGGGTGGAGTTTTTTTTATGATATTCACAATGCTTGAAATGAAGGAATTTCTGCATTAAATAAGTTTCAATCATTTTCCATTCATCCAATTAGTGTAAAGTGACCAGACGTCCGTCATTATGATGGACAGTCCGTCATTCAGAAAGCTTGTCCGTCTTCAAGAGCAGTCCGTCAAACTGTCCGTCATTGAACTTTTTTTATTAAAATTTCCGTAATTACGTCTTCTAGGTTAATCTGAAGACGTATCGACGTATCGTATCGATCGTGATTAAATATTACTATTTCAAAATGGCATCAAATTCCAAAAAGTCTCCTTGTGAAAGTCTATATTTTTATGTAAACGTATTTTTCATTGAAATTCTGAAGTGCCAGGAAAACGCGTGACCTTGAAAGTTTAGTTTAACTTGAAATATTTAATAGGAAGGGTACCAATTGTGTGAATAAATTCAAAAACGGACTGAATTGTACTAAGAAAATGAGAAAGTGAAATAGTGCTGCATACTTGATTTAACAACCTAATTGACATTAGGGTCAGAAAACGCTACCTCATTCTATCTGTGAAAAATATAGATTCTTGTAAGGTTTTAATCTTGTCACTAATATTAACTCTATTTTTGCATAATATACGAGGTGTGTAAATTAAGTAAGAGACTGGCAACATAGCGCCCGATCTAGCAACACTGCGGAGACGGGACTTGGAAGGGCGGTAGGTTAACATGTAGTGCACCTTCAGTACAAGTTTGAACTTGTTAGAGTCATTTGTTTGTTCTTTGTGACTGTTTTCATAAACCGTTTTTTTTTTCTAGTGCGTTTTAAAAATGAGTGACATTAATTTTGAGCAACGGTGTGCTATCAGCGCAACGAATACTTTTGCAAAACTTCAACACGCCTACGGAGACAGTGTTTTTTAAGAGCCCAGATCTTTTGGTGATTTAAGACATTCTCAGAAGGAAGAGAGTCGATTCAAGATGAATCACGCAGCGGAAGACCAGTAGCCAGTAAAAACATTCCTGTGGCTCCTCAGCCTCATTATGTGCCTGACTTGAGTTTTTTTTCTTCCCGAGATTGAAAAATCACCTAAAGGGAAATCATTTTGGGACCATAGAAAACATTCAAACGGCTGTAACCGACCAGCTGAAGGATATTCCAGTATATGAGTTCCAGCACTGCTATGAGGAATGGAAGAACCGTCTCCAGCGTTGTGTGGCTTCCCAAGAAAGTTATTTTGAAGGAGACAATACGGAATAGTAATTCTTTTCGAGTAAAATAATTTAAAAAAAATCAGTCTCATTACTTAATTTACACACCACGTATAATGAAAAATGAAATAAGTTATATCGAACGAAACCACAAAACTAAGAAAAAAACTGTAGCAAAAAAAAACTATAATATAATATAAAGCACATATCTTATGAAAGGTATACCTATATAAATGTGTTATCTGATAATAATCTACCACTGGAGTTGAGAAGTATTGTGTTTATTTACTTTTATTATTAATTTATTGTATTTATTTGTACTTGTATTTTACATTTACAAGCCGCTCTTTGGGTTCTGAAGATATTTTACAACTGTAACTTCAACTACTTGCTTTCTTTGTGCCTTAGGAATAGAAAAAAAAGAAGGGCAACAAATTCAGAAAAAATATCTTCCACATTTATTTCTTTTGATTTTCCACAAGTGTCCACTTCCAAAGTCTAATAGATTTCCAAATGTATCAGATACTTTTCCAGTGGGAATCTTAGATACTTTCTGAGTATCTAAGATACGTGCAAAGTGACTAAGATACTTTTTTTAAGATAAAATATACATTCACAAAGTATCTAATGAAAAATAACTAAATATCTTTTTTGTACATTGAATTTTAATTAGTGAAGCAAGCTATACCTAAACATAGGAAACATGTTTTTTCCTTTTTGTAGTTTCTATTAGAGCCTTCATTATAGTTAAAACTTCAACACACTACAAACTCATAAAGTACAAGGTCTATTTGCATAATCGACGCGTCGTGTGTAATATCCAGACATGCACTGCAATTTTCGAGCGGCATACTCATACATTAAGTGTTATTTGTTGTAGTCCACTGTGGCTTAACTCCTTAATCGATACGCCTATACACGGTGGAGACTTTAACTGGAATATATTCGCTAGCGGGGTGGTGAATGATTTTTCAAAAAATTCCCGAGACACGTCAACTTTTAAATGTATTTACCTACATTTTTCAAGTAATATGAAAAATATAGCCCTTCAGGGGTGGCTGAAACCACCCTCGACATGATTTTTTTCAAATGCAACCCTATGGCTTGTGACCCCTCATTGTAAAGCTGGTGGAAAGAGGAATCCAACGCAATGATCAAATTTTAATTTTTAGTTTGTTTGTAGGGTTGCATACAATTAAAACAATTTAAAAATTAAATTTATTGTCAACGTAACAATTGTTCAAAATGTGCACCATTCACTTGTTGGCAGCATCCCAGTCTGTGGTAGGTTTCGCCCCTTACATTATGCAACATTTGCGGTGTTATTTTTCCGATTTCCTCTCTTATCCTTTCCTGCAGATCTGCTATGTTGTTGGGTTTCTGAATGTAAACACTACTTTTAAGATGTCCCCACAAAAAGAAATCCAGTGGTGTAAGATCTGGACATCTTGCTGGCCACTCAATATTACCTCGCCTCCCAATCCACCTACCGGGAAAAATTCTGTCCAGATACTGACGAACAATGGCAGCATAGTGTGGTGGGGCCCCATCTTGCTGAAACCATAACCTCTCGTCGGTCAAGTTGGGGTTTAAGGGGTTTGGAAATAAATGACATAGCACTGGCATTAGTTCGTGTTGGAGTAAACGCAAGTATCTTGCTCCATTAAGAGTGTCATCAAAGAAAAATGGTCCTACAATTCTATATTGTATTATTCCGGCCCACACATTAGTTTTCTGTGGGCGCTGAGTATGAAGTTCCCTCATCCAATGGGGGTTCTCTTCAGCCCAGTAACGACAATTTTGGCGATTTACGTGCCCATTTAATGTAAAAGTAGCCTCGTCAGAGAAAACTATCCACTCTAAAGATAACTGGTTTTGATTAATACAAGTCATCAATAAATCGCAAAATTCCACTCGTCGATCTGGATCATCTTCAAGTAGCTCTTGAACAGCTTGCATTTTATATGGGCGTTTTTTCTCATATTTAAGTATTTTTAAAACTGTTTTGTGATTAAGATTACTATCACGGGCCAGTTGACGGGCTGGAGTGATTGGATTTTCTTCTAGAGCAAGCAACAAATTCAACTTCGTGTCGTCATCAACAACAGCCTGCCTCTTACTCGGTACTTTTCTGACATGACCCATCTCTCGATATTGTGCCTCAATTTTACTAATGGTACCTTGATTTAGTGGTGGCAAGTCAGGATGCGTTTCTCGAAACAAGCGAACAACTTCGCATTGAATTCGGGCCCTATCACCATATCCAATCATCATCAAAATTTCGATTTCTAGTGATTCAGTTAAATAAGACATTTTCACCAATTTGAAATAACACTTCGTTTCAAACTCTGAATAAAGCATACAAACTAAAAATTACTCTTTGCGGCCGTGTAAAAACACTAGCAAAAAATAACAAATATCAGTTGTGGCAAAAAATTGCTTGGAATTTTTTGTAGGGACATATGAAAAGTAAGGTTTACATTCCAAAACTAAACAACACACATTTTGAGTACGAAATTGTTGCGTTAAAAATAAATTAAACTATTAAATTACGTTTTAATTGAATGCAACCCTACAAACATATTAAAATTAAAATTTGATCAGTGCGTTGGATTCCTCTTTCCACCAGCTTTACAATGAGGGGTCACAAGCCATAGGGTTGCATTTGAAAAAAATCATGTCGAGGATGGTTTCATCCACCCCTGAAGGGCTATATTTTTCACATTACTTGCAAAATGTAGGTAAATACATTTAAAAGTTGACGTGTCTCGGGAATTTTTTGAAAAATCATTCACCACCCCGCTAGCGAATATATTCCAGTTAAAGTCTCCACCGTGTATATAATTTGTATATAAAGAAATTACTGTTTGTATATTAGGCTTGCCTATGTAAATAAATTCTTCTTCTTCTTCGTCTTCTCCTTCTTCTTCTTCTTCTTCTTCTTCTTCTTTTTCGCAATTTGCGCGAAAACATGAATATTTTTTGACAAAAAATTTTAACTGTAGATAGGTATTGGAAAACCCTACAATTTGAGCCCCCTACAATTTGAGGAAGACATTTCTGGGATAATTACAGACCGAGTAATTGAACATCGAAAAATCGCTCATTTTCGCGGTTTCTATTTATTTTGTGCAAAAAAGTTATTAACCGACTTTAATGATCCGAAAACCATTTTATTCGTCTTTTCAAGCGCTATAACGTGATATTTTTTTGTTTTTTACTCAACATTTTTTTTCGTGCCTAAAAGTCGAAAAAACCTTTTTTTCGCACCTTTTTGCATTTTTTTCGCAATGATCTTAAAATCGGATTTTGTCCAAAACATTTTCATTCGATTCGTACGATTTTTCTCCTAATTATCACTAAAGTGCCGCAACTAGTTATTTTAAAAAATCACTTGTTTTTTGCTACCTCGCCTGGATTATAGTTAGTAATCTGTAGTTTAAATATATTTTTATAACAATCTGACTTTTTTCATGAAATATCAGTCAATTTTTTGTCATTTGCCACAAAGAATTAACTTCACTTCCAACACAGAATATCAACTAATTAATTGATTGATTCATTAAATGATTTTTTTAATCCATCAGTCAGTGAAGGAACCGTAAATAATACATTCATTACTGATCGAAAATAAAGAACGACGCAGGCTGCGAAGTTTACTTAAGACACCTGGGAATTCAAACGAAGTGAGATATAAATGATCACTTCAGTGTATTACAGACAGAACTGGTGGGATTAACTGTATATACGCGTATATAAAAGAAATTATGCAATAGCTGTAAAATAAATTACCCGTAAGAATATGATAGATAAATCAATAAACACATACAGTAGACAAGCAATATTGACCTTCAAACGCGATAATGGGAATGTCATCAAGCACTCGTGAATGCAACCAAGAGTATTCTGAGAGTTCCCAAGAGGGTGAAAGACCAACAAATAAGCCGATAAATTGACTCGAAGGGTGGCAATTCTAAGTATTTTTGGACCAGTTCCCAATAGTATTCTGCAGTATGCAGCAATAATATAAATGATCAAATGAAACACCCACGACAAATTCAAGAAGGTGTGGGATGAAACGGTCAGCCGTCGGTTTTTTAGGGAATTTATATTATATTCTAGAGAGGGCGTCGCAAAGATATATTTTGCTATGACAAGGACAAATTTATTCCTTGTAGCAGGGATCCTAACAGGACACTGTCAGCTACGGAACCACTTATGTAATATGAATTTAAGTGCAACCTTTTTAAGTGGACCTTTGACTAGTACGTTTATTCGAATATTCACTATTTTATTATTGTATTTTCGTAAGGAGACATGGGACCCACACCATAATTTAGAGCGTGGTTACTAGACTTAAGTAGAAGGCTATAATGGCAAAAAATCTTCACGGAAAACTTGCGAATTTTTTTTCCAAAAATGGAAATCTTGGAAACTTGAAAAATTTTTGCAAAAAATTTTTTTTTTCATAATCGCAGAGTAAATACAATTTTTTATACTTGTGCTTTTCTTGACATTTTGAGATCTGTAAAAATTATGGTAATTTGAATTTTTATTTCATCCCAATATTTCGCCTGTGAGATTTTAAAATTGTTATATCTACGCAAAATAAGAATTTATCAAAAAATCACAAGTATAAAAAAAAAATTCACTCGATGATTATGAAAAAAAAAATATTTCGCAAATATTTTGCAAACCGTTTCCAAGATCTGAAAACCAGATACCAGACACTTACCAAAATTTCGCAAGTTTTCCCTGAACATTTGTTGCCTTCTACTTAGGTCTAGTAACCGCCCCCTAAAATATGGTGTGGGCCCCATGTCTCCTTACGGAAATACGAGAATGTCAAATTCTACCGACCACGACTGATATTTTCTGTGAACTATCGCTTTGCTATAATAGTCCGACTGTCCCATTTGAATAATAATCCTGAGTGCGACTCTGCTTCGACTCCCCGGAAGTTTGCCTGTTCGTAGTTTCTGTCTTGTTTCGCTATTGTCACATCAACATAATATTCCATATTAAACATTCTAAAATTTTTTCACAGCTCAGATGTTTAAAGTAATGTTCATTGTTTAAAATAGTTTCACAATAGTTAAGTTGAAAAAAGATAACAGTAAATTGTATTATACACAACACAGTCTGAAAATGGAATGGGCTTATATTGATTGATCGTACATCAATGCATTTTTATAAATATAGGGTTTTTATAAAGACCTATTATGCAGAGTTACAGTTAGATCTGGCAACGTCTAGGTTTCCTCTAAGAAGAGGGGCTGTAAAATGTAATATAATAATATCCACCTATGTACGCAGTAGGGTAATTCTTACTGTATGTTGTATATACAAGGTGGATTCGTGATTCGTATATTTTTAAACAGAACACTCTGTATATTTATCGTTTTCAGGTTGAATTCAAAAATATCTGAACGTGTCGATTTATCTGCGTGTTATTAGAATTTATCTTGTCACAAAAATAATTTTAAAAGTAAAATCACTGAGATATCAATGGTGCTTTGCGTATAGCTTCGAAATTTTTCACTGATCAAACGGACGATCTTTTCCATTGAATGCCCATTGAATTAAAACAGATTAGATACATTAAAGGGTTATTAAATTAAAAGATCCAATCTGGGCGTATCAAGTCAACTCGTCTCGAGGCTTCTGCCGCTTTCGACTCCCAAATGAAATTTTCACGACGACATCCGAGTTTGTTAAGTCCCGAATGCTGAAATTCAAATATTTACTTACGACTCCTCAAATTATCCTACTTCAGGTATTCGGCTCAAAGGGACCGAGATAAATGATTCTGTCTGACGAAATATTTACGCTCCGTATACTTTTTAATTTAAATCCTAAATGGAACGTGCACGGTAGAAACTTTCTACGTGGTCAGGTCGTCTAGGAGCCATGCAGATTTCAGGTACAAGGATCTGAAATTTAAATTTCGCCGGAATATGTTATTGCGGAGCAAGGCATGCGATACTAGAATAGAAGAGAAAATAGGAAAGTATGAATAAAAAAAAAACAATATGCTTCAATATAGCCGCGAGTATATGAAAATATTACGTTTATATATTCCTTATTTCATATAATCTAAAAATTATTATTCAGAACTTAAATATTAGATGAACATATATCATTTATTTAATCAAGGTGGCTTTGAAACATTTATAAACAGGGTATTCCACTATTCTTCAATAACTTTGCTATCATAAATTTGAGAAAAACATATGTATTTTAAATAAAAGTTGCCTAGAATGATGAGGTGCATATTTGTAAACTGTTTATAATTATACAGGGTGCTATATTTCACGTACACATCTTCGTCATTTTAAATGGAACATACCGCTCTAAACTTTAACCTCTCTAACTCTAACCTTGTTTACGGCTCTAAATTTTAAGTCGACACTATTGACCATGGTATATAAAACCGACCTTTTTGGAGATTTTTTTTCGGAAAAATATCACGATAACAGGGCTCTATTACCACATCAATATAATTTTCAAATTAAATTCATATTTGTAAACTTCAAAGATCAAAGATCAAAGCAACAGTTTACGTTGACAGCAGTATTTTTGAAAAAAAAGAAGCTCCTCATGAGTTGTAGAGAAGTATGTAATTATTCTTTGTCATATTCTTTAAACTTTCTGCTTTAAGTTAACTAAGTTTTAGAAATAATTATAATATTATATAATTTAATACTATTGGGTTATAGTATCTCTTTTCCTGCTTAAATAGGTCTTAATGTTTCACCAGATATACGAGGTGTGTAAATTAAGTAATGATATTAATTTTTTATTCGAATAGAATTACAGTTTAGTATTGTTTCCTTCAAAATAACTTCCTTGGGTACCACACAGCACTGGAGACGATTCTTCTATTCCTCATAGCAGTGCTGGAACTCATACACTGGAATGGTCTTCAGCTGGTCGGTTACAGCCGTTTGAATGTTTTCTATGGTCCCAAAATGATGGTTCCCTTTAGGTGATTTTTCAATGTCGAGAAGAGAAAACAGTCACAAGGACTTAAGTCAGGTGAATAAGGAGGTTGAGGAGCTACAGGAATGTTTTTGCTGAGTAAAAACTCGTTTACTGAAATGACGCAGATTTTCCTCATCCCAAATTCGTTAGTCAAAATCTGACGAACAGTGGTGTGATTCAAATTTAGCTTTTCCCCGATCATTCTTGTCGTCAACCGACGATCGGAACGCACAAGATCCCGTATTCTGTCGACATTTTTGTCAGTTCTTGAAGATGGCCTTCACTGAGTGTTTCATCTTCAATCGACTCTCTTCCTTCTGAAACTGCTTTAAATCATCGAAAAACCTGGGCTCTTGAAAAAACACTGTCTCCATAGGCGTGTTAAAGTTTTGCAAAAGTATCCGTTGCAGTGTGTCCAAGTCTGAAGCAAAACATGATAGCACACTGTTGCTCAAAGTTAATGTCACTCATTTTTAAAACGCACTAGAAAAAAAAACGGTTTCCGAAAACAGTCACAAAGAACAAACAAATGACTCTAACAAGTTGAAACTTATAATGAAGGTGCATATTAACCTATCGCCCTTCCAAGTCCCAACTCCGCAGTGATGCTAGATCGGGCGCTACGTTGCCAGTCTCATTACTTAATTTACACACCTCGTATTTCTTAATCATGTCAGCATTAGAATTACATATTTCTAAACTTAAAACGGTTTCCAATAAATGGTTTGATCTTTTGATTACATTTTACACAACGATTATATTTTAAAGCTTAATTTCGTACTTCGCAATTTCCATAATGCAGTTAAACTAAAATGCAATCTATTTCACGTAAACCACACCTTTCACGTATATTTCTCAAATGTCCATCATTAAAGCTTGAATTGAATACATCCAATATGTTACGTCCAAAATGATTGATTTGGGTTTTGGATGTACAGGCGTTAAAGCTTCTAATGCGTTTTAGATCCCCCAGTCTTTGCCAATTACTTCATGGCTGAAATTACATATTTAGGCGGTTTAATTTAGGTGTTTCATTATATTTCTGTTTTTACTCTTTTCACCAATGTCTATGTTACGTATTGAAAACGTGTAATTAAAAAGTAAATAAAGAATTATATTTATACATACCAGAACTCTATTTATGGACCGATTTGTATTAGTTAAATATTTATAATCGCAAAGGTGAGAAAGTGATAAATATAACAGATATTCTTCACAAGGTGTTTATATAATATTTTTATTTAAGTAGTGACGCTGTTTCTAAAATTACCAAAGTAATACTAAGTACAAAAATTATATTTTAAGTAAGTTAACAAGTATCAGTAAGTATTTGAATGGACATTAAAGATTTATATCTCTGGAAACAAAGTTATGGGATATAACTATATCGACAAGCGATAAAACCGCAGTGGTTACACTGTTCTGCATTTGGAATTTTTTTTGTCACTCCCTGATATTTTTTTTGGGTTTTTTGTGTCTACTGTAGTGTGCTGAATTCAAATATGCGCTCGGTTTTCGCCTATCACCCATATGTTTTTAAAGAAGGGAATATAAAATATGAGAAAACCAAACCATAAGATCGAAGATTTAAAAAAAAAAAACAAAATTACTTTTTTTTTCGAAATATACTTCATTTTGTATCGAAAAAAGTATATTACAATCAATAAATTATTTTGTTGTCTTTTTTCGAATTAGCAGTAAGTAGGGCTTACCTGGAAATAACTCGGGAAGTTTTGGAATTTGGCAGGTGTGTAGGTTTGGGTATGTAGAAATAAAATTCACAAAATACACAATTTGAGACTTGCCGTCGGGGGCCATTTTGCTAAAATTGTCGCCAATAACGGTTTTTTGCAATTATCTCCAAAGCTATGCGTTTTTAGAAAAAATATGTAAAGAGCAAAATTAAAGAGGAGGAAATTTCATACAAATATTGTGCTCATCATATTTTCGCTAAAGTTAACGATTTAGGTTCAAGAGCTGATTAAATGACCACATATCCCGTTAATTTCCCGTTCCCCTAACTCCCTAAACTGCTTTTACCTATCTAATATGCGATTTTTCTTTTATGACAAAAACGCCATTCAATTGAATTGTCGTTATATTTTCAGCTCCCTAACTAACCGGCACATTCCTAGCCTGTGTGCAATTGCCGTTGCGCCTACTCGAATATCAACAAACCTCCTCCAGACAATGGTTTGGCTGTTCAAAAGCTGAAGAACGGGGTTGGAAGAAAACCCAAACTGATATCACCCCAGTAACCACTTTGAAGGATCCTGCTCCCAAAGCACTACTTATATTTTTGTCATGTAAGTGCAAGACCAATTGTGGTAGAGCCTGCGGATGCAGAAAAGCAGGATTAAAATGCTACATGATTTGCGGTGTCTGCAACGGAAAGACCTGCGAAAATGACACTCAACTGACGCTGGACGAATCTGATGAAGATGACTTGGACTTGCCGCTCGATATTTGTTTGTCAACTGAAGAAGGAGAATTCGACGAATTAAAAGAAACCGATATTTGATCCCGAAATAGAGACAAACATATTCACCGCTGAAAGCATGGATATTAACGAACCAGGTCCGTCGGGCCTTTGCAGATAGAAAACGTAATTTTATTTACTGATTGTAAGTAGTTTAGGCTTACAGGGGAAACCACGTTAAAAAAAACGCGCCGTGTACCTTACCCCATGGGTGGTGTGGAAACAAGTTTACTATAATGTAGGATTAGTGACCTGTTTCCATATAACTATATAGTTAATTAGTGGGATGAGGTCAAATGTTTCCAAAAAAAAACTAATTTTCAGTTAGTCGACGTTTCGCAAAATTTATTTGCATCCTCAGGACTCTAAAATATGACAAACACGCAATGTAGATAATAACAAACGTAATACCACACAGATTAAAATAGGGAATCAGGATTACATGTTTCATATTTATACTTACAATTGAATAAGCTTTTTGCTGTCGTTTTTAAAAATAAATATGAATGAAACATTGATAAATCAGTAATAATATAATACAACGTACTGTCACCCAGACGTGCATCGGCTATCTACCCGTACAGTTCTAATTAGCTTAAAAACTACACATACAAATATAAGAAATAAATAAAAATGTCTAACTTCTTTAAAAAAGACACTAAAAATTGTAAAAATTGCTAAAATACTTTTATACAGGGTAGCATTAATAAAACTTACATTAAAAGCGTATGTATATAACATGTTTTTATTTTTAAATATATATATACATATATTGTTTTTATAATTAAGTATTTGTCATGCAAGTGTATCTTCTAAGTCTAGTATGCAGAATTTATTATATTAAATTGAAATATGCCGTATTCAAATTGTCAATGTCAGTGCGTTTGTTCACTGAATCACTCTTTTTAATAGCAATCATTTCATGTAACAATCGTTTTTTTGTAATTGTTTTGTTGTCCAATAATTTTGATTTCGTCAAACGAAAAATGATGTCCTATTTTGGTATGTGTCACCAGTGCTGTCTCGTTTACCTTGTTCTTTTGCAAATTGTTAGCACTAACATCATTTTTATGTTCATATATTCTTTTTTTCAAATACCTTCCGGTCTGACCCACATAAACTTTATTACATGTGCCGCATGGTATTCCATATATTATATTCGATTTTAATTCAATCGGCGTTTTTGCTTTTAATTTTGTAAAAAAATGTTTTTTTAATTGTGTTTTGACTTAAATGCTACTTTTGTATTGTTAGTTGATAAAATTGGCTCGAGTTTTTCCGAAAGTCCTTTTACGTATGGAATTTTAAAGTATTTTGTGTTGTCATTAGTGATATCATTTATGTTATTGTTACTATTATTAGTATTGTCATTCAAAATTTTGTTTATAATATGTTTTGGATAATTATTGTTAATAAGATATTTGTACGGGTAGATAGCCGATGCACGTCTGGGTGACAGTACGTTGTATTATATTATTACTGATTTATCAATGTTTCATTCATATTTATTTTTAAAAACGACAGCAAAAAAGCTTATTCAATTGTAAGTATAAATATGAAACATGTAATCCTGATTCCCTATTTTAATCTGTGTGGTATTACGTTTGTTATTATCTACATTGCGTGTTTGTCATATTTTAGAGTCCTGAGGATGCAAATAAATTTTGCGAAACGTCGACTAACTGAAAATTAGTTTTTTTTTGGAAACATTTGACCTCATCCCACTAATTAACTATAGTTAACAAGTTTACTTTCATATATTTCAATCATTTCAAAAATTTGTAATAGTTAAAATTAATTGATCATAGATTAATAACATGAGTTAATTCATGAATTAATTGATTCATTAATTAATTGGGTAAATTCTCTACATTTTTTTTTTTGAAAAACGCATAGTTTTGGAAAAAATTGCGAAAAACCGTTTTTGGCGGCCATCTTGGCTAGATGGCGGCTCCGGCGGTAAGTCTCGAATTGTGCATTTTATGAATTATAAATATGGACCCCGTAACCTACGAACCTACGCAACGAACGAACGCAATTTGAAACGCAAGTTTCAAAACTTCCCGAGTTATTTCCAGGTAAAAATCCACAATGACTGGCCTAGTAGTCCTCTAACATGTTTGGGGTCCATTTTCCACTATACCGCTTCTCCATGTGAGTAATTTGCCGGTGAAATATTTCGCCGTCTTCGTCTGAAACTGCACCTAAACTGTCAGGGAAGAATTCCAAATGGGAGTGAAGAAAATGCAGCTTAAGTGACATGTTGTAACCTAACGTCTTGTAGGATTGGATAAGTTCTTCAATTAGATCTTTGTAGTTCTCCGATTTCTTGTTAGCTAGGTAGTTGCTACATACATTTTTGAAGGCAGTCCATGCCCTACTTTCTATTCTCGAAAGTGTAGTTTAAAAAATTTTCGTCTTCAAAAAGTTCTCGTATTTGCTGCCCAACGAACATTCCTTCTTTAAGCTTTGCCTCATTTATACGAGCGAATTTTCGTCTCAAATAAAGAAGAGCATTTCCTTTTGTATTTAAGGCTTTTACAAAATTTTTAACAAGCCCTAGTTTTATATGCAGAGGAGTTAAATACATTTTCTGCTGCTCTACTAAGGGTTCACTAAGGATCATAACGGCCATTCTTTAATGACATAATGTTAGTTTCTGGCTCTACTATCCCATTCACATAAAAAACAACAATATTTGGTGTAGCCACTCTGCAGTCCTGTAAATAGTGCAATAACTTTTAGATCGGCACAAATATTATATTTATGATCTTCGTATTTTATGCTTTTTTCATATTTATAGCATAACCCACGGGAACAGATGGTTGTTCGTTTCCATTAAACAAACTGCCGTCAGACTTGTCTTCGAAGAGTCAATGAACAGTTGCCACTCGGTAAGTTTATAGGAAAAACCAAAACATATTCTTGAGATTTTATAGATTTTGCTACGTGAAACGACAATTTACAGGCCAGTGTAAGGGTTACATAGTTAGAAATTATTGAAATGACACATTCGTTTGGGGGGGGGGGGGGGGGGGGGGGAAGATTTTCACGCAGAACAATGTATTGGTAGGTATAGTAGATCTTAAACTTATAATAGATACAAAAAAAATCCAAAAAATCCCATAAAAACACCACTACCTCCACCACCAAGCGCCGCGTCAAAGAGAGACCCAAAAAACCTCTCAACGAAGTCTGAATTACAGTGCAAACAAACTAAACTATGTAAGTAGGGTAAAAAAATGTCACGCCAATTGACAACTACAACTACCTAATTAAAATTATTAAAAAGTTCGAAACAAAAATTGAAGGATCCAACTTTCCGTAATCCTTATATTCGTTCACTTTTTGCATCAATCATTTCGTCCAAATTATCTGATAAACTGAAGACTAATCCTAATTATAAAAAAATCCTGATCCAACCCGTAATTATCAAAAACCAACTTGTCGCACGACTCGTTCAGCCTGAAACGAAATAATTATGTCTCTGAAAATTCCAGTGGGGTTGCTGCTGTTATGTAAAAGTTTCGCTTATTATTAATCACAAAACTGTTATAATTTGTCGACGTCTCTGATCGTCCCTTATTACAAAACTTGTCAAACTTTTTGAAGCTTTTCGTAAGCCGTTTAAAATAAATGGTTTTTATCCGAATTCATGCCTGCTCTTTTACACTTTGTTCCTTCTGTTTTATAGCTGAACTTTGCCTTGAGTGAATCATTGACTGCAGGCAGTAGCAGAAATGATAAACATATAAAACAGTACAGAAAGGACCATGCACACAATACACAGGATTCTGGATACCATTTTTTTCCGGAGACGGACTCTTTATGGGTTTTTTTAGGTCGCAGAAATCATTATTTTGGTTTATTTGGTCAATGAACCCTTGTAAGGGGGTGCTATTGGGATTGTATATGGTGAAAATAACATATTTAAAAAAGGTCGGGTTTAAAAATTCAAAACTCTCAAAATGCTCTTGGTGGGTTTTCTCGGTAGGTTACTCTATTTTCTGGGTCCAGTTGATCGTGTGTTTGTCGGGACTCCATTTGTGGGGTTTATTTGATCGTTTTTATTTCGAGTTCTTAATTTCGAATTCTTAACACGTTGTAACCATGTACACCTACTTCATACCCCTTAAAAGGTCGCATACGATAAAATGGATCACAAAAAATTGTGTAGATGACAAAAAAAAAACGCAGAACAGTTTTGGAAGTTCTCTTAAATCATTGTCTCTTAAAAATATTGCATTTTCACCATGTGCAATCTCGATTTCATCAGCTTAAAGAGCTGCATAAGATCAAATAGAACCTGAAACTAGAATAACAGATAAAAAAATCTCTAAGAAATAGTTTTGAATGTTCCAATTTGATCCATTTTAAATATGCCTTTTGAACCCTCTACAACCCCTATTTCACCCCTTACCAGGGTTCATATGATCAAATAAACCAGAAAAATAAATTCTGCGACCTAAAAAACCCCTAAATAGTCCGTCTCCAGAAAATTTAACCAGTATCCAGAATCATGTGTATTGTGTGCGTGGTCCTTTATCATCTGGCAGTCTGACATCGCATTAAAAGAAATTATAGTTGCTTTAGTTTTACGTTATTTTTGAGATTTTTTCTTTACAAAAAATGTATAAGGAAGTCCTATATTAGTTTTTTCTAGCATATAATGATTCTAAAATCAGTTGGAAATTTTGCCTGTTACACAACCTAGTTTTCCAGTTAAAAATTCAATAGGCTTTATCAACAATGTTAAAAATAACCAGTCGCAAGAAGGTTAAATGGACGGCAATGTGTTGTCTCCAACTCCTTGTCACCATCCATCGTTAATATTTCTATGAGCAAATTTGAATCCGAGGCCAAAGAAAAGTAAGTAATATTTCACAGCGTCTATATTATATACATACATACAGACAGATTATATTATATACAGACGCTTTTGGGTAACCCCAAAGACAAAATCGACAATAACGAAAAGTCAGGAATATACAAAATAAGTTGTAAGGACTGTGACCAAAAGTATATTGGGCAAACCAAACGATCTATTTTGACTAGATTTAAAGAACACATGGCTCATTTGAAAAATGGCAGAATGGAAAAAATCTTGTGTTGATCAACACGCTTTTGACAACAACCATAGGATAGACATACATAATTTAAAATTAATTAGAAATGTAACAAACAGTAGACAGTTGGATGCTTTCGTAAGTTTAGAAATCATTAAGTGTAACAGTAGTATGAATAAGGGCAATGGTCCTATACCCACCAGTCCACTGTTCGCTCTGATAAATAAAGACAAATGTTACGGTTCAGTGAACTTTAGTATAAATAGTGCTAGTGTGTAGATTAGAATTTAGTTTTAATATTCTCCCTGAAGATGACAACTTAGTTAGCGAAACGAGCGTCGAGAAACGTATAGTAGTTCGGTGTTTTGTGGAAAACGTCCAGTTTTTTGTTTCTACGCCAAAGGTTCCAGTACCCACTCCAGGATTATGAACCAAAATTCACCCGCGGATTAGGCAAAATCTTATAAAAAAATAGGTTATAAAAACATTTAGGCAATCCAAAAGATAGAAAAATAAATGGCTACATAGGATACAAAGATAGTCTACATAAGATAAGATAAAGTAGCTAAAAATATGCTACTTTATATACAATGATAACTATACAAATGTTTATTTGTAAACTGAAATAGCAATTTTAGATAATTCGTGTATTTAGAATCACCTAGGATTTTAAACTTACACATGTATTCAGATTTGATCGGATTGTGATTGAAATGACTATTTTTTGTAAAAATTGTAATAATTTTGTTTGTAATGTAAGAAAATATGTCGCTTATAAGGATTTGTTAAAGTAAATAACACGGTCTACGTTCAATAGTTGCTTGCGCCAGTCGTTTATCAAATTGTCCAGAATAACGAGGTAGAAGATGCAGAAACATGCTTTGAGAATGCTGGATCGATACGATTGCGCATACAACAACAATTTTGGGTTCGTGCCAAATCAGCACCGAAACTCTTTCCACTTGATCCTGAAAACGTGAATAGTTCCCTGATAATTTAGTCTAGTCACGATAGTTTCGCATATAGACGTATATGTGAGAGGCCAGATACCTTTCTTCCTACGTTAAGAGGTTTCATAGAATATTACCCAACTTTTATGTTAGTAGATGGCATGGTGTTCGTCGCAGAGATTTGTGTCTGTCCCGTTTTTAGTACTTTCCGAGTGGTCGTAAATCATTTTCCTAAATAAGCTTATATCACTACTATACTGAACCAAAGTTCGGCGTAAAATAAATACAGTAAAAATGTATAGTCCATAGCATCAAAGGAAGAAATAAAAATAAATATTTTTTCGTTCGTCGTCATTCACCATCAAAAAACGTATCGGCTTAGGGCCTTGCCAGACGAATGCAGCTGGCGGTTACGTAGGATACTGTGTATCTGAAAATGTGTTTATATTGTGTAATTATTAATACCTTATTACTTTTTTCTGATTTTGTATAATAAAGGCGGTATGTTACTTTGTCTCACTAATGGGCCAGCTATCTCCGCTTCTATCAGCTGGTTCAGAATCTCCGTCGCTTTTGCTGTAACCGCTTCCACACTTTCATCACAAGTAATCACCGTGTCTAACAAACCTGGATCAGTGCCAATGTTGTTTAGAATGTCAGCGCAAATGTTCATTCTTGATTCCTTTTGCTCGGGAGTGTGGAGTTTTGGCACCATTTTTGCACAAACTTTGCCCATGTCGAACGATTCATGCAAAATCTGGCGAACACATTCTTTGTCGATTCCTGTTATTTTAGTAAGCCCTCGGATGTCTAGACGACGATCTTCGCGGATTAATTTACCAACTTTCTCAATGTTTTCGTCCGTTTTTGACGCTGAAGGCCGTCCGGGGCGCAGATCGTCTTCGGTCGTTCCACGTCCCTCTTTAAACCGTTTAAACCATTCAAACACTTGTGTGCGGGATAAACATTAATTCCCGTACACTTCTTTTAACATTGTATAAGCTTCTGTAAAAGTTTTCCCCAGTTTAACAAGAAACTTGAGATTAACCCGTTGCTCCATCTGAACACTTAACATGTTTTCGACGCGTTTCTGGTGCGTAGACTAATTCAAACGACTGCTACAGTCAAACTAAGCGACCCACTGGCGTGTCCAGCGAGCTCAGGGTGTTCTGTTCAAACTTGTCGTGACACGCTCGCAGCGCGCTGGTAGCAGCAGTTCGGTTATTTAATAGCCACACCTCGTACTGTGTAAACATCCAACAACAAATCATCTTCACCTTTTTCATAAGGAAAGTTTATAGATGAAAATTCTTCCTTCAATGTGGAGACAAAAGTGTAGTTATTTTTGTTTATCTCATAGGAAAATGGTATAAAAGGACGACCTTCAGCTAAGTACAATTTTATTTTCGCTTATTATTTTGTAATTAAAGATCTGGGTGGACCACGTAATAGGGGATGAATTTATTGAAAATAAACAGAACATTGGGGTCATCAATATTGTGTCAACACATTCAGGCTTCACACAAACAATTAAAATGCAAAATGGACAATACCGTTCCGTTTATATTTGTTTGGTGGATATGGCACTTTTGAGAGCACATTTCATTTATTTCAATCTGTTTAAATCGAATGTGATCAAATTTCAACGAGTAATTATTCTTTTTATTTTGATATTAATCAAGCGATTCATATGGACAACAGAAATAATCCTTTAACCAAAATCAGCTTGTGGAAACTGTTGTTTAAATTTTAACAGGTAAATATCCAACAAAATGTTGATATTTAAAGTATGAAGAATGTGCTGATAAAAAATTATTCCAAACTCCTCAGTATATGTTTTGCGTCTGGTAACGGACGAAGTATTAATTCGAAATGTTTAGGTTTTATTAATTTTAAACGCTGAAAGAAATATTAGAATAATTCAGTTATTACTTTAATGTTATCTTATAATTTGTAACAATGATTCACTGCATATCATAGATACGCGAAGACGTAAGAAACTGTACGAGGTGTGGCTATTAAATAACCGAACTGCTGTCATAACACTTTTTATTCCTTACCAATGACAGTAGCAATTGGTTTGCCTTCAATGTATTCCCCTTGGCGATCTCTACACCACTCCATACGACTTTTCCATTCTTGAAAGTAATTGAATAAAAGCTTAATTTCTTTAACAGCCCATTCTTCAAACTTTAAATATTAACATTTTTTTAGATTTACCTGTTAAAATTTAAACAACAGTTTCCATAATCTGATTTTGATTAACGGATTATTTTGGTTTAGTTGTTGTAATCGCTTCCACGCTTTTGAATCTTGTCCCCTCCAGTGTCGCCGTGTCTAACAAGCCTGGATCAGTGTCAATGTTGTTTAGAATGTCGGCGCAAATGTTCAGTCTTGACTCCTTTTGCTTGGGAGTGAGGAGTTTTGGCACCATTTTTGTGCAAACTTTGTGCATGTTGAACGATTCATGCAAAATCTGGCGAATACATTCTTTCAGCAAGCCCTCGGATGCGTCCCTCTTTAAACCGTTTAAATCATTTGAAAACTTGTGTGCGGGACAAACATTAAACTGAGCGACCCACTGGATCATCCAGCGAGCTCAGGATGGGGAAAGTGTCACCAGACACAGTTCTGTTCAAACTCGCAGCGCGCTAGTAGCAGCATCAGTTCGGTTATTTAATAGCCACACCTCCTATTATTTTGTCATGATTCTTTATCCGTAAATAATATGAAAAAAAAATTACTGATTGTATTGATATGAATTACTGAAAGTATTGATTTTCTCGTCAGCTTATAAGGTACCGATAGACGTGGAGAAAGACGTAATGTATTAAAATTTCTGCATACTTCTTATATTACATATTGTAGCAAATACCGTAAAAAAGTGTTATCCACGAGTAGATCAGATAATAGCAGAAACTAAAGCGGCGTTTATAAAGTCTCCGAAACGTATTTGGGAATTTCACAACTTGTGCACAGGAATTCCTGAGCCACCACAACCTATTTTAACAAGTTGGGGTATGTAGTTAAACGCCGTGTTTTATTATTTGCAACATTTTAAAGCAATAACAATTGTAGTTTCACAATTTTATTCTAAAGAAGTATAAATACTTTACAAACTATTAGCAATAATTATGCAGCTATAGGGGATGCAATACGGCATCGAAAAGACGTCACTCCAAAACTATAAATGATACGTAATAAACATTGCTATTGCCTAATGTAATCTCGCAATAGTCTGCAAAAGTCTGCCATAGATTCTTTTATTTTAATGTAATATAGGCGACGCCTATGGACGTAAATTAAACTTTCTTTACTCTATTGACAACCATAACAATGCCTATTTTCTCAGCGCTGTAAACGTCCATCGTCCAACATTGGCTCATCCCTTTCGCAAACACTAATGCTTTCGCTTCCACCCCTAAGCCACTCGTAGGCGGGAGCCCTCGAAGAACTATCGCGGAGTAATATCGTATTCCGTGTAAACTGGCATTAAGGGGGTAAATACAATTAGGTGGTCAAAAAAATCGATTTTTTTTCTCTAAAAAAGTTAGTTAACTCCTTATATTTTTTTTTCGCCATTTTTCGAGAACGCCTTTTTTCAGCACGCAGCAGGTATACGAGTGCAGTCGGCCCTAGTGAAAGTTTTATCTATTGTATCTTACTTTGAAATACCCAAAATTTGTATACCTTATTATTAGAGTATTATATACATATACATATACATATAAATGTGTATATATATAGTCCATCTATTTTGAATTGAAAATGATAAATACGCCTGGGGATCAAAAAAAGCAGTGCAACTTTATGATTCCATGAGGGTGCTCGAATAATAACTTTTAGGGATATTTAATAAGTAATTAACGTCCCTTTTAGGCATTCATATATGTTTAAAATAATACGCTGACTTTGACAATGTAAGTGTTAATTTTTAAATTCATCGTACTCGACCGTTTCGACATTTTCGCAGGTTATATCTGAAGCTACGTTATTTTCATCCGTTTCGAAAGGCCTCCAGAAGCCATGTTGATGAAAGAGGTGGTTATTAAAAATATCGATTTTTTAATGATTGAATTATGACGCAAATAAAATAAAAGTTTGTATAATTTAAACCTTTTAAAAACCCACTTCGGCGTTATTGTACGCGCACAGAATATAAGACACCAAAACACTCACAAAAACAAGGTTTTTTTTGTATACTGTCGGTCAAGGATAGTGTGGCTATAACCCGTGTTTTACCGCCAACGTAATCAACTGGGTCGACTGTATGCACTGTCTCGTGACATATTTCCCCCTGTCAGAGTAGCGACAATGACCAATGGAGTGTAGATTCCGCCCACTTCTGACAGTGACAGGCCTCGTCAAAGCAACGTAGACTACGATACAGTCTATACGCGTATTTAGTTCCATACAAAGTGTTAGTAAACTGATATATCCTTATCCTACCTCGTATAAGTACCTATTTTCAATTTAGAATGGAAATTCTATACATATATAAATGTCAAGTCGTAAGTACCATTTTTCGGTATTCAAAACTAAACGAATTTTACTCAAAACCACATTTTCAAAATTGGCTACCACGATTACTCAAAAACTACTCGGCCGATTTGGCTGAAACTGTCAGGGTTTCTTCTTTATACTCTTAGATTGTCTTTAAACCTAAATGATTTGGAACGTTATGTTGCAAAATTTAATTATTAATGCAAAAGTGTCTGAAAAAATACGGAAAATCGACGATTTTTTTGATAAACTTCTGCCAAACGTAGAATTTTTTTTGTTAATTGTTTGAGGTTTACCGACAAATTATATGTATTTTTAACATACATTTTATTTCCTGGACTGTTACAGATGAAAATTACGACGTCCAGAATGGTTGTCGTTTTTTTTTGGTCCACTTTGCGCCAGTGAGCAGCCGCCATTTTGTTGAATAATACAAATTTTTTTTATTCATTCTTATCTTAACAAATATACAAAGTTTTATAATGATTATAAAAACCTTCTTGGTAAAAAAAATGTTTTTAATACGTAATTTTAGCCCGTCTAATTGTATTTACCCCTTAAGGGAATTTTTCAGCAGCCAAATATTTCATGAGCCTAACGAAGAATCCTCGTTTCATGAGGAATTTTCTATGTACCAACGGAATCTCGCGTGGTCGTATGGGAGTCATTCAAAATGAATCCGCACCGTGTCATGCGGGACAGAATTTACATTAAAAAAATATTTTCCTTTGAGCGTATTTCGACCAAAACGAAACCTAATATTTGCGCAAATATGTTCGGAATTGTTGCGATATTTTATTGAAATTTTTTCCAATAATGTCAGCCTAGAATGAGGCACATAGATGATGATTTAAACAGAAAAAAACGCGTATATACACATACAATATATATTTGAGGGATATACAAAATATGTACAGGGCTGGAAATTCCACATCTTTAAACGACGAAGCATTTCTATGCATATGCGCCTCCACTCAATTTTGTTTAGGTGTTTATGTTGTACCGTCTTATGTTTATCTCCACCCGTCGTTTTTGTCTCAGAAAGAGATTTAGGTGCTCTCCCAGTCCCCCTACAGTCTTGACCTTGCCTCCTGCGACTTTTTTCCTTGACCCCAAAATGAGGAGTCAGATCAAGGGAACCCATTTTGAAGGTGTTGAGGACATCAAACTACTACGACGCATGTTCGTAAAGAGATAACTTCAAATGAGTTCCAGAGCTGCTTTTCGTGTATAGATCATCGAATGGTGCATCGAATTAGGAGTTTTTTTGTGAGGTTCTGCAATCTCAGTTTCATTGTACTCTTTAAATATATTTGTGAATAAATATGTCTCGTTATTTAATTGCCGCATCTCGTAGTTTCTTAAACGAGAAATTTGGAGATAATTGAATTAACAATAAATAAGGGTCACATCAGATGGCCAGCTCGCCCACCCGATATAACTCTACTTAATTCTTCTTATAGGTATTTGGTTTATGTTATTATGCCAACAGATCTTGAAGACCTACATACAAAACAAAATCGACCAAGTTTGACATAGTGTTACACCTCAAATGATAATAGTTGTTTGTAACACAGTTGATTAGCAGGTTGTGTGTGGTGTGGTCAAGTAGGAGGTGCACAGTTTGAGAATTTATTATAATTGTGTAGTTTAATAGCTTTTATACATTGATGTTTGTAATTGTATTTTATTTCGTATCAGTAGAAGACACCAATGAATAACATGGTAATGGTGAATAAAAGTAAAACAAATGCCTGTAAGGCTAATAATATGGAGAAAAAGGAAAGGTGAAAATATACAGGGTGTACCATTAATTTTTCTAATACAGCAATTTAAGCGTTAATGGCATAAGCGTTGTAGATATTAATTACTTCCATTCCTACAACTTCTTTCTTGAACACAAACTTCCATCCGTTCAAGCCACTGTAATGTTGGCTGTGAAATAAATTTGGGACATCCAATATATAAAAAATCTTTATTTGGTTTTATTTTGTATAAAAAACCATTTTAGTATCGTTTGATGCAATAATAAAAGCAAAACGTAAATTTCTCCGTTTCAAAGGAAAATTTGGCCACCAATCAAGGGTCACATCAGAAGGCCAGCTCGCTCACCCCATATAACTCTACTTAATTTCTTCTTATGGGTATGATTGCTTCCTATATTCAGTATTTGGTTTATGCTATTATGCCAACATATCTTGAAGACCTACATACAAAAAGAAATCGACCAAGTTTGACGCAGTGTTACACCTCAAATGATAACAGTTGTTTGTAACACAGTTGATCAGAAGGTTTAGTGCGTGTGGTCAAGCAGGAGGAGCACAGTTTGAGAATGTATTATAATTGTGTAATGTTTGTAACACTGTTTAGTTTAATAGCTTTTATACATTATTTTTATAATGGTATTTTATTTCGTATCACAAGAAGAAACCAATGAATAACTTGGTAATGATGAATAAAAGTAAAACAAATGCAAAGCTAATAATATGGAGAAAAAGAAATTGTGACAATATACAGGGTGTACCATTTTTTTAATTACAGCAATTTAAGCGTTAATGGCATAAGCGTTGTAGAGATTAGTTCCACTTCCAACTTCTTACTTGAACCCAAACTTCCATCTCTTTAAACTACTGTAACATTGGCTGTGGGGACATCAACATACGTAACAGGATTTGGGACATACGGTATATAAAAATTCCTCATTTGGTTTTGTTTTGTATAAAAACTCATTTTAGTATAGTTTGATGCAATAAAAGCAAAACGTAAATTTGTCCGTTTCAAAGGAAATTTTCGAATAACCGTAGCGGCTGAACGAGTGAACGGTAGGTCTCCCTTTTCCGCTCCACAGCAGTTTTAATTAAATCGCTTTTCTCTTCGCCAGTTGGCGAACGGCGGCGAATGCGTTAACGCGTCAAGAAAAGCGTTCCCCAACCTTATTGGGGTTGGAGGGCGGGAAGTATGGGGCTTATGCAAGGATGTCGTTGACAACGATCGGCTACATTATGCAACATCGTAATGGGATTTTAACTACGCCATTAAGGCCACGTTCGTTCACGCTTCATTGGGACTTGAAATTTTTATAAAGCCAATAGATGTGGAATAAAAAACGTTTTTATTATCACGACATTTAAAGTGTAGTATAACATTTAATGCAGTATTTAAACAGGTTATGCAAGCAGTGTACGAAAAATGTAATACTATAAATGAAGGGTCCAATGCAATAACCAGTCAAGTCCATTAAAGTAAAATGTTGAGGAGAGCAAAAAAACGTTTAACAAAAAAGTGTAGTAAACAGTAGCATTACCAACTATTCTATGATGACACAATGATCTTAGGTAATTTATGTATATGAGTTTAAACTATTTTTTCAAAAATATTTAAAAATGCAACCAAAAAACTAAAGGACTTGACCTGTTATTGCAAAGTATTAGTAGAATATTGTAATACATAATTAAATACACACCTGAATTAAACTTATTTATTCAAATGTGAGTACAGTTATTAAAATAAACATATTTTTCCTTACATTTTATATTGTTAGACGTATTTTTGTAATAATTTCTAAAAATAAAAAATATTTTTATTCGTCGCCATCATCATATTCTGATGCAGAGGTCTCTTTATCAGAGTTTTCAAAATTTCTATGATATTCTTCTATGTCATTATAGAACCTATGTATTTGCAATCGCAGTTTGGACCTATTTTCTTTTCCGGAACCTCTGAACCATTACATTTTCATAACGTTAACTTGGGTTCGATTCGCTTTTCTTACGATTCTGTTCCATATTGTTGTGCGTCGTAATCGTTTTCTTCCACGCTGTGGTATTTTAGCGGAGGTTCCTGATTTCAAATTAACGGCTTCTTGTGCATTTTATGTTACATTTTCACCAGTAACATAATCGTCTGAGGGAGAATCTGTCACTATGAGTACCTTCAATAGGATAATCACTGGTATATTCACTATCAGACATAGTTTTGTTCAGTTCTTGCTAACAATCGCTTTAAAAATATGAATACTAGAGATGATGTTCACACATAAACAAACACAACATTATTTTAACGAAACTGTGCAATAATCAGTCAAGTCCAGGACAGGACTCGTTATTGCAAAGTATCTTTTGGCAGGCAACTAACAAAACACCTTTGTATTACTTATGCTTTACGGTACAGAACTGGTTATTATACAGGACGATAGAGAATTTTATCCTGTGTAGGAATCGACTACTAACTAAATTTGCCTTAAAAATGGACTTGACTGGTTATTGAATTGGACCCTTCAAATGAAAAATCTAATACACAAAAATTCCTCTATCTAATACAACAAATAAGATCTGGATTGATAAGACCTATGTTTGGGACTTTAAAGAACCTGGTTCTCTTTCCGAAAAAAGAAGGTCTTATGAAATGAAAAGATCTGTGAAATCTTGTGTGTGTGTAATTTTTCTGGCTTTGTATTGATACATACATATTTTATATTTATAAGTGTAAATGAATAAACGACATAATCCTGTGAAATTGGTACCATAGATTCATAATTAAGGTTCGCAACATGTGCTGTAACGCAGAGCCGGACTCGTAATCCGTCATGTTATTGACGGAAGATGACATATGGGAGATCAAAAAGATAGGAGTAAAAATGTGTTAATAATATATGTATGTACATACCTATTGCTTCTATAATTCAGAAACACCAACTGTCCTCATTGCTAGAGCGTACGTTGCCACAACCAGTAGTCTTTCTGCATTTATTCTCGTTAAACGTGAGCGATTTGGCCTGTATATATGGTTGTAGAGGGAAAATGATCGTTCCACATCCACTGAAGTTAAAAGTGCAAATTCAAAATAGTTCACAATACGCACATTATTTTCACGAATTTCGCACAGTTGTTTGTATTACTAACAGTTGTCTGTTGTCACTAACATCACTACATTATTATTTTTTACATCTACAGAGGACAACACACGTGGTACTACTATTTCTATACTTTTAGCCGCTGTTTGCAAAACCCATTTATTAGCTATCAATATCGGGGGCATTAACTACCTTATACTGAAAAATCTGTTATTTCGTCCACTATCAGCCACAGAAATTTATTACGTATGTCTTCTTTGATATTCACCATGACACATTGATGTGTCTTCTGTAAATATGTTTTACGCAATGTATGGCTACTATGCAATGGGACATCGGATACATATTTGGCAAAAGAAAAACAAAAAAAATATCTAAAGTAAATATTGTAGACCACGTTCCATGCAAGGCTACATGCGCAAAACATTATGCATAAATGAAACTAAAATTCCTCTTTTCTAACCATATCAGGTATATTTTTTTTGATGGATATTCACATCTAAATGACTTTTACACCCTCGGCGATCACGAAATGTATATCCAAGATTGAAAGGAATACATAAAATATGTGATCCGTCTATTGTAAGATCTTTATTCTATTCACAAATGGTAACGACTGTCCATTAATGCAGAAATTCACACACAATCAGGCAGGTTAGCCACTCGCGACAAAGAATAGTTTTCAATGCGGCGGTTGACCCGTTTATACCCACGGCAGGTGGCAAACTAAAGGGACACCCGATTCGACATTATCGGAATAGCGCGCTGTCTTAGTAGAAAGTATATTACGGAGTCCTGGGCTCCCGCGAAGACATCGTTCGGGATAACATTCCACCCAAGGACAGTGGCGTGGGTATACAGGAGCAAGAAATATGAGCTTAAAAATGCGGTTTATACTTTAATTATCATAGACTTGTATATAGCTAGCTCTGCGTGACATCATGCTTTTCCGGACTCAGACAGATATTGGACTACTTTTGTCATTTTTTTTATACTCAGCTGTTGAAACATTTTTTTTCCGCCTAAAAATTTCTAAAAAATTCTTCTAGGCCAATTTAGGGGGGTACTGAATGCGAATTCAGAACACAACTTCGATGTATAGGTCTAAATGTTTTTTTTCGTTTTTATTTTAGCCGTCGAAGCTATAAAATATCCTAACGTTTTTCATTAAAAGAATGTATTTCCAATAATATGTCATTATCATCCAAATAAGACGTACCATTCGCAGGGCAGAAAAAGGGCTTTGTAATTAAATTTACCCCTACTAAACAGCTTTTTGTTTCGAGTACGGTTCATCGTCGGTGACACTTGTTTGAGTTCAGCATTTTCCGAGCTGTCAACTACATAAAGAGGCCACACTGAGTCAAGCTATTAATCCAGGGATAAAGCAGATTTAATGCGGTTAACAACCTCAGAACCTATGCCTTATTCTCGCGTTCGTTGGTTTCGGGCGATTTTTTGTCATATTTACATTTTTTATTTTTAAAATACATTATTGAATGGCCGCCAATTTGTCCATTCTCTGCTGGTCGAGAGGTATTTTGGCATGAGACAAATATGAGTAGTTTTAACACACTTTTTATTGTTTCGCTTTCAGTATTTAATACAAAAAAGTCACGATTTATTTTTAAAATGTTGTTTGCATTTGTTGAGTTCTAGATTAATATCGGGTCTCATCACAGTGAGATTTTACTACTGTCATTAATATTATTTTAAGAGATTTAATGGTTCATTTCAATATCGTTTTGTTATATTGAAAAAGATATCTAGCGCACTTCAACTGTCGTGTAAATTTTCAATTGATTTATAAATAAGCGAATATATTGTGTACGCTAAAATACACACAAATATTTCATTCCGTGCTTTTAGTAACCTAGAATGATTCATTTTAAAAATATGAAATGCTCAGTAGTTTTAAAGTAAAACATTATTGGCAATTTGTTAGTAAGTTGTACAAAAAATAAAAAAAACAAAAACTTGGCAATAGTCAGTTTCCCTCCGAGTTCTAAAAATAAACTGCTCGTCAAAATTAGCGTAACACTTTTTAGATTAACGCCATTTGCGTTCTATTCGACTTAGAGACTTTCGGTTTTTAATTTTCGGTAGCGAATAGGGTTGGTTTGAATACTTCGCAGGCGCTACGTTGTGACCTAAACGGTTCGCCATCCACACCCCAAAATGCAACCCCATGTTGAAATTTAAGTTCGCACGATTTTGACGGCGATTTCAAAGACATACAGGATGAACTAAGAAGGACGCTGTCGGGTAAAAACTCCATTCCGGCACACAGTAAGACCTCCTCGATAAACTCTTGGTCGCTGTCTCATTTATTCAACCCATTTCTAGATCCTCTAAGCCACCCCTTTACATTTACGCAGGGTTTTGCGTGGTTTGATCTCTGTTGGGCGACTCTGTTAGTTTGACCTAATAAATTGGCGTGGGGTGCCACAACTCGCTTTCACCCTTTAAAAACCCAATGACCCCTCCAAGCCACACCTATTCTAACCCCCCCCTCTGGTTCCGCCCTGTAGAAGGCTGCGTGGGATGTGTTTTTGTCTCGAATTCGTGTTATCGCATTACTTGAAGGCTCCTGAAGTTGACGGGACCCAACTATGAACGGCAGATTGAGCGCCAAATATGATTTCCTTCTCCAACCAACCCCCCTGAAAATACGCTGAAGGGTTGTAAGCAGGTAGCAATACGTGAAGTTACTCTGAAAACCTTCCTGAGGCTGCTTGAACCCTTTTCGGCCCACCTCGAATCGTTTGTCTTCTTCAAATCCTCTTTTGCGTTTCATCCTCTCTTTTTGCGTCCTCTTTTTTTGATTCCCTCCAAACATTTTTGAATGGGTGAAAATTCCTGAAAAAAGGCTCGTTGAGTAGGCGGAACCTTCGTTTGTACTTGTGTGAATCGGCAATCGCCAAATTCGTGATATGCCTGGTACACGGCAACTGTTCACTGTGACACTCATGAAGCCTCGACTATGGGTGATGGGAGGCAAAAGAGGATTTGAAGGAGATGGACGAATCGGAGTGTGCCAAAAAGAGTTCATACATCCTCAGGAAAGCTTTCTGAGACACCCCACGTATTAAGACCTGCTTACAACCCCTTAGGGCGACAAATTTTCAGGGGGTGGGTTGGCGTTGGAATATCATCTCTGGCGTTCAATCGGCCGTCCGCAGTGTGTTCCGCTAACTTCGAGAGCCTGCAAGTAATGACATGACATGAATTTGAGATAAAACGACATCCCACGACATTATACGGACGGAACCAGAGGGGGTGAGTAGGGGTCGGTGTGGCCTGAAGGGGTGCTTACAGAACTTATTGAGGAGGTCTTAATGTGTGCCGGGATGGAGTTTTTACCCGATAGCGCCCTTCTTAGTCGATGCTGTAGGTCTCTGAAGTTGACGTCAATATCTTGCGAATTCAAATTTCGACATGAGGTTGCATTTTGGGGTGTGGACGGCGAACCGTATAATTCGCAACGTATAATTCGCAACCAACCCTATAGGCTACCGAAAATTAAAAATCGCAAGTCTTTAACTCGAATAGAATGCAAATGGCGCTAATCTAAAAAGTGTTACGTTAATTTTGAAGAGCAGTTTATATTACCGGACACGAAAATAAACATTAAAGATAACAATGAGCGCAGCAGTTTTGCAACGGATAAATATACATTTTTGAGTTTAAAATATTCATGAATTGTTAGAGCTCAATTTTACTTCTGAAATTAGGCAACGTTTTCTAGAAATATAATATACATGCAGAGCTTTGTTTTTGCTCTACTCAGCTTGGTAGATACGATTCCACTTCAGGGTAAAATTATTTATTTAAAGGAATATTTAGAACACTTTTTAGCATATTTTAGAAATAATTATTCAGAAGCTAAACGAATTCTATGAAAAACTAATGTATCTTTTCCACGTGATCCTAAATACTATTTTTACTTTTTACCTAAATTTATTTCTACATCATGAGACAACGATGCCAATAAAGTAAAGTAATGAGTTCTCTATTCTAATGAAAGACTCATGAGAATACTTTAGAATTTACTTTTGTTTTAGTTTTTTCACATTAGCTCCATTGTTTGGTTTCATAATTATCATTATTTTAGTTTTTCATTTAGTATTATCAATTTAGTTTTATAATTTTACTTTAAAATTAAGGTATATTAGTATTTATTATTGTTTTAGTTTTATTATTATTTAAGTTTTTGATTTAAAGTAAGCTCCCAATTAAATCTATTGTTATAAAAGCTAGTGAACACCATTTCTCTATTGTAATATTTACGAGGTGTGTAAATTAAGTAATGAGATTGATTTTATTAAAATTTTTATTCGAATAGAATTACAATTCAGTATTGTCTCCCTCAAAATAACTCCCATAGGAAGCCACATAGCGCTGGACACGGTTCTTCCATTCCTCATGACAGTACTGGAACTCATATACTGGAATAGCCTTCAGCTGGTCGGTTACAGCCGTATGAATGTTTTCTACGGTACCAAAATGATGTCCCCTGAAGTAATTTTTCAATCTCGGGAAGAGAAAAAAGTCACAAGGACTCAAATCAGGTGAATAAGGAAGCTGAGGAGCCACAGGAATTTTTTTACTGGTTAAAAACTCGTTTACTGAAATGGCTGTGTGACAAGGCGCATTGCCGTGATGCAATATCCAGGTGTTCTTGATGTTTGGTCTCACACGCATCACACATTTTCGAAGTTTTTCAAGAACCTCTCTGTAAAAGTGTTGATTTACTGTTTGGCCTGATGGCACAAACTCTTTATGGACAATTCCCTGGCTATCAAAAATGCAAATCAACATGCATTTGATCTTCGACTTGCTCATTCTTGCTTTTTGGGTCTTGGAGAGCTTGAAGTGTGCAATTCCATGCTTTGGCGTTTGGTTTCCGGGACGTACTCAAACACCCAAGTCTCATCACCGGTAATGGCACGTTCCATAAAATGGAGATAATTTTCAATCAATTCCAAAAAGTCACGAGACCTTTCTCTCCTGATGACCTGTTGTTCCTGCGAAAGGAACTATTTTTGAGCAGATTTTTCTCATCCCCAATTCGTTAGTCAAAATCTGATGAACAGCGGTGTGATTTAACTTTTCCCCGATCATTCTTGTCATCAACCGACGATCTGAACGCACAAGATCCCGTATTCTATCGACATTTTCATCGGTTCTTGAAAATGAAGGCCTTCCGCTGCGTGGTTCATTTTCAATCGACTCTTTGAATGCCTTAAACCACCGAAAAACCTGGGCTATTGAAAAAACACTGTCCCCGTAGGCGTGTTGAAGTTTTGCAAAGGTATCCGTTGCGCCGTGTCTAAGTCTGAAGCAAAACCTGATAGCACATAGTTCCTCAAAATTAATGTCACACATTTTTAAAACGCACTAGAAAAAAACGGGTTTACGAAAACAGTCACAAAGAACAAACAAATGACTCTAACAAGTTCAAACTTGTACTGAAGGTGCGTTACATGTTAACCTACCGCCCTTCCAAGTCCCGTCTCCGCAGTGTTGCTAGATCGGGCGCTACGTTACCAGTCTCATTACTTAATTTACACACCTCGTATATCAACTCCAAAAAATACTATTGATATGCCAGGGTAACTCTGCCTTACGATTTTGAATAAATTTATATTTCAGACAACGAATCCGATCGTGCACCTATATAGTTTTCTCCTCGACCTTTTTTATTGGAAATCTCGCGTCGCGATATCTCCTGAATATATATCTCGAGAAAATAGAGTTTTAAGCCGCACTTTATAGCGTATACACTCAGTTTAGCATACCTGTCGCATTTCGAATGAATGCGAAATTGAAAAAATAAAATAGTGATTTTCTGCGTTGTAAAGCGGGTATTCAAATGATATTACGACCCGCGGGAAGATATGTATTGGTACGTAACGTACATAAACAGAATTTCTCGGAGCCATTCTACCAGAAATTTCAACGAGCAGGTTTCGTTGCATCGTTTCGTGCGAAGCATTTTATTTATTGTGAAGCTCTCTGGAGCGAACGAAGATCGTTAAATAGAATATAAAAAATGTAAACAATTATTTATTCATTCATTCTTTCATTCATCCATTCATTCATTCATTCATTCATTCATTCATTCATTCATTCATTCATTCATTCATTCATTCATTCATTCATTCATTCATTCATTCATTCATTCATTCATTCATTCATTCATTCATTCATTCATTCATTCATTCATTCATTCATTCATTCATTCATTCATTCATTCATTCATTCATTCATTCATTCATTCATTCATTCATTCATTCATTCATTCATTCATTCATTCATTCATTCATTCATTCATTCATTCATTCATTCATTCATTCATTCATTCATTCATTCATTCATTCATATTATTTATTTACTTAATATCAGTGGCGGCTCGTTCTAAAGAAATGTGGGGGTTGCAAATTAATAGTAATGAGTAGAGCTCGAAGGTTAATAATAGATCCGTGTTTTAGCAGGGGCGGCTCCAGATTTTTCAAGGCGGCAGCAGTTTCGGCAATTCGATGAAGCCCGTGTGCCAAACATGTGATGTGAATTAAATTAGTATATGTACTTGAAGCTTTCAAATGCACTTTCATGATTTTTGCCTCATTCACTCCCTCAACCACTACGCTAGGTATATTCTGCCTTTAACATCCGTTGTTTCGTCAACGCTAAGCCATATAGGTTTATCGTGCAATTCCGAGACGATATTTTTTTTATATCCTCATACAGTGGTGCTATGTAAAATCGTCTAACAGTTGTTTCTGTAGGTAAACCAACTTCACGTACTTTCCTCTCACAGCGTTCTGGACAACTTGAGCTGAACTATTCTATGATGATATCTAATTTGGCGAATGGAATATTCCACGCTACCTCCATTTTGACTAAATCCGAGTTAAATCGTCTTTATCTGTCTCGCGTACTGACACCACCACTTACAGGAGCTTCTGTCTGTAACAATATGCTGAAAAACATGTGTTTTTACGTGCTACGTCAGTACACTGTCACACACGGTACAACGCAGTTCACTGCCATTAAAGGTCAGTTCCGTACAATTGTTTATACAACGCTCCACCGTAACATGTGAGGGACGCTGTCCCGACATTTTTACAAACTTATTCTACGTTTCATGCACACGAATAATGGATTGATCAGCGCAGGTTAATTAATACTAAAAAATACGTCATAAAAGGTGGCCGACCAAAAAAATACGTATTCTTGATATTAAATTTATAATCTTATTTAATTGTCAAGGCTATTACGTTATATGACAGCCATTACTTATTTTACAATTGTGACAATCATTTGACAAAAGTTTGACAACAACAATGTTTCGTTTCGAGCTTCAACATAACCGTTATTTGTATTTCTTTCGTTCATAACTAGATTTGATGGTAACATGATAACAAGTTTTTTTTTTGGATGTCTCGTTATAACCATATTCCAGTCGCGTTAAGACCGGTCCTGGAATCTATTATTAACCTACTAATGAGACATATGACGCAACTGGAAATGTCAATTCTAAAAGTTAGAAATATTAAGGTTCTTAAAAGTATCTATATACTTGGTATGTACTGTTTAAAGTGTCTTGTTATTACATACACATGTTATTCATAGATTATACTAGAAAGCGTATTACCTCATTGGAAAGAAAGTTATCATATCAATCATAGATAAATACTTAGTTCTTAGGCTTCTTTTATTTCTTTAGAAGTTTCTTCTTGTCATACATTAAATATTGTAAAATTTCATTTTGTATTATTTTCAAGTACCTTTGAAAACAGTCGGTTTTTCCAGATTGTCTTTTAGAGCAACGTCAGAGTCAGCACTGAAGTTCATTGGTCCACGAAAAACTCCGGAATTAGAGGAAGACGTGGACTATTCGTGTCATGTCACTGAAGAACTAAAAACTGAAGATCCCCAGAATAAGCAAAAAAAGTCAAACAACTTTGTTTGAAAAAATTCCATAAAACATATGATTAAGCGTTAGTCCAGACTTTTGCCGAACCTTGTATATATTTTTACCAAAAAAAAAGTTTAGTCTGAAATTGTAACCTTATACAGTTAAAAGTTTTTCAGGAATCCACAGCTTTTATTTGTTACGATGCATACATACACGGTGGAGACTTTAACTGGAATATATTCGCTAGCGGGGAGGTGAATGATTTTTCAAAAAATTCCCGAGACACATCAACTTATAATTGTTTACCTACATTTTGCAAGTAATATGAAAATTATAGCCCTTCAGGGGTGGCTGAAACCACCCTCGACATGATTTTTTCAAATGCAACCCTATGGCTTGTGACCCCTCATTGTAAAGCTGGTGGAAAGGAATCCAACGCACTGATCAAATTTTAATTTTTAGTATTTTTGTAGGGTTGCATACAATTAAAACAATTTAAAAATTAAATTTCCTAGATTTCCTCTCTTATCCTTTTCTGCAGATCTGCTATGTTGTTGGGTTTCTGAATGTAAACCCTACTTTTAAGATGTCCCCACAAAAAGAAATCCAGTGGTGTAAGATCTGGAGATCTTGCTGGCCACTCAATATTACCTCGCCTCCCAATCCATCTACCGGGAAAAATTCTGTCCAGATACTGACGAACAATGGCAGCATAGTGTGGTGGGGCCCCATCTTGCTGAAACCATAACCTCTCGTCGGTCAAGTTAGGGTTTAAGGGGTTTTGGAATAAATGACATAGCACTGGCATTAGTTCGTGCTTGAGTAAACACAAGTATCTTGCTCCATTAAGAGTGTCATCAAAGAAAAATGGTCCTATAATTCTATCTTGTATTATTCCGGCCACAGATTAGTTTTCTGTGGGCGCTGAGTATGAAGTTCCCTCATCCAATGGGGGTTCTCTTCAGCCCAGTAACGACAATTTTGGCGATTTACGTGCCCATTTAATGTAAAAGTAGCCTCGTCAGAGAAAACTATCCACTCTAAAGATAACTGGTTTTGATCAATAAAAGTCATCAATAAATCTCAAAATTCCACTCGTCGATCTGGATCATCTTCAAGTAGCTCTTGAACAGCTTGCATTTTATATGGGCGTTTTTTCTCATATTTAAGTATTTTTAAAACTGTTTTGTGATTAAGATTACTATCACGGGCCAGTTGGTGGGCTGGAGTGATTGGATTTTCTTCTAGAGCAAGCAACAAATTCAACTTCGTGTCGTCATCAACAACAGCCTGCCTCTTACTCGGTACTTTCCTGACATGACCCATCTCTCGATATTGTGCCTCAATTTTACTAATGGTACCTTGATTTAGTGGTGGCAAGTCAGGATGCGTTTCTCGAAACAAGCGAACAACTTCGCATTGAGTTCGCGCCCTATCACCATATCCAATCATCATCAAAATTTCGATTTTTAGTGATTCAGTTAAATAAGACATTTTCACCAATTTGAAATAACACTTCGTTTCAAACTCTGAATACAGCATACAAACTAAATTACTCTTTGCGGCCGTGTAAAAACACTAGCAAAAAAATAACAAATATCAGTTGTGGCAAAAAATTGCTTGGAATTTTTTGTGGGAACATATGAAAAGTAAGGTTTACATTCCATAACTAAACAACACACATTTTGAGTACGAAATTGTTGCGTTAAAAATAAATTAAACCATAAAATTACGTTTTAATTGTATGCAACCCTACAAACATACTAAAAATTAAAATTTGATCAGTGCGTTGGATTCCTCTTTCCACCAGCTTTACAATGAGGGGTCACAAGCCATGGGGTTGCATTTGAAAAAATCATGTCGAGGGTGGTTTCAGCCACCCCTGAAGGGCTATATTTTTCACATTACTTGGAAAATGTAGGTAGATACATTTAAAAGTTGACGTGTCTCGGGGAATTTTTTGAAAATTCATTCACCACCCCGCTAGCGAATATATTCCAGTTAAAGTCTCCACCGTGTATACAGATAATATTGTTTATCTCTGTGGGAGTTGCGAGGAGTTGTATGGCTCATGTGTAATTTGATCTGGTGAATAAATAAATAAAAAAATAAATAAATACGTTCTATAATGAAAATTTTAGCTAAGAACTCTGTAACTAAAGATATTTACAGACTGTCTTATGTGTAAAAATAAAGACTAGCATATACATAGTTCATAGTTAGTTCTGTTTAAGTGAATACTCGGTACATACAATGCATTTGAAGTTGTACTTTATTACAGCTTACTATGCTATACAAAAATAAAACACTCGTTAAATGGTAATAGCACTCGCACGAAGACGAGGAAAACACGAGACCAATTAGGAACGTGGTAGCGCAGTGGGGAAAAATAAAACTCCATTCTGTATTGTTCACAGCTCTGAAGGCATTCATATACATTCATTAACAGTTCCATTGCCACAGCTTTTCATTTGAATTCTGGCTGATGTATGCTGCCTTGTTTAGTCAGTCTTGCTCAATTATTTCTTTTCTCAATTCGCGTCCCATATCTATAGGGAAGCTAAAAAAAGAATGCACACAATTCATATTTACTTTTTCGATTTATTTTGTTTTCTGAGAAAAAAAAGAACATGTGACTGCGTTGCTAATTAACTTACAAAATGGCTGCTGTTCAAATCCGCTGAAAAATGTGGGGTTTACTCTACTGTTTATCAATTAGTATACAGACCAGTGATCTCGACGATCCGACGCCAGGTTGTGCTTGTTGCCAGCAATGGCGGCCAAAACGTGGCCCTTCCCCACCGCCTCCCTCTTCCGCACCACCTCCTCTTGCACATAGATTTTTTTAGTTGGTAACAATTGCTGTACCTAAGTCAACACGGATCGACCCTTTATTCACATAAATTCAATATTTTCCAAACTAAACAATTTTGGAAAAATCCTAAAAACAGATGGTTCCAAAAAATGTATAATACATTGGTCTAAAGTGGATCATTTGCGAGTTGGAGACAACTGAACATCGTGAAACATTGAGTTTTAATGCTTTTAGCAATGAAATAAATAATTATAAATTAGCATTTAATTAAATGTTCAAGTTACACACCATTTATTTCTTGGTAATTCACCAAGGCTATGTTGAAATGCCTCTAACACGCTGTTTACTGTACGTAGGCAAAGTAGTATTTCTTTCAAAGCATCAACATTATTAGTAATATTTAAATTTAAGATAATCCCAAACGAAATAATCAAGGGGAGTCAAATCAGGAGATTTTGCTGGCAACTATAAATGCGCTCTTCTGTTGGGAATTAGTTTCAGGACTTTAGTTTCACCGAAATTGTCTATTAGAATTTCATTGGGTTTATACTTTTTGTAAGTACATGTCTAGTTCTTTTAAATTTTACAGAAACATTAAGTGAAAACAAACATAAAATTAATACGTCTGCGAATTAGAAGAATAAGAAATTATTAATTTTATGTTGATTTTCACTTAATGTTTCTGTAAAATTTAAAAGAACCAGACATGTACTTACAAAACGTGTAAACACAATGAAAATCTAATAGACAATTACGAGTGAAACTAAAGAGCTCGTCTAATTTATTTCTCCCAGGCTTTTAAAGGAAGCCGTCCGACACAATCGTCGGCTTGTTTCTAAATTGAAAACGTTTTTGAGATAAAGGCGACGCGATGAGAAGTCCTGCCGTGAGAAGTCATTAAAATTTGAACAACTCGCTCGGCTGAAATTACTAATTTCATCGGTTATAACACGCAAAAAATGGAATCCCAAAAGAAGGAGAATTAGATCGCTCCGCACAAGTTGAACTTCTTTCATTGTTTTAAGTGAGTGTACTTTCTTCGGATAACCCTTTTTACGGTTAGCAGAGTTAGCAAAGTTTAAAGTCTAAAGAAGTTTTAACTCATTATTGATTACTCGTTTCGATAACCAAAAAATACATAACCTCACACGACATAAGTTGTTTATACTGGGATTGCGACTAAATATCCCTTTATATTTGGACCTCTTGAACACGAATCTGAAGTCAAACATAGAGGTCGATGCTCGTATATCCGAGAAAATTTAGAAAAATCAGTCACAACCGCAGTTTTCAATCTTTAACTGTCACGGGAAGCAATTGTGCCAAGCGAAAGAAAAAGTATAAACAGACGAAATTAACTTACCAAATATTAACTAACTAACTTGATTAAACTTTTACTAAAAGTCAGGGGTTGTAGCATTTATTTAGTTCTCAGAACAGATAATGTTGGTAAAAGATATTTCATTAAATTCATTAGTTTCGATGAAAATAAAATTGCCACACATATATGTCCTATGATGAAAAGGCGATATGTGTACGAAAATGACTAGAAATACGGTTCACATTGGAATAATTACTAATAGTGAAACACTAAATATGAAGCCTGCAGAAGCATTTTAGGAAATGTAATAAACAACTACTAAAACATAGCCTTTTTTTGTAGAGCAAACAATCGAAAAAGTTTTAATGCGTTGAGTTCTAATGAGATTTAAGCTAACATAAAATTATAACCCGTCTTAAAAATTAATTCTTGGTAAAGCTTGACCCAACTTGATTAATATGTAAGTATTTCGCTTTTCACCTATGTTTTCAAAATCATTAGGAATAGAGAGATACAGGACAATGCATTTCTTAGAGAAACACATTGTATATATAAAAAATGAAACCATAGAGAAAATATGTACATGTCTGTAGATAAATAACGCAGACTCACAAAAAACATTTTTTTTGGAACTGCTATCGAGACAACTATATCCCTATGTAATTTTCGACGCTGAATCCGAATCAGAAGTCAAAAAAAATCGTAAACCCCCAAAATCAACCCCTAACGCTGAAAAACAGGGTAAAAATAACTTAATGCTTCACGAATAGTCTTAAATCTCAATAATTCTAATTAAATATAAACATTCAAATATATAACGCAGAAATAGAGAGTTAAAACTACTTTACATTGAAAATCAGTTCCATGAGTGGGTGAAAACTACCCCTCATACAACAGGAAAAGTAAAATCGGGGAAAATGTTGTCATCGTGATTTCTACTTTAAATGGATGCTAAAATTGGCTATAGATATGCAGCACTGCAGTTGGGAGGTGAATACTTGCATTGCATCAAAGACATTAAGTGACATCCCAATGAGAGGGTGAAAAGTACTCCTCACATAACAATAAATTCAAAAATAGTTGCAGTACCTTTTTAGAAAAGCTGCAATCTGCATTTTCATATTATGAAGTAGCAAAAATTTACCCGTAGTCTTAATTCAAATACATCCACTAGCACGATCAGTAGTGATGTCATAGGTCCAATCATAACAAAAAAAAACTTAACAATCTAACAGAGAAAAAAAGGTAATAACAGAAAAAATGAACGCCCGAATAAAGAACCCAACTTGACGTATACTTAATCCCCAGACCTTCAACACTAATGTCGTCAATGCGCCACCTACCGGCTGGTCAAAAAACTATAAAATCAGAAAACTATATAGATGTTTCTTCAGAGAATTTTTTTAGAGTCATCTAAGTAACTGTAATTTAAATTTAGGGGTGTATGTATAACTGTATCTCGACTGCCGAATCCACCCCGTGAGTTTCAATTTTAGTCCGTCCCTGGCCTAGGCCTCGCTGTTCATTCGCCTAGCCCCTTATGTTTGCCAGATGTGATATATGTTTGGAAAAATTTAGAAAAAAATCTAGCAAACCCATTCGTCACGGCCGACACAACATATTCAGTAAACGCCCCTAAAGATTCTAAAATCTACCGAATAAACTAAGTTTACAACATGCCCCGTGAGGTCTTTCTTTCCCCGTGAACGCTTTCTGCTAAATAAAATATTCTACAAAAGAAACTAGCAATGACTTTTTTCCTGAGAAATCCGTTGTGTTGTTATATTACTTTTTATAGACTTATTTCTAAAACGTCTAAAAGTTTTATTGTCACAGACTTTAAAAAATAAATAAATAGAATGCGTTGGTATGCCACATTTTTCTTATGATTTATTTGAAATTACATTATGGTATCGTATTACGTGCGAATAATTCGAATTAAGAATAAATTTGTGATATGCACGCAACCAAAGTTATTGGCTTCTTAAGGAAAGAAGGCCATCAGAACAAGTAGTGCCATTCAAGCGTGAGTCGAGCAAGGGGAAAACTTTATACTTGTCAGACAGTTAAAGCACAAAGTGGAACTTGTAGGCATTAATGTCAGGAGGGAAATCGAGTAAGGATTGCCGCAGAGGACATGCTGCTGAGAGTTGTGACTCTCAAGTGACAACAGGAATTGGCTTATATAGGGTGTATTATTAAGTAAATAGCCAGTCAAGAACAAAAGAAGGAAGTAAGAAATACCTGAAGGATAAAATAAGACAGATTTTTTTGCCACACCCATAAAGCACGTCCCACGCAGCGGATGGGTCGTTGTCGATTTTGTACCCTCCCTCTTTCAATGAGAACCGAACCCTCGCACCGCTAAAGACAAGGACTGGAGGGGAGCGGTTCGCTCTGATTTGTGTAACGTCACATAACGTCTGCGTCTCTCTCACTTGAATGTTTCTTTACATTTCGGGTGTAACATTTATTTCACACCAGGTATATGAAGTTGTAGGAAATCGTTTTGTATGCAAAATGTTCGAAGGATACAGTTTCCTCTAAGCCTTCATAAACACTTAACAATGTTAAATAGTTATTTGGAAACGGAAAATATCTAAATAAATAAAAAAATATATTTAATGCAAAGGAAAGCAGTTGTTGACGAAAGTGAATTAAACTAAGTAACATATTAAGTTATGTATGAAAAGATCTGGTACATGGTCTGATCATACAAGGATAATATAAAACATTCCTTTTATGATACATTTGGTTCTGATTGATTGGGTTCTTGATACATTCATAAACATTCTGATACGGAATAAGTGAACATGAAATTTGATTTAAACGCAATGGATATTTAGTGCCTTATGTACTCAATTTTTTTATAAAATTAGATTTCCCAAGTGTGAACAATAAAATCTAAAATAAAACATGTTAGACTTAATAACAAGCCATCCAAAGAAAAAAAACGTAATCAAAGTTGACCGAACAAAAAAGACGTATTTCTATTCTTAATCTTAAATTTATAACATGATTTAATTGTCAAGGCTATTACATTATGTGACAGCCATTTTTTATGTTACAATTGTGACAGTGACTTGTCAGAAGTTTGACAACAACAGAGTTTCGTTTTGAGCTTCGATATAACCGCTATTTCCATATCTCTTGTTCAAAGCCAGGTTTGATAACTTTTTTTGGGATGCCTCGTTACTATTGAAATTAATACCAAAATGTATTTTCAGTGTAATAAAATCATAACTATTGGCAAACAGTTTGCGTACAGGGATTAATTTAATAAAAGTTTGTTTTAAATAATGTATAATTGATTTTAATTACTGATGTGATTTTATTTAATATGTCTTCTCATGTTTTATATGAAAACGACAAAAAAATTTAATTATTGTGTGCGTGCACACGACCTTAAATTCTCGGAAATTTATTTGCAGTGTTGTTTTCATGACAAGCTGTTTTCTGACCACGAATTTTTTTAGAACGAAAAGATATATAAAAAAATCTTTTCCTGTACCACTTGGCAACTACACACCGACTCGCATTTTTATTTATCATACTTTATTTATTTCTTTACTGTAAAAAAACACAGAAATAAGAATGCGCAATGTTTTTATCTCCATCTAATAAACGTGTGAAACTTCACTAAAGTTTAGTGAGTTAAACTGTTTTCTGTTGTTACCTAAACACAGTTGGCACAATAGAAAAATATTGGTTGGAATAGTAGAATCTTAGAAGAGTTGCAAGAAAAATGTGTTGCTACATTTATGTATATTCGTAACAACTAATGGACAACTTGGAATTAAAAAAAACACGTTGATAATAATGAGTAGGGTCCGGAAATTAACGACCTCATTACCGCAAAAATATGTTGTTTCGTTCACTATCAGCCACAGAAACTTTATTGCGTATGTCTTCTTTGATATTTCCCATGACACGTTGATTTGTCTTCTGTAAATATGTTTTACGCTATGTATGGTTACTAGACATTGGGAAATCGTATACATATTTGGTAAAAAAACGTCTAAAGTAAATATTGTAGACCACGTTCCACGCAAGGCTACATGCGCAAAACATAATGCACAACTCAAACCAAAATTCCTCTTTTCTAATCGTACCACCGTTTTCGTTTCTGCCATGCATAGTTATGACTTATTTATATCAGTAATATTATATATTCTTAAAGGAAATGTGAGGTGCAAAATAATAGCGTGGCAAAGTATGCCGAGTACCGTTAGTGCCATTTTTTGATTTGAAGTTGCTTGCAGTTTTTATATTTGCAGATACGATCAACCTATCATATAGATTTACATCCGTCGTATCAACAAGTTTCTGAATTTCACAATTAGTAAGTGACAACTAAAGTTAAATACCGTTAAATACCTTCATAAAAAATTTACCGCCTTTCATCAGATAATTTCAGAGAAAATTCGAAATCAAAATTATTAATTACGACACAAATTTTGTTATTTACTAAAAAATTGATTGTAACATAAAAATCAAAATCAAGATCAGGTGAAATGGTTCTCCCCATTAATTTCTTGATATAATTAAGTCATTGTGAATAAATTCTTTTGTAATTTGTCGATTTTAGCACTAGAATGGAAATGCTATAATAAAGCACCAAATTGCAATGTTCTCTTTTTAGATATTCTAATGAAATTGCCTCAAATAATTTGTGATATGTATCAAGATGTGTAAAATCATTTTTCTAACATTGTTTCATGAATTATTGTAACCTGATGTGACCTCTCAGACAAGTAAAAATCATGCTTTCTTTTCGCTTTCATATGTATTTTCATAACCTTTCGACATTATATTTTCATCCCTCACAATATCTACACGTTTCGTCTGCAAACAAAGGAAAAGCCACCCTTGTTTTTCTCGAGGTCTCGAAAGTAAGACATTTGTAAAAAAAAACTCGATAACTTCCTACATTTTTAGGACCTGATGTGCGTCGCGTTTCGTACTCAACCTGACGTAAGTTTTTTCAAAGCCTGCATAATATGAGAAACGTGCCTAGAATATTAGGGAGGTGTCTTTAAACAGCACACACGAAAAAATACGCATAGTAAATGAACGCTCGGTTGCAATCAATATTTACGGTTTTTTTTTTGGAAACTCGCACTCGCTGAATGAATGGGAATGTGCTATTAGTCAAGATGAACACCTGTCGCCTTCGGCAGTAACATCTACGGGGTGTAGCAGTTACAAAATTCAGTGCTTATTTACTTGTAAATATCAATACAAGAATCGTACTGTGAGGTGATAAATTTTGGAATATCGATTTGGAATCTATTATTTATCTCTTGATGACGTCATAATTTGAAAACAAAAGACGATCTGGAAATTGCATTTAATGAAAAATCACATATCGCTAGCTATCTTCAAGATCTTCCAAATTAAAAATAATGTCAAATAATTTCTGGTATATCAAAGTAATTGATGATCAACTGTGTGCGAAATAAGTGAATCTTCTTCATATTCTCACTTAGCAATATTGCTGATTCGGAATATCAAAAATATAAAGTCCAATCCGTGGGGAATTTGGCGACCTTCTACTTTATTAATTTTTGGTTTGTTGGATTTTAGGTCCGGGAATACACTATTTGATTTTTTAACTTATCTTGCAGTAATAACAACATTGATTAAGCCCTGAAGAAGAAGAAATACATCTCCGAAACGTTGGCAAACATTTAATAGTTGTTGTTTCTTCCCGGGACCTAAAATCCAACAAACCAAAAATTATTAAAGTTCAACGTTTTATAAAGGGTGGGCCGTCTATTGTCTTCTTTTTAAACTGAGTATTATTTCTACATAGCCGACACTGACCCGCTTGACATTTGACATTCATATATGTGGTGTCTAACCTCCGCTGTAAGAAATGGATCGTTTTACGCTTGAACAACGTTGGGAAATATTGAAAAATTATTTCCAAAGTGAATGCTGTGTTGCAGAAACGGTGAGAAGTCATCCACGTGCTCGTCCGGTGCGCACAGTTGAAAGAATTGCTGATGTTGCCCAAAGGGTGCGTGAAAACCCAAGAACCTCAACTCGTCACAGAGCACAACAACTTAATGTTAGTCGCACTTCTCTGAGGAGAATATTGCATAAAGACCTCGGATTATTTGCTTACAAGTTGCAATTTACTCAAGAGGTAAAGGAAAATGACCATCCACTTCGTTATTTCTTCTCCATGTGGGCTTTAAATGAGTTTGAAAATGACGCCGATTTCAATCGAAAAATCATTTTTTCGGATGAAGCTCATTTTCATCTTGGAGGACATGTTAATATACAGAACTGTAGAATTTGGGTTTCCGAAAATCCACACGTAGTCATAGAGAAGCCCATGCCTCCTGCAAGAATGACTGTTTGGTGTGGGTTTTGGAATGATGGCATCATTGGTCCGTACTTCTTTCAAAATGAAGATGGTAACAGCCTTACAGTAAATGGAATACGTTATAGAGACATGTTTTTTGTAGCCGCGATTGGACGATTTGGACTTGGACGAGCTTTGGTTACAGCAGGATGGAGCTACAAGGTGTAGCAACGTGTCACACAAGCCGTGAAACAATCGATCTTTTGCACACTAAATTCGGTAACCGTGTTACCAGCCGTTTTCGAGACATTAATTAGCCATCACGCAGCTACGATTTAACACCGTTGAACTATTTTTTATGGGGACATGTTAAGGACCGTTGTTACTCCAAAGATCCACAAACAACTGACGCACTTAAGGAAAACATCAATCGAGTTATTCGTGCAATAGAGCCACAAATAATCGAAAATGTACTGCAAAATTGGGTGAAAAGAATGAACTACTGCCAAGCCAACCGCGGCGGCCATTTAACGGAAATTGTTTTTCATCAATAATGGGAAGGCACACTTTCTTGAATAAAGCAACAATCATTTAAAAATATTCAACGATATAGTTGTAATAGAATTTTTAAAAAGAAACCCTATCTAATGGCCCACCCTGTATAATGCGTTATAAAAAGACTTTACCAAAGTGCTACTAGGTCTTTAATTATTGCAAACTAAAAATTGCCTTAAAAGCTAATAAAATGTTCAACATGTAAAATCTAAATATAGGATAAAAAAGGTACCATTCCATTTGAAATAAGGAAGTTTAAGTTTAAGTATAACCGGAAGTGCAGCCATCTTGAAAATATTTTCAAATTCGCCATAGGTCTATTAGTTTTTGTCCAAATTTTCAAAAATTTGGACATCATTTCTACAAGCCCAAGTACTTTTAACAAATGCTTTCGCAATCACCCTATATATTAATATGTATCTACCCAAGTCATCTAAATGCAGTAGTTGACTCCAGTTGATGTACAAACGGTACAGTAGAATAAGTTTTAGACAGACGTCAGAAACTTTGAAACTCAATATACATAATAATACATAATGCATGCATATTAGAAACCGCCAGCTTTGATACTAGTTCACAAAGCTGCATTTGTGGGATGTTGTTAAATTACCATTTCGACTCGAATGAAACACCTATAAATGTATAACTTGCGTGTACACAAAGGCTATGTGCCACGCCATATGCGTGAAGAACATCTCAGAGATACGGAAATCAACAGATGTTTAAAAGATGTTTAAATTTCACTGGCAGACAATATTTAACCCGTTTCGGCCAAAAAACGCCACTCCCGGTACATCACTCTTCAGCACCTCATAATACTATTTGCGACAGAAAAATTTGACAGTGAACAGAGAAACATTTTTAAAGTTTAAGACGTGCCCTTTCCGATGGTGTCCATGAAATTCATCCAAAAAATTATTAACTATGAAAACAAGCAGTTTTTTTTAAATTACGATTTTTTTTGCACATTTTGTTTTTAATTAAATTTTCAAGGGCTTTCCGGTCTGCAATGGACCAGGAACCTCACTAACCTGTGAAATAAATGTTTGAACTTTAAGTATACGTGGTTTAAAGATCGATTTTTTCCCTTATGCATTCAAAATGGCACCTGAATTGCAAAGGTTTTGCGTAAGAATTCAAGATTTTTTTTATTGGAAAATTATGCACTTTTACAAAGCATAAAAAGTTCTTAAAATCACTCAAGGAATACACTGGAATTTTCTCAAAATTTATTGAGAAACTTTTTGTTTTGGTTTTTGCAGATTGTCAATTTTTTGCAAAATTAAAAAAAATTGCTTAAAATATTCTGAAAATTCTATCCACTGCATTCATTGGGTGACTTTAAGAACTTTTTATTCTTAACAATTTTTTGTAAAAGTGCATCGTTTTCCAATAAAAAAACCAAAAAAAAATTTTGCAGTTCAGGCGCCATTTTGAACGCATAAAGCAAACAATCGATCTTTAAACCACGTATGCTTAAAGTTCAAACATTTATTCTACATGTTAGGGAGGTTCCTGGTCCATTGCAGACCGGAAACCCCTTGAAAATTTAATGAAAATAAAATGTGCAAAAAAAATCGTATTTAAAAAAAACTGCTTTTTTCATAATTAATAATTTTTTGGAGGAATTTCATGGACACCATCGGAAAGGGCACGTCTTAAACTTTAAAAATATATCTCTGTCAAATTTTTCTGTCGCAAATAGTATTAGTTATGAGGCGCTGAAGAGCGATGTACCTGGAGTGGCGTTTTCGGCCGAAACGGGTTAAATATTGTCTGCCAGTGAAATTTAAACAGACGGGAAACCCCTTGAAAATTTGATTTATTGGGGGGTATATTAACTTGCTGTAATTTATTTTTAAATTGACATATTTACTGTAATTATTACTGTTAGTTACTGTAATTTATTTTTAAATTGACATTTAAAATTAAGGCAGTTATAGCGGTCAAAAAAATCAAACGAATTTCTTCTTTCAAAATAAATTGTTTTTCATTTTTTTACAATAATTTGCGTTTTTTTGATAATGCAAATATGGATTATTGCTAAAAAAAAAACCTTTTTAATTTAAAACATGGACTAAAAGTGCACATAATAAACATAATTTCAGTCATTCTGAGCACTATGAAAGAAAAATCACAGCGCTATGACTATATCAGGATTTCTTTGGGGTACTTTAAAGCTGACAATTTTCAGTCAATATCTTTAGCCTATCCATTATTTGCAAAGTTATGCCAATATTAGGGATATTGGCATAAATGCATTTTTTTACCTCTTTTTCAATCAACAATTTCTTTTCAAAAAAATTTTTTTAGGAAAAACCAATCACTACAACTTATAAAGTATACTTTGCAGTTTTCAGAACCCTACTTGAATTTTCTGTATGTTGAATTATTTCCCGAATAATTGGTTATTTATCGAAGTCAACAATGACTTTTTTGCTTTTAACGGCGATAACTCAACGAAAAATCATTGTACAAGGCTAGAAAATAGGTCAAATTAAAGATAATTCAGTTATCTGAAAGCGCCTTATGATGAAATTATCGAAAAAGACCTAAAAGACAAACAAAAATTTCGATTTTTTTTTACGATGGTTACTCAAAAAAATATATATATCCCAGATCAAAAAACTGGAAACTTGGAGCTTCAATTTTCTTTTTTTTTCATTTTCCCTACGACCATTTTGCCCCAAGTTGCACCTAAAAATAAAAGTGAAAATCACCTAAAAATGTGGGATTTTTTTTTATATCCCTTACTGTCTGCGCCTTGCGTACATAAAAATAAAAAAGTTTTTTTTTTATATACTTACTACATTTAAATCCCGCCTTAACCAGAAACATATTATTCGAATCCAAGCAACAAGCCTGTGCAGGCGCCTGTATTATTAAATCCATCAAGGTTTCCTCCAATGCTATCTTTCAAACGTCATTTTACCCAGTCCCACATTGTAACTACGTTTTTCGTGCCACGTATTGTTCTCGCCAGCCTCGGTCTCCCAACTCTTGTATGGTATCGCTTTTTAGCAATATAAGGTTATTCCAGAGACAATACGTTTCATAAATGTTTTTGTGAAAAGTTTTCGACGTTAGCAGAATGGTATTACGTTGCTCTCCGTTTGATATTCAGCAAGCCGTAGTGGGACGACGTCTTTGTCGGTCGAATCAGAAATAAAAACACAATGGCAGAAATAATGGGGCATAGAGTGTCACAAACAGGCATTCTGCGGACCCTTATTATTTGCTGGCTGCATATGTAGAAACTGTTTCGCAGGTGTATTGAATGTCTACGAGCATACATATACAGTAAGCGGCAGCCTAATGCGTACATAGGTGGATATTAACAACATATTAAATGATACATTTTTATGTCAGAGTTAGGCGAATTTACTTGGGCCGGCGGGGCTTGGTTTTAGTGGGGATTTTTAGCGGAAATCTAAAGAGCAACGTTTCGACGAATCGTAGCTCAGGTCAGAGTCGGGCTCAGGTCACTATTATTGCAAAGCGATACACAGAAAATACATCATAATACATTAGTGAATATTCGAATAAACGTACTATGAAGCCTACTATTACACGACGGTATTTAGGTGTGGTAAGGTCAGTGGTCACGAAAAATGAAACTTAAAAGGACTTACCAATTAAAACTCATAAATTGTTTGATACAAAGAGTAACATTACTTTTTAACTAGCGTATGATATTTTGCAGGGCATATTTTTGCAACTTTTTTCGTCTTTTGATAAACAGTTGCAGTTTTATTACAGCTGATTTTGTGTTCCTTAATTAATTTTACCTTTAATCTGACGAAATATTAACTTCCTTGTCTCAAAAATGGGAGCAGGAATTTGGAACAGGTATACCCTGGAAAAACGAGTCTTCCTTCAAGGGTAGACCTGTTCCAAATATCCTTTTGGCAGGTATAAAATTTGGCAAGTAAGACTCGAATATTTTGTCGGTTTAAAGGTAAAATTGATTAAGTAAATTCTAATCAATTGTAAGGAAACCGCAATTGTTTAACAAGAGACGAAGAAAGCAATAATGTACTGCTATCACAGACTTGTGATCTATGGCAACAACACGGATTCTGTATGCCCTACTTTTATAACTGGTCATTAAAAATTTAACTGTCATTATAATTTGTGAATCAAAATTCTTCGCAGTTTAGGTCGAAATTTTATAAGCTTCGTGGGTAAGTTCTTTCAAGTGCCATGTTTCGGGACCACTAACATTGCCACACCTAAATACAGCTCCATTTTGTAATAGTTAGCCCCTTAGTACGTTTTAATTTTCTGTGAGCTATCGTTTTGTAATAATAATGACCCGAGTCCGCCTCTGTTGAGATTCGCCGAAATCTGACGTAATCACCATGTTCATGTTAGTAGCATCTGCGCATGTCAAATTCAAACTGCGATAGCGCTCGGGGATCCGCCTATTGGGAAATTTTTCGTTAAAAATGGCTTTAATATCCCTTACAGACCGACCACCAAAATACCATTTAGTTATTTGAACTTTTTGCTAAATGTGATAAATATCCATTTTTATTTTTATGAATGTATGTAGTGCTTCTACAATACGCTCGTAATAACCCACTTTTCTAATCAGGCCCTAGACCAGAATAAAATATAAAATGGTATTTCAAATTTTAACTCAAACAGCCCTACTAACAGACCGGATGCCTTTCATACGCCTGCGCTAGCGACTAGATCGCGATTGGTTCTCACCTCATGTTTCCATCTGCTCAATAAAGACGTTAAATTATCAATTGCCCTTCATTCGGCTATGTACGCATTAGGGTGCCGCTTACTGTATAACTAAGCCTAGGTGGGGAGTGGAGCAGTCTAAAATGTATGTGTTATAAAATATATGTAACATGTAGCTAATTCTGTTAGCGCATCAGTTTACTACTGAAATTTTTGGACCCTGTTTTGAACCGCTGTAATTCATTGGTCGATTTTGATGCGCTTGATAACGATGGAAAGTTCATTTCCTTCAAATTTGTACTACTGAAAAATAATTTATTTGAAATTACAAAGTACATAATATACAGGGCGAACAATCAAACTAAACAAAACATCAGGTAACACCTTTACAAGATGTGCAAGTTTTATAAGATGTTTAGTAAGACACGAAATTTCTTGCTTTTAAAATTTGTTATTTTAACTGACTAATTCCTTAATACATATATTTACTCGTATAAGACAGTTAAACCTATGTCTAAACTAAAAAAAAAAAAAAACAAATAAATAAATACTCGTATTTGAAGAGGATCAGTCGACGAGAACCGCGATGAAAATTTCACTAAATTGCGAACTGAAGTGCTTATATGCTATAAAGTTTTTCAACGAGGACGCATTTCAGAGCTCAAGTGCAAGACTTGTGAAAAGGAAACGGAAAGGAAAGACAATTTCAAAAAGCCAAAAAAAAAGGTCACTACAGCCAAGGGCAACCACATTCCCCGAGTATTTCGGTTTTTACTTGACCCTTTGGGGGGGGGGGGCGATCGCTGCAGATTGAAAACATAAAAGCCAAAAAAAAGGTCAGTAGAGGCAACGGCAACCAAAAGCCCGAAGCGATCGCTGCAAATAAAACAAAAAAGCCAAAAAAAAGGTCACTACGGCCAAGGGCAACCGCATTCCCCGAGTATTTTGGTTTTTACTTGACCCTTTGGGGAGGGGGGGGCGATCGCCCCCCCCTGGCTACGCCCTTGGCCCCACCTACTATTAACTGAGCTATACTTACTGCAACAAAATTAAAAAGAACGCAGCAAGTACAAGAAAACAGTAGCATGATATGCATTACAAAAATGCAGCTTTGGTTGATCATGTTCATGTTTGGTTGATCATTCAAGCAGTTTATGGGGTTGTTGATTACATTACCCTGCAAGATTTTGCCCCTGGACAATGAATAGTTGTTTCCGACGTAATTTTTCCCGCTGAAAAGTAAATCCGGGCTCAGAATTGCTCTATCACGTCAGGGTCAAGTACAAGTCTTCCTCTTTCAAATGCCGTTTTTTCAATTCATTCATTTTTTTTTCGCCGATATCGCATTTTGAAATTTTCACGTTTGTGATTTTCACTATACCTGAAAACTCATTAGGGACACGTGTATATCAAAATATTGTTGTTTTTTTTTATTAAGAAACGTAATAAATATTTAGGTCAATATTTTCTTTTATGTCAAAAGATCTGCCCAAATATGTCAAAAAACAGTGTTTTTTTGCACATTTAGGTTAGAATATCTGAAAAAACTGACATGAAAAAAGCAATTCTGAACCAGAATTGCTCTTTCAGATTTGTTATCAGGAGGAAAAATTGCTTTGGAAACAACTATTCATTTTCCAGAGGCACAATATTTTCAAAATTTTGCAGGGTAGTGTTATTATTTATATTGGCCCATACATCAACTAGCTTATTTTGGGAGATACGAAGTGAGGTAGAAATTTGTATATTTTTGTGGTATACCGTCAGAAAAACAAATTAATAACGCATTTTGACATATGACATAAACGTGTAATTCTTAATGGAACCCCCTGTAGTTTTTACGTTATTCATTTTAATTAGTATTGTTTTTTTTTACAATTTCTTTGGTATATGTAATATATTGTTTTTTGCTGTTTTGAAATTGATCAGATTTGCCCTTGTTGTTGAAGTTTCTATAGTTGTCTCCGAGAGACTTGTTTGTTGTACCCCTGCCTCAGAAAATATTCTTAGAAACATTTCCTTCGGGATTACAATGTCCCAAAGCGCCCTCTACAGCATCCCATAAAAAAGAAAACGGAACGCTGACCTTCGATTTTGGGACTTTTGGCCGCAAAATCGGGATTGCGGCCAAAATTGCGGCACGCTCGGCCAACTCTAATAATCAATAACCATATATACTTCTGAGGAAAATGAAATGATAATTCTGACAAAAATTCTGACAAAACAACGAAGGTGAATTAATTAAAATTTATTATTAAAAAATCTCAGTCAACGAAGAAGAACCGACCATTTTTTTACATTTTTCGTCACGTTAGAAAATAACAATTAATTATAGCGCCGTTTTTTCCTTAAATGTATTTTAACAAACGACCCCTCGTTATGAGAGAGCTTTTAAAGGTTCGAGAGAAGCCGTTATATAATTTTCTTTCTTCGAATTTTCCCTATTAAACGACCGTATCTCGAAAGACTTTAAATTTTTATTTTTTACTACCCACTCAGGCAAATTGTGTTTTACGTAACAAACTGGAGTTGAATAGAATATTTCAGTTCAATTTCTGAAATTATGTTTTATACTTTCAGTTTGATAGCTCACGTTGATGGTGTTTACGTCCACATCAATGGAAACTCTCTGCTCTGGGATCAATCAGAAAATGCACTGTAACTGAGATATGTGAATACATAATATATAGGGTCTGTCCGGAAAGTAGTCGGACTGAATTTGTTCCGCCTAGACGAAGCGACGGTGGGGGAACTTTCTGCGCGCGTTGGGTGGTGGGGGGTCTTAGCTAAGCAGCGCACTGGTCGCCAGCGCCAGTTGCCTCGAGCCTTTCCAAAGTGTAGGCCGAGTTTAACCCGTTTCAGCCGAAAACGTCACTCTCGGTACATCGCTCTTCAGCGCCACATAACTAATACTATTTGCGACAGAATCATTTAAGAGGGACACTTTTTTAAAGTTTAACACGTGCCCTTTCCGATGGTGTCCATGAAATTCTTCCAAAAAATTATTAATTATGAAAAAAAGTATAAAAAGAAAAACACAATTTTTTTGCACATTTTTTTCTGAAAAAATTCCAGTGTATTCCTTGAGTGATTTTAAGAACTTTTTATTCTGGACAATGTATTGTAAAAATGCATTGTTTTCGAGAACAAATTTTATAAAGATCAAATTAGTATTGAAATTTAGAAATGTATCATTTTCCAATAAAAATTCTTGAATTTTTACGCAAAAATTTTGCAGTTCAGGCCCTATTTTGAACGCATAAGGAAAAAAATCGATCTTCAAACCACGTATACTTAAAGTGCAAACATTTATTCCACCGGTTAGTGAAGTTCCAGGTCCAGTGCAGACCGGAAACCCCTTGAAAATTTGATTTAAAAAAAAAATGTGGCATTTTTCAGCAGCATTCGCCGATTCCTGGAAGCTCCACAAGCCTTCGTTGGCGTGGACTACTTGGCTAAACACCGCGTTCTAACGCTTCTCCAGCCACCCTACAGCCCAGATGTCGCACCTCGAGACTTCTTTCTCTTCCCCTGACTCAAATGGGTTATGAAAGAATGGCACCACGGTTCTGTCTAGGCCATTCAAGAGGCCGTGACGAGGGAGTTAAAAGTCCATTCCGGTTTCTGAGTTTGAAGAGGCCTTCCGTAATTGGTAGAGCCGCTGGAAATACACATTTTCTGCAAAGTAACCTAGTTAAATCGTGTGGCTTCTGTTTGCAGAGGTCTGCTTACAAATCGGCATATTATTTACTGCTGACTACAACAAATCGAAGGTGTACCGATTTATAGAAATCGCTTAGTTACAATTTTATTCGTTTATTCGAGTTGGTTCTGCTGCAAAAACTTTATACACATGTCCTGATTGATATTGGTGTAGGTCGCACAAGGCTGTTTTGGAGAAAATCCACTTTATAGTTAAAGGACTAAATGTATTAGAAGTTCATAGTCCGAGTAACGTATATTTCACCTTTTAAATATTCCCACAAAAAATAATCCAGGGCTGTTAGATCTGGCGATTGGGCTGGTCATTCAATTTTTTGGTCTCTTTTTATTAGACCGATGATTTGATATTTTTTTTGGGATTAGGGTCGGATTGTGAAGTGATGGAGTAAAACAAACAGCGGATCCTGACTCTAAAACAAATAGATTTGCTGTTTAGGTTTTATTTTTCGACGGAAAAGAGTCGATTTTTCAATTCTTCGCCATTTTTTGAGGTTATACGAGGTGTGTAAATTAAGTAATGAGACTGACTGATGTTGAAGCCACACAGCGCTGGAGACGGTTCTGCCATTCCTCATAGCAGTGCTGGAACTCATATACTGAAATAGCTTTCAGTTGGTCGGTTATAGCCGTTTGAACGTTTTCTATGGTCCCAAAATGACATCCCTTGAGGTGATTTTGAATCTCGGGAAAAGAAAAAAAGTCACAAGGACTCAAGTCAGGCGAATAAGGAGGCTGAGGAGCCACGGGAATATTTACTTGCTAAAGACTCGTTTACAGAAATGGCTGTGTGACAAGACGCATTGTCGTGATGCAAAACAAAGTTGTTCTTGATATTTGGTCTCATAACCCTTTTTCGAAGTTTTTCAAAAACCTCTCTGTAGAAGCGTTGATTTACTGTTTGACCGGGAGGCACAAACTTTTTGTGGACAATTCCCTGGCTATCAAAAAAATTTCAATTCAATTATCAAATGCATGCTGATTTCAGCATACATTTGATTTTCGACTTGCTCATTCTTACTTTTTTGGGTTTTGGAGAGCTTGAAGTGTGTCATTCCATGCTTTGGCGCTTAGTTTCCGGGTCGTACTCAAACACCCAAGTCCCATCACCAGTTATGACGTGTTCAAAAGTCAAGGCATCTTTCCTGATGTCCGTTTGTTCCTGCGAAAGTTTTTTGGAACCATTTTTGCACAGATTTTTCTCATCTCTAATTCCTTAGTCAAAATCTGATGAACAGTGGTGTGAATCAAATTTAATTCTTCCCCGATCATTCTTGTCTTCAACCGAAGATCTGAACACACAAGATCCCGTATTCTATATCCCGACATTTTCATCGGTTCTTGAAGATGAAGGCTTTCCCCTATGTGTTTCATCTTCAATCGACTCCCTTTCTTCTGAGAATGCCTTAAACCACCGGAAAACCTGGGCTCTTGAAAAAACACTGTCTCCGTAGGCGTGTTGAAGTTTTGCAAAAGTATCCGTTGCGCTGTGTCCAAGTCTGAAGCAAAACCTGATAGCACACCGTTGCTCAAAATTAATGTCACTCATTTTTACAACGCACTAGAAAAAACCGGTTTACGAAAACAATCACAAAGAACAAACCAGTGACTCTAACAAGTTCAAACTTATACTGAAGGTGCATTACATGTTTACCTACCGCCCTTCCAAGTCGCGTCTCCGCAGTGTTGCTAGATCGGGCGCTACGTTGCCAATCTTACTTAATCATTACTTAATTTACACACCACACAGGTGTGATGGGGTTAAACAGACATTGGATTTACATTCAACAACTTCGAAAAAATACGATTATACCATCATAATTATGATGGTATAGTTTGAAAGAGAGCAAATTTTTTCTCCTGTGGCTGTGTTAATAAACATACCGCATCATTTGCAACCACCGCAACTGACGCTGTTAAACCGCACTGCACTTGCTTATTTTTTGTTGCACTGTGACAGGTGTAGGGGCACATATTTCTATAAGAAGTTCGAGAAGAAAAAGTTTCAGACGAATACTATTCGAGTTCTGCATGTTTTTCTAAACTTTATAAATCTCCCTTCGTTACGGAAGTTCCGGCGCAGCACCCTAATTAAATTCGTGCGACAATCGAAACCGAAAACGGAAAGTCCGTTTGATTCGAAAAAAGGTCGCGGGCCAACACAAACACCCCTAATTGCCGGCGCACCGTGAATTTCCCTTCGAAATTAATTTCGTCCGACGGGGCGGAAAAAATGTCCCGCTTGGCTACGTCGGATTTTTATTTGGAGGGGCCCGTTAACTTTTTAATAACGAGCCGCGGACCGTGGAGAGTGTTTTTCTTTTGATAAAAAGTTTTCGAACTCTCCGCCAACGATACCTCGTTAGGCTGGCCTATGTTTAAGGGTAGGTTATGAGGGTGAAAATTAGAATTAGAGGCTCAATCAATTCTGCTGAGTAATCTGCCACTTTTTAATAATTTATTTCTTTCCTTCTAATTCTATTTTACAATGTAGTCAAATTATTTTAAACATACAATAATTCATCATTAATCCTTTTTTACGAACTACGCATTTACCTAAATATATAATCTCTAAAAATTATTAGACATTTTTTTATTCATAGGATCGACATACAAAAATACAGGGTGGTCCTCTGGGAACTGCATCGGTCGATTATGGGAAAACCATAATTATCAAAAATCTGAAAATTTGGTGGCATATTAAATTCGATGGGGGACATACGCCTAAAATATTTTCACGTTAATCGCACTTCCGGTTATACCGGAAGTAGATGTCAACTTTGTTATTTTAAAAAGGAATGCCCTGTATATTAATACATTTTTAGATTCTATGGTGAATTCTAAGAATATTTCATGTATACTAAGTTTAAGCCTATACCTAAGTTTAAGCGGTTTTGAGATATTTAAGTTTTTAGGTCAAAAATGACGTTTGCAGGCCCTAAGATAATTACCAATTTTTTCCTATAAGAAAGCCTTTATTATTTAATTTGGGTCGGATTCCTTGTTGAAAAGGATCCACTTTAATATATTTTTTGTAATATTCTGATAATTATAATTACAGGGTGTTTCGTCATGGCCAAGTAAGAGTAGCTGCACTTAAAATCCGCAGCAAAATCGTCATATAAAGATTCAAATTGGCAATATTTTCAAAACTACAAATTTTTAGAATAAACAACCTTATACAAACTTACCCTTTTTTTAATGATAAATAAGATAAAATTATTAAAATTGGGGGTTTCCATTTGAAAAAATTGATTTTTTGGCATTTTTTCTCAATTTAATTTTTTTATCTCATTTTTTTAACACCCTGTAATTATAGTTATCAGAATATTATAAAAATATTAAAGTGGATCCTTTTCAACAAGGAATCCGACCCAAATTGAATAATAAAGGTTTTCTTATAGGGAAATTGGTAATTATCTTAGGGCCTGCAGACGTCATTTTTGACATAAAAACTTAAATATTTCAAAACTGCTTAAACTTTGGTATAGGACAGTATACATGAAATATTCTTATATATATAATATAATATATATTATATATATAATCTAAAAATGTATTAATGTGCAGGGCATTCCATTTAAAATAATAAAGTTGACATCTACTTCCGGTGTAACCGGTTGTGTAGGTCAAATAACAATGGTAAATTTTTGACATTTTCCTTTGAAAACTAACTAAACACAACGTATTTAACTTGTTAACAAATTATACGTGAAAGGCCTGGACATATTACGTAAGTAGATATGTGTATTGTAAAATTGTCAAGGCATATTGCTGTGTTTTATTTCAATTTAGATTTTGTATTTCAATTTTCTCTCAAAGGCTGGGCCTACTTTGTTACAAAGGCAGGTATAATTACATTCGTTCGTTTTTAAAATGCGTCTGTATTCACATTTTATACACTCCGTATGCGCCAGACAAGTTTATGCACCAGACAAATAAAAAAATATGTTTAAAACAAAATGGAAAGAAATCATGTAGAGTTAGTTAACCATAGGGACGTTACATGATCACACGTATTAGTCATCAACACTAGAAATAAATTTGAAATACGAGGTGTGTAAATTAAGTAACGAGACTGGCAACATAGCATCTATCCGATCATCAGCAGATCTAGCAACACTGGGGAGACGGGACTTGGAAGGGCGGTAGGTTAACATGTAATGCAAATTCAGTACACGTCTGAACTTGTTAGTCATTTGTTTGTTCGGTGTGACTGTTTTCGTAAACCGGTTTTTCCCAGTGCGTTTTAAAAATGAGTGATATTAATTTTGAGCAACGGTGTCCGATTTTGCTTCAGACTTGGACACAGCACAATGGATACTTTTGTTACTTTTGTTATGGAAAACTTCAACACGCCTACAGAGACAGTGGTTTTTCAAGAGCCCAGATTTTTCGGTGGTTTAAGATATTCTGAGAAGAAAGATCGTCAATTGAAGATGAACCACGCAGCGGAAGGCCTTCGTCTTCAAGAACCGATGAAAATGTCGGGATATAGAATACGGGATCTTGTGTGTTCAGATCTTCGGTTGAAGACAAGAATGATCGGGGAAGAGTTAAATTTGAATCACATCACTGTTCACCAGATTTGGACGAATTGGGGATGAGAAAACATTAGGAGAGAAAGGTGTATTGACTTTTCTTGCCGTGAAATCGACTGAAAAAGAGTTTCAGTAAACGAGTTTTTAACTGGTAAAAACATTCCTGTGGCTCCTCAGCCTCCTTATTCGCCTGACTTTAGTCCTTGTGACTTTTCTCTCTTCCTGAGATTGAAAAATCACCTCAAGAAACTTCATTTTGGAACCATACAAAATATTCAACAAGTAGCTGTTGAATAACCATATAACCAAAATCAGCTGAAGGCTATTCCAGTATATGAATTCCAGCATTGCTATGAGGAATGGAAGAACGATCTTCAGCGCTGTGTCGCTTCCCAAGGAAGTTATTTTGGAGGGGACAATACTGAATTATAATTCTATTCGAATAAAAAAAAAATAAAGAAAACAGTCTCATTTCTTTATTTACATACTTTCTATATACCCATTTACAGGAATATGAGACAAATTGGAAACATTCGTAATACTATACCATATTCTTTAGGTCTACATTGGTTTTCAAAATTATTATATTCCTCCAGCAAACTTAAAACAAACTGCGTCATAGCCACCGGTAAAGTAGAGACTACCTAAACAAATGATTAGTATACACTCTATATTTTACGCGACTATTTTGAAATTTGAATTGAAAAAAATACGTATTGGTATCCATTTCAATACGTATTTCATACGTATTGCATCCGGATATTAAAAACCGTGATATTAATAACCACTATAATAAATTCAATGTACCTACGTACCTACAAATCTTTAGGTATCCTTTGAATTAGAAATCTGTAAAAATATTACACTTATATGCATAAAGGAAAGGAAAACGTAATTATTTCCTTTAATATGTTCTACTGTTTAACCCGATTTCTATATCCAAGCTTTGTCTTACATACATGTTTCTAGTACACTTTTATATGAAAATATAATTGCATTAGTTATATTTATTTATCTACCCATCATGTATTTATCGTTAAAGGTACAAATTGATAAATTATGATATTCTAAAAAGTGGTGAATGCGCCAGTGTAACAGGTACTATTGAATAACGCATGTTTGGTTTTGTTAAATTGTCGCTATTAAGTTTCTTTACATTTCTGTGTACGCATAATTTCGAAATATTGACAATGGATCGATCGGAAAACATGAAATATATTTGTATGTACTTAAAAAACTTTATCAGTTTGCCTAAATTTGCTTTCAGGCTCAATTTAACTTTTAACAGTTTTCATGTACCTACCAAGCAGCTGTTAAAGGGTATCCCCCATAAGTATGGTGAAATGCCCCTCTTTTTTTTACTTTCTTCGCATGATGAAAGTGTTTCTTAGGGCTAATTATGAAAGGTAGACCGAATTTTAGGTCCAAAAATTTTCCTCTCTAGGTATGGAAAAACCCTGTTTTTTTACATTTTATTTTTTTCTCGGTTTTTAACTGTCTAAAAAATCTGAAAAAATTCATGAGTACAGAAAATATGATTAATTTTATGTAAAAAAATGTTCAAGCTCATTCAAGGTCATTATGACCTCTAAAAAAGATTATTCAAACTTTAAAAATCCCATATCTTTTAACCAAAAAAAGCTTCAGGCTCAGATTTTTAATATGTTATATTTTTAACTGTTTTTTTACTACCTCAAATTTTTTCAGATTTTTTTGAGTGGTGGGTCATGCCCAAAAGTGCGAAAAATCAATTTTTTGTTACGTGAAACGACTTAAAACGGCTTAAAATCATCATTTTATATTGTCCTGATTTTTTTTCTTGCACTAAAAGGACTCAAATGACTTCAAAAAATTAAAAAATATGCTCACTAAAAATAGTAAGAAAAAATTCCACTTATCGAAACTACTGCTTTTTATATTTGTTGTATCTTTCATGTACACTATGTCTAGTAAGTAATAAACTGTTTAAAACAATATTGGTCTCTTATATCGTATTTTCTTGGTAGTTCAGTCATAAGTTTTGGCCTGCTTGCAACACTTTAAATTAAAAAAATATCTCAAAAACGAAGCCATACATCGAAGAGTAATTTTTTTCCAAATTAAACAGGGAGTCCAAAAATCGAATCTCTGTAAAATATCCAGTGACACCGAAGATTGGGAGGGGGAGAAGGGGGTGCCGACCCCCAATATTTACGCCACTGGAGAATTTCTTTAAATTATTTTAATCACTACTTAGAGTTGTACTACATTAGTCTGTGTGCGTAAATTTGATGGAAATCGATCGAGTGGTTTAGAAGTTATGATGACCACCAGTTTTTTCCCACAGCTTTGACGGAAAACTTAGGAAACATTTCTGAACAAAGTTTTCTTATGAAAGTCAACTTTTTTTTGTTCTTATAACATATCAAAATTAATGACGTTTAACCTGGACCACCCTGTACAATGTACATATTTGTATATACTAGTTGACGATGTACTTTATTAATGTAGCAAATATGACAATATTCCAGTCGCGTGAAGCCCGGTCCTGGAATCTATTATTGACCTACGAGCTCTAGTTATTATTATCCTGTTTAAACGAATTTTCTGTGACGTTTACATTTGACCAATATATTTTTATCGCCCATTAAGCGTATATCTTTTCGCTACACTTGCCACTTCGTGTGAGTCAGTGTAGCAAATCTTTCACCGCCCATCGAATTAATTACTCAAACTGATTACATTTACGTTTACTAAATAAACCGACGCCAATTTAAACAGGTTCCATTCGTATGTACAGACCTCATGTAAATAACGAGTTACACTAACATTACGGTACAAATACATACATATTATATTATAGTTCGCAATAATATGTGCGTATTTACTCTACCGACGAATTAGGACAGTGTACCAACAAACGGGAGACTGCAAAACAATGGGGGGTTAATAAATATTTGGCTTATTCCGGTTGTGTTATGGCGTCAACGACTGAGAACGACGACAGTCTATTTGAACTTTGCAATGTCCCAGAGCCCACTTTTGCTGAGCCCACGTATTGTGTGTTCAAGCCGGTTATTCCTTTGTCTTGAATTTTGCAGCATCACGTACCTGGAGCCGTGTATACGGGGTGTCCCAAAATTTACCTGCAATATTTTAGTGGTATATTTTACATTCAAAAATAAGATATTTTGTTCTTATACACACGGATTCTGAAATTGTTCCCAAAACAGCTACAGACCTTTCAAGGTGAGAATATCTTAGAATATGTTAGAGATAACTACATATATGGTAGCTATCTGCTACGATATAACGGTTTATGAGATACTAACAGTTTAATCTCGATTCATAGTTAGTTTCCATTTTCTTAAATTATTATTAATAATATATTTAACTATTATTAAAGACATGCCTTGATTAAATATAAACACAACAGTTTTTGTCTTCAGTTCTGTGGCAGGTTGACCTCAAAATCTTTTGTAATAATATTATATTTTTTTTCTGTTGTGTTATTATTTCTTATTATAAAGGGTGGGCCATCGTTTCTTTTTAAACTGAGTGTTATTTCTACATTGCCGCCACTGACGCGCTTGACATTTGACATACATATATGTGGTGTCTAACCTCCGTCGTAAGAAATGGATCGTTTTACGCTTGAAAAACGTTTGGAAGTATTAAAAAATTGTTTCCAAAGTGAATGCTGTATTGCAGAAACAGGGAGAAAATTGAGAATAATTTTTTGGTCGAAATGAAGCTCCGTCAGCGCCTGGTGTAAGAAAGTTCTTAACACGTTGAGTGCGGAGCACAACCTTCATTTCAACCGCGGGGTACGGATATTTTTCCCCTCTTCTAAAATCGTTTTGATGACCTCAATAATGAAGGATAAATATAAAAAATTTATATATTAGGGTTGTAGCCCGGGCTAACAACCTTACCCCGAGTTCGTACCCCACCAGTCCCCACCAGGTAGAAATTGTGATGCTAGGGTTGCCAAGGACTGTGTTAGCTTGGGCTAACACACGTACCCCAGAGAGTGTTACGTTTGTTAGCCCCGGCTAACATCCGCACTCAACGTGTTAAGGAACTACTGCCAAGCCAGCCGCCGCGGCCATTTAACTGGAATTGTTTTTCATAAATAATGGGAAGGTATACTTTCTTAAATAAGCAACAGTCATTTAAAAATATTCAACTATGTAGTTTAAATAGCAATTTTAAAAAGAAACCATCTGATGGCCCACCCTATAATACAAAAAAATGTTATCCCAAAATTTTTTCAAATATCTCATAAACTATGAAAAATAAGTATAGGATATAGTGAATACTATTTGTTTACAAATAAAAGGAAAACAAATAAAAGGAAACATACGTACAACAAACAAGCCCCCCTTCTTAGCAGAAATCTAGACATTATCAGATCTAACTATAACTCTGCATAATAGGTCTTTATAAAAAACCCTATATTTATAAAAATGCATTGATGTACGATCAATTAATATAAGCCAATTTCATTTTCAGACCGTGTGGCGTATAATAAAATTTACTGTTTTCTTTTTTCAGTTTAACTATTGTGAAACTATTTTAAACAGCGAATATTACTTTAAACAGCTGAGCTGTGAAACAATTTTAAAATGTCTAATAGGAATATTAACAGCGAAACAAGGCACAAACTATGAACAGTCAAACTTCCGGCGAGTCGAAGCAGAGTCGGACTCAGGACTATTATTCAACTCGGACAGTCGGACTATTATTGCAAAGCGACAGTTCACAGAAAATATATCATAATACAATAGTGAATATTCGAATAAACTTACTAGGGAGCTAAATATCTAGAGTTCGAATCTATAGAAATAAGAAAACACGTAAAAATACTAGGAGATGTAACGTTCAATATTAGTAATGTTCAATGTAAAATTAGACATCCTGGAGTGGGTACTGGAACCTTCGGCGTAGAAACAAAAAACTGGACGTTTTCCAACACCGCACTACTATACTTTTCTCGACGCGCGTTTCGCCAACTAAGTTGGCATCTTCAGCCAGAGAAGATTAAAACTGTTCAGTTTTCTTTAAAACTTCAATACCTTGCGAAACGCGCGTCGAGAAAAGTATAGTAGTTGTTTCGATGTTTCGTGGAAATCGTCCATTTTTTTTAAATTAGACAGATAACTAAAATATTTGTATGTATGTACCCGTAAGAGGTTTCTGATCTGTAAACTGGTAGGTATGTAAAGTATTTTTAAACATAAAAGGTCCCAGTGGTCTGACGTAACCTTGTGTGACATATGACGTCACACAATAGTTCATTTCAAGTATTGATTCTAATGGATTCATTCGCTCAAAATTCATTCGCCGCGCAACACGACACGCAATACATGCTGAGGCCTTATCTGTTTAAAAGTGCTCTGTATATTTCGAGGTTCTATGAAATATCGATATGAGATATCGATCGAATCAGTGACGTTAAGCCAATAAGAGAGCGTTAATGGATTCAAACGAATGCGGTAATTTCACGTGGATTTTTTGGGCCTAAAGCTTTTTTAGAATTCCTCTAAACCTCAAATATTTAATTTTAAAGCCGTATTGGATGATTTTATCGTATTTAAACACGATTTAATTTTTTTGTAAACCTACCTATTTTTTTATCTCATTTTCTCTTAATTAACCCATATCAAATGCAAAATAAAACAAAGATGAAGTTGCTGGGATTTGAATGCATGTTTTTACAAGTCTACAATTGAAGCGTTCGGGGGAAAAAAGTAACATGCCACATTACATTAATACTGAGAAAAGTTCATTTAAAATATTTTAACAAATCCTTCAATAATGATATTAAAGTTAGACCTGTTATGATTTGATATGTTATAGAAAGTAATCTATTTTTAAGAAAAAAAAATTAAAACAAAAAAAATTGTGGCTTGTTACTGTTTTTTCAAACTAAAAAAAAAAAAAGTAATAAACTGTTGTTTAAAATAATACCTCAGAACAGTGGCGGTGCGTGATATTTCAGTTAGCCATATCTTGAAAACGACGCATGGGACCCACTTCACTTTTTAGGTGATGACTATACATCTCTTACAGAAAGGATTTATAGTGAAAAAATCGTCAGCAAAGTTTGCGAAAAAATTTTCAAAAACACTGGAGCACTCCCTGGGTTCTCAGTAACGCTCTGTGGGATATTTGCAGTATATTTTTTTTCATAATATAGAAACACATATAAGGAGACGTTTTTCGATTTGTTGCAAAATATTTTTTTTCAAAAAGTTATGGCCATTTTAATTTTAATTTTATAGGAACATTTTGTTTCGCAAACTTTGCTGACGGTTTTTTTCACTATAAATCCTTTCTGTAAGAGGTGTATAGTCATCACCTAAAAAGTGAAGTGGGTCCCATGCGTCGTTTTCAAGATATGGCTAACTGAAATATCACGCACCGCCACTGCCTCAGAAATAATACTAAAGTCCATAATACACATTTTATTAGACAAAGTTAAGGAATGATAATTTTAAGGAATGAGATAATTTGTTTGAATATATGGCAATATTAAGAGTTAATTAGGTATGCCTATGCTATTCAAAACAAAAACACTTTTCTGTTTCACCATCACATTCTTCACTGGCTACGTTTTCTACTCCAACACGAAAATAAAAATTATGATGCACGACTGGAATATATGGAAGTAAAACCTTTAAAAGTTTTTTTAGGATTAATTTTAACTGGATACAAATACCACATACGTACCACATACTGGATACAAATACCAAATACGTGGGATCCACATATGAAATATATCTACATAAATAATAAGTTTAATGAAAAATATCAAAAATGTAAAGGAAAATAATATGACTTCCTACGGCAAACAGTGGGATCGTGGGCACAAGGTGACGTCATGCGCAAAGCGGTTCGTATTTCAACCGCCTAGATATCATACCTTCTATACGTATACCGTGGTGTGTGACTTGTTACATTCTTAAGGCTGTAATATAACTGGTTTAGGTGGGAGTTAAAAAGGGAACTATGCTATTATGGCGCCATATTAAGGGCATGGGTAGCCGAGTGGGTTAAAGCGCCGTCTTTCCAGTCGCGATACCTCTGTGCGCGTTGTTCAAGTCCCGGTCGGGGTAGCGATTTTTAATTGTCTCGCTTTCTCCGTCAGGGCTTGATATGCAACCACTAATACACTAGTGTATAGGTGTGGATGCATAGATGCCAATCCAACCGCACATGCCCTAGATTTGGTAATGTTCTGTGCCTATGTTCTAGATTTGGTAATGTTCTAATGCCCTAGTTTTCTGGGTTTCCTCAGAACTGTAAAGCAAATGCGTTACCGAAATAATCTTAAGTCGCTCCCAGTGCGCCATGGCAAATAATAATAATAGCCACTCCTTCCCGCACAGATCCCTGAGAGGGACCTAAGGGGTTACTCTTCGGAGTAATTATAGGGTGAGTATTATTATTATTATTATTATCTGGTAGTGAATAGCCAAAATGCACTCACTGTGGCTTGATGCCTTTTTCGAACACTGAATTACATAGAGAACCCAAATTCACCAAAAATGTGGCTTGTTACTATTTTCCCCCGAGCACTTCAATTGAGCCATATTGAAAAAAAAAATAGCTAATATATATTTTTTTAGCAGCCAACTCGAGGTAAAATTTATTTGAAGGCTTGTAATAATAGCGATTTCTCTAGAAACGTGACAGTTTAACCACCGGGAATTATCCTCATTATATTTCCGCTTAACGGATCTACCGTTAGGGGTGTGCTTCCGGGAACGACGTCTGGTGGTTACGGACCTTGTCAGATCCAGTGGAATACGTTCGAGTTCTATTTATGCACACTAGAGGGCAGTCCCTCTATGTCACCGCTACTTTCTCCTGGCGAGAAAATAAGCCGAGATTAAGAGATTAACTTAAACTTTACTTTCATAAATATCAGCAGAGATGAAAAACGGCGAAAGTAAGAGAGATATAAGGATCAGCAAGTATCGTAAAAGTTAAACAAACGAGCATTTGCCGTTTCGTGTCATCCGTAGTGGCAATCCGTGCGATGCCACCGCGAATCTTATGAATAATGTAGGGCGCGGACCCCTCGGAAATTGTACTAATGGTTTATTTTTTCGGTTCCAGAGGGATGCAGTCCACACCGATGCTAAGATCTTTGAGTTCCGATTCACCGCACAAGAGGGTCTGGAAACAGCGGCTCAGCCTGAGGGATAATAGAAGGAGAGATCCAGTAAGTTTTTTTCACAGTTATTAGCATACTCTCAATAATGAGTTAATGAATAAACAACCTACCAACGAGGTGTGTACATTAAGTAATGAAACTTATTAGATAGTCATTACATTAATAGTGGTTGCGTTGAAAAACTATTATTTTCAGAACAATCAAATTGTTATAGTTGTCAGACTTCCGTTTGCGAAATTTCAAAACAGTTAAACAGCTCATGCCAAGAGTTAGTACGTTATTAGTTTGTTACATTATTTTGAAAAAGAACGAGATAATAATGGACCATCGCTGCCCTTGACAAGCTGTTAGAAAGGTAATAGAAGTGTAAAATTAAAATATTAATTAAAACTACAGTCCAGTGTATTGTTTTAGCGTGTAGCAGCAGCCCTAAACTTGAATGTTTCTACGGTTAATTCTATTTCACAAAGAGAAAAAACAATGAACTTTTAAAATCGGCTAGAAAGCGTAATCCTACCAAGAGGGTTACAAATACTGTAGCAATGAATATAAATGCTGTTCGTATCACATCTATAATAATTGATATTTGTGTACAAAAAACTACACTATTTGTAACCGAATGGTTTTTCCTCTGATTAAAAAAAATCTTTACTAACTTTTACTGCCAATGTTTCCTGCTCTTTTTTGTGCTTGCGTATTTCTACACCAACTAATGTCATTTAAAATATATTAATTTTTAAAGTTATCTTTTTAGTGTTGTTAATTCTTAATAAAAAAAATCTTACATTGAAAAAATAAGTAATTTAACAATAAACACAAAGAATCCACTAATCCATACACATATGTTAAAATTATTTCGAAATTCTGATTAATTTTATAACAATCTGGCGTCAGTATGCTCTAAAACTTTAATTACGTATAAATAATATACTAAGTATATAAAATAAATATAATAAGTATAGTATACATAACTGTAAACTTGCCCATTAGTTTTTTTTTTTGGTATCCGGTGATGTTAATTTTTCGGAAAATCGTAATAGGGAAAACCAATTTTTTTTATAAAAATTGAATAACGTGAACAATACACAATTATGTAAATATTCTTGAGTCATCAAATTTATTAATTTCAGATTAGACCTTAAAGAATTTAATTTTTCAGTTATATGCCATGTTTCTAATAAGTATTCATTTGTAGCCCCCACATTATTTTAACACGAGCCTCCAATGTATCAGAGAAAAAGGATATCGTTTTTTCCAACAAATTCAGGATTTATTTTACATACGAGGTGTGTAAATTAAGTAATGAGACTGGCAACATAGCGCCCGCTCTAGCAATACTGCGGAGGCCGGACTTGGAAGGGTGCTGGGTTAACATGTAATGCACCTTCACTACAAGTTTGAACTTGTTAGAGTGATTTGTTTGTTTTTTGTGACTGTTTTCGTAAACCGTTTTTTTCTAGTGCGTGTTAAAAATGAGTGGCATTAATCAGTTTTTGCCTTCATCTTCAAGAACCGATGAAAATGTCGATAGAATACGAGATATTGTGCATTCAGATCGTCGGTTGACGACAAGAATGATCGGGGAAGAGGGAGAAAGACAGAGAAATCCAAACGCCAAAGCATGGAATGGCACACTTCAAGCTCTCCAGGACCCAAAAAGCAAGAATATGCAAGTCGAAGATCAAATGCATGCTGATTCTTTTTTGATAGCCAGGGAATTGTCAACAAAGAGTTTGTGCCTCCGGGCCAAACAGTAAATCAACACTTCTACAGAGAGGTTCTTGAAAAACTTTAGAAAAAGAGTCATGCGTGTGAGACCAAACATCAAGAACAACTGGATGTTCATCACGACAATGCGCCTTGTCACATAGCTATTTCGGTAAACGAGTTTGTAGCCAGTAAAAACATTCCTGTGGCTCCTCAGCCTCCTTATTCGCCTGACTTGAGTCCTTGTGACTTTTTTCTCTTATCGAGATTGAAAAATCACCTCAAGGGACGTCATTCATTTTGGGACCATTAAAAACATTCAAACGGCTGTAACCGACCAGCTGAAGGTTATTCCAGTATATGAGTTCCAGCACTGCTATGAGGAATGGAATAACCGTCTCCAGCGCTGTGTGGATTTCCAAGGAAGTTATTTTGAAGGAGACAATACTGAATTGTAATTCTATTCGAACAAACAAATTCACAAAATCAGCCGCATTACTTAATTTACACACCTCGTAGCTACCTACCTAGCATCTACATATTTCTTTTGTAATGAAGCCAAAGCTTTAATATCGTACTCGTTATATTGCTTCGAAGGATAATGAGATGAACTGAGGTAAACCTTTCACATTTTAGCCTTGTCAGACGGTAAGGGTGATATTTTTAAAGAGACCTAACTGTGTCCGTAATGATGAAACATTACTATTCGTGATTCTCCATACAACACGGCCTCAGAGTAAGGGGGAGAATCCACCGTCCTAAATTGATCGTGTAATAAAAGCAGCCGCTGTTAATAATATAAAGTAATAGAGCAACATTCATTGTATATTCGAGATGTTTCGAGGATTTACGAAAATCTATAGGCACCGCAAAGTACAGGGGCGCCCATTAGTCTGAACGGCGCTCCAGCGGAATATATCAAAGCCAGTTTAATGCTGTTTCTCACCCTCTTTATCTGCGTAAAAATAAAAACCCGATTCGTAAACTAGGAGCAGCGAAAAACTGGGACGTCTGGGATAGCCAAAGGACGTCTATTTTCTCGAGAGACAGAGTGAGGTAGAAATACCAACCTAACATATATGAAGGCTACACTGCAAAAACGACGAGAGTAATTTTTTTCTCGATGGTGAGGTTTTGTTATTAAAAAACGGATCAGTTACAACAGAAGTCACTGACAAAAGTTTCACGGATCTATCTGTGAAAAAAAAATCAACTAGTTATTGATAAAAAGGGGACAAAGTATCGTAACTCGTTCAATGTCGGTCGAGCGATGTCAATAGATACCAGGTGTCACAGAGAATTCTGACCCATTTTGATCGTAAATGTCTGTTGACAGAGCGAACTTAGAAGGATGCGGCTTTCGCCAGTCGATTTAGTATTTCAAAAAGTTTTTTAGATCTACGAGCCCCAACAACTATACGTTCGGACAAACATTTTTCGCGTATTAGACTGTTTTTATGTATAATGAAGCAAATATTGACTAATGCAGCTGACAGTACAGGGTTGTTACTATAAATGTGAACCCCCCTTTATTTTCTTTATTTCTGGAGCATTTCGAACGGAAAGAAATTACCTGACCCTATTTTTTATGTAGAATTTAACCTTGTCATCTAATTAGAAATAAAACAAAAAAAACTGGACGTTTTCCACGAAACACCGAACTTCTACACTTTTCTCGCCGCGCGTTTCGCCAACCAAGTTGGCATCTTCAAGCATATTAAAACTGTTTTAATCGTCTCCCTGAAGATGCCAACTTGGTTGGCGAAACGCGCGTCGAGAATGTGTAGTAGTTCGGTGTTTCGTGGAAAACGTCAAGTTTTTTGTTTCTACGCCGAAGGTTCCAGTACCCACTCCAGGATAGAAATAAAACGCCAAATATACAGGGTGTTTGATATTAACTTGTTCTGGTGAAAAGGTGTCCCTTTCGCCGATTTTTTCTTTTAAAGTAGAGACTGTTCTTTGAGGATCATCTCTCAAAACTCTTTTTATCTTATGCCACAGTGTTTCAATGACATTTAGGTCGGGGCTGTTTGATGGCCATGATATGACTTTAATGTGCTGTTCCGCGAACCACTTTTTTGTCTTTTTTGCAGTATGGGAAGCTGCGCCGTCTTGTTGGAATATGAAATTATTGTCTGGGTACATATCCTGAACAGTCGGTAATAAACTATTCGTAAGTATTTGTATATACATATTTGTCAGCATTAACGGTATCCTCTATGACCTCATACTGTTCCAAACCTTAGCGGACATACTTCACCAAATCATGACACCCTTCAGAAATTTTACGGTTCGTTGAAGGCAGTCCTTATGAAAGGCTTCACTTTTTGTTCTTGTTACTCTTTTTCTATGATCGCCTACGTAGACATTCATTACTTGGATTCGAAATTTGGATTCGTCACTAGTCCACGATACCTACACAGTCTTCTATAGTCCACGATACCTTCGATTTAGCCCAATTCAGTCAATTTTTTTGTGCCTCAGTTAATAAAGGCTTTTCTTTAGCCTACGATCATTTACGAAAATTGAAAAAATTAAAAATTTGAAAAATAAAATAGTAATATCTTATAAAAACTGAGCCCAGACTGATGAATGTATTTTCTGCGCGGGATAGCCTTTCTCCTGTTTCAGAGTTCTATTGCGCTGTTATATCCCTTAAGGTGTTCCGTCGACTTTTTTTGCAAATTTTCACCAACAACCTTTGGCTCCTTTCAGTAACAAGTCTGGGTCTTCCAGGACTTTTACCTTTTACATCCAAATTTCCAGTCTCGCGGTAATGCTTTAATATGTCCCCAACAGTAGACTTTGCAAAGCACAATTCTTCCGCAATTTCGCGGTTTTTTTGCCACTGCAGTATTTTTTTTACAGTGAGCTGACGCAATTTTTGATCAGTCGCACGTCCACGGCCCAGTTTAATTTAAAAATAACGAATATTCGCAAAAACTGCCACAAATCACCTGTGACTGACACATCTAATTGTGAAATTAATGGTTACCGCGGCAACAACAATTTTTTATTTATTTTTTAGGGTATGTTTCTCGATTTTCCAAACATTTAATTGTCAGCATTTTTAGCAGATTTTTATATTTTTGGCCATAAATTCATAACAAATCCAAGCTAATAATAATTTTCAGCATAATATTATCTTGCAAATGGATGTAATTTTATATATTTTAAGTTTTTAAAGCGTGGTTGTAAATTGCATGGCAGTGAATAATTTTTTTGAAAAAATTCGGTTATCCGAACATATAGTTGTTAGGGCTCGTATGTTAAATACTTGTTACTTGTCCTACAGGGCGTTTTTGAAAAATTGTCAAATTCATCGTTAAAATTCGCTACCATTTTAAAGGCAACACCCTATATCTTTTTACACCAAACAAAAGTTGTAATCTTCCGCTTTACAAAAATGTAGGTTTATTACACTTTACTTTCAAAGTGGGTTAGTAATTTGATTTTTAAAAATATCGTCTTTTGGACATCCCTGAAAATTCCGATCCTTTTTTACTTAAACATCTTTTGACAGAGTGAACTTACAAGGAAGAGGTTTTCCCCAGTAGAATTACTATTTAAAAAAGTATTTTTTGCGATATATTAACACTTTCTTACTTGTCATACAGGATGTTTTTAAAATATGGTCAATTTCAACGTTTAAATTCGCCACTATTTTGAATGCAACACCCTGTATATGTATATTTGAATACAACACCCTTTACACCAAACAAAAGCTGCACTCTTCCGCTTTCCAAAAACTTTACGCTTTACTTTCAAAATGGGTGGTAATTTAATTGAGTGAACTTACAAGGATGTGGTTGTCGCCGGTTTATTTACTTTTTAAAAATTTTTTTAACTTGTTATGTTACGTATTAATTATATATCACACAGGAAGATTTTGAGTATGATTAATTCAAACATAAAAGTACAGTTGGCTGGAACACCTGTATTATGTATAACATGTATAAATGATGCATTTTTATACATTTTAAAAATATATAATTTATTTCATGTTAAAAGAAAGAAAGAAAGCTATATTCAATATAGCTGTTTTGATATTGCTCCAACTGAGGGTAGAAAAAAATCTGTAACATACATATTCATATAAACTTTGCCAGTAATTTTTCCCCCATTGAAAAAGAAAGGACCATACATTTTTTTGTTTGGATATCGCACCCCACACATTTAATTTTGGAAAGTCTTTTAGCAATAATGAAATGACAATTCCAGAGACTTCTTAATTTGCGTAAATTAATGAAATAGGTAAATTTTTCTTTAAGTTTGTTAGCTCATTTTGATAGTAAAATGTAACAAACCTACATTCTTTGAAAGCGGAAGAATGCAACTTTTGTTTGGTGTAAACATATACCGAGTGTTATGTTCAAAGTAATGGCGATTTTTTACATTGAAATTGATCATTGTTTCTAAAACTTCCTGTAAGGCAAGTAACAAGTTTTTAATATAGTACGAGAAAAACTTATTGAAAAAGTAAATCAATCGACGAAAACCGCATCCTTCTCTCCGTGTAAAGATATTTACGATCAAAGTGGGTCAAAATGCCCTGAGACATCCAGTATTACTGTTTTTATAAAGAAGAATGGCATTAATAATTAATTAATTAATTCCTGTATTACAAAAAACATGGTATTTATCCGGTGAGAAACTATGAGTATGATCTCTTACTTGACGAATGTTCTTTTGTTTCTCTGAAAAAAAGACGTGAAATAGCAGACCTGTCATTTTTATACAAAATTGTGCACAGTTACGTCGATTCGTCAATTTTATTGTTATCTTAATTTTAATGTACCTCGTTTATGTTCTAGAAGTGACAATACTTTTCATATTACGGTTTCTAACTCATATCACCATTTTCATTCCCCAATATCTGTTATGTGCAGGAGCTACAATAATTTAAAGGACATTGACATCTTTTTTCATAAAATAGGGCACTTTAAAAATAAGATTAGTGATTTTTTGTCGAACTAAATACACATTATTTTATCATATACTCCTTAAATAGCTGTAAAGCTGCTGGATGTATTATTATAATAAATAAATAAATAAATAAATAAATAAATAAATAAATAAATAAATAAATAAATAAATTAACACAAAATTTAACCTATGCGAACTTTTACCCCGCTCAACTCTACAGAACCAGTGGTTTCCAGATAGAAATAACTAATACTTCATAAATATTCCTGTTTTATTTACGCTACAAGTTATACTCTATACTCCTAAAATCCGCTTTTAGTGAGTATCATACTCAAAGGAAATATCATTTCAAAGAGCAGTTGTATAAGTGTATTACTGCTGGGGATTTATCATCGTGAAATACGACAAAGATTATATCTTTGATAAGTACATAATATTCTTGACGATCTTCTTATGGATAACATAAAAATGAAAGGAAACGTAATTAGATATAAAGGTAGGAGTATTGTATTACTGCTGAAGCTGTAGGGTAATTTATTTAAATTTATAGCCAGTTCTTGAATAATTTTATATGTTGAAGATTTCTTAAACGCATCATAAAATTGATGGTTGTATTTGTATCTGTAATCATGTATATAAAGGCATTAAGGAATCTTAAAAGGGCGATAATGTGGGTTTTAATACTGCCATTTCATTCATATTTTCTGTTTTATCACGAACATATTTAAGTTAACACATAAAACACGCATTCCGTATTATCTAGGTTATAAAAGGATATTTGCACGTTGCAATATATCTGCTTAAGAGGATAGTTAGATTTCCATAAATATACTATATACGAGGTGTGTAAATTAAGTAATGAGACTGGCAACGTAGCACCCGATCGCAGTATTGCACTTCAATAAATAATGTCAGTATCTCATCAATATTCAAGTCACTTATTTTAAACCTTACATGAGCAGTATTACTGTCAATATTTTGCCTCAGTACCAATCTAACAGGCAACTGAGTATACAGTGCTTTATACATATACATACAGGTATATCTAAAAATGGACGCGAGAAAGAAAGCCTGCTTAGCTATAATTTTAGCAATGACAATGAAACGTCGTGTTAAGCGTCGTGTGGAATTTTGAAATTGGATTTTAATTGAATATTTGCAATGACGGGTTGCTCACAGTTATGCAAAAACCTTAAAGCATAAACACCCATGGCTTTGGCTGATACACGTCCTCAGTGCCACCTCCGGACCTTTTAGACGAAATAACTTTTTTTAATTCTTTTCTATAGTTCGACCTGAGTGTATTAATTTTTTTGCGGACATCTGCACTTGTGGCTTCGGGTTTTAATTTACGATAAATAAATAATAATTCATCAAATGCCACATTTCTTTTAGTTTTATTCATGTAGTGCGGGCTTTGATTATTCCATAATTCTGGAAGTGTTTCATAAGTTACGAAGATACTCATTTTTTGTACCTTCGTCCCCTGTAACTTCAATTTCATTTATAGTTTCCTCCTCATCTTCACCGTTTAGGAAGTTTCCACTGTCGGCGTCGCTCATTTTCACTAAAAACCTGTACAGACGCATGCAAATGCTAAACATGTACTGACGTGCTACGCCCTACACGACATGCTACACGATCAGTAATATTGACAGTATCCCTTCTCTTCGTTAATACTGATGTGTGAATATCAAAATATCCGGATCTGCATCAATCCAACAATCATTCCATCCGTAATTTGCATTACACGTTCAGTAAAACAGTCATTATTTTTAAATATTGACAGTATTATTGTTCGTGTACGGTCCCTATAACATATAATGCACCTTCAGTACAAGTTTGAACTTGTTAGAGTCATTTGTTCGTTCTTTGTGACTGTTTTCGTAAACCGTTTTTTTTCTAGTGCGTTTTGAAAATGAGTGACATTAATTTTTGCAGGAACAAAATAATATCAGGAGAGAAAGGTGTCTTGACTTTTTGGAATCGATTGAAAATGATCCCCATTTTACGGAACGTGTCATTACAAGCTCTTCGAGACCCAAAAAAGCAAGAATGAGTAAGTCGAAGACCAAATGCATGCTGATTTGCTTTTTTTGATAGCCAGGGAATTCTCCACAAAGAGTTTGTGCCTCGAGGCCAAACAGTAAATCAACACTTTTACAGAGAAATTCTTGAAAAAATTCGAAAAAAGGTCATGCGTGTGAGAGCAAACATCAAGAACAACTGAATATTGCATCACGACAACGCGCCTTGTCACACAGCCAATGCAGTAAACGAATTTTTAGCTAGTAAAAACATTCCTGTGGCTCCCCAGCCTTCTTATTCGCCTGACTTGAGTCCTCGTAACTTTTTTCTCTTCCCGAGATTGAAAAATCACCTCAAGGAACGTCATTTTGGGACCAAGGAAAACATTGAAACGGCTGTAACCGACCAGCTGAAGGCTATTCCAGTATATGAGTTTCAGCACTGCTATGAGGAATATAAGAACAGTCTCCAGCGCTGTGTGGCTTCCCAAGGAAGTTATTTTGAAGGAGACAATACTGAATTGTAATTCTATTGGAATAAAAAAAAATATCGTTCTCTCTCTCTCGCAAAAATATATATATATATATATATATATATATATATATATATATATATATATATATATATATGTGTATTATATATAGTATTATATAATTATACAAATTTAATGGTAACATTATCCGCAACACAAAAGCTTGCTACTGCCTTGTGGCAAGCTGACATAGAAGCAGGAACATAATTTAACATCAACATTAACCAGAGCATGGAAGCAAAATGATAAATACACAGTAATGCCGGTAATTTTGTTAGGCGGTGTAATTTAGGCATCTAATTAGACGTCGTCTAATCCCATCAACCACGCCAAAACTACGTGGAAACTGAACGCGAACTATCATTAATCAATTACACCTGCCTGGTCCTGCAATTTGTAACGATAGTTCTGTTATTATTACAGCTCAGAAATGTATTTTATTTTTAATACGTTTTCATTTTAATTGACTAACCAATGTTTTTTTAGACTGTACCATGTGATATCTTATCCTATGGTAATATACTATGTACCTACACCTCTAATTATGAAGATAAAAGAAGAAGTATTCTAGAAACAGTATAAAAAGTGGCGTTTGCAAGCAAAAAAAATGTTTTTATACATACGGTATATATTATGCAGTGTACTAGACAAAAATATCTTCTAGGGTATATCTTGATTTTATCTTTTTTTATTACAAGTATGTACGAGGTGTGTAAATTAAGTAATGAGACTGGCAAGGTATCGTCCGATCTAGCAACACGGCGAAGATGGGACTTGGAAGGGCGGTAGGCTAACATGTAATGCACCTTCAGTACAAGTTTGAACTTGTTAAAGTCATTTGTTTGTTCTTTGTGACTGTTTTTGTAAACATTTTGTTTCTAATGCTATGATGAATGCAACGGTGTGCTAATAGGTTTTGCTTCAGACTAGGACACAACGCAACGGATATTTATTGAAAACTTCAACATGCCTACAGAGACAGTGCTTTTTCAAGAGCTCAGGTTTTTCGGTGGTTTAAATAATTCTCAGAAAGTCGGGTCGACTGAAGATGAACCTTGAAGATGATGACTTTTTTGATAGCCAGGAAATTGTCCACAAAGAGTTTGTGCAACCAGGCCAAAACTTTTACAGAGAGGTTCTTGAAAAACTCTAAAAAGGGCTCATGCTGAATTGTAATTCTATTCGAATAAAAAAAATTAAAAAAATCAATCTCTTTACTTAATTTTGCACACCTCGTATATCTGTATTGAATTTCTAAATTTCTAAATAAGCAAGTTACTCTGTTGCCCTACTCTGTATACCTATATCCATACTAAATTTCAAAAAAATTAAATCTCGAACAACAAAATTATTCGACCGGTCCCGGACTTTGAATTAAACCTACATATATATGTATTTATATATATGTAGTATGTATATATTGTATATATTTCAATTTTTTTACTTTAAAAATTCAATAACTTTTCTTCTTATAAATTACCTTCATAAATATATTATTCTAAAGAAAAATAGCTAATAAGTTGTATGATTATGAGAAAAAGTCATCACTAATAACAATTAACCTATAATTCCTAACTCTTTCATCACGTATAGAAATAGAGCAGCAAAAAGAGAGGGCTTGATCAAAACTTCCTCTATGTATTTAGAAACTTTCCTAGTTAATTGAAGTTTGATATGAACCGACTTAATTAAGAGGAAGTAATTATAATGGTGGATGTAATAATATGAAACTAATTATAACTACATCGAAGAGAAGATTTAAAACTAGCTATTAACAACTTAGCTCAATATACAGAGTGATCCGTAAAGTTTAAAAAGGAAATAAACATTTTAAAGGGGCGGCAAAGTATAAGGAAAAACCCTGTTTTTTTAACCCCTGTTTAAAAACATTAGAATATAATCACCGCTATTCAGCGTTGAATTAATTAATTTTCACCATGACAGTGTTTATTAGTATAGTCCTTCTATTTTTAATTGAAAATGATAAATACGCCTGGGGAACAAAAAAAGCTGTGCAACTTTATGATTCCATGGGCGTGCATATATCTTTTTATAAATGCGAAAATTGTGAAATAATTTTTTTCATTCAAATCAATATATAAGATTAAAATTAGCCTGCATACAAAACTCTTAATATTTATAATATAATATGCTGTAAATAATGCTCATTTAGCCAGACAATCTCAAAAAATTGTCTGTGTTAATAAACCTAGCTGAAATACACGTCACTGGCGTCTTAAACAAGTAGAATTACCAAAGTCGTAAATCATTTTAACGACGTCGTAAAAATTTTATGGCACAGTGGACCGAATAAGTATTTAAGGAATATTAGATACAAAGCAATCCAATAGTATACTGGATCGGCATTCGCAGGGCATTCGCTGCTGCCGGCAGCTCAAGCGTTGCCGGCTCTTCAAGTAATATACATAAAGTTCCTGGAGTGGGTACTGGATCCTTCGGCGTAGAAACAAAAAACTGGACGTTTTCCACGAAACACCGAACTACTACACTTTTCTCGACGCGCGTTTCGCAAACCAAATTGGCATCTTCAGGAGACGATTAAAACTGTTTTAATCTTCTCCCTGAAGATGCCAGTGTTTCGTGGAAAACGTCCAGTTTTTTTTTATACATAAAGTTGTTTTAATTTATAATTATTTTTCCAGCAATTTTAAACGCTTTATTTTAATGCTAACTAATAAATTTATATCTATGTATTTTTTTTAAATATTTCCAAACTAGCTTTCTAAGAACGTCACGAACTAACAGTTTACTGAAGTATGAAGTATACTTGTATAGTGAGCTTAGCAATTTTAGAAAATATATCTGACAACCTTGCTTTTTTCTACCTATTTTCAATTTAGAATGGAAATACAGTAATAGTGCATTATTTCAAAAACTCGTTTTATACTTTTTTCCGTGTAGCATTTGTCATATTTACATTTTTCGAGATGCAGTGTTTTTAGGTCCGTTTTCCATAATGGGCGCGTTCCAAGTGGCTGAGCTGATGAACTGAGCAGAAAAAAGCTCACTCCCAACAGTTGCGAGCACTGGGAACGCTTATTTCAGGTTTTAGTTGTCAGGTGTCAGTTGGTACTACAGCTCTTTATGTTTATGTATTGTCGCCGAGAAAATTTATTTTAGTATTTATTTGGTGAATTTATAAAAATCATCAAAAAACAGTAGGAAGTTATGCCCAGTTGGTTTATAAAGGAAATGCCTTGAAAAAAAAAATTAAAAATGCCTTCTTTAAAATACAAAGTTTTAAAGCTTTGAACTGTATGACGAGGACCTTGCCTTCTATATTCCTACTACTTACTTACCTGTCTTATTATACACTAAAACATTGTTATTTTCCGTAACAGGACAATTTTCACAATCCACTACTACTTCAAATTTACGTGGATCCATCCCAGGTGTTTTATTATTTTTATATTAATGAAGAATGAACGTACTACTGGTATTACTATTGCCACTGCCGAGGTTATGTCCAGAAAAACCATATCTGTGCGCATGTCTCAACCGTTTCGACGGCGGTGAGCGTAAAATTTCTTGGCTCAGCAAAATAGCCAGCCGCTGAGACTGAGCGTTATGGGTTTTGGCATTTGGAACGTTACGCTCACTAAGCAGTCTCAACCGTTGTGGCTCTTGGAACGCACCCAATGTCGCCCAAACAGCCTGGCGTCGATAAAAGCGATAGACAAAAAGAAAAACGGCGCATTTTTATTGTTAAACAGAGGTGCACATCCGAGGCGTCGGCTGTTTCACGGCTCGCCGTGTAACACAAAGCGCCACGGACGATTTGCCGCGAGTGGCAGCTGGCAGGGAAAAACCGCAGGCCCATTTGTTCGCCCTTTTTGCCGGCGTCCGCAACGACACCTCCACCGCCGCCTCTTTATGTGTCATCAAGCCGGAGAGCTGCACTAAAACGGGTTTTACATGCAAGGCGCGGGGACGCCGGAACAAAATACAGATTTTCCGGGCGAATCGAGACGTCGCGTCGAGGCGCATTCTTATACATACACGGTGGAGACTTTAACTGGAATATATTCGCTAGCGGGGTGGTGAATGATTTTTCAAAAAAATTCCCGAGACACGTCAACTTTTAAATGTATTTACCTACATTTTGCAAGTAATGTGAAAAATATAGCCCTTCAGGGGTGGCTGAAACCACCCTCGACATGATTTTTTCAAATGCAACCCTATGGCTTGTGACCCCTCATTGTAAAGCTAGTGGAAAGAGGAATCCAACGCACTGATCAAATTTTAATTTTTAGTATGTTTGTAGGGTTGCATACAATTATAACGTAATTTTATAGTTTAATTTATTTTTAACGCGACAATTTCGTACTCAAAATGTGTGTTGTTTAGTTTTGGAATGTAAACCTTACTTTTCATATGTCCCCACAAAAAATTCCAAGCAATTTTTTGCTACAACTGATATTTGTTATTTTTTGCTAGTGTTTTTACACGGCCGCAAAGAGTAATTCAGTTTGTATGCTGTATTCAGAGTTTGAAACGAAGTGTTATTTCAAATTGGTGAAAATGTCTTATTTAACTGAATCACTAAAAATCGAAATTTTGATGATGATTGGATATGTTGATAGGGCGCGAACTCAATGCGAAGTTGTTCGCTTGTTTCGAGAAACGCATCCTGACTTGCCACCACCAAATCAAGGTACCATTAGTAAAATTGAGGCACAATATCGAGAGATGGGTCATGTCAGGAAAGTATCGAATAAGAGGCAGGCTGTTGTTGATGACGACACGAAGTTGAATTTGTTGCTTGCTCTAGATGAAAATCCAATCTCTCCAGCCCGTCAACTGGCCCGTGATAGTAATCTTAATCACAAAACAGTTTTAAAAATACTTAAATATGAGAAAAAACGCCCATATAAAATGCAAGCTGTTCAAGAGCTACTTGAAGATGATCCAGATCGACGAGTAGAATTTTGCGATTTATTGATGACTTGTATTGATCAAAACCAGTTATCTTTAGAGTGGATAGTTTTCTCTGACGAGGCTACTTTTACAATAAATGGGCACGTAAATCGCCAAAATTGTCGGTACTGGGCTAAAGAGAACCCCCATTGGATGAGGGAACTTCATACTCAGCGTCCACAGACAACTAATGTGTGGGCCGGAATAATACAAGATAGAATTGTAGGACCATTTTTCTTTGATGACACTCTTAATAGAGCAAGATACTTGCGTTTACTCCAGCACGAACTAATGTCAGTGCTATGTAATTTATTTCCAAACCCCTTAAACCTTAACTTGACCGACGAGAGGTTATGGTTTCAGCAAGATGGGGCCCCACCACACTATGCTGCCATTGTTCGTCAGTATCTGGACAGAATTTTTCCCGGTAGGTGGATTGGGAGGCGAGGTAATATTGAGTGGCCAGCAAGATCTCCAGATCTTACACCACTGGATTTCTTTTTGTGGGGACATCTTAAAAGTAGGGTTTACATTTAGAAGCCCAACAACATAGCAGATCTGCAGGAAAGGATAAGAGAGGAAATCGGAAAAATAACACCGCAAATGTTGCATAATGTAAGGGACGAAACCTACCACAGACTGGGATGCTGCCTACAAGTGAATGGTGCACATTTTGAACAATTGTTACGTTGAAAATAAATTTAATTTTTAAATTGTTTTAATTGTATGCAACCCTACAAACATACTAAAAATTAAAATTTGATCAATGCGTTGGATTCATCTTTCCACCAGCTTTACAATGAGGGGTCACAAGCCATAGGGTTGCATTTGAAAAAAATCATGTCAAGGGTGGTTTCAGCCACCCCTGAAGGGCTATATTTTTCATATTACTTGCAAAATGTAGGTAAATACATTTAAAAGTTGACGTGTCTCGGGAATTTTATGAAAAATCATTCACCACCCCGCTAGCGAATAGATTCCAGTTAAAGTCTCCACCGTGTATATTGCGACCCTGCTTCGGATATATTTGTGCAAATTCGCGTTGGTTTTATACCTTTTTACGCCTTGCGGAATGTATTTTACTCGACTCGTTCGTCCCTTTTTATTAAAATGGTAGACGCCACGATGTACGAGGTGTGTAAATTAAGTAATGAGACTTTTAAATTTTAAAAGTGACTTAAGGGGTAACACCACTCTAGGATTTTGAAAAAATCGATTTTTTTTGTTTTTGGCTTAAATTGTACTTTGGGGTCATAAAAATGATATTCAATTGGTCCCATAGTGAAAAAAAATGTTTAATAGGTTTTATTTTCAATTTTGCCACACTCACTCTGAGCGCATTATTTTCGAAATTTCGCGCTCCCTTACTGATGCAGCAAAAAAGGCCCGATTGTCTTTAAAATCATTCAGAAAGGAAGAGGAGGAGGCGAACATCAATATAGACGGTCAAGTGTATGGAGCAGGCATCGCAGATTAAAGGTAAAAAGATATTTTGAGAATTTAAGTGCTCATAAAACTTTAAACGCGTTTTTCTCGAAACCACTTTTTTCGAACTGGCCGGAAAGATTATTCGGAGACCGTTCAATAGATCGATCTGATTTTTTTTAACTGTAGCTTCCTAATTACATTTTCCGTAAAAGTAATTAGCCGTTTTTTGATTCGATGAAAATTTTCTTTTTTATAAACAATTCACTGCCGATTTTTGGCCGAAAATCGAGTTTTTTTTTTCATAAGTGCGCCATTTGCACAAAAATCGATTTAAAAACAAACCCCTACGTACTTCTCTAGCCAATAGTATGTAGATTAAGAAAATTGTTCGTTTTTTGTTCTAGGTCTTCAGTTTTCTGAGAAATTTGTCCGGCCGTGAAGGACCTTAAAAAAAAGGCGCGGTCGAAGATTGGCTGTATCTCCGCCATTTAGTATTAAATTAACAATAAAAAAAATTGTATACTTCAATACATGTTTAATAAGCCCTCTAAAAAAGAAATACTCTTCCTTTTCCTATTATCCCAAAATAAATTCTCAAAGTTAGGTCTTTTTTTCGGTCGCTAGAGCGGTGTTACCCTTAAGATTTTTAAATTAGTCGAATAGAATGGAATAGAATTACAATTCAATATTGTCTTATTCAAAATAACTTCCTCGGAAAGCCACACAGTGCTGGAGACGGTTCTTCCGTTCCTCATAGCAGGGCTGGAACTCATATACTGGAATAGCCTTCAGTTGGTCGATTACAGCCGTTTGAATAAGGCCCGAAAATGGCATTCCTTGAGGTCAATCTTTGGAAGAGAAAAAAGACACAAGGACTCAAGTCAGGCGAATAAGGAGGCTGAAGAGCCACAGGAATGTTTTTACTGGCTAAAAACTCATTTACTGAAATGGCTGTATGACAAGGCGCATTGTCGTGATACAACATCCAGTTGTTCTTGATGTGATGATTCTTTTTCGAAGTTTTTCAAGAATCTCTCTGTAAACTGTAAACTGTTTGGCCTGGAGGCACAAACTTTTTGTGGACAATTCCCTGGCTATCAAAAAAACAAATCAGCAAGCATTTGATCTTCAACTTGCTCATTCTTGCTTTTTGGGGTCTTGGAGAGTTTGAAGTGTGCCATTCCTTGCTTTGGCGCTTGGTTTCCGGGTCGTACTCAAACACTCAAGGCTGAACTTCTGTTTACGACTCATCTCCAAATCGCTTGAAACTTGGTATATAGGGGTTTTCCGGTGTGCTAAGCACGAATCTATGAGATGAAAACAACCGCAAATGCTCCTCAGTGCCCCAAAATGCCTGTAAAGTCTGTTTTATCGATAATGAGTAACATAGTTATTTCAATTTTTTTGTTTTGTTTGAAATTGAAAATAATCAACAACTTTGATTTATAATAAATAATCTAGTGTATTTTTAAGTCATTTTAATTTATTTACAAAATCATTTATTAATGTATATATTTACAATGATGATACAGTATAGAGTATATAAACTTTTTACTCTAATCCCGTTTTTCCTGGGTAGATTGTTCTAATGTCTTGTATAAATTGATTAAAGGGATAAACATTCATTTTGTCGCTACGGTGTCGCCATAAGTATTTCCATACTTCCGTATATGAACTATCTCCAAATCGCTTGAAATTTGGTATATTTTTTGGTGTGCTGAGTACGAATCTGGGTATAAAAATATCCGCAAGTGTCCGTAAGTGCCCACAAGTATGATTAAAATGCGTCAAAATCGCTAAATGAAAGTGTTCGATATCTCGCTTAGTTTTTCTGATATCGAATCTCAAAGTAAATTCAAAACAACACTTATTAGTTTACGCTTTCTCCCATAACAACAAAAGAACTTAATAGTTCATTGAAAAAAATATTTTTCAAATAAACCATTTCAAATGCCACATAACTGGTATACACCTACATATGTTACAATTTAAAATTTCCACCCTCGATATCTCGAAAACCAAGCGAGATATCGATTTTTTTACAAGAATAAAAAGTGTTTATTTTGACCTGTTCTATACGAATATATATTTCCCACAGAAATCGTAATCGTGCACATTTCAACCTTACTTGTGGGCACTTCGAGGTACTTACGGACACTTTCGGGCACTCGAGGATATTTTCATACGCAGATTCGTGCTCAGCACACCGAAAAAACCCCATTTACCACGTTTCAAGCGATTTGGAGATAAGTCGTGAACCGACGATCTGAACGCACAAGATCCCGTATTCTATCGACATTTTCATTGGTTCTTAAAAATTAAGGCCTTCCGCTGCGTGGTTCATCTTCAATCGACTCTCTTCCTTTTGAGAATGCCTTAAAACATCGAAAAAACTGGGCTCTTGAAAAAACACTGTCTCCGTAGGCGTGTTGAAGTTCTGCAAAAGTATCCGTTGTGCTGTTCTGAATCTGAATGAAGTCTGAAGCAAAACCTGATAGCACACCGTTGCTCAAAATTACTGTCACTCATTTTTAAAACGCACTAGAAAAAAACGGTTTCCGAAAACAGTCACAAAGAACAAACAAATGATTAACAAGTACAAACTTGTACTGAAGGTGCATTACATGTTAACCTAAGTCCCGTCCCCGTTGTTATAGATCGGATGCTACGTTGCCAGTCTCATTACTTAATTTACACACCTCGTATATGTACATATCAGTTACACTGTGTTACCTGAGCACCATTTATTGCATGGATACTATGTACAGTATCAGACCCTCATCTCAGGGGTATTAGGAATCGTAATTTACCTGACAGGCTTGCAAATAACATTAAAATGAAATTACGTAATAAAAAACTGTGGACTACCGTCGACGAAACGACAGACTTGAAAGAAACATTCCGTGGATTACGTTTTAGTACATGTGTCGAGCAGATATTCTACGGTCCCTACGGTTCAATATTTCACGGTCCCATTTACTATCATGTAAAATACTGGAGCAATGTACTGGTGACAACCGTGTCGCAATTACAGAAGTAATATAAACTTTATTTATAAAAACAATTTAAAGCATCTGCTGAATATGTCTACCACCTTGGTGTAAACAAATATGGCATCTCTTTCTGATCGAATTGAAAACATTGGGTAAGTTATGAGGATGATCATTTATTTCATTAATTTCCTCTGTAATCCATCCAGTAAATCAGAAATATTAATATACAGGGTGTCCCGAAATTAATGGGACTATCTAATGTATCTTGCTCTGTGCAAGATAATAAAACAGTTACAGGGCGTTAAAGTTAAAATTTTGAATTCAAAATTCTTTAGAAAGTTTTCAAAGAATTTCTTTCAAAGTAATAATCAAAATGTTCCTCAAAGTAATTCTTTGAAAAATTTCTAAAAATCTTATGAATTTCTCTGCGTCCCATTAATTTCGGGACACCCTGTATTTCTGATACATGTTAATATATTTGTTATAAAAATTCTCCCAAAAAGTTTCTGCTCCAGCGTGAGTTATAGCGCCACATTGTTGCAAATACCCTTGTTGTAGTTCTATATAATCCAGCTGGTTAAAAAATAGTGTTAAAATTTCGCCCCTATACATCTGTCCAGTGAGAGTACCATTTAAAAAAAAATGGTCCAAAAATTCTAGATCTACTAATAGCACATTAAACACCGATTTTCTGTGGAGTTAGAGGTGCTTCGACAAAAAAAAAATTCGGCTTTACCGACCACCACATTCTCAGATTTTAAGAGTTCACTGCTGTCAAAAGCAGTTGCTGTCAAAAGCGTGTTGGGTAACACAAGATTTTTCCGTTCTGCCATATTTCAAATGAGCCATGTGTTCTTTAAATCTAGTCAAAATAGGTCTTTTTGTTTGTCCAATATACTTTTGATCACAGTCTTTACAACTTATTTCATATATTCCAGACTTTTCGTTATTGTCGATTTTGTCTTTGGCGTTACCCAAAAGCGTCTGTAGTTTATTTTTAGAATCATAAACCAACTTGTTATTAATATTTTTAATTTTATCTAGTCCGCGGGTGAATTTAGGTTCATATGGTAACCAAACAAATTTCGAATTGTCACTATCTCTACGAAAAGTCGTGGAATTGTACAGGGCTCTCTTAAATGTATGCTTCCTTATTAACTTATCTATTAAATGGACTGAGTAACCGTTATTCTTAGCTATATTTTTAATTAATTTTAATGTTCAAACCTCTCTGAGGGGGAAATAGAACAAACGGTGAAGTAGAAAATTAAAACTTGCCATTTTATGTTGAAAAGGGTGGTATGAATCGTTGGGAATATCTCTAGAGTCGCGGTTTCTTTCCTATATACATCAAACTAACTTATTTTCACTATTTCTAATAACTAATACATCTAAAAATGGTAGCTGTTCATTGTGTTCCATTTCATATGTAAATTTTATGGTATGGAAACGGTTATATAATTTAGCAACAAAATTATCTAAACTAATTGCTTTTGTACCAAATACCGCGAAGATATCGTCCACATACCTGAACCAGACACTAAGGAAATGCTCGAATTTTTCTTTTACTTCTATCTCAAATCACTACTACTCATAAAAAGATTTGCAAGGTGCCAAGGAGTTTACCCATTGCCGTTCCTTCAAGTTGTTGAAAGTATCTACCATTATACCGAAAACAATTTTGATTCATACAAATACTAGTAAGCCGAATGTATTCCTTAATAATTTTATCGTCTAAACTATTTAATTCGAGTAATTCCCTGAGGTAGTCCAAAGTTTGCGGGATTCGGACACTTGGAAACAATGAGCATACATCAGACGAGACCAAAATTTCACCTTCTTGCAATTGGATATTTTTGATATTGTCAATGAACTCACTAAAATTTGAAACTGAAAAACTTGTGTGTGTAAGGCAAATTTTCGAACTCGTTCGTTAACCATTTTTACAAATTATAATTTGGGGATCCCATCGCTGACCCAATTGGTCTTATAGATTTTCCTGGTTTATGTATTTTTGGTAAACAATATAATTTAGGTATTACTGGATTTGACAATTGTAATTTTTGTCTCACCATATGAACCTAAATTCACCCGCGGACTAGATAAAATTTTTAAAAATATTAATATATTTGGTTTATAATTCTAAAATAAACTGCAGACGCTTTTGGGTAACCCCAAAGATAAAATCGACAACAACGAAACGTCAGGAATATACGAAATACGTTGTAAACCCTGTGATCAAAAGTATATTGGGCAAACAAAAAGATCTATTTTGACTAGATTTAAAGAACACATGGCTCATTTGAAATATGGCAGAACGGAAAAATCTTGTGTTACCCAACACGCGTTTGAAAACAACCATAGGATAGACATAAATAATTTAAAATTAACTAGAAATGTAACAAACAGTAGACAGCCGGATGATTTTGAAAGTTTAGAAATCATTAAGTCTAACAGTAGTATGAATAAGGACAATGGTCCGATACCCACCAGTCCACTGTTTGCCCCGATAAACAAAGACAGATGTTACGGTTCAGTGAACCGTGGCAACAAATTTAGTATAAACAGTGCAAGTGTGTAGGTTAGAATTTAGTTTTAATCTTCTCCTGAAGATGCCAACTTAGTTGGTGAAACGCGCGCCGAGAAAAGTATAGTAGTTCAGTGTTTCGTGGAAAACGTCCAGTTTTTTGTTTCTACGCCGAAAGTTCCAGTACCCACTCCAGGAGCACGTTATACGAGGGTGGTTTGATAAATCCGTTACTTTTAAATGAAAACATTTTTTTTTTTTTGGCAAAAAAATCATTTTATTTTTCTACATAATCTCCTTTTAGCTCGATACATTTAGTCTAACGTGTTTCTAAATTTTTTAATTCCTTCTAAATAATATGATTCCTCAAGGCCCTCATAATAAGCACTTCGGTGCACGTTCCCTTGTAGAAACTGCGCAAAAACGGCAAGAAACGGTGACGAAACGGCGCAAATACTCGTTTTGATTGCGGCTGAACATTCCCAAACACTCCTTTGAAGTGGTCACACGGTTGTGTTTATCGCGCGGACAGCTTTTTCATATCCAAATATTCATGCCAAATGTGATGCATCCACTCAGTTGAGATGCCTACAGCCTCAGCTAATTCACGCACTTTCAATCTTCGATCGTCCGATATCATTCCATAGATTTTATCGACGATTTCTGGCGTAACGACTTCATTCGACCTAAACGTTCAGCATCACTTGTACTGGTGCGGCCACAACGGAACTCAGTAAACCACTTTTTAACCATTCAAATTGACGGCGCAGAGTCCCCATAGTATTTATCAAGCCTCTCCTTGGTTTCGGTAATGGTTTTTTGTGCGCAAAAAGTAATGCTTAATCAGCACACGAAATTCACTTTTTTCCATTTTTGTGCAAATTAACGAGGTTAGCTGCTTTCAATGGCTGTCAAACATAAACTAAATGACGTAGCTTACTCAAAATTTTACATTAGTCTACCGATAGATGGCAGTTGACGGGAGCAGTGTTGCCGTTAAAGTTATTGCGCTAGAAATTCAAAAAGTCTCGGACTTATCAAACCACCCTCGTATAAACGTGAATTTCAAGGCAAGATATGCGAAAATCCCAATTCTCACAATTTGTGTAGATACGACGTTTTTGATAAGCGCGGCAGCAACCATTGTCCACGTTTTTAAGCTCGAATCCCCCCACAAGTTACGAAACGAAATGACTGCCTGTCCGCCGGTGAGTATGTCAACAAGTTCTCCGCTGCACAACGGGATCTCCTTCTTGTCGGTTTAGGTCCTCTTGTCCCTTCACGTACGTCAGGGACAGTCTAAAGCCTAAAGCCTCACCTCCCGCCTTTTCAATTTATGGGCTATAGGCCAGCGCTGCGGGAATATCTCCTGTAAAATGGGGTATTTGTGTTGGATCCCTCGCATATGATGATCTGGAGAGAATTGTCCGCATTCAAGTTTTAGAGGAAACTCGAAGGGTATATGTAAATTTGGTTTCGTTGCGCGTTCGGGAAAATATAGTTTGCAAATATGAGAAGTTTTTATCTAAATAAATCGTTTTTAAGAGAATCTGGGCGGTAAGTAAAGATTAAATCGATCGCACTAATTATACTGACGCTCAATTACAATGGACCACTCAAACAATTGAATATACACTCACGGACAAAAATATTGAATATTTTTATTTTGTGATTATTTTTCGCTTCTTTTAATATAATGATTTTGCTATTTCTATTGCTAAATCTCTTAGATTTGGTGTTGGATTTGACTTTTGCTTATACGGAAGCCAGAAGGACGCGGTTGGGTTTAGTGAATATTTGGGGGACGCAACGCAGCTTGTACACTTGCACAAAACATCAACTTTGGAGGAGGATCCATTATGCTGTGAGCGGACGTTAGTTGGGAAGGTCGCACGAAGCTTGTTGAGGTGAATATAAGAATTAATGCTGACTGGTACATCCGCACATCCTTGAAGACCATGTTTTACCTTATGTTGGTTTTATTTGGTATGATAACTTAGCAAGAACAGTAATCCAGTACTTTGAAGACGTTGAGATTGAGGCGCTAGCTTGGGCACCAAACAATGTGACGTGAATACTATTGAACATATATGGGTCAACATGAAATGACACATATGGCCAAGAATTTTAAGAAAATCTATTTATTTACCAACGTTTTGGTAATATATTTTACCATCCTTAGAGTTCGATGTCTCTGTTTTCCGCTGTTTGGTAGCGATTTTTTTTTTAATTTCAAGCAAGTACAACCATAGAAAACTCAGTACTTATCTATTATTATTTCAATTAACAATAATCACTAAGAAAAAACTACATTTAAACATTCAAAGTCATTGGTATATATGTACATAACAAAATGAAAGCACTATTCGATTTTTCCTTTCCTAATTTGAAGTAATGGTGGATATACATACATTGTTTGTTTTTACTAGGTAAATCAAATATAAACCGGAATTTCTTTTTCAAGGCCAGACGGCGTATTGGAGGGGATCGCCGGTTTTTCTATAATTCCGTCTGGATAGCTAGACACCTCCCGACATGCGACACCTCTTCGTTTTTGCAATCAGTTGACCGTAGAACAATGAGTGGGCAGGTAGTTCCTTCTTCTGTTGCGCAACGCTTTATTATAAAATTTCTGTCTATTGAAGGTGTGCGACCTTCTGAAATATTGACGCGTCTTCAGGCTCAATTCGGGGATGAAACCGTTTCTAAAACGCAAGTGTACGAGTGGCATAAATGTTTTTCAGCGGGACGAAAAAGGGTAGAAAATGAACCACATGATCGTCGTCCTCAAACCTCCATCGCGGAAGAGAACATATGTGCAGTACGTGAGCTTTTGGAGGGTGACCGTCGCCTTACACTTGAAGAAATTACTGGATCAGTGGGAATCAGGGAGTGTTCATTAAGTAATTCACGACAAACTTGATTTCAGGAAGGTCTCAGCTCGATGGGTTCTTCGACTTCTCACCCCCAATCAAAAAACTGTGCGTTTTGAGGTGTGTCAGAGGCTTTTGGCTCGTTGTGAAGATGAAGGAGAAGGTTGCTTAATCGCATAGTCACTTTTGATGAAACATGGGTTCACCGTTATACACCAGAATCCAAACAAGGGAGTATGGAGTGGCGGCAAAAAGGAGAAAGAGCACCAGTGAAGGCGAAACAAGGTTGTCTGCAGGAAAAGTGCTTTTGACTGTTTTTTGGGATAGGAAAGGTATTATTTTAGTTGACTTATTGATATTATTTGAATTTCGTTGATATTATTGTCAACTTTTGGATGGGACAAAAGCTGCCTATCGCATTGTTTTCCCATCAGGAACGTGGTTCTTCTCCACGACAACGTTAGGCCACACACTGCAGCGATAACTCTGGCCAAACTGGAGGAAATGCACTGGGAGCAGCTTGAACATCCTCCTTGCAGTTCAGACTTATCGCCTGTGCGGCGAGAGATTTGGAAATGATGAAGAAGTTGAACAGTTCCTTCACAACTGTCTGCTGGCACAACCTGTCACTTTTTATGATGCCGGAATCAAAAATTGCCGATTCGGTGGGAAAAATGTGTTTCGGTTGAAGAATACTATAGAGAAAATAAAATGTTTTAAAATTTATCTCTTAATTAAAATTGTTTTTTTGGAAATTTCCAATTTATATTCGACCTGCCCTCGTAAGTAATATGATACTTATACTTGTTTACATTGTTTGCCAAGGTAGCCCGTCTCGATATTTATTTTGTATATGATATTGACAACACGGATTTAATGACATTTCGGCATGAGTAAGCAGCTTTTCGTTACAAACATATTATTTATCGATAAAAAATATAAAGTGTAGAGAAATACGGTGTTTTCCAAGTAATTGTATGTAGGGGTTAACACGATGTAGGGGTTGTTTGTGGTAAACATATACAAGGCTTTAATATAGTCAGCACAATAAAGCATCAGCATATTCGTCGCAAAAAATAATACGCTTATTTTAATCGATTCCTCAAAGTTTTTTTTACAGAGTATTATAAAGCTAGTTCGTTGTTCGTTCTACTAACGGAACTGAAAGATGTATATGTATCATGTATTATATTGTTTAACTCCAACTACCATTTACTGAAATGAAAGTATAGTACCTACGGGTCAGCGTTTTTAAAATGTTTCATTTGTTACTTAAATAAGGGTAACATGCTCTGAGATGTCGAGAAATTCTAATAAAGACAAACGTAAATCTATGAAAAACGTACCGGTACACAGTGGATCGACACATATGGATTTGTGGATATTGGACCAAGATGGGCGAAAAAACAACTTTATATAATTAAAATAAAAAATCATCAGTAAATATAACCCCGGTGTTCACGAAAATAAATGTTATGCTCAGTTACTTGACATACAGAGTGTTTTATTTTATTTTTTTTGCGGAATAAAGATCACTTAATATTATGAAATTCTCCATAACACGTACATAAAACAATATTGAGCTAGGAACACACTATATGTCAGAAAATCAGAAAATTATATATTTTTTTAGGTTTTGGCAACATACAGAGTAGGTATTTCATGATATGCATATTCATCACGACGAATATTAATTTAATTTTTTATTGTTCTAGTAACTAAATTGTACTTATGTAAAGGGAATTGTTCGTGGAATTCCACACAATGAAGTTTATAGTGAACATAATTTTTATTTAACTAATTGTTAGAAGTAGTACTGGTAACAAATCCAAACGTTCATAAAATGAGACAAATATCTATCAAAAGTTTATAATTTTCCTCCATCTTCTTCTAATTGTAAATTAAGATTTTTTTGTTTGTTTCTTATGGGTCTAAGGTTAGAAATAAGTGGATTAGATGAAACCAGTAAATTATTTAGAACAACTTCATTCGTAAATTTTCTTTTGCATTTTTTTGGATCTGACGTTTTTATGCTTCCTGAAATATTTATTTCCAGCTTCTGCGGCTTCTTCAGAAGGGTTCCAAATAGGGATTAAAGCGTCTTTAATAATTTCTGTCCTGTGAAATAAAATTTTATAGACTATAGCTAACATATAGTACCAGTTATATATATATATCGCCTAACATAGAGTTGAGCAGTTTATTTCGCATAGTTCTGAAATGCGTAAACAGTGAATCACGTCATTTTGACCTGAGAAATCTGCTGTAGCGCCTAGTAGCAGCAAATCTCTTTATATTTGTTTTAAGGAATCTTTGACCTCAATTACGGATATAAAGAAATGTTGTGCATCTTTAAGCATTTTTTTTAAAACTCAGGACAAATCTTTTATTTCGTAATTCATAGTAGAAAAAAAAGAATTTTTAAAATTATTATTACTAAATAAGTGACGATATGATTAACTTGACCATTTGCAAGCTTACGTATCATATTGAGTAAAAATATAATAAAAACATTAAGTTTTTGGTCAAGTATGGAGATATGCTGTTTGATTTTTAATACAGACAAAAAAAATCAAAGTTTCTTCTCCAAAAATGTCCTTTGTACCGCCAAGTGAATTAGCAAAAAAAATGCAATGTTTATTTCTATTTAATTTGGAATTTTTAGAAAACAATAGTTCAAAAAATATATCAAATAACGATTTTCGCATAATTGGGTTGTGTTCACTAAAATTCATTGGCTCGATCTACTGTGCGGTGTTCTGTCTACCTTATTAGAAGAGTATCCACCTTTGAGGTGTATGACCAAAGTAAGGCAAGAATATGTAACTGATCGGCGAAAGCCTCATTATTAGTTAAGACCAAAGTATCGTATTTCGTACTCAGTAATTAACTTTTTGAAATAAATTGGGAGAAATCGAGACCCTGAAATTGAGACTTTGGCTGTTTTTAACTGCTATCCCCGAAGCTCCCGGTTTAATTGTACAAAGGGGATGCCAAGATCACCCCAAGGAAATTAAAAACAAACTTTAGGCGGAGGTAGGGTATAGGTAAAGGCATTATTTTCAGTTTTCAATATAATTTATTTACGTGTTTTCTCCATCCAATTTCCATATATTTACTCTACTATCTGACATATAATTTTATCAAACCCTTTACGAGCCTACATATAAATTTAAAATGTAATGTGAAGTTATCTTTGCGGTATCGTCCTCTAGTACGTTTTAATTGGACCAGATATAGACCTAACAAGATCGAAATCCGGATATGTGGCTTTTGGTGGCAAATGACGCAGAAAGAGGAATATTTCTAGCTTCATTTAATATCTAGACACAGAAATATATTTTTAACAAATTTTAAATAGCTACACAATATTTCGATAATAGTTTTTCATAAGATTACATTCATTGTAAAAAAATCTGTAAAAAATAATACATATATTATTATTTTTTATTAAATAATACATATATGTATATTTATTATAGTTATATTTTTTGAGAAACAAATATTTTTAAATGGAATGTAAATGTGAAAATAAATTTAAACTTGATGAATATAACATAAACGTTTAAAAAAGGAATCAGTCGATCAGGTATTCTGCTACTCTCGCTGTTGTTATATTTTGGGCTTTCTATTTCTTTTTAGAGCTACAAGATGAATTTTGGATCGTCATAAAAATCTTTTTTATATCCACCATTTCCACATTGTTAATTTAAACGGGGCTGTAAGTCTACAGATAAAAAAAATCATGGAAAAGTTGACGAAGATAATGAGGAACCCTTGGGCGCAGATGTTCAATACTCGATAAAAGGTCATTTGGGCGTCCTATTAAGCAATTGGATAGATACAGATCTTATATATATATATATACACGGTGGAGACTTTAACTGGAATATATTCGCTAGCGGGGTGGTGAATGATTTTTCAAAAAAATTCCCGAGACACGTCAACTTTTAAATGTATCTACCTACATTTTGCAAGTAATGTGAAAAATATAGCCCTTCAGGGGTGGATGAAACCATCCTCGACATGATTTTTTTCAAATGCAACCCTATGGCTTGTGACCCCTCATTGTAAAGCTGGTGGAAAGAGGAATCCAACGCACTGATAAAATTTTAATTTTTAGTATGTTTGTAGGGTTGCATACAATTAAAACGTAATTTTATAGTTTAATTTATTTTTAACGCAACAATTTCGTACTCAAAATGTGTGTTGTTTAGTTTTGGAATGTAAACCTTACTTTTCATATGTCCCCACAAAAAATTCCAAGCAATTTTTTGCCACAACTGATATTTGTTATTTTTTGCTAGTGTTTTTACACGGCCGCAAAGAGTAATTCAGTTTATATGCTGTATTCAGAGTTTGAAACGAAGTGTTATTTCAAATTGGTGAAAATGTCTTATTTAACTGAATCACTAAAAATCGAAATTTTGATGATGATTGGATATGGTGATAGGGCGCGAACTCAATGCGAAGTTGTTCGCTTGTTTCGAGAAACGCATCCTGACTTGCCACCACTAAATCAAGGTACCATTAGTAAAATTGAGGCACAATATCGAGAGATGGGTCATGTCAGGAATGTACCGAGTAAGAGGCAGGCTGTTGTTGATGACGACACGAAGTTGAATTTGTTGCTTGCTCTAGAAGAAAATCCAATCACTCTAGCCCGTCAACTGGCCCGTGATAGTAATCTTAATCACAAAACAGTTTTAAAAATACATAAATATGAGAAAAAACGCCCATATAAAATGCAAGCTGTTCAAAAGCTACTTGAAGATGATCCAGATCGACGAGTGGAATTTTGCGATTTATCGATGACTTGTATTGATCAAAACCAGTTATCTTTAGAGTGGATAGTTTTCTCTGACGAGGCTACTTTTACATTAAATGGGCACGTAAATCGCCAAAATTGTCGTTACTGGGCTGAAGAGAATCCCCATTGGATGAGGGAATTTCATACTCAGCGCCCACAGAAAACTAATGTGTGGGCCGGAATAATACGAGATAGAATTGTAGGACCATTTTTCTTTGATGACACTCTTAATGGAGCAAGATACTTGCGTTTACTCCAGCACGAACTAATGCCAGTGCTATGTCCTTTATTTCCAAACCCCTTAAACCCTAACTTGACCGACGAGAGGTTATGGTTTCAGCAAGATGAGGCCCCACCACACTATGCTGCCATTGTTCGTCAGTATCTGGACATAATTTTTCCCGGTAGGTGGATTGGGAGGCGAGGTAATATTGAGTGGCCAGCAAGATCTCCAGATCTTACACCACTGGATTTCGTTTTGTGGGGACATCTTAAAAGTAGGGTTTACATTCAGAAACCCAACAACATAGCAGATCTGCAGGAAAGGATAAGAGAGGAAATCGGAAAAATAACACCGCAAATGTTGCATAATGTAAGGGACGAAACCTACCACAGACTGGGATGCTGCCAACAAGTGAATGGTGCACATTTTGAACAATTGTTACGTTGAAAATAAATTTAATGTTTAAAAAGTTTTTTATTTGTATGCAACCCTACAAACATACTAAAAATTAAAATTTGATCAGTGCCTTAGATTCCTCTTTCCACCAGCTTTACAATGAGGGGTCACAAGCTATAGGGTTGCATTTGAAAACATCATGTCGAGGGTGGTTTCAGCCACCACTGAAGGGCTATATTTTTCATATTACTTGCAAAATGTAGGTAGATGCATTTAAAAGTTGACGTGTCTCGGGAATTTTTTGAAAAATCATTCACCACCCCGCTAGAGAATATATTCCAGTTAAAGTCTCCACCGTGTATATGAATCACTCACATCCAAACGATGTTTATTACCGTATGAAATATAATTGAACCCTCAATTTATTTGTTTTGTGGTTGTACGTATTAGAAAATAAATGTGGACATTTGTGGTAAGTGGTAATTTTTACGTATATTTGGCTTGGTTTTATTTATACGAAGTGTAAATTAAGTAAGGAGACTATTCTTTATTTTTTTATTCGAATAGAATTACAATTCAGTATTGTCTCCTCCAAAATAACTTCCTGGGAAAGCTACACAGCACTGGAGACGGTTCTTCTATTCCTCATAGCAGTGCTGGAATTCATATACTGGAATAGCTTTCAGCTGGTCGGTTACAGCCGTTTGAATGTTTTTTTTTTTTGGTCTCAAAATGACGTCCCTTGAGGTGATTTTTCAATCTTGGGAAGAGAAAAAAGTCACAAGGACTCCTGTCAGGCGTATAAGGAGGCTGAGAAGCCACATGAATGTTTTTACTGGCTAAAAACTCGTTTACTGAAATGGTTGTGTGACAAGGCGTATTATCCTGATGCGTTCCAATTGATATTTGGTCTCACACGCATGACCTTTTTCCAAGCTTTTCAATAACCTCTCTGTAAAAGTGTTGATTTACTGTTTGGCCTGCAGGCACAGTCTTCAGTGTGCTGTTCAATGTACTGTTTGGTCTGCAGGCAAACTCTTTGTGGACAACTCCCTAGCTATCAGAAAAGCAAATAGGCATGCATTTGATCTTCGACTTGCTCATTCTTGCTTAATTTGGTCTTGAAAAGCTTGTAGTGTGCCATTCCATGCTTTGGCGCTTGGTTTCTGGGTCGTATTCAAACATCCATGTCTCATCACCAGTAATTCGTAAAAATACGTTCCATAAACCGGGGATCATTTTCAATCCATTCCAAAAAGTCAAAACACCTTTCTCTCCTGATGTCCTTTTGTTCCTGCGAAAGGTTTGTTGGAATCATTTTTGCGCAGATTTTTCTCATCCTCAATTCATTAGTCAAAATCTGATGAACAGTGGTGTGATTCAAATTTAACTATTCCTCGATATTCCTCGATCATTCTTGTCATCAAGAGACGATTTGAACGCACAAGATCTCGTATTCTATCGACATTTTCATCGGTTCTTGAAGATGAAGACCTTCCGCTGAGTGGTTCATCTTCGAACGACTCTCTTCCTTCTGAGAATGCCTTAAACCACCGAAAAACCTGGGCTCTTGAAAAAACAATGTCTCCGTAGGCGTTTTGAAGTTTTGCACAAGTATCCGTTGCGCTGTGTTCAAGTCTGAAGCACACCGTTGCTCAAAATTAATGTCACTCATTTTTAAAATGCACTATAAAAAACCGGTTTACGAAAACAGTCACAAAGAACAAACAAATTCCTGTAACAAGTTCAAACTTGTACTGAAGATGCATTACATGTTAACCTACCGCCTTTCCAAGTCCCGTCTCCGCAGTATTGCTAGATCGAGCGCTGGCTTTATTATTGGAATGGCTTTGTTATTTTAATATTGAAAAAAGTTTTCGGTGAAAAAGTGTGTCAGACCAACGTGAAGCCATTTTCAATAATTTTTGTAATAAAATTTCAATCAAAATGTGTATTATTATCTCGTTTAGTCAAATCAAAAGGGAAAAACTCAACAATTACACCAAATTACCTATACCAAGCTGTTAAAAGTTACATGTTACTATATCGAAAAAAAAATTGGCTTAGAAATGTGATTTCTTTCCCCAGTCAACTCGTGGTCAAATTTATTTGAATGCTCTATATAACACTCTGAATTATGCTAAACACCATTTATTTGAAGAAATGGCGATAACGGATAAATGGATTAACTGTGTTAGATACTACTTACAAATAACCAATTTTGTTACGCAATGGCTACCTCGCTCATAAATATAATGCCTTTATATATTGTCTCTATAATATGATACATTTCGTCTTCAACAATCCCCTACAATCCCATCCATTGTTCAGGTATTCCTTACAAAACCTTTCCGAAAGACTAGAATACTAATCTTATTCCCTCTTTGAAAAGAGGTTTACTTCATTGTGACGTTATACGAGTATAATATATATATGAAGAAATTTATATAGCGACTGTGTCTAAAACAAATAGAACTTTTTGTTATCATTACCCCTACTGTTGCGGCTCGGCGGTTTCTAGTTTGAAGGCCATGCAATAAACCCTCGAGAAACTGAAAGGTAAATATATCAGGAAACTAATTAAGTTTATTGATCTTTCTGCTTCGAAGATTTAATCTGTCTGCAATACATGTGGGAGTAGTCCCTTTTCGGCCCTTAGATTTCGTATTATCTCATTAGGGACAGATAGGAACAAGTGACATGAAATTAAAAATGCAGTAAAATATTGAAGGGACGCTGTATGCAACAATGGTTTGGATATACAGGTGTGGAACAGCCAAATGGAATAAATTCAGTAGCTCCATTATTATGCATTTTTTTTAGAAAATCCTCAGACACGTCAATTTCTAATTCTAAAATGACATTTTGCAGCGTAAAAACGTCATCCCTAAATTCAACCCCCTTCAGGTGACAGGTACGACCCCTAAATTTTCAAATTGGAAGTAGGGGCTTGTAATACTTCATTTGAAAGGTCTTTTCATACTCTATTCAAAACTGCTATGGTTTTAAATTTTATTCGAGAAATTAACAAGAAAAAAAGTTTCTCCGGCGTAGGAAATTCGTTACGTTAAAATAAAAAACAAATCATTATTAATGCAGCAGATGTTCAAAATGCATGCCTCCAGCATCTTGTCAGCATCCTAGACGTAAATAGAAATGTCTTCTAACGTTAATTAACATCTGCTTCTTCTTGAGTTAGCTAAATCGTCAGGTTTGGTTTTGTTCCCAATAGGAATAAGTTTAACGGCGTGAGATCAGGTGGTCATGCAGGCCATTCTACAGAACCATGTCTCCCTATCCAGCGATTTGGAAAGATTATGTGGAGATATTGCCGGACATTGACTTCGTAATGTGCTGGTGCACCATCCTGCTGGAACCATATTGCGTTACCTGGAAGTTGTGGGTTTCCTTCAGCGGGATACAAGTTTTCCATCGTTTGTACAACATTATTTTGGAGCAGCGCTAAATAAGTTTCTCCATTCAAATTGCCGTCAATGAAGAAGGGACCAATGATATTTTCTCCAATTATTCCTGCCCAAACATTAACTTTCTCAGGGTTTTGCGTGTGTAGTTCCCTCATCCACTGAGGATTTTCTCTCGACCAGTAACGACAGTTTTGGCGATTAACATGGACGTGAAGTGTAAATGTAGATCCGAAAATAAAACATTTTCTATTTGTAAAGTATTGTCATCTATCATTTGCATCATTTGTTCACAAAAGAGAATTCGTCTATCAAAATCGTCTTCCGCGAGCTCATTAGTTGGTACCAGTTTATATGGGTGCATCTGATTTTCTGTCAATATGCGGAGAATCGAGGAATGGCTAATATTTAATGCTGAAGCTGTTTGACGACTCGACGTATGTGTATTTTATCATAAGCATTACATCCAATTTCTGATCATCACTGAGTTTATTGGGAGGATTTTTCTTTAGCTGCCGTACATGTCCACGTTCCCGAAACTGCTTCTCTATTTTACTTAAGGTATCTTGAGATATCGGCGGCAACTCCGGATATTTTTCTTGAAATAGGCGAACAACTTCGGTCTGGTTCTGTCTCCGTAACCAATCATTTGCAGTATCGTTATCTTATGCATTTCTGTTAGGTATACTATCTCTCTGAATTGCAACACGAAAACTAAAGCAAAAAGTTTAACACTGATAACTGTTAACTACTGTTACAGGTAATTTTTCAATTTACAGTTTCTAGGTAATTTCACTAAAGCTGATAATGGCCAACTTCTTAAACTTCAAGTTTCTTTTTTTGCTGCTTGCTCGTTTTTGTCGTTCGATTGTCAAAACACTGGAGACACTTATCTTTTTTTCTTGTTAATTTCTGCAATACAATTTAAAACCATAGCAGTTTTGAATAGAGAATGAAAAGACCTTTCAAATGAAGTATCACAAGCCCCTACTTCCAATTTGAAAATTTAGGGGTTGTAGCTGTTACCTGAAGGGGTTGAATTTAGGAATGACATTTTTACGTCACAAGACGTCATTTTAGAATTAGAAATTGACGTGTCTCAGATTTTTCTAAAAAAATGCATAATACTGGAGCTACTGAATTTATTCAATTTGGCTGTTCCACACTGTAGAGGTTTTTTTATGTAAATTTGGATCTTAATACAATTTTTTGAAAAACAGTTGTCCAACTAACAGTTTCTGGCTAAAGATTTCCTCAATATAAAAAAAGAGATGAAACAGTAACAATATGATTAATAAATATTGTTTCAGAATTGCTTGGTGACATACGTTATATCTCAAACAGTCAACTTGGTTAGAAATCCACAAAGAAATTACCTATAATCCCCGTAGATAGATCGGTTGATGTGGGCCATTTGGACAAACGACTCGATCACCCGATGTATCACCCTTAGACTTCTTTCTGTGGGGTTACGTCGAGTTCAAAGTAGTTATTACACAGCTAGACATTGTTAGTCAATTGAATTAGAGATGCTTGTTCGAAGTCCTCCAGACATGTTCGTGATGTTTGAACAATTGATAATATAAAAGTAGTTTTCTTTTTTTTGTGTGGCTAAAATGGCATTTGATTTGGAAGCCGCTGGATAGATTTTAAAAATTGATCCCCTCCCCCTTACATTTAAAAAAAACGACTATTTTGTCAATATCTTATTCCGTCCAAAAGTTAAATGGCAGGGGTCGCTTTCCAATTGCACTTATGTATTTCCTAAGACGGTGATGTTATAGTTCAATGCTTATACGACCAAATATACATTAAAATACACCACAGGCGGCAGAAGCAGTTGCATTAGACAGCTCCAATGATCGCATTAAGTTCAAAGGAATGTAACCGTTGCAATTCGGTTTAATCTGACAACTAATGAAACTATTAATTGTTCCTGTGTGTACAAGCAGTGCAAAACTAATACAGCATGGGACACAGCCAAAGGATTATATCGAACGAGTTCTGCAGCCAACTGTTTCAGGGAACTAATGAATCATCAAACTTTCAGTCAGCGTCGGACGGCTGGCATAAAATATTCAACGAACTTTAAAAACTAAAGCAAGAATCTTCGAAACGTCGATACATAGTTGATGAAAGGAGAATGTTTGAAGCTGGTTGTTCTAAAAGATTTACGCGACTTGTACAAAGGATATTGTTGAGACGATGCTTTGCAGAAATAGAAAAAAATATTTTTCTAAAACGTACTTTCTATCTTCAAGTTAATTAGAAATCAATCCTTCTTAGAGATACCACTTGAAAGAACTAAAACGGATGCATTCTAAAGGATCAGGCAGTATTTCCAGAAACGTGTGCCTAGTATGCCATAGAGATAGAAATGTAGGATGCCAGTTTGGGAAGGAATCTATAAAAATGTACTCAGCTTGTCTTTAGGCTACACTAACTTTAGAAGCTTTAAAATATAGAGACATCCAAAAAAAACGTCATCAACTCTGGCTATGAACGAGAGAGATGGAAATAGCGGTCATGTCTAAGCTTTTCGGTTATGTCAAACTTTTGACAAGTGACTGTCACAATTTGTAAAATAAACAATGGCTGTCATATGATGTGACAGTCTTGACAAGTAAATAAGGTTATAAATTCGATCAAGAATAGAAATACATCTTTTTTTCCTCGGCCAACTTTGATGACGTTTTTTTTTGGATGTCTCCATAGTTATACTGTATGGCATATTAAGAACTAAAACACCTCTATAATTATTCTATTTGAATGATTTTCGGATCAATGTTTGGGTGTTATTATGCAGATAATGGACAAGTTCGACCAAAATACAGTTACTGTTATGAACCCAGGGATATTTATGATCAATAATAAGCAAGTAGAGATATTATTTGATATGTTGATCGAAGGATGAATGGACCTGAACCTCCCTCAGATAAGTAGCAGGCACCTTCTTACTCAAAATCTCTCAAAAAAGTGTCTCAACACACAAACTGAGAGGAAATAAACATCCTCTAGTAAGAAAACCAGTAATTGAGTAGGCATAGATTAAGAATGGGACCAAAAATAAACCTCTTGGTGGTCTGGTGGTACCTCAAAACTAAGTTTTGTGGTCTGGCGGTATAAACTCAAATATCCCCAAAGAAAATAGTCCAGGGCCGTAAGATCTGGAGATCTTCGAGGCCACCCTATTTTTATATGTATCTGGTTTGAATTAGAGTTTGTTCAATACTTTTTGCCGCTCTCTGTATGTGTTTATACAGAAACCAGCAGAAGAATTGACTTTGAAACAACTAACTGTGAACCCGCACGCCACTGTTCAGTGCAAATTAAATCCATTCTCGCAGATGTTTGATCTCCGGATGGGGCTGTCACTAATTTTATTGCCACTGCTCTGCCTTAGCACGTGCCAAATTATACCAGAAGTCGATTACCGCGTCGTTATATACGCATTTGAGCCTTGGAAAGGATGTTCTTTATAGGCTGGGACTTCAAGTTATCTGAAAAAAATTGACGCTATATACACATAAATACTGGCTGCTGCAAATTTAGAGCACGGTTTATTTTGTCTTTCACTCTTTTTTTTTATTGTTTCTCTTTTATACCCGTGAGCTATTCATTAGTTAGCCGTATGTATTTATGTTTACGTATTTTCAACACGAAACATGTGAACCTGATGTGTAATTTCTGGTTTAAAACGTGTTTCAGAGATTTTAAATTTGACTTAGTTGGCAGAGATACTCTATTTTACGTTTCTCATACAATTACACAATTTGTGTTGACTTAAAAAAGTTTGGTACATTTAAAATAATCAGAAATACGAACTTTGATATCTTCATGCTTGATATGCTGCTTTGATATGCTCATGGTTATTACTGACATGCCAATAACACCGCCACACTAAAAAAAATTGTCTGAAATGTGCATGCGATATATGGTTTCCGAAGTATTTTTTCCCGCTGAACACGAATCAATATCACCCTTCAATATTCAGCAGTGCTGAAGAATCTTCAGAAATATGAAAGTCCTCAGTACTTTGCGGAAGACTGAAGACAGATGGTGCAATTCTGATACCGGATCCGTTTGGTGGACAAAAAATATTTCGGAAGCTATACATATATCACGCATAAAGTACAGCTCATTAGGAAAAATTTTCCACTTTTCTGAAGATTTTTCAGCATTTTGCTGAAGATTGAAGGGTGATGAAGCAATTCTGACATATACATTTCAGACAACATTTTTTTTGTTTGTGACGGTGTTTTTCAGCGCTTTGGTGAAGACTGAAGATAGATGGTGCAATTCTGATACCGGATTCTGGAAACAATACTTCGGACACCATATATCACAAGTACATTACAGACAACTTTTTTTATGTGGAGATGTAATCTATTTTGGGTGGAAAATTTTCATTAATCGGGCGAGTGTGAGTTTGAAAATTAATTCTAGTTGAATTATGAACATATGATTTAAAATACAAATGAGGATCTTAGTTTATTTATTTGTAGACTATACAGTGAGGGTCAAAAGTTCAGTAAAATTCATAATATCGATAAAAATAAATTCATAATAAAAATAAAATCGATATTAATTTTTTCTTGCACCTTTTGTATAACTTTTTCCTCAATTTTCGCGTTATGACGTCCTTCACATGTTTTGTGATCCCTATTTTTCGATAAACTTAACCCTTATATTTCATAACAAATGTTATACAGTCTGTACAAAAAGTAAAGGGACAGCCCATTTTTTCGAAGTGGTGACCTGATATCGGGAAAATTATTTGTATAAATGTTGTTGGGTTTCGAAAGACAAACTTAGTCACGACATTTAACTTGACCTTAACTGTGCCCTTCCAGGTCTGACCAAGATTGAGCTAATCAACAATTTGGTCGATTTTCTCGAAGTAGTTACCTGAAATGGTTTTCCGAATTTCATCGAATAGAATTCGATTTTTTTCAGTAGTAAATAAAAAAACTAAAATATCATCGAAAATTTGTTACTGTTAACTTCAACTTTCGACTTGTATCAACCATAACAGAATTTATTTGGTTTGGTTATTATGATATTTTCTTAAAAAAAGATTTAAACAAGAAAAAGAAATAATTATTTGGATAGTTTGTTGAAACAATTGTTCATACTTCTGTAACATTTGTATAGAAACAACTTTTTCTAATGAATATTTTACAGTAGTTACAAAAAAAGTCTCCCATATGAAGCGCACGAAGAACTGTATGTGCACAGCACATAATCTTCCTTTTCTCGGAATCTTACTCCTTGCTCTCGCGGAGTTCTGAAGGTTATGAACTCCTGCGGCGCCGGCGATAAAATAGAGTGCTTTCATTTAGTCCGTTAAAGTTTTACTAGTCACGTAACCTGCCAGGACGGAACAGGAACCGCCGTCTTTAATTAGATAAAGCAATTATCATTTACACGAGCTGAATTGTGAATGCAAAGTAAAGTTGAGGACTGTTTACCGGTAAATGTTCCAGGAACTAAATTGAATTACAGTGGATTACAGTTTTTTAGACGTAATTAAAGCAACCGCAATGATATATGAAACGAAATACACTGTATTTGCGTTAAAATGGTGCCAAAACTCCTCACTCCCGAGCAAAAGGAACCAATAATGAACATGCGCTGACATTCTATACAACATTGACGCTGATCCAGGCTTGTGATTACTTGTGATGAATCGTGATTTTTTACTTACGACCCCGAAACAAAGCGCCAATCCGTTCACTGGAAGAGCCCGAAATCGCGAAGGCAAAAAAAGCCAGGATGATTAAATCCAAATTCAAAGTGATGATGATCGTCTTTTTTAACAATCGAGGCATTGGAAGATTCACCAAGATAATACATCGGCCCATTCTGCTTTGTCTGTGAAGGCGTTTTTTGTAAAATACGGCATTACTGTGTTGGAACACCCACCATACTCGCCCGACTTTGCCCACTGTGAGTTTTTTTATTTCCCAAGGTCAAATCGGCGCTGAAGGGGACAAGATTCGAAAGTGTGGAAGCGGTTAAAGTAAAAGCGATGGAGGTTCTGAACCAGATGACAGGACCAGATTTCCAGCACTTGGAAAAGTCGTATGGAGCGGTGTCGAGATCGCCAAGGGAAGTACATTGAAGGCGAAAAAGTTGCTACTGTAATTGGTAACGAAAAAAAAAGTGTTATGATAGCAGTTCGGTTATTTAATAGCCACACCTCGTATACAACTTTTTAGTAACAGTAATATAGCAAAATAAGTACTTTTATTTATGGTATAATAGCTATGATAAAGTACTCCTCTATGATAGTTACTGGTGATCTTGGTGTCCTTTATCTTTATGATAGTTACTTTATGATCTAATGGTATAAATTCATAATATGATATCCAGTATACCTTCTTATATTTTTCGTTTTACTTTTCTTTTATTCGTATTATCAATTTTATTAAAGTGATATACTAAAAAATATACTAATTACTCACGCTGTAGAATAAAGGGCATATTTTAAATGAAAATAACAATTTGTCAGAACTTTTTACATTTACTTATTGTATTTTCCAATCCAATCGATCAAACTGCAGGAAGCCACTTCTGGCGCAGTATTTCTTTAGATGCTGAACCACTTCCAGTAATGATTCTAATTTGAGATGTCGTGTAAGGAATTCGGAAATATCGGAAAAGTAGGTAGTAATTTATTTTTACTGAAATCCTCTTTTTACTAAAGTTTCTATTGAGGTTCTAACATTGGACTGTTAGGCATCAACGAAATATATTTATTCATGTTACTATTACGGTAAGTACATTTCTAATGAGTTTTAAGCCTTCAACGTCTGTCCTATGATTACTGTCAAAAGCATGTTGGGCTACACAAGGTTTTTGTATTCCATCATATTTTAGGTGAGCTGCATGTTCTGTGAATCTAGTTAAAATTGATCCTTTTGTTTGCCCAATATACTTCTGTTCACAATATTTACAACTTATTTCATGAATTCCCAGCTTTTTGTTTGTTTCATCTTTTGCGTTGCCTAAAAAATTATATAATTTTTTTTTAAATTCACGCCAATGTTTTTAAAAAATTTGCCTAATCCGCGGGAGAATTTTGGTTCGTAAAGTAAAAGAACAGATGTTGAATTTTGAGCGTCCGATGTACAGATTTTTCTTAAATATTTTTATTTAATTATATATCGTTTATAACGGCATTTCACCATAAAATATAATATGAACATTACTTGATTATTGTTGCTTACAAAGGCGTTTCCATTAAGCAATTGCGGGAGATATGTCACATTTAACTACGTACGTATATAAATCTAGATTCATTTTCAGAAGAGCAACACAACTATGATTCGAGAACTCATTCGCGAAGTTAATAAAGTCAGTCTTAAAATATGATTTCTATAATGGAAGGAAATATTACGCCGTTGTTGAGAGAAAGCAAATTGGATCTTAGTACTCGGTGTAGAATTTTAGTTTAGAGGCTATTAGAGTTGAAATACGAAACTGAGTTCGAGTTTCAGCGAACGCTTAAAAACAAGACTAGGCAGAAGAGCTGCATCAGCAATTTTAGCTGTTGCAGCGGCAAAATTGCAATCTGAGATGCAATGTCTCGGGTTCTACTATGATTTCTATTCTATAATACGAGGTGTGTAAATTAAGTAATGAGAGAGTTTTTTTATTTTATTTTATTCGAACAGTGCTGGAACTCATATAGTGGAATAGCCTTCAGCTTGTCGCAAAGACCTTGTCAGGCGAATAAGTAGGCTGAGGAGCCACATGAATGTTTTTACTAGCTAAAAACTCTACTGAAATGGCTGTGTGACAAGGCGCGTTGTCGTGATGCAACATCCAATTGTTTTTTATGTTTGGTCTCACACGCATGACCCTTTTTCGAAGTTTCTCAAGAACCTCTTTGTAAAAGTGTTGATTTACTGTTTGGCATAGAGGCACAAACTTTTTGTTGACAATTTCCTGGCTGTCAAAAAAGCAAATCAGCATGCACTTGATCTTTGATTTCAACATTCTTAATTTTTTGGGTCTTGGAGAGCTTGAAGTGTGTCATTCTATGCTTTGGCGCTTTGTTTCCGGATCGTACTCAAACACCTGTGTCCAAGTCTGAAGCAAAACCTGATAGCACACCGTTGCTCAAAATTAATGTCACTCATTTTTAAAGCGCACTAGAAAAAACTGGTTTACGAAAACAGTCACAAAAAAAACATACAAATGACGCTAAGACGTTCAAACTTGTATTGAAGGTGCATTACGTGTTAATCTACCGCCCTTTCAAGTCCCGTCTCCGCAGTGTTACTAGATCGGGTGCTACGTAGCCAGTCTCATTACTTAATTTATACACCTCGTAAGTATTCGCATTTTCTTCCCAAATCTACTCAGTAGGAAATGTCAACGGGTAAATGCATTTAAAAAATAATTCCAATCAATACCATAGAACACAATGAGATCTGTATATATGCCAAAGAAAATGTCCTAGGACAAGTTCTATGGCTTGGTATGGCTAGTGAATTTTATTCAATATGGTCCGTTTTGGAAGAAAAAGTGAAAAAAAGAACTACAACTAAGAAATAAAACGCCATCGTTATTTTAACTTGAAAATTTCTAGAAATAGAAAACTACGAAGTAGGTGCGTGCTAACAGAAAAAAAATTATTTAGATTTAACATTTATTGCGTTTTGTACTTATAACTTTTTCGTTGCCATAGTTACTGCTAAAAATAAGAGCATCCGATTGTTTTGAAGATACAGATCTGAAATTTTCAGCATTATATTATCTCGCTACCTGAGATTTTCCACTTTACAAAATAAAGCCTCGCACCAGTGTGCTATATTTATCCTCTTTTATCTTTTATCTTAGTTAGGGCATTGAGAATAACAAGGGGAATACAAGCCAGAAATAGAAACAGCTGCACGATCTAATAATATCGTTCTTGTAACGTTGGACTTCTTTGTTCGTTCTTTATATTCGCGGACGACGAAGGGAGCATAGATGGCGCCACTAAATTCGGTGATTTATGTGGGCGGGCGAGGGGAGGAACAGAAAGCGAAATGAAAATAATACGTCTTGGCAATTATTTAAGATGACCGGAGGTTCCGGAAAAACACCCGGAAGCGGGCGGCCGACGCCAGAACAATTCAGGAGCCGTGCGCGAAATAAATCCCGTCCTGGTCGGCCTAACGGAGATATACGAGGCTCTAAAATAGACTGAATACGGGGATGGTTCAAGAAGTTATGTAACCAATAAGTTTTGTATCCTACACTGTAACTTTTTCAATGAGAAAACTATTTCTAATTATAAAAGTCAAGTTGTGAAGCATTTATTCATACTTTTATTTACATGTTTACAGTAAGACGGAATTACAGCTTGTGAATCAAATTCATGTTTTTGTTCCCACGATACAAAAATTCTGTCATTTGTCCGAGACAACTCCGAACTCCGAGATCAATCGACTCCGACCGACTTCTTGGAAGTACAGAGTCGATATGATTCATAGAAAGAATATTTCTTTCTTTCTATTTTCTTTATATTTCTATTTCCAATGAGTTACAGAGTTCCACTGCAGCCTACCCTAACTGAGAATTTGTTTGAGGATGCAGTATATGAGGTGTGGCTATTAAATAACCGAACTGCTGTCATAACACATTTTATTCGTTACCAATTATAGTAGCAACGTTTTCGCCTTCGATGTACTCCCATTGGCGATCTCTACACCACTCCATACGATTTTTACATTGTTGAAAGCAGTGCTGGAAGTCCGCTTCTGTCAGCTGGCTTAGAACCTCCGTCGCTTTTGCTTTAACCGCTTCCACACATTCTTTTTCGATTCCTGTTATTTCAACAAGCCCTCGGATACTTAGACGGCGATCTTCGCGGATTAATTTACCAATTTTTTCAATGTTTTCGTCCGTTTTTGACGTTGAGGGCCGACCGGGGCGCGGATCGTCTTCGGTAGTTTCACGTCCCTCTTTAAACCGGTTAAACCATTCAAAAACTTGTATGCGGGATAAACATTTTAAACTGACATACTTTTTTTCTAGATACCTCTAACTGTTCTTAAAAGATTCTGAAATTTTCAAGATGGGGATTTTTTTCTTTCAAAAGATATAAATTTTTGAGTTTTGAAAAAACAATTTTTTTTTCTTTGGCACACACTGAATAAAACAACGATGAGTTTACTTCTAGTTTTTTAATTTTAAGGGTCAAAAATAAAATTAAAGACGTCAAAAAGTAAAAAGAAAAACAATTGATATACCGTTTTTATTTATTTGGCAATAAGTTGACAGTCATATCAGTTAAGAAGTAACACACTCTGCCATCTACATATATGTTTATTACTAAAGTTTTTTCTACTAGATAATCACTATGAACCTCTCCAGAGGTCTCTATTCTCTATGGTAGTCGTTAAGATAATATAGAGTAAGGTATTCTTATCCTGTAATGCATTATGAGAAATGTGTCAAGAGGTCGCGCCGCCACACGTGTGTCTTGAAAACTAACTTATATTATACATAAGCTACATTTCGTGTAGATTATGATGTGATATGGAAATCATATTTTATTATTATTTAGTTTTGGTATTTAACTTACTAATTACAGCTAATTAATATTATTCGTAATGAAAAATAATTTTTGCGACGTTGATTTATTTATTTTTATAATTTTTATTGCCATGGGAGTTGCATGAATGTAGCTTAGGTATTAATTAGTTTTCAAGACACACTGGTGGCGGCGCGACCAGTGTGTCTCGAAGTGGCGCGAAGTCGAAAAATACGAATTCCGGATTTCAACGGATATAAGTGCTAGACATATCTGGCAACTGTGTACTGTAAATGAAGTATACTGAAATAAGTCTTTGGATTCGAGCAATAGAAGACGAGATATATTTATTCGTGTACAGTTCTGTTCCAAAACTTTTTTTAAATATTTTTTTCTCAAAATTACAATTTTACATATTGAAACTTTACCTGCTTTCAGTTCGAGCTATATTAACGCTAGAGACTTCATTTTTTTTTGTAAATGAAGCGAAATGTATGCCCTATCGAAATCTGACCCCCACCCGAAAACAGTTTTTTCCGACATCTGGTACCTTTTCACAGGTTGCATCACATATACTTTATTATGAAGCTATAATTCTCCTGACAATCAATTCTAAAAGTGTATGCACAACAGTTCTAACATATTTTTGTGCCCAATTTACTCCTTAAAAGAAGAAGGGACTTTGCTATGCGTTACTTTGTTACTTTGTTGTTGCGTTACGTTGTTTATTCAAAAGTGTTTCATGATTCATTTTTTTAATTTTGAGATTATAATTGACTATTTTTTTGTACTTCTGTACGTTAGCTACAAGAAAATCACATTTCTATGCTGTCCGTCACTTTGTATTTACAAACTTCGCCCCTTCTGACGCCCCTAAAAGAAAACGAACTGCGCCAAATCCTGGAAACAAAACTTCTAACCGCATCGTTTGTTATCTGATAAGGTAAAGCCCCATTCATCCTAATTTCCCGCCATCGGTTCCACTTAATCTTTAAGCGGACCTTATCAATAATTCCGAGTACGACACCGAAAACCGACAGCGCGCTACATCACGTCCGAAGGGACTCCGTCAAGATTTTCGGAACTTCTCGGGGAACCTGCCCCGAACTCCATCTCGACTTTTAAGAGGGGTAGGGGGTCATCAACAATGTCACGCTTTAGGTCCAGACCAGGCTTTTAACGCAGCTAAGTACAGGGCCGCATCCACGATGTTTAAATAAAAGTTGAGTTATACATACCGAGTTTCGGTTACAGCGGAAAGTATTATATTCCGGCCTGTATCGAAGACCGCCTGGAATGTACTAAATCATCAAGAATGGGATCATGTACGTTTGGTTATACCAGTGGCGGCTCGTGGGTGTGTTACATGGGTAGGCTCAGGGTGTGTTAGTAGGATTACTCATTAGGTACTAATGGCGCCGCAGGCGAAAATTTTTAAAATTTTCAAGGTCATGCGTTTTACTGACACTTCAGAATTTCAATGAAAAATTCTTTTATACAAAAATATAGACTTTCACAAGAATACTTTTTGGGATTTGGTAGCTTTTTTAAATAATTATTAGGCACGAATATTGAGGGCTTAAATATATTAAAATAATGGGTGGCAACATGTGAAAACAATTTGATATAGGTATCTTACCGTTATTTGTAGAGGAAATCAGCTCGCCTGTCCTTATTGTTCACAAAAATGTTAATCGCCTTTTCATTAAAGTCCCGGATTTGTTTCACAAAATTTAATACAATTATTTATTTGGTTTAAAATATGTCTGTTTTTATCCACATTTTAATTGTGACGTCTTATATTTTCACGATAAGCACTATCAAGCTGTTGCCTTATGTCTACCTTTCCCAACACACTAAAATCTAAGATGTTATGTAAATGTTTTTCATTGTAGCTAGCATGTTTCTTAGCTCGTTCATTTAAATGTTTTAAATCACTCACCCCTTCTTGAGTCCATGCACTTCGGTTGCCACCCATCACTAAACAAATAAAACAAAACAGTTTGTTTGTTTTAGGACACATAACCACTTAAATCTGTCGTTGACACAACAATTAAAATTTCGTGAATAATTTCGCGATTTTCCTACGTCTATTTTGGAAATAATCAAATAGGGTATCGGCCTTCCTAACCGTTTAATTTCCGTTCGGATCTCGTATGTAATATCTTTATTAGTCAATAAAAAGTCCACCGAATTCAATTTTATACGTTTCACAATCAAAAACAGTAAAAACACACTTCTCAGCGAAGAAAATAAACAATCACTAAAAAAGGTCACTCAACAAGTGTGACCCGTTCAGCTGATTTTCGAACGATTTAACGACGTCTGTCTGCTGCCAATTGTCTCCAAACATACCAGTCACCGAAAAAGCCCGATTAAAACCGAGGGCTGGGATACTGTGTGCCCTCGGTACGTGCGCGAAATGCGACTACGGTGGCTCGGTGCTCGATCGATAATCTGTCATATATATGTGATAAAAAGCATTATTTGTGGTATAAAAGGAATAATGTGATTGTTGTTTTTCGTAAACACTGACGTAACCAACCCTAAGTACGGCCCAGTTATCGAATAGCTAGTCTCCTATTCCAGACAGCCTCCCAATTGTCGTACTATATTATGCACGGCACCATTAATAATGAACGACGTTTTAGCTGTAAATTTCTCAAAACGCCTGCCTCCGTTATTAAATGGAACTTTCACATGGGCATTTGCGAGCCGTGGGAAGTGTGGGGGGGGGGGGGGGGTACTTTACGAAGTTTTAATGGAGGAAAAATCCATCCGCGATTTGCGCAGCGAGTAGCGTGTTTGAGTTTAACACAAGATATCGTACATACATATATGTATGTACTTGAGGGGGACTTAATTCGATTTCGGAACACAGCTAGAATATTTGCGTTTAATAAGAAATGTTATAGCACCCGTGGAAGATCTGTTGCGTCCTATCACCAACGGAGAGTAATATAACAGGGAACAGCGGGCTCTTATCTCGCATGAACTGACGCAATATTTTTTGTTGTTGTTTACACAATAAAAAATTTTTGGTATCTGATTGCTATATTAGGATAGCCACCTTTGAAACAGTACCAACCACCGAAAAAATAAAATATTTTTCACTGTTTTTCTTTTTTATAGATCATTACACAGGTCTACACTTTTTTGTTGTCAAAAAACGTTTTTATGCGATTTTTTTTTTCGAAATAATAATCAGATTTATAATTTCTAAACCAGACATGTCATATCCGAAGTATTTTTGAATACTGATTCCGTTGTCAAAATGTGTGCTACCCCCTTCCATTCCCTGTAAAATGAGAATTTAGGGTGAAAAACAGCCCAAAAATGGAAGAGTTTGTGTTTTTCAAGAACGTAAGACAAGACATGTCATTACCGAAGTATGTTTACGACCATTTCTTCTCTGTAAATTCCCCTATAAATTAATATTACTTCGGAAGTATTTACTGGATCGTAAGGATTCCGACTTTCTTATCTATAGTATGTTGTACTTTCTGATCAAAGTCCGAAGTAGCTGGTTCCAGAAAACTTGCAATAGCAAGTGGATTGGCAAAGCAAGCTCACAGCAGCAATAAATATATTTTCAGAAGCAATCGAGCCTGAATAATTTTTAAGCACTTGCACTACTGCTACGACAGGTCCGATCAAACGAAAAGAAGAAAACTTAACAAAACAATAAATAGAAACAACAATAAACCCGAAAAAATGAACAAAAACCAAATTATAAAATAGAATCAAAAACAAACATAATAAAAATGAAAATAATAAAAACACATGCCTACCATAAAAGAATCATAATAACCCCACACAAAATAAAATAAATAAACATTTAACTTCCCTTTCAAACCCCTTCAAAGGTTAACCATCTACTATGGAATGGAGATTCCATAAAATATATATTCACTAAAAATCTTGATGCAACGAAAATTTTTTTTCGTTTTAGTGTGGGTTTCTTTTCCTTAAATGATCTTGCACAAATTCTTCCATTTTTTGGGCTGTTTTCCACTCTAAATTCTCATTTTATGGAAAATGGAAGGGTCCATCACAAATTTTGACAATGTGATCGTATTCAGCGCGTAAAAATTCTTCGGAATTCAGCGCGTAAAAATACATGCCATGTCTGGTTAAGAAATGATAAATATTTAAAAAAAATATTTCGCATAAAAACGTATTTTAACAACAAAATACTTCGGATTTGATAGGTTTAGTTCCTGGAGCAGTTTTTTTTGTAGATGTGTGTTATAGATAAATAAAATATAGACTCGTCATTAACTCATAAAATCATATTCATCAAAATTATTCATGTAGCATATACTGTTCATAAAAATCTAATATGGTTTTAATTGTAAAATAAATTTCATCCAAAAAAAGTATAAGCTACGTTGGATTCGACCCCATGACATTACAATTAAAATAACAACATAACATAAAAAATTTTGATTTAAACTTATTATTTTACATCTGCAGAGGTGGATTTGCTCGCAGAGCTAAATTCAAGTGCAAACAATAACATGAATTTGAGAGGCTGGGGGTGGACTTATCGCTCAGCGGTCGACCCCCTGCTCGATGGTAAGTATGAACCCCGCTCCACGCCTCGATAAATTCAAGTCCCTGAGCACCTCATCATATCTACTAGTTTCAAGGCTTTATAATTACAATACAAAATAATTTGTTCAAATACATTGAACGGTCAAGAACTACACAAGACAAAAAATATTAATAACATACAGGAAAACATGGCTAAAAAGCTGTTTAAATTCAATTAAAATGACTGTACTTTACCAACTAGGCTATTAGTATTTGTAAACTTGTTTACACATGGTACACAACCAGGAGTATTAATTTATGTAACATTTTTCAAACAAATTTAACAATATTAGTTATTCGTTTATATATAAACAAAACAAACAATGGGAAACAACATTACCAGGCAATAAATCGTTTAATTTTACTTAAAGCACTATAAACACGGCATTCGTTCCAAATTCCTTGTTAGGTTAATGTTTCACGTAATGTTCGGACCAGCAGAGTATTTAAACGCAAACTGTCACGATGTATATAAATATTCGTTAAATATACTTCATCTTTCGATCGATCGATGTGAACTATGGTATTTATTTACACTTTAATAGAATAGAGTACCCAAAAGTGAGGTTATAAACATTACATTAGTAGGCAATGGAACTTAAAAGCCATTACTAAAAGGGTGGGACACAAGACAGATGATGATCGAAGTTATAAATGAAATTCCTTTGGTGCGTACGAGAACGTACTATAAGAGTGACATGAATGATAAGGCAATAGGAGTGACATGAATCATGAATGAAAATGTAGGTTAAATATGTGTTTTACTATATTTGTTTTAAGAATAGGGTAATTAGTTTTGTGATTCTCGTTGTAAACTATTTAATATAATTTAATTTTACTAGATTTTCAACGTTGATCTTTTATTTCATCTATTATAATTATGTATTAAAATAGGAATAATTTTATTTTAACGATTTCCATTGAGCATCTAATTAAATTAGGCTATATTAAATATTAGGCTATATTAAATATTGGTTTAACTGGTTTGACATAACCCGATATGATTTCATTATTTTAAAAATTAATCAGTAATATGAAAATGTTGGGTTGCAAAACGCAGATAAAATAATGTTTGATTAACCAAACCATAATCGGCAAATTAGAGTAGGTACCTACTCTTTTAAAGATTTTTTCTTCTGAATTTATTATGAATCTTCAGCAATATTAAGCAATAAATCATTATATACATATGTATAAAACGAAAGTTATATAACAAATAACTGGTGTAAAATCGCGACTTCCCAGGTACGAGGTGTGTAAATTAAGTTATGAGACTGATTTTTTTTTTATTAGAATACAGTATTTTCTTACAATTCAGTATTGTCTCCTTCAAAATAAATTCCTTGGGAAGCCACACAGCGCTGGAGACGGTTCTTCCATTCCTCATAGCATTGCTGGAACTTATATACTGGAATGCCTTCAGCTGGTTGAGCCTTGAGGTAATTTTTCAATCTTTGGAAGAGAAAAAAGTAATAAGAACTTGCGAATAAGGAGGCTGAGGAGGCTGAGGAGCCACAGGAATGTTTTTACTGACTAAAAACTCTGAACTGGTTTACTGAAATGGCTGTGTGACAAGACGCATTGTCGTGATGTAATATCCAGTTGTTCTTGATGTTTGGTCTCATGTGCTTTTCGAAGTTTTTCAAGAACCTTTCTGTCAAAGGGTTGATTTACTGTTTGGCACGGAGGTCTAATTCCCTGGCTATCAAAAAAGCAATTCAGCATGCATTTGATCTTCGACTTGCTCATTCTTGCTTTTTTTTTTGGTCTTGGAGAGCTTGAAGTATGCCATTCCATGCTTTAGCACTTGATGTCTGGGTCGTACTCAAACACCCAACTCTCATTACCAGCAATGACATGTTCCATAAAATTGGAATTATTTTCAATCGATTCCAAAAAGTCAAGACACTTTTCTCTCCTTTTGTGCCTGCGAAAGATTTTTTGGAACCATTATTGCGCAGATTTATCTCATCCCCAATTCATTAGTCAAAATCTGATGAACGGTGGTGTGATTAAAATGTAACCCTTCCCCGATTATTCTTGTCGTCAACTGACGATCTAAACGCGTAAGATCCCGTATTCTATCGACATTTGCATCGGTTATTGGAAGACTGTTCGCTGCGTGGTTCATCTTCAATCGACATTTTTCTTTCTAAGAATGTCTTAAACTTCCGAAAAATCTGGGCTCTTGAAAAACTACTGTCTTCGTAGGCGTATTGAAGTTTTGCAAAAATATCCGTTGTGCTGTGTCCAAGTCTGAAGTAAAACCTGATAGCACACCGTGCTCAAAGTTAATGTCACTTATTTTTACAACTCACTAGAAACAAAAAACGGTTTACGAAAACAGTCACAAAGGACAAAAAAAATGACTCTAACAATTTGAAACTTGTACTGAAGGTGCATTACATGTTAACCTCTACAGCCCTTCCAAGTCCCGTCTCCGCAGTGTTGCTAGATCGTGCGCTACGTTGTCCATTACTTAATTTACACACCTCGTATGTTTACTAAAAGATTCCATTCCAAAAGATAACACCAAAGCTCGCATATCTTGAGAAAATATTCAAATTTTGTTCTTTTAAATCCTTTGTGATGGATATTTCTTATTTGGAAGCGTCTGCGGTAACGACAACTAACTGTGTTCTCTAAAGGGGGTGTCTGTTTGCTATTTCATCGCAATATCCTTAAAGCTTAAAGCTTTCTTTAAGGATGCTTCCTATTTAGAATTTCATCTTTATATTACCTGACATAACACTTTTATATTACTTTAAATAATGGATGCTATTCCTCGCCATTTTCTCGAACATTTTTCATATTTTAATATAAAGCAATCGTTGCGAAAAGATTGCACGGTGGCTAGAAAATACCCAAAAGGCTTTAGCTAACTTTAAGTTTACAATATTCCTCAAGCAAATTTACGTTATTACGCTGTTTTCAAACTTCGACTGGCTTACAGCATTTTGTTAAGTAAAGCATAGGTGTACAACCCTCGTAGAGAACTTTGACCTCACCTATCCAGCCGGGGCACTTGACGTTTATCTTGTAACAAAACGCTATGGCCTCGTTTATCGTAGTGGGAAACTGTGGTGGAAATTCTGATACAAAGTTAGCCTTTATTAAATATGTATGTTCGGTAAAAAATGTAATCGCCCATTAAAGTTTCAGTTTCATTCAATATTCATTTTAAACACGGCGTAGAAAAAAATTTACACTTGAACATACAAGGTGTTCCATCTAAGGCAGTTTCTTCCATAAATTTGTTACGTAAATTTAACAAAAATATCTGTCAGATCAATGGACTCAATTTGTACATTTGGAAAATGAAACAAATTTATTTATTTTTAATTAAGTTCTGTCGTGGCGAATCTTATTTGTCATTTCTTGGTGGAAGAACCGCAACTTTAGTTTATTTTATCCTTTATGTACTCCCTGGAGACTCCATAAACTAAGTTTATTGTGCCCAATAAAGTAATGCTCTCCCCATAAAACTAGTCGCAAATATTGTGTAGGCATGCCAAAGTTAAGCGTCTGAAACTTCGGTAGAGAAATATTACTTCCAAAGGGACTTAGTTGACTTGGTTAGATGTGGTCGTGACATCGCCAAGAGGATTACGTTTCAGTTGAACACGTACGTATGTTTTTATAGAAACAAAAGATTAGTGAAGATTAAAAAAAATCTTTCAGATTTAGATAAATAATTCCTATAAATAACATTTGAAGTGGTGTATGTAAACACTACTTACATGCGTTTTATTAAAAAAAAAGTAATAACAAAACAAACAGATTTTTTGCAATAATCTATGGCATTCAGATAAAAGACAGAAGATACAGTATTGTGGGAAAAATAAAAAAACATTATTAAATTAAAATGTTTTCAAATATTGAGATATGTATTAAGTTTGATGAAAAAAATATGTGAAAAAAATTATTCATATATGTACATTCGACGTGTGTAAATTAAGTAATGAGACTGGCAACGTAGCGCCCGATCTAGCAACACTGCGGAGACGGGACTTGGAAGGGCGGTAGGTTGACATGTAATGCACCTTCAGTAGAAGTTTGAACTTGTTAGAGTCATTTTTTTGTTCTTTGTGACTGTTTTTGTAAACCGTTTTTCTCTAGTGCGTTTTAAAAATGAATGACATTAATTTCAGCAATCTTCATTAACAGGTTTTGCCTCAGAGTTAGACACAGCGCAACGGATACTTTTGCAAAACTTCAACACGCCTACGCAGACAGTGTTTTTTCAAGAGCCCAGGTTTTTCGATGGTTTAAGGCATTCTTACAAGGACGAGAGTCGATTGAAGATTAACCACGCAGGGGAAGGCATTCATCTTCAAAAACCGATGAAAATGTCGATAGAATATGGGATCTTGTGCGTTCAGATCGTCGGTTGACGACAAGAATGATCGGGGAAGAGTTAAATTTGAATCACACCACTGTTCATCAGATTTTGACTAACAAATTGGGGATGAGAAAAATCTGCACAAAATGGTTCCAAAACACCTTTCGCAGGAACAAAAGGACATCAGTAGAGAGGGGTGTCTTGACTTTTTGCAATCGATTGAAAATGATCCCCATTTTATGGAACGTGTCATTACTGGTGACGAGACTTAGGTGTTTGAGTACGACTTGGAAATCAAGCGCCAAACCATGGAATGACACACTTTAAGCTCTACAAAACCCAAATAAGCAAGAATGAGTATGTCGAAGATCAAATGCATGTTGATTTGCCTTTTTTTGATAGCCAGGAAATTTTCCACAAAGAGTTTGTGCCTCCAGGACAAAGAGTAAATCAACACTTTTACAGAGAAGTTCTTGAAAAACTTTTAATAGGGGTCATGCGCTTGAGACCAAACATCAAGAACAACTGGATATTGCATCACAATGCGCCTTGTCACAGAGCCCTTTCAGTGAACAAGTTCTTAGCAAGTACAAATATTCCTGTGACTCCTCAGCCTCCTTATTCATCTGATTTGAATCCTTGTAACTTTTTTCTCTTTTTTTCCCCGTGATTGAAAAATCATCTCAAGGGACGTCATTTTGGGACCATAGAAAACATTCAAACGGCTGTAACCGACCAGCTGAAGGCTATTCCAGTATATGAATTCCACCACTGCTATGAGGAACGGAAGAACCGTCTCCAGCGCTGTGTGGCTTCCCAAGGAAGTTATTTTGAAGGAGACAATACTGAATTGTAATTCTATTCGAATAAAAAAAATAAAAAAATCGGTTTCATTACTTAATTTACACGCTTCGTATATTTCATATAAAATTATTTACTTGAAGCTACTCCTCATGGTCAGTGGTATATTTCAATGTATATTTGCTTTTATGGTAATGCTCTATTTATTTTATTGTTAGAAAAAAAAATGCATTTTAATCAATAAAATAGTTTGATGGGAAATCTGGAAAGAAAATGAAAATTGTACCAACAATATTTACAGTTCGTAAAATAGGTACTTATAGAAAAAAAATGGATGGAAAATAGCCTCTTAGTTTTTAAATTGTGATACTGTTAAAGTACAATAGAACGCAACCTACAAAGCTTTTAAAACAATTTCTATGGAATTTATCGCATATTCAACAACACGTGTTTGTTCAAAATATTTGTCGAAAACTACAAAGTACCGCGAATGTAGAGATGAAAAAATTGAAACATCGTGCTTTTATTTTTAATAAATTGTAAATAAATACTTTTAAAATACCATGAAGTAAGTTGTAAACTTTTTTGCCGACCAACTAAACTGCATACTTTTTATTGTAAACATATAAAAATTATGCAGTATTAAGTTCACCAAGTAAGGATTTCTTCGTTCACTTCGTTTTTCTCAATACAAGCGTAGGTATATATCTTCATTTTTACTTATGGATTTGGATTTTCCAGTGCTTTGTCAATCATACTAAAATCGAAATGATCTGCGAATAGGGTCTGCGGTACAACAACTGAATGAACGCAAAACGTACCGGGAACTCAAAAAATTACCGGCTCAGCTTACATACTACTTATGATGACGTCACCGTCTCAGCGCTCCGGCCTTTACTTGTAGAAGGCGTTGGAATAGGCCACGCCTGGAGTTGCTTGTGACGTATACAGTTTATGTTACACAGTTTGAACTGACGAACGATACAACAGTGGCGGCTAAACGAAAGCATTGAGGGGAGGAGCATATGCAAAGAAACGCTTTGTGGTTTAAAGTAGTACAATTTCCATCCCTGTATATACCATTCGCCATATGTCAGTTTTTACTATCAATAAGAATTGAAAATGTATGAAATGCTTATATTTAATACATTTTCTAGACGCGAAATTTTACCCTCACTGTATGCTAGGCACACGAGCTATTCACCTGAAGACGTGAAACGTTAAAGCTGCGCCAAGGCAATTTTACACAGCCCTGCCGACGACGAAATGGTATGCGTGTCGAAAGAGCGTACTCAGCTAATCGCGGATCCATGATCCAGACTGCAAGTCCTACACTATGGTGGATGGCATCGTTTAATCTACCTCGGGCTCAAACGACCTTCTTAGCGAGGCACTTTTTTTAAAACGATGCCTCGGCTCTGTCTTTTGTCGGAGTTTGCGATGCAAGATGGCGATTCTAATAGGGCAGTTAACTTAGTTTGTTCCCGTATTCTATTTAATCAGCTGGCCTCGGGTGTTCCGTTATTTTGTGCTTGTATTTTTGCGAACGATTTAATTTAATCTCTAGGATAAATCTAAATAAAGTGTAGTGAAATCGTATATTTGTATAATAGCGCTCTTGGCAGCACCTTTGGGCACGTTTACACTGAACCACAATCAGCGTAAATACGATAAAAATATACAGGGTGATTTTTTTATCTCGACCATCCCATTTTATTCATTGACGGCTAAAGGAAATTGTGATTTGCGAAGAATATTCTGTTCCTACCACGTGAGACTAGAATTTGGCATGTATAAATGAAAGACAACTGCATGACGCGACGCCAGGCGTCGAGACGCTTTCTAATATGGAAATTAATCTCCAAATCATTTTTAATATTTCCATTTCTTCCTACACTTCCCAAAAATATGATCCAGTATGATTGAACTATTAAAAAATGGTTTATGGAAAATAAACTCCTTATATATAAAATCAATTACTTTTTGACAGCGGGTAAATGACATTAGGTTAATATTGTGCATATAAGTAATATGAACAATATTTTTGTCAGTATGTGGTTTGTTTTAACCCAGATTTTGCTTATATGTTTGTTAAGGATCATGGCTCAATTAAAAGTTAACAAACACTTTTCAAAGCGTGTTTGTGTATTTAAAAACGACTAATTTATATCTATTCATTATTCCATGCCAATAGTACATAAAAAAGTATCCCTTGTAGGTATACAAATATATTTATAAAATGTAAAAATATTATCTTAACTTGATAACATGACTTAATGAGATTGATGAGATATAAAAACACGTACATCATTATCTCAATATTGAGCGAACTGAAAGAAAACGTTTCCCAGAACATTCTCCTAAAAAAAGAAAAATAATTGAGCAAATAAAAAGGTAGGATCTTTTTCTATATGGCCAAGTATCATGATTATTAAGGGAGATCCTCGTGTAAAGAACTGTTTCTTGATGTTTTTTTTTTTTACAAAACATTATTTTTTTATATATAATACAAATTATGAAAGCATTTATTCAATCTTAGTAAAATACATGATAATATTGACGATGAAATGTTTAGAGCAAAAAAAAATACAAAATGGCGGCGCTGCAGCTGCTCTTTGCATTTGCATCGTGCAACGCCCAGGCTCTTGTAATTGACGAAAAACGAAAAGTAAAATTTCATTCGTTAAAATAAATTTTTCCGCACCGAATGAACATATTTAAAAAAAAAGATTAAAAACTAAAAAAATTAAGACCTTTTAGAAAAAAATAGGTATTTTTTATACGCAAGTGGCAGAAAACAATATTTATCATTACAATTTTAATGTAATTTTAGGTTCATTCGATGGCCAATAAGTTGACGAAAATCTATACAAAATAATTTTTTTAACCAATAAAAAAAATCAAAAAAATTCCTTTTTACACGAGTGTCCCCCCTTTAACTCAATATATGTTCTGTGCCAAATCGTAATTTCTGTCTGGTAACGTATATGCATGTCGGTGCTATGATATTATATATATTATGTATAGTGTGTACATAATATTATATATAGAGCCATCAAAAAAAAACGTCGTCATAATTGGTCGAGTAAAAAAAGACGTATTTCTATTCTATCTTAAATTTATAACCTTATTTAATTGTCATAGCTGTCACCTTACATGAAAGCCATTAATAATTTTAAAATTGTGACAGTCACTTGTCAAAATTGTGGCATTCCAAAGAAGTTTTTTTTTATATAAACCTACCCACCTATAATACTTAACTTTCATTTTTTAATTCATATGTCGGGTAAAAAATTGATTTCTAAAAATAAAAATATTAATAAACATAAATATGTCAGCGCCTGGTCTATCGCCGTGGTGGCAAGCCTCCGATGCCAGTGTTTTCACATATGTACTAATACGGGATAGCGAGTTTCGCGCTTCGCAACCACCTGCGCCTGTTAACAAATTTAACCCTTAACTTCAGTGCCATTAAAGGTCATTTAAAAAACTGCATAGCGGAGGCAAAAACACCCACATCCCACCTCTCACACGTGACAACGCAGAAAGCGAGTTATTTGATTTAATGAATCTACAACCTACCTAACCTACAAAATTTAATATTTATCTTTTATTGTTCGGTGTTTTGGAAATTTTCGTTGAAAAGTGCTGTTATTCTTGCCGGGTTTTTTGAGTGCTTTGAGTGGTATAAGAGGGTAATAATACTTATTGAAAGTGTACCATATTATTTACGTAAGTCATTAGTTGAACGTTTTATTTAATTCATTATACAAAATTATAATGGAGGTAACTGGCGAGTGTAGCAGTTTATTTAATAATAATAATAATACGAGTTGTAATGACACTCTAATAAATATTCGAACCTGCAATGATATTGTTGAGTATCTTATAAAGTACAAATTTAGACGCCTGTCTTCTGAGGATAAATTATATATATATAAATTATATAATAAAGTATGAAGAAAAAAATTATTGTTAAAAATTTAAGAGTACCACGGCTAGATCTATGTAAAACTTTAATTAATCAGGGTAAGCCGGCTCGTAGTTTTGTTAATAAGTGCTATGATAAATGCAAATAGCTAAGTAGTTCTTTAACTTTAAATAAATTATTGTGTTGGAGCTGTATATTATTTTTAAATCGTGGAGAAGATGCTTCGACAAAGTCTGGATTTGATACTCTTAAAAATTTATCTCGTTCAATTGTCACATTAAAAAAGTCAGGATCATACTAGTTGTGATTGCAAATTATCTTTTAGGCAAACAAAATATTATGAATGTGCCCGTCAAATTCAAATTGACGCAGTCCTGACAAAAATCCGTATTTTATTTCACTGCATCTTTTAATTTTAAAATCATTTGACGGAAACTACACCTTTCTGGTGGTTTTGCTGAACCAATAAAATATATGAATTATTACTTAATATAATTTATTGATTAAGTAGAGGTCCTTCTCCTAGCTATAGTATATTACTAACAATGGTTACCATTACAAAAACTTAGGAAACAGTTATAACATTTGTTTGCCTCCCCAAAAAAAAGTCACGAGCCGCCACTGCTGTAATGTAATGTATTGGCTATCCACGTTGTTCCCCTTTTCACTTCTTGTTAATCGTGTTGCCTACCAGTTGTCTCACTAAATTCGTATGTTTCGATATGAGTTCTTTGCAGCACATAAAAACCATAGTAAAAACCCCAGCTGATTATCAGGACCACGTTTATAGAGGTTTCCTCGTGCAGTTGGTGTTATTTGCCATAAATTAACTCTTGGTTAATATTTTGAATTTGCAAAACTTCATTGGTGCATTATCGACAAATACCGTGTGGTTTGTTGCCTCCATTTTCCCAGGTAGATAATCTGATATTTAAGATTAATTGACATTTAATTTGAGTTTCTGGGGATAAAGGGTGCTTGGGTCGTTTATGTGTACATACGTATTTGACTTTTATGTGGAAATTACCGTTCTTAAGGTTTTATTGGCTGGTGTATTAATTACACCATTTTCCTAGTTTTAAATTGTTTTGTCGGCATGATACATGTTTCCTAGTGTTGCCTGATTATAGGTGTGGGACTATGTGCCACAAAATTCAATAATGCCGAATGCGGAATTTGTCTCCCCACATCGCATGCGCTTTGTCGTCTATGTTTGTAGCACGAATCAAAACGATTCCATTCAGGCAACTTCAGTTTGGTGCATCATGTCTTTACTAAAAGTCGCGGCAGCTGCATATTTGGTAATACAGGTAGCTTTGAATCGTAAAAAAGAAGGTCTCCACGGTGGTGGAGAAGAGAACTATATGTTGGTGTTGAAGAAACACAATATAATTTATACAACAAATCTCAGGAACAGTACAATTATATTTAATAGCTAACTCCTTTAACTTGTCATTTTTGATTATATTGTCTTTATATGCATTAATTTTATTATTTAACAATGCGGGTGAATTATGGTAATCTTCAATGTCGCCCGATCCGATTGCTGTTGGTTAGCGACGACACTGTTCGACACGTTCAATCTTGTCGAGAGGTGACGCATGCGTGCCGGCAACAACACTCGACACGTAGCATGCCACAAATAGACATGTTTCTTGTGGCATCGTGTTACTTCAATGGAAAAATTCGTGTAACATGCGCCAAAGCCGCATGCTACATATTGCCTCAGTGGAATCCCGCCTTTGGCCTGTCACTGGGTACCCATCACCCCTGAATCGTTTCTTATTACGCATAATACATGCGTATTTCTCTGATGTTAATACGCATTTAAAAACGTACCTTTTGTTGTTGTTAAGAAGAGGAGTGGAATACACATTTCAGTCAAAATTCAGTTAAATTCAGCGCTCTCAGAATACCTTGTTGACCTCAGAATAAGTCCCTAGGGGATTTGCCCGTATCCTCGCACAGTGATATACACATATTATGACAAAGTATCAAATCACTCAAAGGGAATACTTAATGAACTACACGTGTCTCTATCGCTATGGATTCAAGCGTCACAGTAGTTCGTTTAAAAGGACTAAACACTTGCGTGCATAGAAATTGGCCCACTGTAAACTTTTGACTTTGACTGTATTTTTTCTTAGAAACTATTCATCAGATCAAAAGAACAAATATACTGTCTGAAAGACAATTTAATTTGCTTTAATATGGGGTTAAATGTCTTAAAATTTATTTCGGTATCTTAGGTTTAACACTTTAACTAAAACTTAACTTTTTTTATTACTAAAAGAAATTGGGTTATTGACAACTAACAACTTAACACTTAAGTTTTAATAATGGGTGTGACTCCCTCTTGCTCTAATAACATCTCTCATACGATTAGGCATAGATCTAATCAAGTTCGCTATTGTTTCTTGTGGGATGTTATGCCACTCTTCTTCTACTGCAACAATAAGCTCTGGGATCAAGGTTGGGGAACGAAGTCTAGCTCGAATTCTTCGTTTTAGCTCATCCCATAAATGTTCAATTGGATTTAGGTCCGGACTGCATGCTGGCCACTCCGTAACCCGAAAACCGACTTCTATAATGTGATCTTGCACGACTCTTGCGGTGTGTGGCCTTGCATTGTTGTGCATAAAAATAAATTCGTCTCCAATGTAGTCGATGTAAGGTACCACATGAAGTGCTAAAATCTCCTCGATGTACCTAGCACCCGTTAAACCTCCTCTCCCGCGACCACGGTCACCCCTGCGGATGAAAACAGGGTCGGTTCGTGCTCCAATTGAAATTGCACCCCATATCATGTAGGAACCACCTCCATAAGCACTCCGTTCTTTAATGCAGCATTCTGCAAATCGCTCTCTTGGTCTCCGGTACACTTTTATTTTTCGGTCGCTACCATAGTGGCATATTCTGATCTCATCTGAGAACAGAACAGACCCCCATTGTTCCAATGTCCAATTCAGATGATCCCATGCAAAACGCAGGCGTGCTTGACAATGAGCTGGGGTAAGTTTTGGACCAATCGCAGGTGTTTTAGTCGTCAGGTTACTCTCTTGGAGTCTTCGTCTTACTGCCCAGTGACTAATAACCACTCTTCGTACTTCCCGGAGCTGTTGTTGCACTTGAACCGCATTAAGGTGACGGTTTCTTAATGTTGTTGACACAATAAAGCGGTCAGCCGTTGTAGATCGCTTTGTGCCTGTTACAGGTCGTCTATGAAAGGATCCAGTCTCTTCATTACGTTAGCACATTCTTCGAACCGTTGCACGTGTCATATCCAGTTGTAGACCACCAGCTCGCTGGCTAAGTCAAATTTCGATTAAAGCAATAACTTGGGCGGCTTTTTGCGGTGTAGTATGCATTAAACTACTCACTTGAAAGTTAATCAAATTATGAAAAACAAGTTTGTTATTCTTGTTATCACCTTCACATAAACACAAATCATTTGTTTACCGGATGCTAAGCATACAAATGATAAGCACTTTTGAGAAATTTAACCTTATATTAAAGCATATTAAATTGTCTTACAAACAGTATATTTGTTCTTCTGATCTGATGAATAGTTTCTAAGAAAAATACAGTTAGAGTCAAAAGTTTACAGTGGGCCGATTTCTATGCACGCAAGTTTATTAATAAACGTTAATTAATTTGTAGGGTCCCATTCAATTTTTGTTGACTCTGCATTATTGTTTTATATTAATCCTTTTCTTATAACATTTTTTAATGAAAATAAGTTACTTATTATTTGTACTTACTTATTTGCGAAATATATGGTGGCGAAAGAGAGAAAAGAAAGTTTATTTTAGAGCTCTGTCCACTTAATGATTACTAAAATTTGTATTAAAAAAATGTATCAGATCTATTTTAAATACAACCCTACAACCTCTTCAACCCCCTCAACCCCTACCCTATTAAGCTAAAAACCTTCACATTTATGGACTCTGTTGTCCATGTATTTCAAATTTGAAATGCATATCTTGCTTCGTTTGAAATTTACTAATAATCAAAGGAAAAGTATATTTCTGTTATTTAAACCCCAAAGGGTTAACGAGGTCGAAACCTCGTCATGGTAGATAAGTGTTCCAAATTTGAAGTTGATATCTAAACGCGTTCTCGAGTTATCGTGTAAACAAATAAAAGTTAATGGACAGACAGACCGACATACAGACATTTCCTATTATTATCCAAATTTTAGGAAATTCTCCAAATATCTCGAAAACCGCGACCCTTTATGTAGGGGGGGATTGCATATCTACAAATTGATCCTTTTGACCTCTATATCATATGTTTCAAGTGTGACATTCACCCTTATGACACCACGTATATAATGTTTTCCAACTTGACAGTGCGAATAGGCGGGCCTGTAATAAAAAGGATAACTATCTAACTACCTGCAGTGCTTCTTTTGATACATTTTTGTGCCATTCCTCCTATTATATTACAAAAGCTTCGACTGACCCATGAATGGAATTCTAGAGACAATAATGCAACAAAGGCACAACAGAAGCAGCAAAACTCAAAGGATTTGAGATACATAAATGCATGAGCATCGTGTGTATATGTTTGCATAGCTTTTGGCCTTTATGTGGCACCTTTGTCGGAAATCATGTTTATTAATCCGATCTCTAGCGATTTTCAGCAAAATATGACATGAATATACGATATATTCGAATGTTTGTTAAGGATAGCACGCGTTATTAGGATATTTTTTTTTGCTTTGATCTCAGAAACATATACATACATATTTGTGTGAGACGTGACACGTCTTTATTCTTATTAGGACTAGGTACTGTGACTTGAGAATATTGAGAAGTTGTGCCATTTAACAAAAGCAACAGAAAAAACTTATATGGAACAAAGTTGTTATAGACATGACGTGGACAATTATACGTTTTTTTCCTTCCTTCACTACAACTACATAACTGTATCTTTTTTTAAGTCTTATTTAATTTAATAATTGATATTTAATGACACTTGAACTTGACACTTTCTATTTCATCAATCTGACATTATTCCGCACTACAATTTTAATTTATAATCAATGAATATAAAGCTGTTATTAACTCTCCAACTCGTTTTATTTAACGTTTTATTTCGACTGACACAGTACGTAGTAATAATAATAGACACTATTAGAAACGTTTATTAAAATACGAGGTGTGTAAATTAAGTAATGAGTCTGGCAACGTAGCGCCCGATCTACAACACAATATGAAAAATCAAAAATGAATGACAGTAATTTTGAGCAACGGTGAGCTGTCAGGTTTTGCTTCAGACTTGGACACAGCGCAACGGATACTTTTGCAAAACTTCAACACGCCTACGGAGACAGTGTTTTTTCAAGAGTCCAGGTTTTCGGTGGTTGAAAGGCCTTCATCTGCAAGAACCAATGACAATGTCGATAGAATACAAGACGCGTTCAGTTCGTCACACGTCGTTCGTTCACGTCGTTCACACAGTCATTTCAGTTTTTAGCCAGTAAAAACATTCCTATGGCTTGAGGAGATTGAAAAATCACCTCAAGGGACGTCATTTTGGGACCATAGAAACCATTCAAACGGCTGTAACCGACCAGCTGTAGGCTGCTATTTCAGTATATGAGTTCCAGCACTGCTATGAGAAATGGAAGAACCGTCTCCAGCGCTGTGTGGCTTCCCAAGGAAGTTATTTTGAAGGAGACAATACCGAATTGTAATTCTATTCGAATAAAATAATTTAAAAAAAATCAGTCTCATTACTTAATTTATACATCTCGTACACTTCATATTCGGTTCTAATAAACTTCATGTTGATATCTTAAAGCTTATTATATTATTGTATGGCAGAAAGGTTTTGGTTGATTTTTATTTCATAAATGGAAACAGCAACAAACTAAAAAAATTTGATTAGTAAATAGATCCTAATCAATAATTAAGGCATACAAAACTGGACACTATTTTCCATACATCCATACAGCGTGTTTACTGTAAAGTAGTAAACACACGTTTTGCCGTTTTAGCATCATCATGAGACCGTTAAAATTATTTTAATCATCATGTAGGCTTTTACTTATACGCCAAAGATTTCTGTTTCACTTCAGGATTTAAACATTTAATAATTAGCTACCGTTCATAAATTTTACTATGAATTATTTTAAGTTTATTTAATAAAAATAAGGATTTTAATTCATAATATATACACAGAATGATAGATATAGAGGCAATAATTCTATTTAATTTATATATTTTTTACGGAATGATATATTGAGTGTTAAATTGCCCACCACATATCGAAATAAAAGCTATAAAAACGTACTTAAATACACCAGTCCCAATTTTACATTATATTATAGTTCAACCCAATACATATTTAATTTTCCATTTGTATTTGTGTTGCGAGAATAACAAAAAAGGAAACTATATTTAAATGAAATCAATATCTACTGTCTAGACGTTGGATGTTATCCAAAATCAACGGTTACACTGCATAAAACATGTCTGGCTGCCATTTATCAACAAAATCGCAATATACGTTTGAAATGCGATTTCATGTAAACTAACAAGTTGGCAGAAGTAGTGCTCGCTAACAGTGATTAGCGTGGGAAGTCTGTTAAGTGAAATGTTCCCGATGATATCGATTGTAGCGCGATTGGGCGTCGATTTACATAAGCTCGAAAAAAATCCGCATCGACAGAGCTTCTATTTTTATGGCACTCAATCATTATTCGAAAGCTTTCGAAAATGATATACTGTCAGTTGAAATTGTGCTAATGCGATTATAAATACGTTTAGCTTTTATGGTTTTAAGCACTTTCTTTAAACCCTATATTTTGTGTACCATTAAAGAAAATGACATCTACGCATTTATTAAAATCGCAGCGTGAAATATGGATGTGGTGAAATATATCATTTTTGTGCATACATTGTTTTCTATTGCTTAAACCAACTAGAGAGTAAGTACGTCTAAAATTACACAGGGTCACTTTTGAGCTCCTGCAGTCTCATGAATATGAGGTGTGTAAATTAAGTAATGAGACAGTTTTTTTTTAAATTATCCGAATAGAATTACAATTCAGTGCTGTCTTCTTCAAAATAACTTCCTTGGGAAGCCACACAGCGCTGGAGACGGTTCTTCCAATCCTCATAGCAGTACTGGAACTCATATAATGGAATAGCCTTCAGCTGGTCGGTTACAACCGTTTGAACGTTTTCTATGGTTCCAAAATGACGTCCATTGAGGTGATTTTTCAATCTCTGGAAGAGGAAAAGTCACAAGGGGGCATCCATTAATTACGTGAGCTCAAAATGGGGGGGTCCAGTAAAATCTCACCAAATCTCATTTCATCTAGGGGGGGGGCATAATTGAAAATCTCACGTTAACTTTTAAAAAACATACATTATTATACAGATAAAAAAATTATTGTCTGTTTTGAATTTTAATTTTATAAAATTTAAATACGAGTAATTCGTTATAATACAACTTAATGTTATTATTTTTTTACTTTATGAAAATCAATTTAGTCATTTAACTACTATAGCGTAAATTTCACGTGAGGAGGGGGGGGGGGGGGGCAAATATCACTAAATCTCACCAAGAGGGAGAGGGGTCCAAATTAAAAGAAAAACAGCTCACGTGATTAATGGATGCTCCCCAAGGACGCAAGTCAGGCGAATAAGGAGGCTGACAAGCCACAGGAATGTTTTTACTAGCTAACAACTCGTTTACTGGAATGGCTGTGTGATAAGGCGCATTGTCGTGGTGCAACATCCAGTTGTTCTTGATGTTTGGTCTCACACGCATGACCTTTTTTCGAAGTTTTTCTAAAATCTCTCTGTAAAAGTGTTGATTTACTGTTTGGCCTAGAGACACAAACTCTTTGTGGACAATTCTCTGGCTATCAAAAAAGCAAATCAGCATGCATTTGATCTTCTACTTGCTCATTCTTGCTTTTTTGGGTCTTGAAGAGCTTGAAGTGTGCCATTCCATGCTTTGGCACTTGATTCCAAAAAGTCAAGATACGTTTCTCTGCTGATGTCCTTTTCTTCCTGCGAAAGGTTTTTCGCAGATTTTTCTCATTCCCAATTCGTTAGTCAACATCTGACGAAGAGTGGTATGATTCAAATTTACCTCTTCCCCGATCATTCTTGTCGTCAATCGACGATCTGAACGCACAAGAACCCGTATTCTATCGACATTTTCATCGGTTCTTGAAGATGAAGGCCTTCCGCTCCGTGGTTCATCTTCAATCGATTCTCTTCCTTCTGAGAATGCCTTAAAGCCCCGAAAAACCTGGGCTTTTGAAAAAACACTGTCTCCGTAAGCGTGTTGAAGTTTTGCGCTGTGCATCCGTTGCGCTGTGTCCAGGTCTGAAGCAAAACCTGATAGCACACTGATGACAAAGTTAATGTCATTTTTAAAACGCACTAGTTTAATTTTTAAAACGCACTAGAAAGATACAGTTTACGAAAGCAGTCACAAAGAACAAACAAATGATTCTAACAAGTTCAAACTTGTACTGAAGGTGCATTACGTGTTAAGCTACCGCCCTTCTAAGTCTCTGCAGTGTTGCTAGATCGGGCGCTACGTTGCTAGTCTCATTACTTAATTTACACACCTCGTATATTTCAGAATATATTTCAGTATTTACGTACATTATCAGCATGTTCGAATATATCATAAAACTGTTTAAATTTAATTTCTCCTAATAAGAAAAAGATGTGTATATTTTAATTAAGAGTTTCAAAGAGGGCCTCAATGGCTAC